>OY720431.1:58028001-58751603 GCA_963082735.1 Pocota personata
AAATGAAACGAACATAAAAACCAAAGCAAAACAGAAAAGATTCAGATTAAGGTTTTTATTGTTTAGTCGTTCTATTTACAAAATGGCTTAAAACTAGACTTATTACTATAAATTTAATGTTGGCTCAACAATAAGGGGCCCAACGTATATCAACTGGCTAGCTTGCTAAGGTTTTTTTTAAAAAAAAAAAAAAACTATATTAATGGCTACTTAATCTATTACATGAATATTTTATATAAGATATATTTGGAAAAGTTTTTTTTTTTTTTTTTGTTAAAGAAAATATATTATTAAGGGGACTATTCCCGGTAATAGGCATTGTCTACAAGCTGGTAGAATGGTGTTTCTTCGTTGTTCATTATGTCTTCAAATCTTGAATCGATGATTGCTCGTGCACTCAGGTATCGGTGGCTTGGATCGATCTGCTGTCGGATGCAGTCTTGTATTTCCTCGTTAGGGTGGTCATCGAGATTTTGCAGGAGTCTACTTGAAAGTTGAATCATTTACTGGTCGATTGGGCTCACACCGGCGTTCTCGTAAAGAAAAGCCTTAGGGTGGTACTTCCTTGTGATTGGATTTCGCCACAGTCCTGTACAGATTCGAAGGACCTTCCGTTCGAACATTTGAATCTTCTTCATGGTGGTGGGCGATATGGTGAACCTATGGGGCAGCCATATGTGATAACTGGTCTTATCAGCTGCTTGTATACGAGCAGTTTAGTCTTCTTGCTGAGCCCATTTCTCTTTCTGAGTAATGGGTGGACTAAATACAACGCATAATTGGTCCTCCTTAGGATGATTTCAGCATGAGGATTAAACTTAAACCTCTCGCTGAAATGGATTCCAAGATATTTGGTGGTTTGCTTGGTTCGCACCTCGGTGTTATCTGGAGGCCAGTTGGTCCATTGAAAGACATGTGGCTAAAACCATTTGGATCTGTTAATAAAGTCCTAAAGGTCACTTACAGCTAACTTTGCCATGTCGTCCAGGCTACGAGGGGCGGCTGATAAATTCGCGGCCTAAGGCATTAAGTGAATGAAGAGATTCGATTAAAAAATTTTATTTTACAATATAATCTCCCTTGAGTGAAATGCATTTCTCACATCGGGCATGCAGTGCCCTAATATCACCGAAAAAATATTATTTTTCTTCTACCTTGATTTCGGTCTCATCTGCAAATTTTCGTCGGCGTAACTCCTTTTTCAAATTGGAAAGAAGGAAAAAGTTGCTCGGGGCCAAATCTGGACTGTAGGATGGATGGTCTATAGTTGAAAAACCTGTGTCTTTTAAGGCCTGTCTCGAAACCCGCACCGTGTGAACAGGCGCGTTTTCCAAGCAAAGTAATATTGACCATATATCGTAGTCCCCTTTGGCAGGTACAAGTAATCAATCACCAAAATACCTTCGCTGTCCATCTCATCTATAGTTACGATTCGGTTGCAAAATTCGTCCAGATTGTTCCCTCCTAACTCCAAAAAATCTTTGCAGCATTTGTCGTTTGCTTGTCGAACGGCCGACGTGAGCATTTCCGGTGACCAGCGCGCACAAATATTTTTCATGTTTAAATGGTCGTGTAAAATTTCTCCAATTAATTTTTTGCTGATGTACAACTCGTCCGCTATCTGCCACATTTTTATGCTTCGGTCGGCCAGAAACCGGCGCTGAAAAATAATTTTACAACTTTTCCGTTGTTTTCTTAAGTGACCACTGACACAGGACATCTTGGGTGGGGGTCGTCTTCAAGGCTCTCTCGCCCTTGTTGAAATAAGAGAGCCCATTTTTTGACCATGGTATACGACGGAAGAGTCGATGACATGTCTTCGAAAATTTCTTTAGACGATAGGTGATATTTATACTACTAAAGAGTGCCGCAGTTAGTGCTATCACTAATGAGATGATGACTCATGCCGCGAATTTATCAGGCACATCAGGCATCAATGCCTAAGCATCTTAGTCGACATGTCTAGAGAGCCGGACAGTGGCATAGGAGGTGATTTTATCCCTTTTTGGTCCCTATAGCTTCTACAGAAGTCACTAGTGAAGACACCTAGTCTTCTGGCTATGTTTCCAATGGTACAGTGTCCACTTATTACGTCGTCAAGTATCAAGATTTGGCTTCTACCGAGAGACAATAAGGACTTTAATTTTGTTTGCGTCGATTGAGGGCCATAAGTTGTGGATTATTGCACAGCCACCAGTGTGGTACCATTGTTCCACAGTCATATTTATGGTGACGCTGTCTATAAAGTTCTTAGTTGCATTGAAGGCCGGTAGAACCTGCCTGTCTGTAAACAGTATATCCATGTCAGAGTCGTCCCTGGTCTGTCTGTTAGCAAGTTATGGTTCCATTCACATGTAAAAACTTTTTTCCTAGAGGGGAAAGCGATTTAGAATTTTCGTTGATTCTCAAAGTTTCATGCTTCTTTTTTGTCCGAAAGTTTGATAAATGACTTGGCTTAAGTTCCCATGTGTTTCGCTCTAGCTTTAAGTGACTGAATAGTTCAGGGCCGAAAAAGGTAAATTGTGAACCCTGTCTTGGAAATTCGTCTGCAACTTCATTTCCTTCGGTGACCTCGTATGCGAGAACCCAAATAAGGATGATTTTGTTGTGAGCAGCAAGCTGCATTAACAAGTTTATAGTTACCGCAAAAGGAATTCAGAGCTTCTAATGCTGCTTTGTTGCGGGAAAAGATGTTGATTTAGGATTTTCGGAGCCTACGTCGAATGAAATCTCTACCACAAGGCTGCATTCGAGAGTAGCGGAGGCACATTTAATATCTTCATATGCCCAGTTAGATCGCGTGGGGATGTGAAGTTGGAGGAGAGATAGAGTTAGAAATGCCAAAATTTTCTAAAAATCATTACATTTTGGTGGCTTTGAAATTTGTCGAAGAGGTAGCTAAAATAAATCAAAGTTAAATCAGAGGACACATTTTTCACTGTACTTTTTAGGCTTTAAATCTGTTTCTCAGGATCCATTTCATATTTAAATTATGTTGCCGGTATTGTGTAAAGGCGGCTCAGCCATTCTGAATATACTATAAACGTCGCTTAACTTTATTTTTAAATATTAGGGATTTATTTTTCGTGAATTAAGTTTGTTGATTCGGTGTCACTTCCACCAGTCGATGAAGTAAAGTTAATCTTTTATTACTTCTTGGTCTCATAATACATGTAATCCTGGGAAAAGGATTAGATTATTATAGCGACTATGAAATAAAAGGGAAATTAAAGCTACTTACTATCAAAAAAGCTGTTCCCAGCAAAATCATTTTCATATTAACATCAAGGTCAAGTGGGAACTCCAATCGAAAATTGTCTGCGTCGGTGAAACCCTCCTGTAAAAAACCCATCCATTGTTTGGAAATTGTTCCAATAATGTCTCCGGTTAGGTTTTTTATCTGTAATTTAATGTATCTAAGTTTAATTGCCCAATTAACGATTAGCGATATCGTATGCTCACCTGGTAATTAACATCCTTACAACACTTCCACTGACAAATAGGTCCCTCAACCTGTAATACTTTTGTGCCGTTTCCTTCATAAATGCCGAATTTTGGACGAAGTAAAGTAAACTCTTGTTCCACATATCCCACTAGGACATCTGTGGGACAGAATACATCGAGCTTCTGCATGCCGAATGGACAGCAGCACTGGCAGGCCAGATGTCTGTACATTCGAATCACCTCGTTGTTCAAATTGTCGAAAAGGTGCATTTCGAAGTTTCGTAGTGGTCCGCAAATTATTTGAATGCAAAAGCCCGATTCCTCTAGGGCAAGAAAAACCTTTTGACCCAGTGGGTCAAGTATTTGGTACTTGTTACTCGTCTCGATCCCTAGCACCACCTCAATAAGTGAAGTATTCTGTTGAATAAATATCTTGTCAACGGTTTTGAGATATTGGATTGCATGGTGGTAGCTCGATGAATCTATCGGTTGACCTGGTTGAACTGCTGCAAACTGGCTCTCATTGTATTGTGGTTGTCTTGTAATTGGTATGTCTCGGTTGCCCTGGAATGCCTGCGTTGGCTGGCCTTCGCCAATAGGGCATATGGAATAAACATCCATGATAGTAATTTAAAATAAAACTGAAAGCCCGGAGTGCTATGCACCCTTTGCTTACTGCGCATAAATGCAGAAAAATTGTTTTGTTCTCCGAACGGATTAATTAAATCGGTCACGAAGACTAATGAATTTCAAATGGGACTACATATGGAATCCAATTACTTACTGACTTGAAATTACCGATTATATGATATCAACTGCATACTCAACTCCAGAATTTCGAAAGTTCGCTAAGCTATTATTGGCTATAATGAATAATATATGTATGTATGTACACAAATGACAGAATTTAGTCAAATTAAATTAAAGTTGGTGGAACTTAGACATTTTAAATAACAAAGTGTTGCTCAAAGAAATTCCCAACAAATTTATTTTGCAGAGAATCATCTGCCATTTTAAAATATTTTGACTCTAACAGCCCTGGCCTAGCTTTTCACAGCCACTCGTGCTGTGCGCCGCATAAATGGTTAGGACCTACAGTTTTATGTCGTTTCCGAAGGACAGTTTTTTTCGACTGACCGGAGTTTCTCATAGGGACAGTGGGAAACATTTTTTTTTGTATTTTCTGGGATTCGAACCTTGAATCTTCCGTTCAGTGATCGCGCACTTAACCACTGAGCCACAGCGCCCACTTCTAAAATGTTTATTGCCCGACAATTTAAAACACGAGAGTGTTCTGGTCGGTGCAGTACAAATAAGTCCCGCAGAAATAAAGTCCGTAGATGTTATTTCCCTTTTTTGGGAAATAATAACCATGGGCTTCATTTCTTTTCTGAAGTGGCAATAAGACCCACCATAGAAAAGCAATAAAGCCCACGGTTGCTATTTTCATTCCATTCGGAATAGGCATTAAAATCCACCTATTAGTACATTGCTTTTAAATAATTCCCAATTAAGAGATCACAAATTCTTCCGTAACTAATGCAGTTAAGCTAACTTATATACAGCCATGGACACATAAATAGCACAAGTCGTAATGAAAATTGTACGTTCAATTTTTTTAACATGTAATTGAGTGAATCCAACTTTTACCGGTGTTACTGTTTACGCACATCGTGTAGTAGATTTTAGGTGAAGGAATGTACCGTTATCATTATCACATGTCAATTTTAGTTTCTTTAGTTATTATTGTGGATTGTAATATTTCTCGGCTTTTAGTTTTTAGTTTTTCGTTTGGTTTTGAAAGATTTCATTTATAAATAGTTTTGCGGGTTAGCTAAGTGGCATAATGGGAAAAGGTGTACACTGCACTCCAGAAAAAAGAAAGATTATACAGAATTGTAGGACAATTGTCCATCGTCCAAAATTTTAAGCTTTGAATACCAGATACGTGCAAAAAACATGGCGGGGGTAATTTAATGGTCTGGTGTGCTTTTCCTTGGCATGGAGTAGGACCACTTCTAAAAATAAATGAAAAGATGGACAAATTTCTGTATCTGAATATATTAAAAAATACGATGGAGCCCTATACTTTTGAGTTTATACCAGTAAATTGATAATGATCCAAAGCACTAAGCCAAAATAATAAAAGATTGGTTCCCCCAAGAAAAATTTCACGTTTTGGATTGGCCAGCACAGAATCCCGACCTTAATCCAGTAGAAAATTTGTGGAATAATGTTAAGGTAAAGATTGGTCAGCAAAATTGCAAAAATAACAATGAACTCTGGAATGGCTTAAAGGAAGCTTGGTATTCTATCCCAAAGGAAAGATGTCAGAAGATTCTTGGGCGGAGATAACCACCAAAATGATAAGAGAAATGACACCACTCATCGATTGTCCTAGTGATGATGTTGAAAAATCTTATACGTTCACCAACAACTTCGAAACAATTTTCCCCAAAAGAGAATCTTGGACAAACGGAAGGACGACAAGAAACTCCAACAGGTCATCGGTATATACAAACGGCTCTAAGGGGAATCAGGGAGTGGCATCTTCTGTGCTAACCCACTGATTGAACTTGCTATTCACCTAGATCCATTTGTAACCGTGTTCCAAGCAGAAGTCCTTACAATTATGAATGCAACAGAAATACTCGTATAAGACACCAGCGAAGAGAAGTAAATAAACATCAGGTCGGAGAGCAATGCAGCAATTAGTGCGATCATAAACCCTGTGTCAAAATTACGACTAATAAAGGAGTGCAAAATTAAACCGAACCTACTTGCCAGGAGGAATAGAGTCCGCCTTATATGGGTACCGAGGCATGAAGGTGTGCCGGGTAACGAAGAGGCAGATGAGCTAGCAAAGAAAGGAGCGAGTAACACAGAACTGAATCTTGTTAAGACTATAGGGGTCCCTCTGACAACTATAAAACGATAATCAATGAGAAGATTAGACAGGCGTTCAATAACTACTGGACGAATCTAGACACGTGTAAAGTGGCCAGATCAGTGGTAACAGAACCGAGTAACAACACAGCAAAAAGAGCTTTCAACTCTAGTAGAAGACAGTTAAGAACAATGGTGGGACTTTTAACAGGGCACATCAATCTGAATAAACACTCGCTCCAACTCGGGTTAGCTGAAACAACATTCTGTGCCAACTGTGAGGAGGAGGAGGAAGATATAGAACACTTCCTCTGCCAGTGCCCTACAACAGCGAGATTTAGACTGAAGATACTGGGATCCCCAAGAATACCGGATGTAACACACCTCAGTAAGAAAGGAATCAGTGATATATTTGAGTTCGCTAGACGAACAAGACGATTTCCCGATCATGATCCCAATACCTACATCCTCTCTCATCACTTAATTCCCATATTACATTACTTTTCCTACAACTCGACAGACGAGGGAAACACAACGGGCCAAGTGAAGAGCATAAGCTCACCCTTTTAAACCAACCAACCAACCATGGGGGGGAGATGTAAGGCAGAAATCAAAAATTCTGGTTACAGTACAAAGTACTGAAGAGGTAAAAGACAAAACAGAAACATTTTAAATAATATTTTGAATATTTCTTATTTTATTTTCAGAAAACTAGTTTTCTGCTATTTCTGTTTCCAGACAAAATTTTAACTTATTACTTTCATTCTGTTCTGACTTTTATTCTATTTACACTAAAAATCGTCTTTAAGTTCCTTATGTAGATTCATCGTCGTTTTTCGAATATTACTTCATACAATTCTGTGTTCAAATTATTATTTTCGGGCTTAATTTCCTTGTATTTTCGAAAAACTTCGACTCAAACACCAGACGGACTTCGGCCACACATGTAGGTGCTCAGGGTGCAGCTTTGCGGCGTGTTTCTGTAAACGCTTTTAACTACTTTAAATTTCACTTTGAATTAGTTAAAATATTACCTTTTTTCATTTTCACAAAGCGAAATAAGGCAAAATTTTTGCATTTGGCCTTATTTCACGGCACCATAGAACCGTTTCGACAAGTTTTCAGTTGCACTGTGTTTCGTCTAGTATATGGTAACTGGATAATATTCATTGTTGTGATTCTACGTAATATTAATCGGAGGTCGTTAATAACACCGTATGGACCCAGATAACAGAAAAATTATTGGCCAAGGGTCCGCAACTGGGAGTCAAAAAAGATATTCAAAGCTGTGCAATGAAAGAAGTGCATTTTCAGTTTCAATTGCGTGACTTTATTTATAGCATCTCTTTTTTTTTTTTTTTTTTGTAAGCAGTGTTATATATTTTTTATATAACGCCCATATCTGGTCTGGTCCACTCAAGACCGTACTGCACATACTAATCGTGCGTTAAAACTTATAGGTGATAGTGACATTCTGAACTGCGTATATTCACTTGAACACCGTCGAAATGTCTCGTGTCTTTCCTTATTTGCTTTTTTTTATAAAAAAAAAAAAAAAATGTCCCAGCGAAATAGCCAGTTTCATTTCTCCCCTTCAAAATTGTTCACCTTAAGCCCAACTTCGGTCGTACTGTCAAATATAGGGATACATTTATAAGCCGAGCGACACGAACGTGGAATGATCTATCAGGCTCTGTATTTCCCCATCACTACAACCTTCAAACATTTAAAGCCAACGTGCACAGGCTTCTTCTCTGTTCCTCTTCCCCATTTCCCTAAACGTCCGTGTCCTGAAAAAAATATGAAGGTATTCATATTCCCTTTGGCGCGCTCAAATTATAAAAAAAAAAAAAGTTTTTTACTTATGTCTCCGAATACTGTGAATAAAAAAATGACCCGCTTTCCTCTCAAATGAAGGATTCAGTTTTTTCAGTAGGAATGACTAAATACTACTTACCCTACTCTTTTTTCTAATAATTCTCCACGCAGATCTAATCGTTGTTTCTAATCTGTCGCTTGTTCTTCTGTTTGATCAACTTTCGTTTGATGTTTCTGACCATGATCTACTCTTCTGTACGTATGATGTGAATTTGTCTAAAACAGCTACGAGTATACCAGATACCTTCACATTTAAAGATTATAACTCTATAGACCTAAATAACTTTCGAATTGCTACTTCCTCTGCCCTTTGGGAGCAATGCGGTTTATGCGCTGATCCGTTAGTTATAAAAAGCTCTATAAAAATTCAGAATAAACTTGTAGTATCAGCAATGTTCCCCTCTGTGATAAATGAAATCATGGAAAATGCTCTGACATTTAGCAACCACCTGGGCCATAAAGTGTGGTCTTGGTGTTAACTCGAGCAAAACTGAATTGATCCTCTTCACCACTAAAATCAAAATACCTGAATTCCTCGACTAATGGTCAATCCCTCTCCCTATCGTCTAGTGCTAGGTATTTAGGAGGCATCCTAAATCCTAAGCTCAACTGGAAGCTAAACATTGAACAACGGGTAAAGAAGGCATGTACAGCCTTCTACGCCTGTAATAAAACATTCGGCAAAAAATGGAGCCTGCAACTAAAATTGACCCTATGGATGTACACAGCCGTGATACGACCGATTCTCACATATGGGTCAATAGTATGGTGACTGGCTCTAAGATAGGCCTATAATATAACTAAACTTAACATGGTACATGCTCCAACAGTCCTTCTGCATCTTTTACATCTAGACCTATACATAACAAACATTACAGCACATAGCGCGATCAGACTCAGAGAGTCTGGGTGCTGGACTGCGAAAGCCTACGGGCATAGTAATGTACAGGACTCTTTACCGAGAGAACTCGTATTACATTATCCCCAAAATGAATTTCACAAAGCGTTTCGACGTATAATTCCCCACGAGATCAGAATAGCAAGATGGACAGGTGATTTAGGACTTTGTCGTAACAATCTACACAGACGGTTCAAAGACGCACTGCGGTGTTGGTGCAGGTGTGTTTTCCGATTCCTTAAACATCAATAGACGTACATCTATTGATGTTTAAAAATCATATAGACGTACAGACAATGCCAATGTTTTCCAGGCGGAACTACTCGCTATCCGCGAAGTCTGTCGCCCGATCAAATTACACACAAATATAACGCCAAGGCAAAAGATTGCCATATTCATTGATAGTCAAGCTGCTATCAAAGCCATCGCTTTGGTCACTATATCCTCTAAACTAGTGTTAGTATGCCGAAATCAGCTAGGCTCACTGGATGGACAATTCAAAGTAACTTTAATCTGGGTTCCATGGCATAGTAACGTTTACGGAAACGAACTTGCTGATGAACTGACCAGGCAACGCACAGCGCTCCACCGTTCACTTGCGGAATCAGTCCACGTTTTGCTTGGAGCGGTCAAGGCAGAAATCTTCTCAATATTCCTTATAAAAGCCAACCTTGGATGGCCTAGGCTAGCAAACTGTATTATATCCAGAAGGATGTGGCTAGGCTACAACAAAATTAAAACAACCGACTTCCTAACTAGAATGCGTAAAGACGTCGGCCAGATTAACAGCGATCACTACGGATCACTGGCCTATAGGAGACCACGCAGTCAAACTAGGTATCCCACACAACACACACTGTCGCAGTTGCAATGTCACAACTGAAAGAGAAACCCTTATCCACTATTTAGACGCCTGTCCGGCACTAGCTAGGGCCTTGCAACGAACATAGGAAAACCCTTCTTTAATTCCCTAGAGGAAATCGCACAGAAAAACATCAAAGAACTTAGTACTTTTTTGAATTCCACAGGTTGGATCTAGAGACTCCTCACTAACAAAACGGCACCTAGTGCTAATTGGGTTCTTCCTAACGGAACCGCCACTCTTACCTACCTAGCAGAGCTGTAAAAGAATCCAATCATTTTGTCATTTAACTCATTTGACTTCACGTGGATTTGTTTCAATTCAGTGACTTCAATAATGACTTCAACTTAAAATAAATAAAACACCATTCATTCTGAAGTCTAAATCATGACTTCAATCATTTTCTGCAATCATAATTTTGAAGTCAAAATGAATGCAGTCATTTTGAATGCTTTCCATTCATTGAAGTCACTAACGTTCATTGCATTCACTTGAAGTCATTGAAGTTTTTTTTTTTTTTTTTTATAATTTGCGCGCGTCAAAATGGGATATGAATACCATGAAATTATTTCAGGACACGGGTGTTTGTAGAAAATTGAGAGAGAGAGAAAGAAAGATTGGTGTAGTGGGTTTGAAACTTAGGTGGTATTAAGTTTCAGTAAACTCCAAGGGTGGCGTCCAGATAACTGGGGAGCTTGTTTGTTTTGCTTTTTGTCGTTGCTCATGATTTACAGTATTTTTTTTCCTTCCTCCTGATGTCATCATCACGATCAAGTTGCATTTAAGCCATATGACCTCTCTACTGCCAGTGTTATGCCTCCGCAGTAGAGTTGACTAAGCTTTCGCAATTGATCGACTTTTTTATTTATTTCAGAGGAAATAAATAGATGTTTGTTGAGATCAGGATTTGAACTGTGACCCAAGAGCGTGACAAGCGTTGATGTTACCACTACACCACGGCCACCCTTAGTCTTTTAGGTGCAAGCAAGACAATGTATACTAACTGTGTATTTTTTTTTTCCATAACAGAGCATACAAAACGCTTCACACAACCATTTTTTATTGCGCGACTAAGGATCATCTACCGATTTTAAATCTCATAGACTACTTCAAATAAATAGTAATGTTATTAACCTAAAGTCAATGAATAAACGCAATTCTTAAATTCAACTCGAGATAAGCTAAAATCAATTTCGCTGCAAAGATCATTAAACGTGCGTTTGCATCTAGTTATTTTATATATTGCTACCATAATTGGTTCTATGCATTCTATAAAAAAGCTAATTTCTCACCGCAGTAATCTATTGGGAGCATATATATTTATAAGAAAAACCAATTCCAGTGAATTAACATAATAATTAAACATGACAGCAGTTGCTTTATGCCTGAAACTTAAGGTTCGCAGGCTAATAAATTTGTATCTGTATATAATTAGGAAGTTCATCAAACATGTTTAATTTACGGATAGCTAATCTCGTGAAATTCTTTTGAACTCTTTCGAACCTAAGTTCTTGAACACCTTACGGGGAATCCCAAATGATGGAGGAATATTCTAAATAAGGTCTGACCAACGAGCAGTAGATAGATTTAAGACTATAGACATCTCGGAAGTCTTTGCAATTTCGTTTAAGAAATCCTAACATAGAGTTAGACTTAGCAATGGTTTAATCATAATGCAATGAGAAATTCAATTTTGTGTCAAATTCGACCTCGAGATCTATGACTTCATCAAGGCGAAGAAGTTTAAGATCATTAATAAAAGTCTTTATTAAGTTCTAATGTAGTGTTCACACCATACCGACAACCTGTTGATATCCAACTGAAATCGAATGCAGTCAGCTCTATATTTATCCGTGCAAATCTTCACTTCACAGCTTCGCTTAGTTACGTCAGAGTTGTGTCTTTTGTGTTTCTATGTAGTAGTGATGAGGGAATTTAGCTGTTTTGGCACTAAGTGAAACACAGGTAGTTGAAGAATCTTCCGATTTGAAACTGCCTGGATATAACTTAGTGTCATTAATCTTTGCCCACCGTGGCCTCGCCATTTACGCCCGTAGTGATATTGCTTACCAAGTTCCACCACAGTATGGCCACTGTTCCAACCCGGAATTTAATTTCAAATGGCTAAAATTCACTGTCCGTAAGCAATTAATTCACTACTGCTGTATTTATAGAAGCCATAGTGCGGACAGCAACTCAACTTTTGACGAATTTGATGCGCTGTCCGATTCCATCACTCGAATTGTCTCCTTGTACCCTCATACTGAAATCGTCATTGCGGGCGATTTCAATATACACAATTCGGATTGGCTTCAACATTCTGGCCAGACAACACGCTGTTGAACTTTTCGCCGGACATTGAAAGTCATTCCGCCAACACTTTGGACTTGTTTCTTACTTCGCACCCTGATAAATACACTATTGATGTTTTAGCGCCTCTAGGTCAGTCTGACCATAATATCGTATCAGCTAAATTCTCGTACTCCGACCACTCAGTTAAAGAAAAAACTCCTAAAAAAAAGTATGGCAATACGAGAAAGCCAATTGGAACGGCCTTAATAGCTTCTTTAGGAGTTTTAACTGGTCGCTATGCTTCCTCGATAGCGATGTGGATGCCGCTGCTGATATGATCACTAACACTATACTCTTAGGTATGAATGACTTTATTCCTAACAGAATAAAGAGGATTAAACCTAAGGCAAACTCGTGGTTTGATCAGAGCTGTAAAGAGGCTATCAGGTTGAAAGAAGTAAGTTTTCGGTCTTATAAAGCCAACAAATCTGAGGAAAACCGAAAGAAGTTTAAACAAGCCAGAAAAGACTGCAATGCCCATATTCGACGTGTAAAATTCTTACAAGACCAAAAATTGAGGCCAAAAATCCTACAATGTCCCAAAGGTAGTAAAAATTTTTGGTCATTTGTCAAAAATATTAAAAATTCTGCCTCGTCTGCCATCCTCACGCTCAATTACAATGACATTCCAGCTGTCAGCTCCTTAGACAAAGCTAATCTGCTTGCTGCTTACTTTGCAGCGAGCTCCACGCTGCCAGATATTGCTTTGTCTCCACCTGTATTTGAGAGCGTCAAATTTTCCATGGGACAAGTCCACTTTCGCACTCGTACAGTTGCTGGTGTACTCAAAGGTCTTAACTTATACAAATCCGCTGGCCCAGATGATATCCCTCCATAGTTTGGAAGAGGTGTTCTTCTACGCTTTCAAATCCCCTGTGTAAGCTTTTCTGTCTATCCTACTCTTCAGGGCTCTTTCCGAGTAGATGGAAAACAGCATTTGTCCAGCCCGTCCCCAAAAAAGGCGAATCTTCCTCCCCGTCCAATTACCGACCCATTGCACTTACGTCCCTTCTTTCCAAGGTCATGGAAACGCTGATAAATCGTCAGCTTATGAAATATCTCGATTCACGAAAACTCCTGAATGACCGGCAGTATGGTTTTCGTAGCAACAGGTTCACTGGTGATTTGATGGCATATCTCACCGAGAAGTGGAACCAATCTCTCCATCACTTCGGCGAAACCAAGATGGTTGCGCTTGATATTTCAAAGGCATTTGACAGAGTTTGGCATAAGCCCCTCTCTTGTCGAAAATGCGTGCATATGGCATCGATGAGTCTCTTCTTCAATGGATAAGAAATTACCTTTCGGAGCATTCAATACAAGTAGTTTTCGACGGCTTCAAGTCTGCAATTCACCAAATAAATGCTGGTGTTCCCCAAGGCTCTGTTTTGTCTCCGACTCTCTTTCTTATTTTTATAAATGATCTCTTGTCTGCAACTTCTAATCCAATCCATTCCTTCGCTGATGACAGTACCCTCAGTTTTTCATATTCGTTCCCTAACTCACGTTCTTGCTCTTCGGCCGTAGAAGGGGAACGGCAACGTATGTTAAACACATTAAATTCCGACCTGGACAGCATAATTAAATGGGGTTCAACCAACAGAGTGGAATTTAATGCTTCCAAAACAAAATGCTGTCTTCTGTCTCTCAAGCGAAACCAAAACCCTCAACCATTATCCATGGATGGTCCTTGCATCATTGAAACCGAAAGACTTGCCATTCTCCGTATGTGTATTAATAACCATCTTCGATGGAATGATCACATATTCGAGGTCGCCAAAAATGCTTCAAAATGTCTAGGATTCCTTAAACGGCGAAAGAAATATTTTACTCCGTCTGATCTGGCCTCAATTTATAAGGCATTCATCCGCCCTAAGCTGGAATATAACGCCCATATCTGGTCCGGTGCACCCAAGACCGTTCTGCACATTCTTGATAGGGCACAGGATGGCGCGTTAAAACTTATAGGTGATAGAGACATTGTGAATTCCATTCATTCACTAGAACATCGGAGAAATGTCTCCTGTCTCTCCCTGTTTTATTGTTTTTTCCACAAAAAATGATCCAGCGAAATAGCCAGTTGCATTCCTCCCCTTCAAAATTTCACCAGCAATATGCGACATGCTTCGAATGCACATCAGTTTACCCTAAAGCCAAACTTCGGTCATACTGTCAAATATAGGGATTCATTTATAAGCCGAACAACACGAATACGGAACGATCTACCAGGGGCTCTGTATTTCCCCATCACTACAACCTTCAAACATTCAAAGCCAACGTGCATAGGTACCTCCTCTGTTCCTCTTCCCCCTTTCCCTGACGCCCGTGCACTGAAAAAATTAAAGGGTATTAATACTCCCTTTGGCGCGCGCAGATTATAAAAAAAAAAAAAAATCCGTGCAAATAATTTTAAATCGTCCGCGAAAGTTAAAACCTCACAGGAATTTAATATTTCTCGAACATGATTTAAAAACAAAATGAATAGCATCGGGCCCAGATGACTGCCTTGTGGGACGCCAGAAGTTACTTTTATTACCCGAGATGTAAAACTATCAACTTTTACCAATTGCCTTCTATCACTTAAATAATAAGAAAACCACCTTAGCATTGAAGAGTGAAAACCCAATGATTTAAGCTTAGCTAAAAGTAAAGTATGATGTACTCTATCAAAAGCTTTTGTAACGTTAAATTAGTAGTACATGACCTACTTCGAACAAAGCCATGTTGATTATTGGACATAATTTCTTTAACCGCGAAAAAAAGTTTATTCTTAACAATGTTTTCAAACAATTTTGGAATTGCAGAAAGCTTTGATATTGTAACATGCGAGCTACGGCTCGAGTAGATAAAACAATTATTCTGTGAAATTTATTTCTTTATTTTCTAGTCTATAGAACAATTCAAGTTCACACTATACTATTCTTCGCAAATTCTTTTCTTACAAGGTCTCTTTCCTCTCAAATCACTTTATCTCCTTTCAATTACTTAATTCACAAATCCAAACTAATTACTTTTTCTGGTTCACTCTCAACTTTCAATTTATCACCAAATTACAACTTCGCCCATTATCACTTTTCCAATCTCTTCGCCACGGTTCTAAACCAACTGTGTCTTTTTTTTTGACCGCCATCTGTCCTTATATAGCAGAAGTTTCTGATAGCCAGAAACTTCTAGCAAATTCTTCGACCACTGGAATAAGAGAAATAATTCTTGCAGTTATAATTCCCTTTTATCCCTGATATTATTCGTCTCTTTCGTTGACATGAGCTGTGGAGACTTCGTCCCAGACACGAACCTCGAATGAAAGGACAGTACGAACCAAAATTCTGCCAGAATGAAGTCACTTCGGAATTTGTTGCGTCATATTTTTAGGGGGCGTAGTTATTATTATGCTACACTGCCCCCCTCTTAGACATGTTCGTCCCGAACAAGTGCATCCTCATTTCGGCCATTGTATCGACTCAGTCGGTCCACATGAACCACTTTCATTTTGGCCCTCGGTCCTCGCTGGATGCGGTAGACAACATCGTTGATGCGGGTTATTATTCTGTAGGGACCTTCCCAGTTCCGCTGTAATTTAGGTGATTTCCCCTTTTGGCGATGGGGATTATACAGCCACACCAGATCTCCTTCCTGGAATCCTGACGTTGTTGCCTTGGCATCATACCTGGTCTTCATGCGGTCGCTCGTCATCTTAATCTGGCTTCTGGTCCTTTGGTGTATGTCCCTAAGCCTTTCCCTAAGGTCCGCCACGTACTCTTCTTCATTTCTGGGCTCATTGGTAGGAGATCCAAATTTCACCTCACTGGGTAAACGAGCTATTCCACCAAATAAGATTTCGAACGGCGTATGTCGAGTAGTGCTATGCACGGCACTTCTATAGGCCATCAAAAACAAGGGAATCTGCCGGTCCCAATCCCGTTGGTAGTCACCTACGACCTTCGAGAGATGTTCGTCCAAAGTCCTATTGAAACGCTCCACCATACCGTCCGACTGTGGATGAAGCGGGGTTGTCCTTGTCTTTTTGATTCCGAGTAGTTGACACATCTCTTGGAAGATTCTTGACTCGAAGTTCCGCCCTTGGTCAGAATGCAATTCCAAGGGCACACCGAATCTGCTAACCCAATAACGATCTGCTCCGCCACGGTTCTGGCTTCCTGGTTAGGGATCGGAAACGCTTCCGGCCACTTACTGAAGTAGTCCATCACTACGAGTATATACCGATTACCATTGTCGGTTTCCGGAAAGGGCCCTGCGATGTCAATGGCGATTCGTTCGAAAGGTGCTCCCACGTTGTATTGGTGCATCTTACCTCGAGTTTTGATTCTCGGACCCTTGCTAGCTGCACACACGTCGCATTTTCTGCACCAGTCTTCGATATCTTCCTTCGCTTTTAACCAATAAAAACGTTCTCGTACCTTTTCTAGCGTCTTATTCACTCCCAAGTGGCCTCCGGTCGCCCCGCCATGCATTTCCTGTAACACCTCCTTGACCCTCGTCCGTGGTACGACAAGCTGCATTACAAACGACTTTCCGTCGGAGGATTCCCATTTTCTTCTCAGAACACCTTCTTGGACATGGAGGGAGTCCCACTGCGCAAAATATGCCTTTAAGGTCGGGCTTCTGTGAGAGATGTCCTGATGATCCGGTTTCTCCATGTTCTCCTTCCAGGCCAGAATCGGCTCGATATCCGGGTCTTCCTTCTGAGCGTTCCGGATCTCATCTACGCTCCAGCCGGCGATAGGTTCGGCTCTCATTCTTTGGATGGAAACCAGCTCCCGTTCTTCCTGACGCGCACAATGTTTACAATCCGTTCTGCATGGTCTCCGGGACAGTGCATCCGCATTAGAGTGGAGTTTTCCTTTACGATGCTGTATTTCGTAGTCGTAGATTTGCAGCCTTTCGATCCATCTTGCGACCTGACCCTCAGGACTCTTGAACTGTAATAGCCATTTTAAGGCTGCATGGTCTGTGCGAAGAACGAACTTCCTCCCGTAGAGGTATTTGTGAAAATGCTTCGTAGCCAAGATCAAAGCTAGAAGTTCCCGCCTTGTCACGCAGTAGTTCCTTTCTGGCTTAGAGAGCACCTTGCTGAAGTACGCAACCACCTTCTCTTGGCCGTCATGCACCTGGGAGAGTACGGCTCCTACCCCGACATTACTAGCATCTGCATCCACAACGAACGTTTCCCCGGGAGTGGGGTAAGCCAGTATCGGGGCATCGCATAGCCGTTGTTTAAGTGCCTTGAAGCTCTTCTCGCACTCAATTGACCATTTGAATTGTTTTCCCTTTTCCGTCAACTGGTGCAGGTTCTTTGCGATCCCGGCAAAATCCTTCACGAACCGTCTGTAGTAGGTGGCTAGGCCCAGGAAGCTCCTTAGTTGGTGTTTGTCTTTGGGGACTGGCCAGTTTTTCACCGCTTCGACCTTCTCCGGATCGGTTCTCACTCCTTTCGCTGAAATTATGTGTCCCAGGTACTTGACTTCCGCTCTAAACAGGGCGCACTTCTTGGGGTTGAGCTTCAGGTGGGCACTTCGAAGCCTTTGAAACACATCCCTTAGATTGTCTCGGTGTTGCGCAAACGTTTTTCCTACGACGATGACATCATCCAAGTATACCAAACAGGTTTTCCATGTTAACCCTTGCAGGACACATTCCATCAATCGCTCGAAAGTCGCCGGAGCATTGCACAGCCCGAATGGCATTACCGTGAATTGCCATAGCCCATTTCCTGCGGTGAAGGCGGTTTTCTCCCGGTCTTCTGGATAGATCTGTACCTGCCAGTAGCCACTCTTCAAGTCGAGAGTGGAAAACCATCGGGCTCCTGATAGTGTGTCTAGCGTGTCGTCAATCCGTGGCAGAGGGTAGCTGTCTTTCTTGGTGACGTAATTGAGCTGCCGATAGTCCACGCAGAACCGCGTGCTGCCATCTTTCTTCTTAACCAGTACAACCGGTGATGCCCACGGACTTTTGGAACTTTCAATCAGACCTTCTTTCTCCATTGCCGACACCATCTCTGCAACTTCTGTCTGCTTTCCCAATGGAAGGCGCCTAGCAGGCTGACGAATTGGTCTAGTATCACCAGTGTCTATTCGATGTTGTACCAGGTGTGTTCGGCCGTATTCTCCGTCCTGTGAGGCAAATACATCAGCGTACTCATTGATAAGATTCTCTGCCATAGTTCGCTGCTCCTGATTCAGCTCACTGGACTGGAGAATCGTCTCTCTCGTTTCCGCTGTCCAAGGTGATGGGAGAGGCTTTGGAGCATCACGTTCAGATATTGTTGCGACGGCGGTAATCGGCGTGCATTTTCCAGTCACCTCCCCTCGCCTTAGTTTGACAGTGTGTGGTCTTGCGTTCAAAACTCTTACTGGAACCATGGTGTTCTTTGGTTCGACTAACGTCTTTCCCACGATGTAGTCTTGAGAATTCTTCTCTGGGTCTGGTTCTACTATGTAGAATCGGTGGCTCCCAAGATCACCTTCCAGCTTCGTCCAAATGATTGTCTCTGAAGACGGCGGCAAAACTTCGTCTTTGCTGATGACTGTCCTGAGAGTTACGGCACTCTCGTTTCCGTACACCATCGGAATCTCCACATTTCGATACCTCAGTACTTGCATCCCGATGTCCAGGATTACTTCATTTGCTTTCATGAAGTCTATTCCGATGATGCACTCGTCGCATATATCTGCCACCAGAAACGCATGGGAGAACGTAAGTCCCGCCAGAGTAATCGTAAGACGAACTTCTCCAAACACTTTCGCCATTTCCCCTGTTGCAGTCTTCAGGCAGTAGCTGTTGGTGTTGTGCAGCCAGGCGCTTCTGACAATATCTCTTCTTACAATGGAGGCAGTGGCGCCTGTGTCGATGGTGGCTACGCACTTCTTCTTGTTGATTAGTGCCTCCACTGTCAGGCTCTTGTTACCCCGTTTGGTTTGCGAAACTTGAATGGTGGTCCTGGGGGCCTCGATTCCAGTAACCAACTTCTGCCCCGCGAAGTTGGTCCTTACGCATTTCCCGACTGCTGGTTTTGGGAAGTCTGACTGACAGGATGAATGTTATCACCGCCAGATGCTTCCTCTCTGCTTCTCCTACTTCCGCAATGTGGACAATTTCCTCGTCTAGGTGCACTTCTGCACTGCCGTTGTAGGTGTCCGGTTTGGTTGCAATTCCAGCAACGGATTTGACTTCCGCGAGCTTTGTCTTCATCCAAGACGGCTGTTCTCTGGCATGAGCATTCCACGACGGACATTTCCCTGACACGGTGTATTCCCTGGTATGCTTGGTCCGCAGCCTTCATTGACAAAGCGAATGCCAATGCCTCGGGGAGTGTTCGCTTTTCAGCCATCCTTACAGCCATTTGCAGTTGTCTGTCCTCTATGGCCTGAATAAAAGCTTCCACCGCCATTTCGTTGATAAGCTCCTCACCGGCTTTAGGGTATGAAAGATGGGCTAGTCGCTCTATATCCGCTTGCAACTGCTGGAGCGTTTCCCCCCTTTTCTGGACTCGACTACGCAGCTGAACCCTGTACACCTGCTGCATGTGTTCATCCCCAAACCGCATCTCGATAGCCTGAACCAGAGAGTCGTAGTTCTGCTGTTTATCTTCCGGGATGGTCTGCAAGAGCTCCGCAGCTGGACCCCTCAGTGCAAGTGTGAGTGCAATGGACTTCTCTTCATCGTCCCAGCTATTGGTCATTGCGGCCGCTTCGAATTGCCTTTTATAAATTGGCCATGATGTTTGACCATCGAAGATAGGAGGCTGCATCTCCTTTCTTCTCAGACCGTCAGTGGAATATTCCCGTGCTTTCTGTCTCTTCACGTTGCTGAGCTCCTTAGCAAGATTTTCGACTTGCTTCCCTACTATCTCGAATTTCGTATCCACTTTTTCAAACTGAGTCTCTATCTTCCCGAACTGAGTTTCATGTTTCTCAAAATTTTCATCGAATCTAATTTCGACTTTTTCGAGTTGCGTCTCGACCTTCTCCATTTTCTCTTCGATCACTTCGAATTTGGATTCCAAGTTCTTGTTTTGCTCATCAAGTTTACTTTCCAGAGCATCTAGAGAATTCTTTTGTTCGTCCATTGCTTTCTTTTGTTCGTCCAGCTTAAGTTCTATAGAATTCCTTTGGTCTTCTATTGCTTTCTTTTGTTCGTCCATGACTAACTTAAGTTGCAGGAGCAGACTTGTT
Organism: Pocota personata; assembly: GCA_963082735.1. Lineage (NCBI taxonomy): Eukaryota > Metazoa > Arthropoda > Insecta > Diptera > Syrphidae > Pocota > Pocota personata. Next base: position 58,048,514 of record OY720431.1, read on the forward strand.
ATACCCGGGTCGGCTGCTGTACTTGCTGGTTCCTCTTCCACGTCAAACTCTACGTCGTGCGGATTTTCACCTTCCTGCGTTACTGCTTCTTCCAGACGAATCAGCAGGGCATCTTTTCCCCCAGTTGTGTCGAGGTTCCGCTTACTGAGTTCTGCCTTTAGTTGAGTTATAGTTAGTTTTCCCAATTTGCGACCCATTTTGCGCAACTAATTAACTCAACACAGAAATCGTTTTTTTTTTTTTTTTTTTTTTTTTTTTTTTTTTTTTTTTTTTTTTTTTTTTTTTTTTTTTTTTTTTTTTTTTTTTTGTGCAATTTCACACCACGGAAATTGTTATTCACAGAATAAGTTTTATCCCAGCTTCTGACACCAATGTAACATGCGAGCTACGGCTCGAGTAGATAAAACAATTATTCTGTGAAATTTATTTCTTTATTTTCTAGTCTATAGAACAATTCAAGTTCACACTATACTATTCTTCGCAAATTCTTTTCTTACAAGGTCTCTTTCCTCTCAAATCACTTTATCTCCTTTCTATTACTTAATTCACAAATCCAAACTAATTACTTTTTCTTGTTCACTCTCAACTTTCAATTTATCACCAAATTACAACTTCGCCCATTATCACTTTTCCAATCTCTTCGCCACGGTTCTAAACCAACTGTGTCTTTTTTTTTGACCGCCATCTGTCCTTATATAGCAGAAGTTTCTGATAGCCAGAAACTTCTAGCAAATTCTTCGACCACTGGAATAAGAGAAATAATTCTTGCAGTTATAATTCCCTTTTATCCCTGATATTATTCGTCTCTTTCGTTGACATGAGCTGTGGAGACTTCGTCCCAGACACGAACCTCGAATGAAAGGACAGTACGAACCAAAATTCTGCCAGAATGAAGTCACTTCGGAATTTGTTGCGTCATATTTTTAGGGGGCGTAGTTATTATTATGCTACAATATTGTAATATGCAGGCTACGGCTCGAGTAGATAAAACGATATTCTGTGAAATTTATTTCTTTATTTTCTACTCTATAGAACAATTCAAGTTCACACTATACTATTCTTCGCAAATTCTTTTCTTACAAGGTCTCTTTCCTCTCAAATCACTTTATCTCCTTTCAATTACTTAATTTACAAATCCAAACTAATTACTTTTTCTTGTTCACTCTCAACTTTCAATTTATCACAAAATTACAACTTCGCCTATTATCACTTTTCTAATCTCTTCGCCACAGTTTAAAAATCACTGTCTTTTTTTTGATCGCCATCTGTCCTTATATAGCAGAAGTTTCTGATAGCCAGAAACTTCTAGCAAATTCTTCGACCACTGGAACAAGAGAAATAATTCTTGCAGTTATAATTCCCTAATATTATCCCTAATATTATCCCTAATATTATTTGTCTCTTTCGTTGACATGAGCTGTGGAGACTTCGTCCCAGACACGAACCTCGAATGAAGGACAGTTTGAACCAAAATTCTGCCAGAATGGAAAGTCACTTCGGAATTTGCTGCATAGACATAGGCGCGTAGTTATTATTATGCTACACTGCCCCCCTCTTAGACGTGTTCGTCCCGAACAAGTGCATCCTCATTTCGGCCATTGTATCGACTCAGTCGGTCCACATGAACCACTTTCATTTTGGCCCTTGGTCCTCGCTGGATGCGGTAGACAACATCGTTGATGCGGGTTACTATTCTGTAGGGACCTTCCCAGTTCCGCTGTAACTTAGGTGATTTCCCCTTTTGGCGATGGGGATTATACAGCCACACCAGATCTCCTTCCTGGAATCCTGACGTTGTTGCCTTGGCATCATACCTGGTCTTCATGCGGTCGCTCGTCATCTTAATCTGGCTTCTGGTCCTTTGGTGTATGTCCCTAAGCCTTTCCCTAAGGTCCGCCACGTACTCTTCTTCATTTCTGGGCTCATTGGTAGGAGATCCAAATTTCACCTCACTGGGTAAACGAGCTATTCCACCAAATAAGATTTCGAACGGCGTATGTCGAGTAGTGCTATGCACGGCACTTCTATAGGCCATCAAAAACAAGGGAATCTGCCGGTCCCAATCCCGTTGGTAGTCACCTACGACCTTCGAGAGATGTTCGTCCAAAGTCCTATTGAAACGCTCCACCATACCGTCCGACTGTGGATGAAGCGGGGTTGTCCTTGTCTTTTTGATTCCGAGTAGTTGACACATCTCTTGGAAGATTCTTGACTCGAAGTTCCGCCCTTGGTCAGAATGCAATTCCAAGGGCACACCGAATCTGCTAACCCAATTGTAGACGATCTGCTCCGCCACGGTTCTGCTTTCCTGGTTAGGGATCGGAAACGCTTCCGGCCACTTACTGAAGTAGTCCATCACTACGAGTATATACCGATTACCATTGTCGGTTTCCGGAAAGGGCCCTGCGATGTCAATGGCGATTCGTTCGAAAGGTGCTCCCACGTTGTATTGGTGCATCTTACCTCGAGTTTTGATTCTCGGACCCTTGCTAGCTGCACACACGTCGCATTTTCTGCACCAGTCTTCGATATCTTCCTTCGCTCTTAACCAATAAAAACGTTCTCGTACCTTTTCTAGCGTCTTATTCACTCCCAAGTGGCCTCCGGTCGCCCCGCCATGCATTTCCTGTAACACCTCCTTGACCCTCGTCCGCGGTACGACAAGCTGCATTACAAACGACTTTCCGTCGGAGGATTCCCATTTTCTTCTCAGAACACCTTCTTGGACATGGAGGGAGTCCCACTGCGCAAAATATGCCTTTAAGGTCGGGCTTCTGTGAGAGATGTCCTGATGATCCGGTTTCTCCATGTTCTCCTTCCAGGCCAGAATCGGCTCGATATCCGGGTCTTCCTTCTGAGCGTTCCGGATCTCATCTACGCTCCAGCCGGCGATAGGTTCGGCTCTCATTCTTTGGATGGAAACCAGCTCCCGTTCTTCCTGACGCGCACAATGTTTACAATCCGTTCTGCATGGTCTCCGGGACAGTGCATCCGCATTAGAGTGGAGTTTTCCTTTACGATGCTGTATTTCGTAGTCGTAGATTTGCAGCCTTTCGATCCATCTTGCGACCTGACCCTCAGGACTCTTGAACTGTAATAGCCATTTTAAGGCTGCATGGTCTGTGCGAAGAACGAACTTCCTCCCGTAGAGGTATTTGTGAAAATGCTTCGTAGCCAAGATCAAAGCTAGAAGTTCCCGCCTTGTCACGCAGTAGTTCCTTTCTGGCTTAGAGAGCACCTTGCTGAAGTACGCAACCACCTTCTCTTGGCCGTCATGCACCTGGGAGAGTACGGCTCCTACCCCGACATTACTAGCATCTGCATCCACAACGAACGTTTCCCCGGGAGTGGGGTAAGCCAGTATCGGGGCATCGCATAGCCGTTGTTTAAGTGCCTTGAAGCTCTTCTCGCACTCAATTGACCATTTGAATTGTTTTCCCTTTTCCGTCAACTGGTGCAGGTTCTTTGCGATCCCGGCAAAATCCTTCACGAACCGTCTGTAGTAGGTGGCTAGGCCCAGGAAGCTCCTTAGTTGGTGTTTGTCTTTGGGGACTGGCCAGTTTTTCACCGCTTCGACCTTCTCCGGATCGGTTCTCACTCCTTTCGCTGAAATTATGTGTCCCAGGTACTTGACTTCCGCTCTAAACAGGGCGCACTTCTTGGGGTTGAGCTTCAGGTGGGCACTTCGAAGCCTTTGAAATACATCCCTTAGATTGTCTCGGTGTTGCGCAAACGTTTTTCCTACGACGATGACATCATCCAAGTATACCAAACAGGTTTTCCATGTTAACCCTTGCAGGACACATTCCATCAATCGCTCGAAAGTCGCCGGAGCATTGCACAGCCCGAATGGCATTACCGTGAATTGCCATAGCCCATTTCCTGCGGTGAAGGCGGTTTTCTCCCGGTCTTCTGGATGGATCTGTACCTGCCAGTAGCCACTCTTCAAGTCGAGAGTGGAAAACCATCGGGCTCCTGATAGTGTGTCTAGCGTGTCGTCAATCCGTGGCAGAGGGTAGCTGTCTTTCTTGGTGACGTAATTGAGCTGCCGATAGTCCACGCAGAACCGCGTGCTGCCATCTTTCTTCTTAACCAGTACAACCGGTGATGCCCACGGACTTTTGGAACTTTCAATCACACCTTCTTTCTCCATTGCCGACACCATCTCTGCAACTTCTGTCTGCTTTGCCAATGGAAGGCGCCTAGCAGGCTGACGAATTGGTCTAGTATCACCAGTGTCTATTCGATGTTGTACCAGGTGTGTTCGGCCGTATTCTCCGTCCTGTGAGGCAAATACATCAGCGTACTCATTGATAAGATTCTCTGCCATAGTTCGCTGCTCCTGATTCAGCTCACTGGACTGGAGAATCGTCTCTCTCGTTTCCGCTGTCCAAGGTGATGGGAGAGGTTTTGGAGGACCACGTTCAGATATTGTTGCGACGGCGGTAATCGGCGTGCATTTTCCAGTCACCTCCCCTCGCCTTAGTTTGACAGTGTGTGGTCTTGCGTTCAAAACTCTCACTGGAACCATGGTGTTCTTTGGTTCGACTAACGTCTTTCCCACGATGTAGTCTTGAGAATTCTTCTCTGGGTCTGGTTCTACTATGTAGAATCGGTGGCTCCCAAGATCACCTTCCAGCTTCGTCCAAATGATTGTCTCTGAAGACGGCGGCAAAACTTCGTCTTTGCTGATGACTGTCCTGAGAGTTACGGCATTCTCGTTTCCGTACACCATCGGAATCTCCACATTTCGATACCTCAGTACTTGCATCCCGATGTCCAAGATTACTTCATTTGCTTTCATGAAGTCTATTCCGATGATGCACTCGTCGCATATGTCTGCCACCAGAAACGCATGGGAGAACGTCAGTCCTGCCAGAGTAAGCGTAAGACGAACTTCTCCAAATACCTTCGCCATTTCCCCTATTGCAGTCTTCAGGCAGTAGCTGTTGGTGTTGTGCAGCCAGGAGCTTTTGACGATATCTCTTCTTACAATGGAGGCAGTGGCACCTGTGTCGATGGTGGCTACGCACTTCTTCTTGTTGATTAGTGCCTCCACTGTCAGGCTCTTGTTATCCCGTTTGGTTTGCGAAACTTGAATGGTGGTCCTGGGGGCCTCGATTCCAGTAACCAACTTCTGCCCCGCGAAGTTGGTCCTTACGCATTTCCCGACTGCTGGTTTTGGGAAGTCTGACTGACAGGATGGATGTTATCACCTCCAGATGCTTCCTCTCTGCTTCTCCTACTTCCGCAATGTGGACAATTTCCTCGTCTAGGTGCACTTCTGCACTGCCGTTGTAGGTGTCCGGTTTGGTTGCAATTCCAGCAACGGATTTGACTTCCGCGAGCTCTGTCTTCATCCATGACGGCTGTTCTCTGGCATGAGCATTCCACGACGGACATTTCCCTGACACGGTGTATTCCCTGGTATGCTTGGTCCGCAGCCTTCATTGACAAAGCGAATGCCAATGCCTCGGGGAGTGTTCGCTTTTCAGCCATCCTTACAGCCATTTGCAGTTGTCTGTCCTCTATGGCCTGAATAAAAGCTTCCACCGCCATTTCGTTGATAAGCTCCTCACCGGCTTTAGGGTATGAAAGATGGGCTAGTCGCTCTATATCCGCTTGCAACTGTTGGAGCGTTTCCCCCCTTTTTTGGACTCGACTACGCAGCTGAACCCTGTACACCTGCTGCATGTGTTCATCCCCAAACCGCATTTCGATAGCCTGAACCAGAGAGTCGTAGTTCTGCTGTTTATCTTCCGGGATGGTCTGCAAGAGCTCCGCAGCTGGACCCCTCAGTGCAAGTGTGAGTGCAATGGACTTCTCTTCATCGTCCCAGCTATTGGTCATTGCGGCCGCTTCGAATTGCCTTTTATAAATTGGCCATGATGTTTGACCATCGAAGATAGGAGGCTGCATCTCCTTTCTTCTCAGACCGTCGGTGGAATATTCCCGTGCTTTCTGTCTCTTCACGTTGCTGAGTTCCTTAGTAAGATTTTCGACTTGTTTTTCTACTTTTTCGAACTGAGTCTCTATTTTCCCGAACTGAGTTTCATGCTTCTCAAAGTTTTCATCGAATCTAGTTTCGACTTTTTCGAGTTGCGTCTCTACCTTCTCGATTTTCTCTTCGATCACTTCGAATTTGGATTCCAAGTTCTTGTTTTGCTCATCAAGTTTACTTTCCAGAGCATCTAGAGAATTCTTTTGTTCGTCCATCTTAAGTTCTAGAGAATTCTTTTGTTCATCCAACTTAAGTTCTAGAGAATTCCTTTGGTCATCGAGCTTATGACTTTGATCTTCTATTGCTTTCTTTTGTTCGTCCATGACTAACTTAAGTTGCAGGAGCAGACTTGTTATACCCGGGTCGGCTACTGTACTTGCTGGTTCCTCTTCCACGTCAAACTCTATGTCATGCGGATTTTCACCTTCCTGCGTTACTGCTTCTTCCAGACGAATCAGTAGGGCATCTTTTCCCCCAGTTGTGTCGAGATTCCGCTTACTGAGTTCTGCCTTTAGTTGAATTATAGTTAGTTTTCCCAACTTGCGACCCATTTTTGCGCAACTAATTAACTCAACGCAGAAATCGTTTTTTTTTTTTTTTTTTTTTTTTCTTGTGCAATTTCACACCACGGAAATAGTTATTCACAGAATAAGTTTTATCCCAGCTTCTGACACCAATGTAATATGCAGGCTACGGCTCGAGTAGATAAAACGATATTCTGTGAAATTTATTTCTTTATTTTCTACTCTATAGAACAATTCAAGTTCACACTATACTATTCTTCGCAAATTCTTTTCTTACAAGGTCTCTTTCCTCTCAAATCACTTTATCTCCTTTCAATTACTTAATTTACAAATCCAAACTAATTACTTTTTCTTGTTCACTCTCAACTTTCAATTTATCACAAAATTACAACTTCGCCTATTATCACTTTTCTAATCTCTTCGCCACAGTTTAAAAATCACTGTCTTTTTTTTGATCGCCATCTGTCCTTATATAGCAGAAGTTTCTGATAGCCAGAAACTTCTAGCAAATTCTTCGACCACTGGAACAAGAGAAATAATTCTTGCAGTTATAATTCCCTAATATTATCCCTAATATTATCCCTAATATTATTTGTCTCTTTCGTTGACATGAGCTGTGGAGACTTCGTCCCAGACACGAACCTCGAATGAAGGACAGTTTGAACCAAAATTCTGCCAGAATGGAAAGTCACTTCGGAATTTGCTGCATAGACATAGGCGCGTAGTTATTATTATGCTACAATATATAGGTCGATAGTTTTCAACTTTAAGTAGTGTGCCTAATGCTTCTTGATCAAAACATTCAATGAGTAACTACTGTTACTTACAATTACGAGTATAATGCAAGTACTGCAAATAATACTGCTTCAAGCGATGAACAACAAGAAAAACCCAAGATATAAATTTTCCACCCTTAAACGTTTTTTTTATGATCTGTCAATGTCAAAACGTCAGTTTATCATGGTGAAATTCACGAATGAGCAACGTCTGGAAATTATTAAAAATTACTATCGAAATTCTGAGTCGGTGGACAAAAACTTTAAGAGCGCTTACTCCAATTTTCGGTCGTAATAATCGTCCCACCAGAAAGGCTGTCCGTGCTTTAGTGGATAAATGCCAACAACGCACCGGTCGAAGTACCGAAAATATCGCAGCCGTTAGTGCTTCAGTTCAAAATGAGCCTAATCAATCGATTCTACGCCGTTCACAGGAATTGGAAATCTCTCAGTCTAAGAAGTGAAGCCTCTTGATCATTCGAAGCGCCGGAACTTCTCCGATTGGGTTCCAAAATTTCATCGTAAAATCATGTTCAGCGATGAAGCTCATTTTTGGCATAATGGCTTTGTCAATAAGTAAAATATATGCGTTACCCACATGTGCTTCAAGAGACTCCATTGTACAAAAAGTGACAGCGTGGTGTGGATTTCATGCCGGAGGTATGATGAAAATGATCGCCATGTTACGGTCAATAAAGTTCGCTATCGTGCCATGTTGGAAGACTATTTTTGGCCAGAATTGGATGGACTTGACATCAGTGATATGTGGTTCCAACAAGATGGTGCCACATGCCACACAGCTGGTCAAACAATTGATCTATTGAAGGGGAAGTTCGGTAATCGTGTAATCTCGAGAAATGGTCCGGTCGAATGGCCAGCTCGCTCATGCGATTTAACGCCGATGGATTTCTTTTTATGGGATTACGTTAACCCATTTAGACCCAAAGTTTTTTTTTTTAGTTTTTTTTAGTTTTTGTTGCAATAACTGGTCCCTGTTATTATCAAAGTGACCGTAAAACATTGATTTTGTTTTGTTTTTTATTTATAGTGGAGATAATGGGTGGTGGGTGCATTAATGCACCATTGGGGTTTGGAAAGAAAAAAACTTGAATAATATAATCAACCAAAAAAAAAAAAAAAACCAATTAAAAGGCTTCAGTGACTTCAAGTGAATGCAATGAATGCAAAGCTTTCAAAATGGCTGCATTCATTTTGACTTCAAAATTATGATTGCTAAATCATGACTTCAGAATGAATGATGATTTATTTTTTCTAAGTTGAAGTCATTGAGTTGAAACAAATCCACGTGAATTTTTAGTATGACTTCAATGAATGCATTCTTCTACAGCCCTGCTACCTAGGAGTACTTATGCAAGAAGGCTTGTTGATTATATTTCGCTAATCCCTAAACAAATCGCTTTTCTTTGTACTTTTAGTTTTATTAAGCGATGCTTCTTATTTTGGTCTACAAATATGTTCTGTTTATAAAATTTTAACAAAATTTTTGTTAATATAACGAACTATACCCAAATACAAAGGTAAATTGGTTCCTTTTGATATTTTGTTTTTTTTTTCTGATTCAAAGGACTATTTTTTTTTAAACAAGATTTTTCGACTGATTGCACCTAGACCTTTAGATCGCCCAACTTAGTTGAAACTTTCTTTGTATTGGCTGCAGCCTTTTTTGGTTTCTTTGCAGCCGGTGCTGGTTTTGCTACTGGTTTCTTGACCACCATGTCTTTGTGTAGATCTTTTAGACTGGCATCGGCTTTCTCTTGTTTATTCTTAACTGCCTCTTTGATCTAAAAAAAAAAAAAAAAAAAAATAGAAGAAAGCACAAAGATAGTAGATACTCGAAGAAACCATTTCAGATGTCTGACCTTTTTTAATTTACCCTGTACTTCCTTTGGCTTCTTCTTGGACCTGGCATCGTTGACCTTGAAAACATTTTTTTCCCTCTTGGATTTGCTAAGAGCTCCCTGCTTGGACTTGCCACCTTTCTTTGCGTTACGACCCATTGCTACTATTCTGTGAAGAGAGGAGAGGAAGATGTCATAAAGAGAAGTAGGAACCGGACAGTAAAACCACTAAAATGACTTTTTTTTTGCTGAGTAAATTTTATTGACTAAGATATTCAACTACTAAATTAATTCTACGAGCTACATGCAATCTTTGCACTGGGCGCCTCGTCTACTTTCTCCGAATGTCGCTTGGGACGAAAGCCTCGGATTTTAGGCGTCGTGAGAATCTCCCTGGTGAGGTAGAATGCAACTCTGTACATGTCTTTGTTTGGGGCGACATTGCGCACGAATGTAACCGAATGGAGATTATCACCCAGCCGCAGGCCAAGGTTGTGTTCCACCAGCTGCTGTACAAGTTCCTGTGTGTTGTTTCCCTTGGCAAAGGAGTACAAATGCACAAGAGGGTAGTTAAGGTCATTTCTATCGAAATCGACTTCGTCGCACGAGATCAGGTCTCGAAAGGTGTCGAGGAACTCTGTGGACATCGCTGGCAGGTTCATTGTCATGTGGATTCTGTACGATGGCGACAACTCGTTCAACCGACGAACGAGATCCTCCTTGACGTCGTTCAGAATGAATTCCCTGCCCTCTTTGTTGAACATGGTGATGTGGGTAGTGCACTTGTTTTTCTTTGCGTTGTGTGACAACCACTTGAAACTGTCGGGATTCAAATCATTAGCAAGCACAGTGCACCGCTTCTTTGCTGCTGGTACGCTAAAAGGCCCAACACCAGCAAAGACATCGTAAAGAACATCGCCCGGCTGCAGGAGATTCACGATTCTCTCGTGTTCTGTCGAAAGACGGGGATTCCAGTAGACTTTCGAGAAATCAAACTCAAATGCTATTCCGTGCTCCTTCACCTGAACGAGAAAGTCCTCATCGCCGCAAACCACCTCGATTGGGAAGTTCCTGTAGATGTTGTCGATGGTGGAGACTTTGTTCACCACGGTCCTGCAGCCAGCCACCTTGTCTTTGAGTACATCGCCAATGAGCGCTTTGAATGGTTGCAGGTGGTCGCGTAGATTGATGTGTACTATATGCCCGACGCGAGAGTACGATGTCAGCCCTTCGTCCTCGTCGGGTAAGACAAACTTGAGGATTTCGTCAGCGCGCCAATTTTCATACGACAGCTCCAAGTCTCCAAAGTAAAAATCTGTCTCTTCCACTCCAATGGTAACGAGTTCCGATGGCAGCGAGTCCCATCCAGTCACTGGGCCCGGGTGGAGGAGGATCTCCTTATATGCGCAGTTGCTATCTTCGTCGTCGTCCGCCTGTACTAGTGGCCGCACTGGCTTGAGTCGATCCATTTTCAGAAGCAATTTCTTCAGCAGCGGCAGGACTTTGTGGGACTTTTGTTCGGAAACCTTAAGCTTGGGAACACGCACTATCTTGTGGAATGCATCGCGATCGAGTTTGGTCATACCACGAACGCTGAGGGGCGGATGCAACGTGGAGCAATCCATGTTCTTCCAGAAATGCCGTGCGGATTTCTGAGTGCTCTGACAGTTTTCAGTATTTAAAACGATACGTACGAGTTGTGAAATACAATTGCGAAACATTCAATGCAATTTTCGAATAATTTAGTTCAACAGAAATGGGAAAATATTTGGGAATTAAACTGAAAGAAGTAATTTTACCTTTTTGACACACGAAGAATGAAAGTACGCGTGCTATATCAATAACGGCTAGAAGTATGCAATGGAAAATTGTAAACGATGCTGTTTGATGATAAGCAAGTCACAATAGATTGCTTGGGTGAGAGAATTATGCTTGTGTTACATAGGCCTATGTTTAGAAGGAGAGTCGGGACGTATGGTCATCTATTGACAATCTATCTGAAAAGACTTCTGGTAAAGAGTTAGTTAATTGGGTTCTCGTTGTGAAAGAATGCAACCATTAAATTCAATGAATCCAATCATAAAATTGAATTTATTGAATGCTTTTTAAAGAATGCATTCCAAAATGATTGCATTCTTTTACAACTGTGGTGACTACCTTTTGTGAAATTCAAATATGTTACGGAGTAAAACAAATATTTTTCTTCTTGAACTTTTCTCTTCCAATCTTCTCGATTAGTGGCCACGACTTCCCAGTTCCTTATTTCAAGCATCCTGGCATCGTTATCGGGTTGTAGGTCGTCCGTGGTGACTGTTGTGAAGTGGCATCTACTCCATTAAAGTTCTTTGCGATCGGCTTGCATTCATTCTGGGGATAGGGAGAGCCCATTGGAGGCTTTGCCCCTTGTCTCCGAATAGATGGAGTATTTCTTGGTTATAAAGGGTTGTTCATTTCGAGGTTAGGATTTCACAACCCTGCCATATGACATCTGGTAAATCCATCTATCATTCATAGTGACAGGTATTTAGCCCATGCCTTGCCATTTTACAAAATGTATCGTTTATCCACCGCTCAACGCATTTAAATTGTTGCATGTGTAATATCTGTGTATCGCGATTTAATGACAGATTATGTTCGTCAGCATCGCCCAATTTTACGAACAAAATCTTCTTCAGCGATGATGCCCATTTCTCATTTAGAGGCCATTGCATCCACCATGGGTGACTGTTTGGTGCGCGCTGTGGACCGGTCGTATTTTTTTTTTTTAAACGACGAAGGAGCCACTGTAACGGTTAAATTTCTGCGTTATGGTCAAATGATAAACATAATTTTTTCACCTGAGATTGAAGATATTGATGTGAGCGACATGTGTTTCTGACAAGACGGGGCTACTTGCCACACAACTAAGACAAATTTGGTTCTATTGCACGAATAGTTCCCCGGCCCTTCAATTTCAAGATTTGGCGACCAAGAAGTATGATCTGACCTCGTTGGATTTCTTTTTGTGGGGCTAAGCTAAATATCGTGTCTATGCAGACAATTTCCAAATTTTGGAGTACTTAAAAACGAACATCCGTGAAGTTATGGCCACAATACAGCCAGAAATGTACAGAAAAGTAGTTAAAAATTACCTCACAGGAATCAAAGTTTGCAAAAACTTCCGTGGCGGTCATTTAACCGATATTGTACTTCATGCATAATAGAATAGTCCAACATTTAAAACAGTAAAAACCTGCCATTGAAATTTGTAATGCTTTATGTTTTATTTAAATTAAAAATCTTAAAGCACAAAGTGAATAACCCTGTATCTCATGTCATACTCGCCATAATCATCCAGTTTGGGACAAAGTATTTTGCGTATAATATTTCTATCGGAGATCCAAAGGTTTGGTTACTTCACAGTTGTCATGGAAAAATTACTTAATTTGACATACTATTCGTGGATACAAATATTCGGCAAATCTCTATTGTAACTATGATATGATACAGTCGGTTCTACTTATATCTGTGTCTAAAATGGCGGAACAGGAAACCTTCAAATAACTTTTATTGCATTTTATCGGAACAAAAAACAAATATGAAGAAAAAACGGAGTAGATTTGTTTCACAATATAACGGTAGAGCTAATCCAAAAACTAGCCGTTATTGGAATAGAATCAATATAGCATCTTATCATATGGTATCCAATAGATTTTATTGTACGACCACTTTCTCAGAACAAAATATTCAAAGTGATTGCCTCACCCAAATAATTATGAACAAAATTAGGAAAAATCAAGTTAACCGCTAACTTACAAGAAAACTAGAAGCTTCTAAAAGCTTGTTTAGGTATCGTTTGAGCAACCTTGCTCAAAACGTGATTTATAAAAATAAAATATTTAATCGATTGTATCCAGAAAACAGATCTACTACCATCAGCATTCAATATTTGATAATCACCTCATACTCGTGACAAAATTATTTTATTGTGTGCAGCTTTCCGGCAAGCAAATATATGAGCTGTCAAATGTTTAACTTTTCGAAAACTCCGGAACGAATCGTACTGAAAGCATTCTGTTCGCAGTTTGACATCTTACCGATGAAATTTAAAGCCTATGTTCGTTCAAAAGAATTCTAAAAAAAAACAATAGACTCCATATAATACGGAGTGAAGTGGTAGCAGCCAAAGTGGTAGTGTTGGTATATGTAAGGACTTTTCCGGTGTAGTTAGGTCCTTTGACCCCTCGTGGGGCATAGGACGTCGATAATGCCTGTGCGCCATCTTCTTCGGAGTTTTGCTTGATCTGCCTCTCCAATTACATAGCGTTTCCGGTGTGTTAGGGCTAAATTGATGAGTGGGATTAAGGTTAAGTGGGATCGGAAGTTAATCGCAGTGTGCGTGTGCTATACAGTTATCTCCCTTTCGCGTCTGATTATTTTATTACTACTCTCGTGTCCGTACAATTGCATTGATACATTCCTTACCCGTTCCCTCATGAATCTGTTCGTTTCATGTAAAGTTTAGCAAGAAAACTCGCAGTGTATATCTGAGACAAGGCTTCGAAAATCCCCAATAATCTTACAAGTGGAGGTGTATGCAATCGAACTATGTATACGAAAATATCTGCGGAGAAGAGTCAAAGGAACCCGCAACTACAATATATATTTTCAGACAGTCAGGTAGTGCTAAGGGCCTACAAATCCTATACGGTAGGGTCGAGGCTTGTCTGGGAATTCCTAAACTTCCTGGAAAATCTCGCGTCGACAAACAAGGTCACGGTGACCTGGATTCCAGGGCATGAAAGTTTTGAGGGAAACGAAAAGAGGCGCCTGTCGCCCACTCGTGAGTCCTGAGTCCTGTTTTAGGGTACCTAATAGTGCTCAGTAGTAGCTCAAAAGCTACTCGAACTGAGGAAATTAGACTGGACACTGCCCACTCAGGTACCATCTGCATAAAATAGGACTATCAGATACAGATATATGCCAGCTTTGTAGCGAGCAAAAAGACACGGGAGAACATTTTCTCTGCGAATGCCTGGCGGTCGCGAAGAGAAGAATACTCCATTTAACGAGGGACTTAATGAGCTCAGGAGATGTTTGGACCATTAAATCTAGAGTTCTACTGAGATTTGTTAAGAGCTTCAATCTAGCTCCTGATTAACCACTGCGCCAGCACAACAGATCGCATATCATATATATGCATATACATATCTGTGATAGCAATTAGAAGAAGTTTCTGGCTTTATTGTGACTTTCGTGATCATTTTCCATTTGTTGCAGTCATAGCACCGCACCGAGTACTTGTTCCAAGCTTCGAATTTGTCTTGAGCTCAGACAGATATGTATGCCTCTGGGTTTTGTATGATTTCACTGGATTCCACCAGATAAGGCACGTCACTTTACAATATGTATCGTTTAACTACCCCTTAATGGGTGGCCATGGTGTAGTGGTAGCATCATCGCTTGTCACGCTGCAGATTCACGTTTAGAATCCTGATGTCACGAATCATCTACTTATTTCGCATGAAATAAATAAAAAAGTCGATCAATTGCGAAAGCTTATGTCAACTCTCCTGCGAAGGCATAACACTGGCAGTAGTGTGGTCATATGGCTAAAATGCAACTTGATCGTGATGATGACATCAGGAGGATGAAAAAAAATACTGCGAATCATAAGCAATAAAAATAACAGCAAAACAAAAATACTCACCAGTTATCTGGACGCCACCCTTGGAGTTCACTGAAACTTAATACCACCTGAGTTTCAAACCAATTACACCAATCTGCCTTCCTCTCTCTTTACTTTCCACAAAAAAACGCAAGTGTCCTAAAATTAGTATAAAGGTTCATATCCCCTTTGACATGTGCAAATTATAAAAAAAAAACTGATTTGCTCGACACCAGAAAAAGTAGGGGTGAGTATACAACTTTGTCGGCCATCTATTCAAATTTAAAATTCCTCCTGCAAGCGAGCTCATAATTTACGCTGCTAGTTGCTGACTGCCATCAATTTGTCAGAAATGATCATACATGCTTGCTACATATATACAAAGCACTCTGTTTACACTACTCAGCGTCTTCTCGAAATTAAAAATTAAAGTGCATAGGATTTTTGTACGCATTCTTCGATGAATGATGTTCGTAAGGTGGTACTGTAAATAACGCATGTGAACACAGAACTGAAACCTGCTTGCTAGTGTTTGAGGGTGCTTTCCAGATTCCATTGTTTCTACTCATTCTGTTCATGCGCAACTTATTCTGTTTCTACTTTCAAAAACAATTGCGCATTGTCAGTGGCTAAAAAAATACATCGTCTCAAGGAATAATACTTCCCTGGCTCTGATGAACTTCCCGAAATAGTTTTATAAAAATACGTGCACAACTTAGCTACCCCGATTTCTGATCCTTTCCAGCAATCAATTTCTCATGGGGTTTCCCCTAGATTGTGGAAAGATTCATATATCATCCTCGCACATAAGAAGAGCTGTAAGAGTGATATTTCCAACTATAGACCCATTGCCAAACTTTTATGCATGCCAAAGCTTATTGAAAGCATTGTGTATGCTAAATCAGTCTTGTCTACTAAGCACCATGAGTTCATAAAGGGTAGATCCACTACTATTAACCTCGTCAAATTAAGTGCCTTAGAAAATTGTAAGGAAGTGGACGTTGTGGCTACAAATTTCAGCAAAGCGTTCGACAAAATATCTCGTCAAATCATAATCCTAAAACTTAATGTTCTTGGTTCTCTGCCAAAATATATTTCCTGTATAAAGCTTTTTCTGATCGTCAGTGCTTTGTCCTTTTCAGTATCGAACCCAATAAGTGCTAGTTCAGGAGTCCAACTGGGTAGCCACTCTAGACCTCTAATATTTACATTGCCCTTCAATGATGTTGAGTCTGTTTTTACTGAAACTGACCTATTGGTCTATGCAGATGATATGAGAATCTCTGAGCTGATAGTCCTGCACTTCAGACAAATTTAAATAAATTCTCCATTTGAGGCCAACATAATTTTCTAGAGCTCAATGTAAATAAATGTCAAGCCACAACTTGCTCTCGTAAGCGTCTTCCCTAGCCAATTAGATATTTCTTCATTAGCAATGAACAATGAACTTAACTTTCATGTCCATATTGACAGATCAATTAGCAAAGCTTGCTCTGCACATGGCTCTGTTAAACGCTGGGCCAAAGAATTTTCAAACCTCTTCTTGGGTATGCTATCCACATTTGGTCACCGTTTTAAGACGTCCACATTCAGAGAATTGAAGTTGTTCAGCGTAGATTCCTCCGTGTTGCCTTGCAGGGCTTATGAGACCTAGCTTGAATTGATAAATCTTCAGTCATTAAAGTTACCTCGCGACATTGCTTATATTCTCAATACCAGTCCTGGGTGAAAATATTATTGGGTTGACAAGAAAGTAATTTTGGTTTTTAAGTGTGACTTTAATCAATTATATATTTTCCATTTTGTTCGATGACCTTCTGCCATCTTTCTGGCAATTTCATGATTCCGTGCTCATAGAACTTCTGTCTTTGGCACAAAACTGGACCAAATGCGACTCCAGGTCATCATCATTGGTGAAAGTTTTACCATTCAAAGAGTTTTGTAAACTTGGAAAAAAATGAAAATCTAATGGTGCAAGGTCGGGGCTATATAGTGGATGTGACACCACTTCCCAACCAAGGTTCAACAATTTTTCACGAGTTACCAAAGATGTGTATGGTCTAGCGTTGTCATGGTGGATCACGATTCCCTTCTGATTTGCCAATTCTGGCCGATTTTCTTTGATTTCTACCTCCAGTGTCATTAGTTGTTGACAGTTATCATTGATCGTTTGTTTCCTTTTAAGCATCTCAAAATATACAACACCTTTATAATCCCACCAAATTGACACCATAACCTTCTTTTGATGCAGTTCAGCTTTCGATGTGGTTTGTGCTGGTTCATCACGCTTACACCATGATCGTTTCCGATTAATGTTGTTGTAGAGTATCCATTTTTCATCACAAGTGATGGTTCGTTGCGTTTGAGATGAATATCTCAAATATTGAGTTGTGTTAAGTGAATCTCTTTCAACCCAAATATCGAATCCAAGACGTTTTAAGTGATTTTCAATTGTTGTGTGTGATGGATTTAACCTCTCTGCAATCTCCCGCACAGTAATATGACGATCTGATTCAATTATGATTTTGATTTTGTCATCATCAACTTCAGTTGGTTTACGAGAACCTTGGTTATCTTTGAGTGAAAAATCTCCAGAATGGAATTTCGTAAACCTGAGGGAGCTGACTTGGGACATCCCTCCGCAGGACAGCCACAATTGATAAAGGCTGAACTATAATAGTAGAATGCTTTAGTACGACCACTTCCGAAATAGAGCGAATACACAGGATTTGTATTGTGTTACCATAATAGCTTTTTGTTTCGATTCGTTAAGTTTCGTTCACTTTTGCTCTCTTACGAAAGAGCGATTGGATTTGTTCTTTCGTAAGTGTACGTATAAAAACTTGACAAGCGGTCCCCCATCTAAGTACTAACAGCGCCCGATGGTGCTTGATTTCGGTGATCGGACAAGAACCTTTGCTTCCGAACACATACGCCTATTATGGGCTACTTGAGCAATTGACAGTACTGAAGGAAACTTAACGTAGAATTATGACATTGCTTCCGACTATTATAGTTCAGCTTTAAGTCTTAAGGCTGAACGAAACTCGTTTTATTTTTATTACTGTACAAACTAGGATCCCAATGCCTCAATGGCGGCAGTTTTTATATTACATCATCGGGTCCAGTATTATGTCGTACTTTTCTTTTTATGTGGCTGTGTACTTTCGTTGGGTTGGTCGTGTTCAGTATGCCGATCTTGTTACTCGTAAGGGTGCATGTCGGTGCTGCCACAAACTAATTCTGACACGTGCTTTCTGTTAAACAGTCAACACCGTAAACTTCACATATCTCTTAGTGAACCTCAACCTTTCTTGCCTTTGCGGTAATAAAATAGCAAAATATGTCGAAAATGTTCATTTTTGCACTCCATGGTGAAATTGACACTGTACTAACAGGTGTAAACAAAATTAAATTTGACTTGTTTCTAAGTGACAGCTATCAAATGCCAAAAGAAAAAAAATCACAACATTGACAAAAGCGAGAATCAACAAATATAACGCCAACGTGGGGACTAACAAAAGTTCGCTTAATAATAAAACACAAAAATAATTTTAACTTTAGATGTTTAATCTTCATCTTTTTTTAATTTCCCCACATAATTCCCATTTATTTCAATACATACTCGTATTTTCATCCGATAGATCCGTCTTTCAAAACAGCTTTCAAAATCCTCTTTTTGGAGCTTTTCTATTTCGACATTCACCGCAAAAATAATTAGATGTGAAGATTTTCCCCTCAAATCTTGTTTTATTTTCGGAAACAGCAAAAAGTCACACGTAGCTAGAACTGGAGAATAAGGTGCTGGGCGAATTTCATTGATGCCCGAGTGCGCAAGAAAGTTTCTGTTTTTTTCAGTAGTGTGCGCAGGCGCATTGTCGTGGTGCAAAAAGTAGCGGCGTAGCTCCTCTTTTTGTCGGTGTCCTAGTAAATATTGGAAAACTTGTGGTAAGCAAGCTTCAGATACCAATTAGCAGTGACTGTCTGACCAGTTTTAAGCGGGATGACGACGACCATTTTCGCCCTGGTGAAGTACATCTCCATACCATGGGCTGCTGTTGGGTTTCCGGGTCGTACTTTTAAAACCAAGATTCGTCACCTGTAACGATCTTATTGAAGCAGCTTGACTTTTCAAACTTATTCAGGAAATATTGAGCAAAATGAACACGAGCCTCTTTTTGCTCTCCATTAAAAATTTTTGGAACCTATCGAGCTGACTTCTTCGAATATTTCAGGTGATAATTTAAAATTCGTGACACAGCCATAGTATTCCTGTGTCATCCTGGCATCTTCGTCAATTTTAGCGTTCACCAGGGCCACACTTGTATCGTCGGTCGAGGATTTGGGCCGACCTTCACGAGATTCGTCCTTCACAGAAAAACGGCTAGTCTGGAATCTTCGAAACCACTTTGAAATAGTAACAAGAGATGGTGCATTTATTCCGTATGCATTTTGGCATTCGTGCAGAATTTTGACTGGCGTGAGTTGACGTCGAAATCCGGAGAATGGCAAAACAAATTTCTTCCTGTGTTGGCGGTGGAACTTCAACCGAGCTTACGTCACTAATTTTTCTCTTTCTCGTCTCCATTTTTACCTATTGTTCTGAAATACATATTGTTAGATTTTAAGCTACAGAAATGCATCTTTCTTTTTTTCCAAAAACTACTAAATTGACACCAACTAAGCGAACTTTTGTTAGTCCCTATGTAAAAACCGAAATTACTTTCTTGCTAACCCAATATATCCTCCCTTTAATTGGTCCTACTAGTGCTTACCTTTAGTAACCTTTGACAATTTTTCTCCAGCAAAACTGCTAATTTTACTGGGCCCTTTACATACGAGTATGCCCAGACCAAGTTAAAAATAAAGCAACTTCAGATATATTTCAAAACAATTTTTTATGACATTTTACTAAAGTTCGTGAGTGTCCATAATGTTTTCTTGTTTTGTATTTTCTTTTGCCACAAAATTTTGTATAGGTAAAATGCATTTATGTATAATGAATTTGATTTACTCAATTATTTCCTATGTTTTTAATAAATAATAATTTTTAACAAATTTTTCTTTCTTTGAAAATACGTACATTTTATAATAATAATAATAATAATAATAATAATTATTATTTATTTTTTTTAGTTGACTTTATCTAAACATGATGTTCTTATAAACAAATAAAAACAACCTAAATTTCGAAACAAATAGTTTATACATGTTTTGTACAATATTCGTTTTCTTATTTTTGAATTATTTCATAAATTGTTTTTTTTTTAAATATATTTTCTATGGTGCTTATATAAGGTTTTATTTTGTTATATTGGTTTCTTTTTTTTTTGTAAAGTTAATCTATATATATTTATCTGTATATATATACATATAAATAAATATTTTTGTTGTATAGCTATTCTAAATAAGTTACCCAATGCTTTGCTTTATTATACAATAGTCAGCTTTTTTCATAGTTTGTTTATTCTATTTTTATTTCTTTTTATATAATTTTAACGATTTAATGAATGAAGCATATTTAGCGGAATGATCGAATTGAAAAATTCAAGCGTACGAAGGTATCATGTTGTGAGACCTTCGAGCATATAAATTTATTATATTTATGTATCTATGCAGGTTAGTCATCGATTAATTGTACAGTATTATGTTTGCTTATTATGTTCATTGTTTTTTTTTTTTTTTTGTTTAAATCTGATATGTCTCTAATAGGCTATGTAAAATGTTACCTTTATTTATATAATAGTTACAAATAGTTTTTAGTGTTTTTTTTTTTAAATTTTTTTGTTTTAAGAATATTGTGTTAAACTATTATATTTCTTTTATTTTTCATCAAAACTTAGGTATTTAAATGAAACTTCGCATGCTGTATAAAAATGGAGTTGCTTTAAAATATTTGATTTAGAATGTGGGCCAGTTAAGTCATTATTCTTCCATCTTGCGATTGAAACAAATGTTTAAGGCGGACAATTTTAGCTTTCTGTCTTTACAATTCATGGGGAGAGATTATATGACTTTGGGAATTAGCCTATATTCTGAGAGTGGTTCTATTAGAAAAACAACTTATTTAGCATGAGAGTAATATGTCTGTACCTTAGAGGTAAAAATTTGAAGTAAAGAAAATATAGTTCCAATTTATGTATTTGAAAAAGGATTAACTTCATTTTGACAAAAAATTCTCTAAGGAACATTTACATTTGTTTAATTTTATGACATGCACTTTTAAACATGCACTTCCTGCTCGTATTAGGTAAAATTTATAAAATTGTAGTCTGCGTGCTTTTTGCTTTCTGCTCTTTTAAAGGGTGCCCCAAAATTCACGTAAGATTTGAATTTTGCGCCATTTGTGTGGTAAAGTGCTGCCAACAAAAAAAAAAAAAAAACAGCGTGACAGCTAACAATTTAGGGTTATTAAAAATGGAGTGCTATACGAAAGAATATTTTAAAAATAATGAAGGTTTGGCAGCTACACTTCGCAATTTTCGTACAAAATATGGTCAGAATAGTGGTTTAACTCCATCAACTGTGAAGAGTTTAATTCAAAAATTCAGGGAGCCTGGATCAATTACTGATCTTAGACACTCTGGGCGTTCTTCAACAAGTCGTTTAACACTAAATATCAAATCAGTTTATGAGAGTGTTGTTGAGAGTCCAGGAACATTAATTCGGCACCGTGGACAAGAATTGAACATTTCGAGAAGCTCTCTGCAGCGTATTCTCACGAAAGACTTCATGCATACAAAGTGCTTTAACTCAAGAACTGAAGCCTACTGACCACGCATAGCGAAGAGAGTTCGTTGAATGGATTATGGAACAGTAGCAAGTGCATGCTGATGAAAATAATCTTTAGTGATGAGGCTCATTTTCATCTTGATGGCTTTGTTAATTGTCAAAATTGTCAAATTTGGGGTTCAAAAAATCCACGGGTGATCATTGAGAAACAAATGCATCCACAACGCGTCTCTGTTTGGTGCGGATTTTGGGCTGGAGGAATCATAGGACCCTTCCTCTTTGAAAATGCGTTAATGGTTAATCCAGTTTTTTGTGCCTAAATTATAAGATATGACTGTGGACGACATGTGGTTTCAACTAGACGGTACCACATGCCATGCAGCCCGAGAAATAATTCAATTACTGCATGTGTCATTTCCTGGTCGTGTAATTTCCAGTTTTAGTGATCAGAATTGGTCGCCCAGATCATGCGATTTAACGCCGTTGGACTTTTTTCTTTGGAGTTTTTTTGAAGTCTAAGGTTTATGTCAACAAGCTTACTGTCACCCATGCCTTCAAGGAGCAAATTGAGCCACATTTATGTAAAACGGTCATGGAAATTTCGACAAAAGAGTGTGTATGTGCCAGCAAAGCCGTGAAGGCCATTTACCCGATATGCTAATCCGTACATAACACTATACTGTACGAGTATACTTTATGAATAAATAAAACATTTACAATTTTTAATTAAAAACCTGTGTTTTCTATCAAAATTGCTTCTTTTGTGAATTTTGGGACACCCTTTATTAGAGCTTGCATTGTTTTCAAATTCTGTCAACCTTTTCTTTTAATACTGGCTATTTACATTGTTATTCATATCAGAATAAAATTGCAACAGCATGATTAAAATCATTCTTTAGAAGATTGGTGTAATTGTATGTACCTAGGTGAAAACTGTTAGGCTAAAATTCGGAGGTTAATGTTATTGGTTCATAACATGACTGAACTTACTGCAACTAGGCATGTGCACTTCGGGAATCTTGTAATAGATAAAATTAGTAAAACTTGGCGAGTTATTACCAATTAATTCTAATTAACCCTT
This sequence comes from Pocota personata, assembly GCA_963082735.1. Lineage (NCBI taxonomy): Eukaryota > Metazoa > Arthropoda > Insecta > Diptera > Syrphidae > Pocota > Pocota personata. The sequence continues at coordinate 58,071,134 of OY720431.1, forward strand.
AAACCCTACCTTCATACCCCAACATAATATTTTCATTGTTATCTTCTTATTTGGAAGTATCGCAGTTGGAATAGGTATTTTCATTTCATTGTTATTGTTTATTTTTTTTAATTTTATTATGAATTACTTGAATTATAATAAAACGTTGAATTCTGGAAAGTAGTTTTGTTTTGGAAATGTTGTCTGTTATATGGTATTTGGGGTTCCCATTCTTCTATCAGGTGTGACAGTAGGCCTGTCTATAACATCACCAACGAGCTCATTGGTGGTCGGAACTCTAAACAACATCCAGTGAATAGTTTAGATGATAACCTTCTAATTTCGGGTGAAGATCAGCTCATTAGAAGGAGGGAACACTTCGCAACAGTCTTTAACCACTTAGACGATAGTGATATGAACACGAACTCTAAGGAGTCGTCCGAAGCAACAAATTACCGAAATCGCACTGGACTTCCCAGTAAAATAGAAATAAACAAAGCGGTGGGTATTGATGGCATCCCTGCCGGACTATTTTAAGCGGCGCCATATGCGTCAGCAGAACTGCTACAGCACCCGCTCATACGCAGAGAGAGTAGAGAGAGAGAGAGAGAGGAAAATGAGTAATTTCCACAGGAATGGAGAGGTACATACATATGTATATGTGTTCTTCCGACAGTAGCCAAGATAATAATTAAAATCATATTAGAAAGGATCATATTAAAGAACATTTAGATTCAGCTTTCGACGTCGAGCAGGCAGACTTTCGAGCTGGATCCTCATGCATCGAATGCATAAACATCTTACGGATCATAATAGAGCAATTCATCAAGTACAGGTCTCCGTACTACTCCGTACTCCGGCTACTGTTTATCGACTTCGAGAAGGCTTTTGTATAGCTTGAATTGAGATACTATCTGGTTGGTCTTGCGCAGGAGAGACATCCGAGAAGTTATTATCAAGGCTACATACGAGGAAAGTAAGTGTCACGTATTACCCAACGGTAAGGTGTCGGAGGATTTTGATGTCCAAAGTGGAGTACCTCAGGGGTACATACTGTCACTGCTGTTGTTCTTGGTGGTCATCAGCGTTATCCTCCGTGCAGCATTAAGGAAAGGTAACCATGGAGTTCGATGGACTATGACATCTTACCTTAAACACCTCGACTACGCTGATGATGTTGTCCAAAGTGGAGTACCTCAGGGGTACAAACTGTCACTCCGTGCAGCATTAAGGAAAGGTATTAGCATTAAGGTGGAGTTCGATGGACTATGACATCTTACCTTAAACACCTCGACTACGCTGACGATGTTTGCCTACTTTCACATCGGATAATGGACCTTCATCTGAAGGCCCAAAATCTAGAAGCCGAGGCAAACAAAGTGGGGCTTAAAATAAACACACCCAAAATAAAAGCCCAGAGCTAACACTCGCGCTGTTAAAGCAAAAAAAAAGAAACAAATGAGTTCAGAGAAAAAAGTTACAAATTTCGTAACACTAAATTCCAACTTCCCATTACTATAATTACAATTTTTTTTATTTTTCCTTTTAGTAACCACCTTTTAGAGAATTTTAAAACCTAAAATTTCGACCTTAATAGTTTTTTTTTTTGGTATGATGCACAGTTTGACTGTGCAAAAACTACTTCAATTTTCTCGAATGATAGAAGGAAATTTGTGCAATTCTTTAACAAATATTTATTTCTATCATTCGAACAAAAGCTCAATTGATAGAGCTTATATGACTAATTTGTAAATATAATACAAATGGCGACTGTCTTCCAGTCGGAAGTTTTTTCCATAGTACTCGAGTAGTAAATTGGATAACTGAAGAGACGTGGCGTTATAGAAGTATCAGCATTTGGCGTAACAGTCAGGCTACCCTCAAGCTACTAGAGACTTCCGCAGATCACTCAAAGATTTTTCTAGAATGTAAGAATAGACTAAACAAGCTTTCCAAATGAAATCTGGTTGTCTTATTTGGGCGTCGAGTTATAAAAGAAACGTAGGCAATGAAATCTCTGACGCGCTGTAGAAAGAGAGCTGAAAAACTACTCCTTTAAGTCCGGAACCTTTAATTGTGCAATATATGTATGTATGTTACATGTTGGCAGACACACACGTACTCTATGTTAATCCTAAGCTGAGGTGAGCACGTGCCAATCTACTCATTCCAGACAATTAGTTGAAGGCAGTTTCGCGACTCAGTTTCATTCCCTTACAATATATATTCTGCAATAGTTTTAGTACAAAGCGTTACAGCCAACATTATGTAAATGCATTGTGGAAGTGTTTTTTGTTCAAACAAGATTAGGCGTTCACGTGATCACGTGCTACGGACGAGCCGCCGTTTTTAACTGACACATAGATATTATAGAATACGCGTATTCTTATGGAAGGTGGCCCATAACCGAAGCATCTATGAACTTCGACGGATAAAGTAGGTTTACTTTCTACTTTTTTGTAGATCCGTTGGCAGTCGACAAATTGAGAATAAGCACTTTCGTTGGTGGAAGTATTGAGAGACAAGAGAAACTGTCATCGCCGTTGACAATCTGTTGACATTTCAATCTGTCAACGAAGGTACGCTTCGGATTGTATGAGACTGTTCTTTCCGGCAATACGTGAATATCACCGTCAATCTTCAATGGAACGACGTCGACGGATTCTATGGATCGCGACCTTATATGTCTCCCTTTATTTCCAGCGTATGTTGCCCTTAGAGCATCTGATCAGTTTACAAGAAATACTTGTAAGTATTATACATGAGATTTCAGTGTCAGCTGCTGCATTTGTGAATATCCGCCATGGATGCATATACGAATATGTAATTTGCTTTGGTTTATGGGAGCCCTTAGAGCTTTTAACTAGCATAGCATAACGCATTCTCAATAATAATATAAATGTAGACATGCGGCGGAAATTTTAATCGGTTATTTGAATAAGCATTTAGTAAGTGTCGGGTAACCCGCGGGTTAATAACCTTTTATTTATAAAAATAACAACCGGTTATTTTGGGTAACCTCTTACAACCTTACATCTGGAAAAAATGTCTTGTTATTAGCAATTGTGGAGAAAATAGTGAGTAAAAATACGGCAAAAATAACTTGTTAATTAGCAGCTGTTCACCGGTTATTTATTTTGCTCGGATATAGCCGGATCCGACTAAACAATAATCGCTCATTCCCACTTAAACTTAATTTAATCCATGTGAATTAAAGATCTAGGTGCTTAAAAAATTTTGAATTCTCTTGAGAGGCCTCAACATTTTTTTTTTTTTTTTCGGGCGCTACTTTTATTTTAAGCTTTTCGGTCATGATCTTTGGAAAGGCACCCATTTTTTGCAAAGTGCAGATTTAAATTTTTAATTTGAAAAAAAAAGATAATGGTGATGAAAGGACGAACGTTCAGACGCTCTAGCAAGGTCAATGGGGTTCCGTGATCTTTTTACGGAACCCTGAAAAGACATCTACCCCAATCCGACGTGCACCTTTTGTTGCTACCTAAACTTTAAGATAAACTGACGCCTCTATATAAGGAAGACAAAACATATTGCAATGTCCTAAAGCTAAAGCTAGTAAACCATTTTAGTCATTCGTTAAAACAATTAATAAAAACGGATATGGGCTTTTCCTTTTGACCGTATTTCTAATAGTTATCACAACATCCTCCCCCTCTTTCTTTCAATTCAATCAACTTTTTTGCGGACGACAACACCACGACAAGGTTCCTCTAATTCAACTTGAGGCAGTGATACAAAATATCATCCGAACTGAACTCTTATATTTCTCCAAACTGTTGCACTTTTACGAAGTGTAGCTTCTCCTCTTAAATAAAAAAAAAACTATAAACATAAACTAAATTTAAAGTAAAACAGTTTAAAGTTTTGATGAACTGACAACCAATAGAGCGTTCCTATTTATCTTTTGATATTCAACGAACTATTCTTTATAATTTTTCAGGGGAATCATAATAATTTGCCAAAAGTTTTTATTCAAGTTATTAAACATTTGATTATTATTTTCTTTACAAAAATTTTGTTTTACATTTAAATTAGGAAAATTCCAAACCGCGCTCATTTTGATTTTTCAATGCTTTGTTTTCTTGTTGTTTTTTTTTTTTTTTTGTTTGTTTATATAACAAATGTACTTTGAACACCAAAAGAAAATAATAACTTTAACATTTGTTTAAACATGAAATTTATCGATTTTTTTTTTTTAATTTTCTTAATAGCGTAAATTGAATTACAACATTAGCCAACTACACAACAATAAAATCACTTTACTTTTTATGTCAACTTTTCTTTCTTTTAATATAAGGTATGTTGATTAAAAAATATCTACATATTTAAACTTTTATTCCTTTTTTTTATGGAAAAAATTGGGTATAATAATATTGTTAACATTTATTGGGATCATTCACTTTGTAGCGTTCACAATGGTTTTTTTTTTTGCCCAAAAATTTGGCGACTTTAAATACAATGTATATTATATATAATTTATTTTTGTTTTACTTAAAACAAAAACACATTCAGAGTAATTTTAAATTCAATTGACAGTGGGTAATAATTAACATAAAACATGCAAAAAATAAAATCTGAAAAAAAAGAAATAACGAAAAATAAAACACAGGCGATACTTTAGCGTTTTTTTTTTTTTTTATTTAAAAAAATAAATATTTATAAACGTAACAATGAATAGTAACTCAATAGAAAAACAATGGAAAATAAATTCAAAAAAAAAAAACAAATAACAAAATAAGTAACAACTATATACAATGTACAAATCATTCCTATTTGCTGTTCTATAACATAAAAAATAAATTCACAGATGCTTATCTCGTAAGTAAACCATACTTTTTTAAAATTTAGCTTAAAATGTGCTATAAACATTTTTTTTTTTACGATTCTTTTGGTAATATTTTGTATTTCTTATAATTTTCTTTTAGTTACAATAATAATCACAGATAAAAGCCATCAATTTAAAAACTAATTCACTCCTAATTCTTTTCTTTTTTTCGTTTTATTTGTTTTTTTTTTTTGTTTATCTATTTAAGAGTTGTAACTTGCATAAAATGTGTATAATATACTTTTATGTAATAAATTTAAAATTTTATTTTGTTGGTACGGTTTTAACTTTACTTTTTTTTTTTTGTTTGGTTAGTGGTCTTCTTTATACACGTCAATATTAGAGTAACAATTCGCTTTGATTTTACTACTAACTAGTATTGCCTTCCTAATGTTAATCGATACACTCGCACACACATTTCATACGTGTCCTTACTACCATACTTGTATAGTTTACAAATTACATTTTGTTTTAAAAAGTAAAATCCTTTATAAAAAGAGGGTGTTAGAAGTGTTATTAATGTAATGAATTCTAGTGAATGATTAGTACCATATAAAAAATATAAGGGCAGATTGTGTTATATAATTGTGGTCATACGAGTAAATTGAAAGCTACTCGTATGCAGAGTGACTGTGAATAAATAAAAAATAAAAATAAACATTTTCTACCGAATGACCGCAAAAATTCAGGATAACGCCACGTGCCAATTAAAGCCATTAACTTGTCTGTCGGAATTATTATATCTCGTAAGAATTTTTATTTTTTTTTTAATTTTATTAAAATTTAGAGATTTAGCTATTAACATTTTATGGAATCAATAAATCATATGTTTTGAACATAAAATAATTGGAATTTTCTTTTCGCAAATGTAAATTTTAGGTTCGTTCATATGCAAACGTATTATTACACCTGAAAGCATCAGCAAACTGCCCGCGTACTTAGAGACTTAACGAATTGAGAGATATGTGATTTTGTCTTCTTTAATTTTTCTATCTCACGAAAAAATGAAAGCTGTCAAATGAGTTACAGCTGATAGATTTGACAGCAAAATAAGGATTGAAACAAATTAGCGGAATACATTTCTAGTTAAAAAAAAAGTTGATTTGATATACTTGTAATTTGTAGAATCTCCGATTTATTTGTTTGGAGAAGATCAAAGTTTTCCATTAACATTTATTTAAAAACCACGTTATATTGGCATTACTCAAGATTTCATATGAAAAGTGTACAAGTACTTTTCTTGAATTTGAGAGAATTCTCTATCGTTTTATGAAACTTGACGATTTTGATTACTTTTTTTTAATAGTAACCACACTGACCTTTTATTAAGCAATTTTATTTTGTATTTACTTCTTTTTTTATTACAAGTTTGAGCAAGATATTCGTAAAATCATGTACATATATATAGTAATTAGGCTTGCAGGTCTTTTGCTGTCAAAATTAATTTACGCTCCAGGGACCTGGATCACCTTCAGGTACATAGGGACTACCGTTGCCACTTTACTACAATTGTAGTTGATCCACTGCACTCAAATCTGCTACGGAGTAAGGTAAATCTACTCCGTTTTTCTGATTTTTAATTGGTTAAAGGCAAAATGGTTACGTGAAATTGTTTGACCTCGAAGTTTTGCTCTATTTTGGTTTTAGGAACTAATAAAAGGAGACTCTCAATTCTGGCTGTTTGTTCGTCTGTAGATATGCGCGGCAAACTGCAGCCTAGGCGGCTGGACGGATTTTATTAAAATTTTTTTTTTTTTTTGCGTCTGTAAGCAGTTCGAGGCGACTAGACAGGTAAATATTTTCATCGAATTTAATTTATGAATTAACTAATACGTAATATACCATAAATAGTGTACCAGATAGGAATATATGATACTTGAATTTCAAAAGTATCGAATGGAACGTATCGATATAGGTATCGCATTGGAAGTAAAGTATCGACACATTGAAATATCGATACAAAAAAAGGTTGTACATAGAAGTAGAAAAGGTGAAAACGAATATATTTCATTTATTCGTAAATAATTTATTAACAATAGATTAAAATATTCTTCTTCCCTGAAAGCACCAAAGAATAATAGTTTATCCTGTCTCTTACCCAGAAGTCTGTTTCGCCCTGAAGAATGTGATGTAATTTTAAAGAAACTGGGGAAGACTGCTCTTATCAGACTTGAAGCTGATTTAATTTCAATAGTGCAACTTGTTTTTTTAAATACAGGTTTAACTATTCCTGCTCAGCTTTTCTTGAAAACCCTTAAGCTGTTTTAAATGAATGTCAATGTGGTGCCTCGAAGATTGAGAAGAGTGCGAATGCAAAAGCCTTTTTCTGAATTCTGAACCTATGATAGATGAAAGGAATAAGACAATTGTGATGTGATGAGAGAATGGTGAAATATTTTGAACCCATTTTCACACTGAAAAATTATGTTTTTTGTTATTACTGAACGAGAATTCCCTTCATTTGCTGTTCTGTTGTACTGTACGCAATTATTTGAGATATCGATATTACGGAAGAGAAAATAAATAAAAATCAATTGAAAGGACAGAATTTTGCTTCAAATTATTGGTTAAAGTTAAGAAAATGATGTGCTTACTCACGGTGTCGAATGGTTAGTATCGATACCAAAATTTGTGGTATCGAAAGGAAAGCATCGATACTGGTATAGTATCAGTAGTATATACACGTCCCTAGTACCAGGTTTTTGACAAAAAATCGTACAGAGGTACGCATAAAGGACGTTTAAATATATTTTGTGGTTTGTTATCAAATTTAAGTTATTACGCTTTAGCTCCTCAATAGTGCCAATGCTTACGGAGGTAATAATGTACGAGTATAGCCTATCTTATACGCTGACTCCATAAAATGATGGGGATTTAAGTTTAAGTTTTCGAGTTACCGCGAAATTTACAAAAAAAGACAGATAATTGATATACAAATTTTGAAGTTCTGCTGGGACTAAATTGGGACAGTGTATGTCATTAGCCATTTATCGATTTTAACCGTTTGACCCTACAGATAATGTCTGCGTTGGTTTTGGCTGCATTGGGGAAGGTTCTCTTCAGCACTACTCTCTTCGTATAATACGATCTGAGGAGTTACTTTAAAGCAGTTTCCAAATCCCAGAGCCCTCAGACTCGTTGAGTTCTTTTAGTGTTGTGTGGCCTAGGTACGAAAGTGAAGAGTTCTATTGGATGACCAAATTATAGCCATTTGAGGAGGTGTTATTGGCAAATATTTTTGAAATAAGGCTATTGGTGAAGTGTAAATGCCGCTCAAATGTAAATTTAGAATATTAAGAGGCGGTCACTTTAGTTCTTTAGGGGCCTGAGCTTATTATTAATCTTTCTGGGTCCAATGTGTATGCTTTCGTAGCAGCACTGCAATCTTAATTTAATCATGATCGAAGCCCCGGAATAATTACTTTGTGTCTAGGAGACGACAAATGTTAGTCAGTACATAACTAATCGAATAACTTCGATAGCTACCCAGATTATTGCCTCAACATCGTTATCTATCACCTTGTCCGTAGTACCACACGAGTCTTTTAGCTATTGAAGGATCTTTTTCGCAAAGGACGGAAATGGTAAAATGGACAATGGTCAGTTTTAACCAAGCGGTATGGTATATTTGACGCCATGTTACAATATATATCGAATGCCTGTGGCGGCCACGGTGATGTAGGTAGTGTGTTTGATTATGACCAGAACTGTACAGGTTCGAGTCCTACTGGGGAACAGCAACTAACAGCCACCGAGCATAAATATGTATATATTTTGGCGCTAACAGCCCAATGCAGAGCCTGGCCCACCTTCTCGCAGCCACTCGTGCCGTGCCCCTCACGAATGATTGGGACCTACAGTTTTATGCCGTTTCCGAAGGGCAATTTTTTCGATTGAGAGAAGCTTTTCATGACAATTTCACTCTCGAATGTTTGTCAGACGTTCGCGAGAGGTGGGACCGTGAGAAAAATTTTTTTTTTTTTTTTCTTGGATTCGAACCTTGAACCTCTCGCTCAGTGATCGCGCACTTAACCACGAGCCACGGCACCCACGAGCATAAAAGAGAAGCGAATAATAAAATGTTTAAGTTTCTGCAACCACTAGACCAAGAAAGGGCTTCAGCCTGGTAGTAAATGTAGCAAAAATCGAGTCTGAGTGCACTGGGATTTAGAAAAATGTGTATCAGAAAACCTGGTGGGTGGCTAAATCGAACGAGTGCTCTAAATTGCATGATTGGTGAACTCCGCGACACAGCGGTGAGAAACAGTTCTCGAAGAGTGTTTAATGGACGTTGAAGTCGCTTTCTTGGCAACTTCAAATAAGGAAATCACTTGGTGCAGATGTAGCCGGTAGGTGAATATAATTTATAATTTTAAGTCTCTTATAATTCGCTGAAATTTATTGGACGGGTTGTTTTATCCGAGTTCAGTCGTATTTTTCCATCTTGCACAAATCGGTAGTATTTTAGTCTAAGTTTTAGTTTCACATTTTCGAGGAACCTCTAGAAAAATGCATCTCATTTTCTCCAACACAAACTGTTGCAGTGTACTAATATTTTAGTAATATTCAATCAAATTGGGCAGACAACATCACGGCCTTCCCTCAGAAACTACTATTTGATCATAAAAAAGTATCTATTATCAATCGCTACGCATCTCCTTACTGTCTTGAACAATTCTCAATGGCATTTACATTTAATGGATCGACAAGAGTTATTCTGGGGGAATTTAAAATTAAATTGAGTTTTATGTGAAAATTTGAAATGATAAAAAATATGTCAGCAACACCATTGAACAAATTCTAATTCTACATTTAAACTAAAATCACTGATGCGGACACGTTATGAATGTCGGTTATTATTTAAATTTAAGGTCATTCGTTATTTCTTATATACATAAAGATATACAATGTATATAATAATATATAATAATTTAGTATAATAAATAATGAACATTTTTTGGTTGGCTTTATGTTATCTTTTTCTTTTAAGTTTTCCTTTGTCTTTAAGTGATTTCTGTTATTTACTCTTAATTTTGCATAAATAATCCTATAACAGTTTTCTATTTACTAATGACCTTTTGTTTTTGTATTTATTTTGCATCTCGATGATAAAAATTGATTGACACTGATTATCGTTTATTTCGAAATATTGTATTTTTTTTTGTATTTTCAGTTAACTAGTTTTTTTTTTTTTGTTCATAATCAAGCTTGAATTCTTTTTGATTTATTCATATATATGTAGGTATATATATATACTTGTATTATATATAAAAACGTTTTTCATCCGACTTAATAAAAATGTGATGCATTTATATAGAATAAGTGAGTGTGTGTATGTGTTTGTGAATTAAGTCTTGATGCACGATGCACTTGGTAGAATTTAAATATATGTATATATGTATAGTATATATATATATATATCCCTTTTTTTTTCTTTCAGATAGTGTATGTTTTTTTATAAGTTTTATTTTATAGACATAATAAATTGCTTTTAGATACGAATTGAATGAAATTTTGTAATGAGTTTTTTTTTTTTTTTTTTTAAATATTGATCTAATGCTACGAAGTACCTCCGCCAGATTCAGATTTCTCATAAGAGTTACCTCGCTGTATTAGTGAACGATTTTCGTCACTCGAACCACAGCATTCGCCGCTTTCATCGCGAATATTAACGTTCGATGTAAACGTTGTTTCAGAATCTGAAAAGAAAGTGATCAAAATAAGATGAGTGAATAGCTGAAAAGGATACAGTTTTTAACAAGATTACACATAATTAAACAAAAAAAAAAACAAACACAACATTCACAATTCAGTTGAATCGAAAGTAACAAACACGTAGTTGGTTATTCATCGGGGTGAGTGCTTAAAAACTGATTTGGATAGTATCGCAATGCAACAAGGAGATTGGGCAAATTTATATTTTCTAAAAACCGCCATCGCCTGTTAAGTCCCAGAGGAGTAAGCTACCTGTTGTCCTCCAAGGTCCGACGTTTTGTTGTTGTTGATAATTCAACCACTTATGTATGAGATATCGACGAAAGAAAGAAAGGATTCAAAGAAATTGTTACAGATGTTCAAAACAGGTATTTATTTTATTTATAGATAAAATTAGTTCTGAAAATGGTGGAGATTGATGTCAGCAAATATTTATGTACCTCCCCATCCCCAGTTTTGTAGGCTGGCTATAACATTTCCATTAATAATTCCTTTTCTTTCACTTTTAGAGAAAAATCATAACAAAAGGTGTTCTGAATTGAATTTCCTACCTAAATACATTTAGTCGGTATTGTTATTATTATTATTTATGTAGAATTATCTTGCACTGCGACCTAATGGTGTGCCCTTCCGCTAATACCTAAGAGAGGTTTATTACCTCATTAGAGTTTCCTTCGGAATATAATTCCTTCAGAATTGTTTTCGAGGGTCAAATACTCTTACTTTGCCTTGGCATGGATAGTTCGCCCTAGAGCACCCTCTCTAATACGGTTTCTCTTAGGAATCTGAGAACGAGAAGTGGGTCCATGGTTGGCACATCCTCATCTGATGCTCCACAAGACTCCAGACGATGTTCTGGTGTCTCACTGGACTCATTTCAGAATCTGCAAAGGCCTTCGTTTGTTACACCTAGTTTCCTTAGATGCCCCAAGTTTGCAGTGCCCCGTTAGAAAGCCTGTTAGGTTATTCTTGTTAAGGCAGATGCACGCTTCGAATCTCTTCCGGTTGTAACTTGCCTCAGACCTGGAGTATTAATCCAGGTTCTCGCTCTGTTTTCTTTTTCTATCTTCCTGAATTCTTCGTATATGGTGTGATTTTCTATTTCACAGAATGGTCTAGGTCCAATAAAGGATTCTGCTGCTCCTTGTCTTCGTTTGCCTCTATTCCAGCGTGTCCAGGGTTACCTTGTAACTACTACCCAATTTATTAAGTTTGTGTAGACAATCCCACACAAGTTTTGATTTAATGATATGGGAGTCAAGTACTGTCTGACAATATTGCAGTTCTTATATCTTCTTTCAAGATTGTATTGGACACATCTAGCGTACGAGGGTGGGTCAATAAGTCTCTGAAAAATGAAATAAGGAACACTCTTTTCGGTAAAAAATATTTTATTTTTCAACATAGTCTCCTTTTAGCTCTATACACTTCATCCAACGTTTCTCCAATTTTTTGATGCCCCCCAAATAATAGGATTTCTTGAGCCCCTCAAAATAAGCGTTTGTTACAGCGATGACCTTTTCATTCGACCCAAATCTCTTACCTTCGAGACATTTTTTCATGTTTGGAAACAAGAAATAGTCGCAGGGGGTTAAATCTGGGGAATATGCTGGATGAAGGAAGGAGGAGTTCGTAGCCTAATTCATGCAATTTTGCCATTGCGACTGCGAACTTGTGCGCCGGTGAGTTGGCCTGGTGAAAAATAACTTTTTCTTCGCCAAATGCGGCCGTTTTTGCTTCAAATCGGCTTGGAATCAATCCAGCAGCTCTGCGTAATATGCGCCGGTGATCGTTTTACCCTTTTCAAGATAATCGATGTGAGTAACACCGCGCGCATCCCAAAAAACTGTCGCCATGACCTTGTTTGCTGACAAACCCGCCTTGGCCTTCTTCGGCTTCAATTCACCAGGAGAAGTTCATTGTTTTGACTGTTCCTTGGTTTCTGGTGTGTTGTGGTGAATCCAGGTTTCATCCGCGGTTACGAAACGGTGCAAAAACTTAGCCGAATTTTTCTGGAACATCGCCAAACACACCTTTGAAGTTGTCAAACGGTTGTCGGTTGTGAGCAAACGCAGCACCCATCTTGCGGAAAGCTTTTTCATGTCCAAATATTTATGTAAAATCGAGATCACTGAGCCATGTGATAACCCTTCAAGCTCGCGCACTTTCACTCGCTGATCGTCCATTATCAAACCATGGATTTTGTCGACCATTTCTGGTGTGGTGACCTCAATTGGGCGACCAGAACGTCACTTGTGCTTGAACGACCGCACCGAAATTGAGTAAACCAGTGGTGAATGGTTCCAATCGATAGTGAAGAGTCCCCATAATATTTGTCAAGCTTTTGATTAGTTTGCGTGATAGTTTTTTCTCGCAAAAAATGGTGTTTAATGAGCACTCGAAATTCACTTTTTTCCATTTTAACGAAAATGCTAGTGGGCGTCTATATAAAATGGCTGCCACAACAAAACTATTTGACAGATCTGTCTGAAAATTTGGGTGCGTTCTTTTGAAAGATGTTTCTTGACAAAAAAAAAATTAAATTTAAGGTGACGACACAATTTGTGTTAATTTTCAGGGACTTATTGATCCACCCTCGTACATTTGGGTTTGAAAGATGCTGGTACTTTTGCACATATGTTCTGAGTGCTTTGTTCTCGGCTCAAACACACCTTCCTTAGTTCTCGAGCCGTCTGTATATCACTTTATTGTGTGGTTACTCAGTCCGTATATTATGGATTCATTACTCCAGTTCTTCTTATTACTTAACTTCGTACGAAATTTGTTATTAAAGTTAAATTTCCTGATACTACCGTCCCTAGGCATTGCTAGAAGGGGGAGCTTCTTGAGAAGTAAATCATACTCTTTCGAACTAATGCATTTATCCCCCTCGATACCCTTCTTTGCCATCCATGCACGCCGAAGAATGCACTGTTTCGAATCGAAATGTTACCATAAATGATGCCCGCTAGACAGCCATGATCAATGATTGTTTGTTTTCAAAAGTACGTGAACATGGTTTGCAGGACATTTGGTTTCAAACAGGATGGTGCCACATGCCATACTGCTGGCGAAACATTAAGAAGTGGCCATATGCCCGAAATCATTTTTCATCATTAATGCCATGCCACATTATTGGCTCATTTGTTTAACTTGTGTGCGTTTTATTTCAATTTCAAATTTTATAGCTCTTAATCTTCAAAGTCCTTTTCGAGAAAAATGTATTCGCCTCTCATGCCCTTTATTCGAAAAAATAAATCTCTAATTTTTCCTAAACCAATTACTTTTTGTGAAAATATACAAAATATTCTTTCAAAATGATACCTATTTATGAAAATTATCAGTTTTGTTATTAGTAAATATTTAAATTGAATTCAGTCAGTTTGTATAATTATTTTTCTTTTCTTATTTACAGGTAAGAGAATCTACTTGAACACAATTCGCTAACAGGTATTTTTAGACCTTGCAATATTTTAGAAATATAAGAATGAAAACCATACATATGTATATGGGCAGAGTAACAGTTACTAGTCACCCTGTTCCTTTGATGTCTAAAATGTCGATGTGGCGTATTTTTTTAAGGTTCCGCCACAGAACTCTATTGTTGTCGCTTGCTGTTACCACCTTCTAGCTCCTAAACCATTCAAGTTGTTCACAAGTCATGTAAAATAATAACGCAAAGATAACGCCGGTAGCATTTTTCAGAAAACCGTTATTTTGGAGGTGTCTCCAGTTCAAGAAAAAGTCCCAGGAAAAACATTTCATGACATATCGCTGAAAAGATTTCTTTTGAGTGACAAAGTCAACTTCACCCATTCTTTTGTTTGATCAGTTTTTTATCCCTCTTCATAGACAGGAAGCAAATTGGGTTTTTGACGAGTTGAATACAACTTGGTTGTTGGCACTCCAGTAGATGATTGCATCAACGTCAAAGTTGAGAGCAGTTCCATTTTTCGGACAGGTAGGCCTCTAAATCCTGTAATCTGGGGTTAAAGAGCTGTGTCATCGATTCCTTAGCATCACCCAATCTGAAGCATTTAAATGCACTTCCGGTAAAAGTGAAATAAATTAAAACTGTTTTGTTAAAGCCCACAGAAAAAAACACTTTATATCCGTTTGTAGGCAGACTACTTCAATTATGGCCGTGGTAAGTAAGTAAGGGTGGCCGTGGTGTAGTGGTAACATCATCGCTTGTCATGCTGTTGTTTCACGGTTCGAATCCTGATGTCAAGAATCATCTATTTATTTCGCATGAAATAAATAAAAAAGTCGATCGCTTGCGACTCTACTGTGAAGGCATAACACTGGAAGTAGGGTGGTCATATGGCTAAAATGCAACTTGATTGTGATGATGACATCAGGAGGATGGAAACAAATACTGTGAATCATAAGCATCGACAATAATAGCGAAAACAAACAAAATACTCTCCAGTTTTCTCTACAGCCACCCTTGGAGTTTACAGAAACTTAATACCACCTGAGTCTCAAACTACACTACTCTGTCTTTCTCTCTGTCTCTTCCCCTTTCCACAAAACGCATGCGTTCTAAAAAAAATTAGTATAAGAGTATTCATATCCCCTTTGACACGTGCAAATTATAAAAAAAAAAAAAAAAAATTTATGTATGCGAGCAAGGTGGCACAAAACTCATCACCCTACCGGAAGATACTCTCATTTTTGCAAATGGCGTCTTATGACATCGCGACTTTGACATTTGTTAAGTAAACAGAGCAGACGTAGACAAACCGTGGATTGCAAGAATGCGGAATAATTGTGTCAATGTCTTTGACGGTCGGTGGTTTTGGCTCAACGTGAATTTCGTCGTCGATTCCCCGGTCGTATGGCACCAACTGGACAAACACTGCGGCGTTTAGCCGCTCGCCGGATATCAACCATATAACGAGCCAGGTAATTGGGCATCAATAGACGGTCCTTACAGCGAATTTTGGTGAAAGACTTGAAGATGTATCCGTACAAAGTGCAAACAGTATATCAGCTATTGCTTGCAGATCGTCAATCGCGTGCAAATTACAGCCAAGCCTTAATCTTCCATTTGGGCAATTCGCACTGGTCCGAAAGATCGCCCGATTCGACTATTCCAGACTTCTTTCTTTGGGGTTTTTTGAAGTCACGGGTCTATACGAACAAGCCACAGACCTTGAGGGCCCTAAAGGAGAACATGAATGTGCAACAACTCTGGCGGCGGCCACTTGACCACTTGACCACTTGACCAAACATAATTAATAAACAGAACCAATTATTTAAGCAAAATTACTGCCTTAGGAAATCGAGTGAGGATTTTTGCTTTGCCTTGTTCTTATATCATCCTAAGAGTATGGTTGTAGTACAACTTCACCTTGTCCTTGTTCTATGCAAGGTAACAAATATAATACAAAAGATATTCATAAAGTACCATACACCTCAACCTACAGTAAAATTTCTAAAAAAATAAAAAGAAAATCATTTAACAAAGAATCCTTTATTGGCCTTTTCAAAAGCAATGCAATGGGTTATTTTATATACTACAGAGTATATACAGATAAAGTATCTATCTTTGAGAAAAAGGACAATAAAATGAAAGAGATTTTTAAGAGCCAATAGAATTCTTCTTTTTGATCCACTTTTCCTGTATTAAGACAGACCGAATACTTTTTGTGTAACATGCTATTGACCTTCACTACCAAAGCGACCAAGAACACAAAGAATCATTGAAATTTAAAAGGAATTACAAGGTAGGTTAGTATAGGTTAGGTTGGGTGGCTGTCCCCGCCCAGTCAGGGATACACTTAGATCAAAAATAGATCCATTGTGATACCACAAGAAGAACCGGAGAAGTCTCCTGCACCCGTCCCATACGCTGTCTTACCTATATATCTCTATCGCAGAGTTTATCAATAGTTTAAGAATTCTAGTCTTGCATCTGATCAGAATTTGTTTTTCTGTACAGTGATGTCCACTAGACTAGTACTCTATACATCAGAATGCGCCTCGCTATTGCCGTATAAATCCAATGGACCACTTTAGGCTGAAGTCCCATTTTGAGCCCAGGCGGATGTAAGCGAGGTTACATTTTCGTAAACCTAATGCTGTATAATTTTCTAAATCTTGGCCTGAAAAGTTGAATCAGAGTTTTACAAAAATATCTTTTAATAGGCAAAAAATACGGCTGACTATGTACAATGTGGCGCAAAAGTTATGAGCCTATGGCCGCGTTCCAGGCACATCAAATTTGCTATCCGTTAGTAGCAACAACATGGAATGGCCTTTTGGCCGTACAACAGCTGATAGCTAGAAACTCGCTACATTTACTACTTTCGATAATTATCGATACCATTCGATTGTGTTCATCGAACCTTTTAATAAAATCTAGTAAAATGTTATTAAAATTTTAACTGACACTAAAGTGTTGTCAAGACCTTACCTACTGAAGTTTAATTATTGAATTATTCTATCGATAATACTAGCCGGCCATCTATTTTCGATTTTTCATTCTATCGAAGACATTGAGCAGTCTAAAATAAAATTTAATCAAATTCTATTGACCTGTAATGGAAAGCTTAGTAAGTGGTAGACAAATCCTAGAAGATTTTAAACGGGAAACAAATAATTTCAAGCATTTACTGGATGTATTCATAAATATTGACAGTAAACGATAGTTTTATAAATATCGATTGTTTTCGGCTTTCATTAGATGACTCCATTGCTAATGGATTGTATTAATAGATGACGTTTTTCTCTTGTTCTTATCTAGCTAAGTGTTGTAGCGAGAAATTTCTTTGCTATATCCCTTCCATATTTCCCAGCTAGCGTTAGTTGCAGACAGTTTTGACTGCCCTGTCATCCTGGTACAAAAAGTCGTTTTGCTACATTCTAGCAGAGGGCTTGGAACACGCCGTATATGAATTGTCCATGATTTTTGCAAATGGTATCTCCTGTCATCATTATATTGACACTTATGTAGTAAACAGATATGAAAAATGCGACAATGAACAATGGAATGCTATACTTCTTAAGAACATGGAATACTCGTAATTGTGTCGATTTTTTCGCAGAATAAGTCATCAGTGATAGAACACAAGGAGATTTTCGTCGAAGATTTCCGCACCGTTCGACATTGACTGGTTGCACAATTCGACGCCAAGTGGCACGCCTAGAAAAGAGTGGCTCAACACTAGATAGGGCAAGGGTAGATCAAGAACAGACCATTTGGCCGAAAATATTGATGCGAGGGGCATCGCAATTGAGCATTTCTATTCGGTCTCTGCAGCGTATTTTGGTGGAAGACTTGAAGATGTTTCCGTATAAAACTAAGATGGTACATCAGCTGCTGCTCGCAGACCATCAAGTCCACCTGGAGTACAGCCAGCGCATCATAGGCGTCAAGCATGAAGAGGACGATTTTTCTTCAAAATTATTCATTTCCATCTTTCCGGACATGTCAACAAGCATAATACTCGCTTTTGGTGCACTAAAAACCCATGCATTGTTCAAGAATCGGCTTTATATCTACTGAAAGTTATTGTGTGGTTCGGCGTCTGTGCTGAAAGTGTGATTGGGTGCTTATTTTTGGAAGACGGTGGTGTAAATGCTATAACTGTCATTGGCGAGCGCTACAGAACCACGTTACGTGTCTTTCTGATACGCGAATTGAATGAATAGGGTTGGAGCCCAAACTGCACACGCAGTTGGTGACACAATGGAATTAGTGAAGGACAATTTTCCAGGACGCGTCCGTTTTAGCGATTTGCATTGACCATTCCAGACTTATTTCTTTGGGGTTATTTGAAGTCATTGGTCTATGTAAACAAACCACAGACTCTCACAGCCCTGAAATTAGAAATGGAGAACATATCAGCGGAAGTATTTAGAAAAGTGATGCCATAAAAAGGACTCAAATTTACATTAATGCTGGAGGCCAACATTTCAACGATATCATCTTCAGTACTTAATGGAGCAAAATTGAAGGCCTAAATAAAAAAAAAATCAACATTTCTTAATTTCGTGCCACCTTGTATTTAGATTTTCATTTAATCAAGATGAATGAAAAAGACTAGTAAAGATTTGTCCGATCTCTTACCGTTATTTACTTTTTGCAGAAAATAATAGCGAATATTCAAAATGGCGTAATGCATTCAAAATGGCTGAAGTTTTAGAATGACTTTTATACAGAAAGATCGTATGTTAACATAAAATATTTTTCAAATACGAGTATCTATCGTACATCTTGTAGTATAGAAACATTTACGGAAGCAGGTGTCAATTTTTTTTTATACAAAATTCTGTTGAAGTAAAAAAATAAAATTCAAAAAATGCTATAAGTCGAATGATATTCACTGGACAATTATCGTTTCATCGTTAAAAACAGTACAGATTTGATGAAGATAGACCGAAATCTTAACTTTTTTATGTCATGTTGTTCAAAGTGAAATATGTTATAAACCATACTTGATTTGAAACATGCAGCACGAGTTTTCATTATCAAATATAAACCATATTCATTGTCACGAAATCGAAATTATTTAGTACACATTGAAATACGAGTGTATTCTAAAAGTGGCCACACACTTTCGGACCGAATCGGCTTGCCTTTCCCACACATGTGCCTTTCTTTCACAGAAACCTGTACATTACTTTCCGATCCCTGCTCGTTGGGTACAATGGACCGAGCATGCTCACCGCTGATAGAGTTCGTTAAGTCCACACAGTTCGGTTCGAAGGTGTATAGTCACTTTGAAACTCACAGTTGCGGAATTCGGCATCCGGTAACTTCGTTTATTACTTTTAAAAACAGTTTGGTTTCTGAAGTTGAATGATCCATAAAAAGGCAGAATCTATAAAGCCTAATATAGTATTATAATAATTAGCACTTGTGTTCATAGTTTCCTTTTATCAGCTGAATTGTGAATGTAGAATTATACTCACTGAAAACTTATATTTTTAAAACTTTTATCTAAAAAGCATTTCGACAGAGACCTTTTGTTTGCAACAACCTTTCTGCCTGAACAGTTATACAATGATTTTGCAAAAATTAATAAACTTTAAAGGAACATAAGAAATAACAAGCAAAAGCAAATGACGCTGACTACTTTAAAAATATTTTTACTTTTTATCACAATGTTACCTAAGGCTAATTTAAAAATTTCAACACAAGTTAAATAAAACCTATAATACATTCAAAAAATGTTTGTGCAATTTTACTATGTCTTTATGTACGTTCAATGTTGATACAAAAGTTGGTTGCTGCGGCATACTTTCAGCAGGCAGGTTTTTTCAACTGATAAGGTTGACAAGTTGATCGGGAGCGAACCAACCATCATCCGAGTCGCGCAGCTTTCTTATTCGTACAAACTGCCCTTCCACTGGTGCCATTGCATTGTAGCCACTGTGATGGATATTTAGCGTTCGTGCACGCTTTGGTGTGGGGATGGAACTCCCAAAGCCTTCATTTAATGTATGACGATGAAGCACCGTTCTAAAGGTGTGTGGATGTAAATGAGTAACATTCAACAAAACCGAAGAGCCTAGAAACAAATTGCTCATTCCTCAGTCTTATATCTTTTGCACTCGAAAATTGTTGTACGGTTAATGCGGAGTGGTGTACCTACTGTGTCGACTGTGTCTAAAAAAATTTATCAAAATCGGTCAAGATTGCGAATAAGCTTGCACCAACACAACGCACCATTACACAGCCCAAACATACATTCCCGACCTCGCGTCCTGTGACTTTTTTTGTATTCTATACTCGCCAAATGAGGCAGTGGAGGCATTACAAAACCTGATGTCTGAGGTGCCTCCAGAAAGACGGGTAAAATGCTTAGACGATTGTTTTTATCGATTTCAAAAATGTACTGAGAGTATTTTGGTAAAGCCAATTTCAGAAATCCTTACTAACTAAGTTGATATTTTCTTTGTTGCCGGCTACACTGAAACGGCTGAACGGATTTTAATGATTTTTTTTTATTGATTAGGAAATTTCCAGGAGCAGGTTTGTATAAAGCTACTTATTAGCTTTTGAGTGCGAGAGACCAATGAGATTTATTTTTTTTTTTAAATTTTAAATTTTCAAATCCCGGAGCATTCAGACTTACACGAAGTGTAGTGGTTGGAGAAACTTGGATTTTATTCGTTTCTCTTTTATGCTCGGGTGGCTGTGGTTGGTGTTCCCCGTCCGGACTTGAACCTGCACAGTTCGGGTCACAAGCGAACACACTACCCACTACACCATGGCCACGTCATGAAATGAGATAATACAACTTGAAAACGCAGATAACTTCAACTTCGGCCTTGTAGATTTTAATAAAATTAGTTTTGGCTTTTAGAGTTGTTTTTATGTTTTTATACGATTTTGCTGAAACGGAGTAACCGTACAGGTATACATTTGAATGCTGCTAATGTGATAGTGAATATCAATTGTGTTAAGTGATCCAAATTGTGATTCAGTGAAAGAAGGCACGTTCTAATGATTCAATTGCAAAAGCTGTTTTTTATTATAAAAATCATACATTAATAAAAGAAGCAGTTGGACATAATTTGTAGCTTTCTAAATTATCTATTATACTGGAAAACGAGAAAAGAATCATTAAGTATGAATTTTTGATTAAAAAAAAAACATTTTAAGAAAAATTACGAAATATGTTTCCAAAATGTAGAAAAAGTAGAATAGTTGAAATCGATAGATATGTGGTGAAGATAGAGCCCAGTTAAGAGGATAATAATAATAATAAAAATATAATATTTAGCAGCTCATACAGAGCCTAGCTTCTCGCAGCCACTCGTGCTGGCCGCCGCAGAAATGGTTGGGACCAACAGATTTATCCCGTTTCCGAAGTGCAATTTTTTCGATTGAGAGAAGCTTTTCATGACAATTTTACTCTCAGGTGTTTGTCCGACGTTCGCAAGATGTGGGGCTGTGAACAATTTTTTTTTTATGTTTTCTGGGATTCAAACCTTGAATCAGCCGGTTAGTGATCGTGCAGTAAACCACTGAGCTACGGCGGTCAAGCTAAAACCGATATAACTCCACAATGAAGGTAAGCCCTTACTTATAACATATAACTCGTATTTGTAGAGGTCTCTGTTAAAGAAACACCCTGTATAATAATATATATTTTGGAATTCTGTTTACAAGTGCTTTAATTTGATACCCCACATGTTCGATTTCAAACAATATTGATTTCTCAAGTCCGACAAAGTGATGTATAGAACCCGCCAATGATAGATATGTTTTCATGAAAATTGGTTCCGTCAATCAGGCTCTGTGAGGTAACATGTCTCCGTTTCCTTGAATGAGACAAAATAACATCTGAAGTGCTTAGGGGATACCCTATGATGCGTGAATTTAGCGTTGGCATAAAGAAAGAGATAAAAGTGTTTGTCAAGTTAATAGTGTGGAAATAACATATCCGGAAATATTGATGATGGCACTTTGTTCCACAAGCGTAAGTGTTAAGCGGTACGTTTGAAATGGGTTGTCGGGGAGTATGGATGAAGATTAACCGCCGCTTTCATGTTGTGAATAAACTGGGAGGCTGGATCTTTTGGCGGAGCACTGGTTGTGCACGTAACGATAAAATAGGACAAGACAACCAATATTACGACAATGCTCTAAAGTGTCAAGCTTTAAGATGATACTGCGTTAGCCTATTAGTCTTGCATTTTTTTTTTCTGGACCTTATCTAGTGCAGACAGAGCAGTTGTTAAAGCGTTAAAAGAAGCATACATATTTGTTGTGCACTAACAGAATTATAATTAAGTTTCCATTTCGGGTGAAAGCTGTTTAAGGCACTCCAGATAAAATCCTTCTCGAAACTAAGAATGATCAGCAACGTGTTCACGTGGTCGATGTGTATGTGTTCAACCTCTTGTGTTGAAACATAGTGTTGGTTTGGTTGAACAAACTTTATCAAGAATAATCAAAAAATATGTTTTTCAATTTATTATTGCTGCTATTTTCGGTGTGAGCGCCGTGGCTTAGTGGTTAGGTGCGCGATCACTGAGTGAGAGGTTCAAGGTTCGAATCCAAGAAAACACAAAAAAAAAAAAAAAATGTTCTCACGGTGCCACCTCTCGTGAACGTCTGACAAATTACGAGAGTAAAACTTTCATGAGAAGTTTCTCTCTTAGGTCAGGCAATGCAATAATATTATTATTATTTTAGGTTCACCCTGTATTAAAAAAAAAAAACAGGTTGCACTATTGAAATCAAATCCAGGTTTAGGACGATATAAAGGCAATCTTTCTCAGCTTGTTTATAAATACTTGACCATGGTAGCAACATGGAATTCTACAGTGTGCCTATTTTTCAAAGCTGACGTCAAAGAAATAGACTTCTAGGTAAAGATTGGGTAAATCGCTACTCCTTCGCGCTTGCAATGAAGCAAAATATAGTATTACATTCTAATCTTATGTTTGTAAATTATTCTCGAATTAAATAAATATGTTCCTTTTTCTTCTTCCATGTACTGCTTTTATATTTATATCGATATTCAAAAGTATCGATACCTTTCTTTCGATATAATACCTGGAATCTATACTTCCCATTCGATACTTTTGAAACTCAAATATCGATAATTTGTCAGTATCGGATATCACTACTATTTAATGGTTCAACGGACATTAATGTTCCGTTTACATCATTCTGGTACGGAAGACTAACAATGCCATTTTTTTAATATTTTTATAAGGAACTGAAAAAAAAATCATTAAACAACATATTTGACGTTTATATTCTCTCAAATTCTTTCGTGCATTGTCTAGATCCATGACAAATATGTTGAAGCGTGTTCTTCAATTTTTATTTTGAAAATCTCAGAATGTTTGAATTTTGGTCACAATTTCACAATGCCAAACCCCCTTTATTAGGGATGGTTTAGAAGAACATTAAGGGAACATCTCTCGCAAGGAGTGGAAGCATCAAAGAACAATGGAGTGCTGCGAAAAATGTTTTTACCTCCAGAGAGGAAGATATTATCGGAAGCTCGCAAGGAAGAGAGAGCACGTTGCTTTCTGAGACTGATCGAGGAGCAAAAAGTCCTAAGAGCTCGTATTGCAGCAACCCCAGCTGTAAGCAGGAACGAGCAAGTGTCTGAATATCGAATAAAAATGAATGAAGTTCAGAGTAGCGTGCGACGTGACATTAACGTATTGACCTCAGAAGCAGAAGAAGCAGCAAATAGGATAGTTGAACCATCTATAGAATCACCAAAAAGCTAACAGGTGGTCGGAGAACTAGACAACACCCGGTGAAAGCTTTGCTCACTTCAGATGAGGCCCAACTCAGGAGATGGAAGGAACATTTCGCTTCGGTCCTGAACCGGGTATACGCCAGAGATATGCAACCATGTCAGAATGAGCTATCCGAAGCAACAATTGCCCATATCTGCACCCCAATCCCCAGCAAAGATGAAATCACTGCCGCGATTAAAGTTCTCAAGAACAACAAAGCGGTTCATGGAATTCCCTCGGAGCGATTGAAAGCAGCGCTAACAACATCTGCTGAGCTCCTGCATCCACTGATAGAGAAGGCCTGGAAAACTGAGTCTTTTCCCGAAGAGTGGAAAAAGAGAATAATCGTCAAGGTTCATAAAAAAGGAAGTCTCATGGAGTGCGAGAATTAGAGAGGGATCTTTGTGCTGCCTGCAGTTGCCAAAATAATAGCAAAGGCTATACTTGACCGAATAAAACACCACCTTGAGAACTCTGTCGACGCTGAGCAAGTAGGTTTCCGCTCTGGATTCGCCTGTTGACTACATCAACATCATATGAATCGTCATCGAGCACTTCGTTGAATATCGATCACCGCTTCATCTGCTGTTTATCGATTGTGAAAAGGCGTTAGACAGTATCAACATAGAGTTTGTATGCAGGAGGGACATACCAGGTAAACTTATAGCTATTATTAAGGATACGCCAAGGTGGCGTGCGACAAGGATATATCCTTTCTTATTGGTGATAAGTGCTCCGCGTTGCTCTGTCAACGGGAACTGGGGGAATTTGATGGACTCGTACATCTTGACTACGCTGATAACGTTTATCTACTATCGCATAGAATAATGGGTTTCCACTATTGAGAGGGAAGCAAACATCATCTGGCTGAAGGTTAACATTGCCAAAACTAAAATCATCAGCCTTGGAACTACCTCATCCTCACAAGTTAGCATTACGGCACAACCGGTAGAGAGGGTATAGTATAGTGTTTTTAATACCTTGGGAGTATGATCTCTACCGGAGGTAGGACCAAACAAGACCGAATAAACAAGGATAAATCTGCGATTAGTATGTTGTTGTAAGCAATGCTACTCGTATTAGCTTAAAGACCAAGCTACGGCTGTTCCGATCCAATGTTGAATACGTGCTGCTATATGCGTGCAGGTCCTGGAATGCTTCGAACATTTTTAAATCGATATCTATGAAACATTTTGCAGTTTTTCTTGCCTAACCGCATTTCTAATGCAAAGCTCCGTGAGATAACGGGTCAGGATCCACATTACAATTCAAAGGCGGAGGTGGAAGTGGATCGGAAATAGATTTCGAAAAGATGACACCTCCATTGCTAGCCGAGCTATATGATGGCAGAAGAGCGGGTCGACCGAGCATGGCGCAGGACAGTTGAAGAGGAGTCACTAAGTTGGGTACAGCTGCGACATATTTCCAGAAACCGGACATGATGGCGTAGGCGTCGTGAAGGGCCCTAAGTCCGACAAGGGGAAATAGAATCTAAGTAAGTATACTTGAGTAGTTTTTATTACTCGAAAGTACTGAAAATGCTACAATATTGTACTAAGAATATCATTTTAGGCTTCGGTTCGAAGAATACCGACACGAAGCAAAAGCCTGCGTTTCTACGATATCTAACCTAATTTTTGTAGATTGGAGTAAGTTTTCCTGCGCATATACCTACACAATTCTTAAAAAATACTTTAATTAAAGAAACTCTGAACAAAATACATTTAAAAAAAAATAACTGCTATTACACTCACATGACTTAAAATTGAAAACAAAACGAAAAGCGTTTTTTTACGTTGAATTGTGAGAACGTGCCTTTAAAAAGTGAACAAAAATAAAACTGCGTGGTGAACATGAATATGCTTATGAATACCTGCGGTTTTTCAATTTTGAATTGTCAATTGCCCCATCGGTTGGTTTGTTTATAAAAATTTGTAACTAATTTAGTTTGTAGAATACTTTCTTAGTTTTCTAGCTCATTAATCAAATACTTATTCAATTAAAAGACTAGACTTATGTAATACTAAGAAGGAGTTTTTTTTTATTTTTTTAATTATACTTATGTAACGTTGCCTTAAACAAAATCTGCAGGATACAGAAGGTAGGATTATGATATAAATTCTATATTTATAAACTAGAACTTACCTAAACTGCTATCTCTATTCGTTGAATCGTACCGTGAGTCGGCCAATTGTGACGTGGCCGATGATCGTGACAGTACGGGCTTCACCTGCCTTAGTTGTTGCTCTTCTGGATAGCGCGGCGTTTGGAATTTAGTCGGTTTGGATTGCAGTGATGCTGGTCCTGAGCGTTGTTGTATTAATGTTCGATGCCTAAGAGGAGGTGGGGATATTGATTTCGCTAAAACTGAGTGAGGTAATTTGTACGGTGAGTAATCACTTCCGGATTCACCCTGTAAAATTAAAAAAACAAAAAAACTTAAGACCGATGAAATGGAAAAACCAAACCTAAACACCCACCATAACGGTCCCATTGTCAGATATGCCCGAGCCTGACATATTATCGGCAAGTAACCGCTCACTTTCAGGATCGGCAAGTACTCTTGACACATCTGACTTGTTCTTTAGGATCGATTTGGAGCGCCGGTGATGCTCCAAATTTGGTGATGCGTCAATCGAATCAATTGATGAGGAATGTTTACTTTCGAATTTCGCTAAAAAATTTGTTGTCGTGAGTTAGGTACAAACATTTTGAAAACAAACTTACCCCTAGATCCAACATTTTGTATACCAAACAGATGTTGGTTAATTAACTTAGTTGCTGTTGCTAGACTCTTCGCTGGCATGAATGACGATCGTTTCTTCTTAACACTGCCATCCTGTGTCGCTAGACTCTCCTGTGACAACTTTTTGGTATCTTCGAATCTGGCACGTGGTTTTGAACTTTGCTGGAATCGTGTCTTACGATGCTTTGGCACTGGTGTCTCATTCAGACTAACCCGACTACCGCGATCCTGAACGTCGAAATTTTGAAAAACATCATCCATTGGACTGACGCCTCCACCTAAACTCCGTAGCGCTGTATCACCCGAAGCGCTCTTTTTCACTTGAGATCGAATCATATTGGACGACGATGATGTTGGAACACTTGGCTGTTGTGCATCCTTCTCCAAGGGATTTATATACAGATTGTCCATATCGATGTCGAGGGCACATGCCTCATCGGCTAGATCGGATGTGAGATCGCCTTGCGACAAAAACGGGTGTGTTTGGCAACTGGCGTACGTATCGGAGCTATCGACGCTAGCCAAATCCGCATTGTTATTATAGTTATTGTTAACATTATTGTTGGCGGTGATTGTTACTCCCGTTGATATACTATTAAAATTATTATTGTAATTATTGTTAAAGTTATTATTAATGTTAATATTATTGCTAATGAAAGGCGCGTAACGTAATGGATTTTCGGATGGTAGTGCGACGGTTGTTGTCGTTGTGCCATACGATGAGGACGACGATGATGCTACAGTTGTGATTGCTGATCCGGAGGTCATATCTGATGGCAGAAGTAGACTGTCACCGTTGGCCATAATGGATGCCGCAGACGGATGCGGTGGAATCGGAGGTGGTGGTGCAAGAAGTTTCAATTGATTCGATTGATTGGATTGCAGTGAACGCATTTCTAAACAAATTGGTTTATGGAAGTCGGATGTTGGAAGTGCAATAACTCCTTCGGCATCTGTAAACTCTTTGAAATCCTGAAAAAGAGTAATTATGGATGAGATGAGTTTAATGGTAGTGACTTGCGACGTTTGGTAGTTAGATTTCTTCTTTTTTTCTTTTTTCATTGTGTTAGTGTGCGAAACAGGGACCTATAGCAGACTTAGTGTTAGGAGTCATGTATGATTATATATATATTTATACATACATATATCATAAAATACATAATTATATATTTTCGTTAAAGAATTCTGTACTTGCGTTGTTGTCTGAAATGCCGATATGAACCGCACTTTTACTAAAGTACCTATTGCATTGAATATTCTAAAGAAAATTAATAATGTATTATACCTATGTATACATATGTACATATGTATGTATGAATTAGAGAACAGACAGAAAATTATGTCTGGAAATCTCAAGAATATTTGAGGATGAAGATGGACGCTTTTGGCGGCAGTCGTAGGACACTATACACATATATAGTACTCGTAAGTATTGAGAACATGACTTCCGTGCTACAATTTTTTCAAAACTAGGTTTGATCTCACTGGTTCGTCACTCGTTACATAGGTGGCATTATTATGGTTACGCAGGGTTATTTATTTTGTACTTTAGGATTTAATAAATAAATAAAATATAAAGTGTTAAAGATTTTAATGAAATTTTGGGTACTGTCTTAAATTTCGGAATTTCTGTGTGGAGAAAATATCGGTTAAATGGCCGCCACGGAAGTTTTTGCAAACTTAGAATTTTCGATAACTTTTCGGCACATTTTTGGCGGTATTACGGCCACAACTTCACGGATGTTAGTTTTCAAGTACTCTTAGGTTTGGGAATTGCCTGCATAGACACGATCTTTAGCCCCACAGAAAGAAATCCAATGAGGTCAGATCACACGATCTTGGTGGCCAAATCTCGAAATTAAACGGCCGGGGAACTTTTCTTGCAATAGAGCTAAATTTGCCTGTTTTGTGTGCATGTAGCCCCACATATCGCTCATACCAATATCTTCAAACTTAGGCCAAACAAAGTCGGTTATCATTCGACCATAGCGCAGAGATTTCACCGTAACAGTGTTGCCTTCGCCGTTTTAAACCAAACTGTCATCCATGGTGGATGCAATGGGCTTTCAACGATCACATTCGGATTCTCAGAACCTCAAGTTCTGCAGTTTTGTTTGTTTACGTAACCGCCGAGCGAGAAATGGGCTTCATCGCTGAAGAAGATTTCATTCAAAGAATCTGCCTGTTGCAGAACTATTATTTTTGTAGTAAGATATAAACAATTTTAATGCGTTGAGTGGTGGTTAAACTAACTACCTGTCACTATGGATGACAGATGGATTTGACAGATGCCATATTGCAGGGATTTGAAATTCTAACTTCGAAATGAATAACCCTTTATGTTCGTAGTTACCAAATATGTGCGAAATTTAAAGAAATGTTATGTTTTCAAAACTTCTCTTCTAATTGAATAAAATTTGACATGCCCTCGGTTTTCTTTACGAGTATGTTCTAAATACAATCTACAAAAAAGATTATTTCAAATCCTCTTATTCTGACAGAAGTTATTGTGAATGATCGTAATGCATTGGATAAATACAAGTGCAATACAAAATGGCGTCTTGAGTTCAGCTTAATAGTTTACAAAACGAATCATACACAGTTATTGTACGTAAAAGAATGTCTGCTGCGATTATTCAACATTATGTAAACTTTCAAAACCGATAATTTGACTGACACTAAAATCAACAGATTTTGAGCCTTAGTTCAGGTAAGCAAACAAATAATTCAAATCGGTGCATTGTGTGCCTCGAGTACTAGTTCAGGTTCGAGACCACAAGGGAGACCGAACCTCCGGTTTAAGGACCAACTTATCGCGGGCGCAAGAAATCTTGGTCTTGCCAACTGGAAGCAGCAAGCCCAGGACCGTGAAGGATGGAAGGCAGTAGTTCAGGCTCTGACTCTCCAAGGTTCGTAGAAATATCAAGTAAGTAAGTAAGTTCTGAAGAAGAATCATTTAAATCTGTTCAGTTTTGCAGAAGTTATAGTGAACGAAAAACATGTTAAAATTGCACAAAATTAAATGTATTTTCAAAACCGCTAACTCCGAAAACAATGGAGTCCAATATTCACTTAGGCAAATACCACACAAGAAGAATCGTCGAAATCTGTGTATTTTTGAATTTTTAAGATCAACAGATCTCATGTTCTACTTCAAATAAACACTCTACAAAAAAAAAAAAAAAAATAATTTAAATCGGTGCAAGGATAGGCGAAAGGCAAAGTCACAGATAGACACACAGACAGATGGACAGACAGATATGACTTTTTGACACATTTCAGGGTGTTCCAGATTTCATCGATATTTCGCCGGAGAGTGATTTCTTCGGTCCAGACATGGAAAAAATTGTACTGAGGGTGGGGTCGCTTGTGACATTCTTCTTAAAATGGTAATTTATGATAAATTATGCACTCAATATTTTCAGAAATTCATTAAAATGCAGGAATTTTACTAAATTTTTTCATGAAAATGTTGACTTGTAACCATATAACACTCAGTTTTTACCATTTTAAGAAAAAATATTTTATTCACTTTAAACAAATTCGAAACACAGTGCAATAGGTGACAAGTAATTTAACAAAAAATTTATACTTTCGGCCATAACTCATAATGGGGACAAAGTAGAATGTAAACTCAGTATTTTTTTTTTTGGGAATCAAAAAACATAGATACATTACTTTTTCGGATAATGCCTTTTAAAGTAAAAGCTAAAAGCAAAATATATAGTTTTTTGAGTTTGTAGGGCTGTAACTTATTAATGGTTACTCATATCGCAAAATGTCTCATAAACTGTTACTTTTGGTACAAAATTATGTTTTGAAAATGATCAAAACAAATCTTGTAGCTGTTTTAGTTCTACAGTTATATTGTTATAAGTGATGGCACCTCGAAGTCTGAATTTTCATTCTTACAACGAATAAAAGGACTATCAGCTGATATAAGTCTCATTTCTGTTCGCTCTGGTCCAGGAATCGCCATTCGCCTGTGTCTTAAAAAAAATTTTTAGTACCATAGCAAGCACTCCATAGGCAATCGTCTTCCAGGGAATTTCGAAACTTAAAATTTCGTCCAAAATAATTTTTTTTTTTTTGTAAAACACACCTCAATTTTCTTCGGGGTAAAGTAAGACATTTTGGAATATTTCGTACAATTTTTTAAAATTTCTAAAAGTTCTGCATTGACATTGTAAAATATTTCAAAACCTAAAATTGTGATTAAAACAATTATTTTCGTAGGATGTACAGTTTTAGAGATATTACCACTCAAAATCGTGTTCCATTGAAAGTAATGCGAAGGTATTTGTGAACTCAATTGAATTCCTTAATTAAATTCTATTACTAGAATATATGTACGCATATACCTTACGCACAAGTTTTTTGTACACAAAAGATTTCCTTATAAAAGGGTGACTAGATAGCAATGATAGATTTTCCAATTGTTATGTTTCAGCAGCTGTCAAAGTTACCAATGACATAAAGCTGTCAAAATATTCAGTAAGGTTTGCCATTTCATTATGCATCATTTGACGCTTCCGAATGTGTGGAAATTATTAAAAAATATTATCGAAATTCCGGCTCAGTTGTAAATACGCAACGTGAATTTTGTCGTGAGGTCGGTCGTCATCATGGTGCGCATCATTCAGTGTGCAGACAACTCGTCGCACCGTCGAAAAGTTTGAGTGTGAGTACATTCTTTTGGACCTTAAGCCACCAATCAGACCAACCAGAGATCAGTGCGAAGTGAAGAAAACATAGCCGCCGTAGCGTCCAGTATAGAAGAAGACCCAGAAATATCGATTCGGCGCCAATCAGCTGAATTGGGCATCGCCAGAGAGTTAACCAGGCTTATTTTGCGGTTGGATTTGGGCCTACATCCGTATAGGACTGTGCTGACGCAAGAATTGAAGCCGAGCGACCATAGACAATGCCGTGAGTTCGCTAATTGGACGTTGGAAATGTTGGCCCGAGATCCGGATTTTGGCCAAAAAATCATCTTCTCGGACGAGGCCCATCTTTGGGTCAGCGTCTATGTCAACAAGCAAAATTGAAGTTATTGGAGCGACCACAATCCACAAGTGTTCGACCAAGCATCAATGCATTCACAAAGATTAACTGTTTGGTGCGGTTTATGGCACGGCGGCATCATCGGACCTTATACGTATTTATTTCGAAATGAGGAAGGAGACACCGTTACCGTCAATGGTCCTCGGTATAGAGCTATGTTAACCGACTTTCTGTGGCCAGAGCTCGATAACATCGATATATCCGAGCTGTGGTTCCAACAAGACGGCGCCAGATTTTTTTGGCGACTGGGTCATCTCACGGCGAGAGTTCATCAGTTGTCCGCCGCAATCATGCGACTTGACACCTCTCGATTATTTTCTTTGGAGCTACGTCAAGTCCTTAGTCTACGCTAACAAGCCAACCACTTTGGACGAGCTCAAGGCCAACATTCGAGATGCTATTGCCGGAATAACGCCGCACATATTGGACCGGGTCATCAAAAATTGGATCTACCGTTTGAAGCACTGACAGCGAAGCCGAGGCAGCCATTTAAATGATCCATAATGGTATGAATGTAGTTCCAAAATAAATTTGAATCAATTTGATATCTCACACCGTTGTTGCTTTATTCAAATTTCTTTTCCTATCGTTCTTATATGGTCATCCTATAAAAGAAACGTACTTATCGATATACATATGCACACCTTTGCAGACATTCACGCACTCCGTTAATTTTGAGCTGTGATCATCAAGTTCCATCTGCCCATTCCACACAATTATTGGAAGGATGTTTCGCGGTTATTTTGATTCATTTCCTTGCAATATACTCGTACATATGTTTTTTTTATTTATTTTTGTTTTTTAAATTAAATTTCCAAATCCCGGAGCACTCAGATTCGATTTTCGGTCCATTGTACTACCCCTTTTAGGTATAGTGGTTGGAGAAATTTATATTTTACTCGCTTCTCTTTTATTCTCGGTGGCTGTTAGTTGTTGTTCCCCGTTGCACTACCCACTACACCATGGTCATTGTCGAGCCACCATGTTAGTAACAGGTGTCAACATTATGGTAAAGACAACAAGTTAATACTTTATGGGAGAGTGCTTTAAGAAAATTTAGAAACATTAACATTAAATGTGGGGGTTCACTTCTTCAGATGCTATCATATGGACGAGCTTCCACATGGACTCGCAAAGGCATCATATTGTGGAAGGTTCTCAGCAATTGGCTTTAGATAATAAGATTCAAGGATATAGGTTTTTAAAATTTTGCGTAGTAGACGTGATCAAAAAAGTAGACGAAGCAGGTGAAAGTTTATTGTACGAGTAAGTAGAAGATTTTGAAAAACTTAAAGGTCTTTCAAACGCTATATTTTTATTCCTTTTAAGTTACAAAAAATAATAAAAAAAAGTATTAACATTAATTTTTCATCGTTTGTATCAATTTATTTTAACATAAGTATACTTAAGTATACTTAAGTGTAGTAGATCTACTATAATTATAATAGAGTGGGATTCCTCCATATTTAGAACAAGAGTAACGAACGTTACTATTATTCACTGTTACGCTTCTAAACCAGTGTCTGAAGAAAATGAGATTTTTATTGGCAACTAAAAGTTGCTTACAATCCCACTTATAAAGCAACATGGGGTGGAGATATGATTTAGTGATGGGGTCTTATAAATGAGCACGAGGAAGAAACAGAGGAGCACATGTTGTTTACTTGCACATGTTGTTTACTTGTAAAGGGTGGTTAAATTTTAAGGGCCGATGTTGAATGTGAACCACACCTAAACGTCAAGTTTTTTTCTGCATTTCATTTGACATTTCTCAATTTCAGACTAACTCAATTTGAACCATGGAAAGATACACAATCGAGCAACGCGTTAAAGTTATTCAGGCTTATTATGAAAATGGGCGTTCAAATCAAAATGCATATCGTGCATTTCGTGATTCTTTCGGTCAATTTAATCGTCCAAATGTGCGTACAATCGGAAAAATCGTGCAAAAACTTGTGCAAACCGGGTCTGTAGGATATATGAAAACACCAGTGCATGCTCGTACAGCTGGTACTGCAGAAAATATTGCTGCTGTTCGCGATAGTGTGGCTGAAGAGCCGTCCACCTTAACTCGTCGTCGTACCCAATAATTGAACCTCTCACGCTCGTCGTTGATGAACATTATGCATAAAGACTTGCATTTACGCGCTTACAAGGTGCAATTGACTCAAGATAAAAAGCCTCTTGACCATTTCAAGCGTCGTCAATGGTCACAATGGTGGCAAGAAATGGCAACAGTGGATGATCAATTTTCGAAGAAAATCATCTTCAGTGATGAGGCTCATTTTCACCTCAGTGGATTCGTCAATAAGCAGAATTGCCGCATTTGGGCGAATGATAATCCAAGAGTGATTGTCGAAAAACCAATGTACCCACAAAGAGTGACTGTTTGGTGCGGTTTATGGGCTGGCGGCATCATCGGGCCGTATTTTTTCCAAAATGAGGCCGGTCAGGCAGTTACTGTGAATGGTGTTCGCTATCGTGAGATGATAACGAACTTTTTATGGCCCGAATTGGAAGATATGGATGTGGACGATATGTGGTTTCAACAGGATGGTGCCACTTGCCACACAGCTAACGAAACAATGGCTCTTTTGCGCGACAAATTCAATGGCCGTGTTATCTCACGTGGTGGCGATGTCAATTGGCCGCCAAGATCATGTGATTTGACACCGTTGGACTTCTTTCTTTGGGGTTATTTGAAAGAAAAGGTGTACGTCGATAAGCCAGCAACAATTCAAGAGCTAAAGGATGAGATAATTCGGCACATTAACGGCATAGAACCTCAATTATGCCTCAGCGTCATCGAAAATTTGGACCATCGGATGGAGGTGTGCCGCCGAGGTCGCGGCGGCCATTTGGCCGATATTTTGTTCCATACATAATTGAACCATACCAATATTATCATAATAAAAAGAAATGACAGTAATTTCCTAAATAATTTGTGTTTTATTCAAAATCAACATCGGCCCTTAAAACTTATTTAAGCGCAAGAATTGGTTTTCTGAAAATGTTCGATGGGAAAATCGATTATTTCTGGTATACGACTCAAATGATTTTGTTGAAATTTTAAATCTAAGCCACATTTGACATATTCAAGGACTTGGTATACCACGTTTTGAAAAATTGACAAACAAAAGTTGTTTGCTCTTTAACGTATTTTTAAGAAAAAAATTACTTTTTAACAAAATCGCTTAAATTTTAAAT
This sequence comes from Pocota personata, assembly GCA_963082735.1. Lineage (NCBI taxonomy): Eukaryota > Metazoa > Arthropoda > Insecta > Diptera > Syrphidae > Pocota > Pocota personata. The sequence continues at coordinate 58,105,912 of OY720431.1, forward strand.
CTGAGTAATTTGCAATTGAACAGCACATAGTTGCAAGTATATGCGACCCAGTGGTGCAGTTTTTTTTAATAATGAGTTATTCGTGTAGAACTTTAAACTTGTATCTAATACCTTTTGACAAAAAAAAAACTTTTGCCCGCACGGTAATACTGGGTACTTTTAACATTTTACTTATAACTATCAAGGTAAACACACCAGCAAAAGTCAATACCAGTCGCTAGAACTTTTTATTGCCGTTGAGATAAGTAATAGCCGAAACCATCTACTTTAACATTGGAATCTAATAAGCCACCGGGCACCCTGTATCGCTCTTCAGAGACAGGAGATAACACTGGGGTTTCGCGCCTTCAACTTAAATCGATTTTTCGTATCCTAAGTGATTTGGAGCCTTGGACTCCACTAAATTGTTTGTACTCCATGTGACCATAGACATTCGCTGCCGAAGGAATTCCATTAGTTGGTACACACGCTGAGGAATTTTTAAAATATAAGTGAAGTCAGGAGTGCTGTTATCGACCAAGAAATGGATTGGATTGCAAGTAAAAGTGCGATGGTCACTGACATATATAAAAAAAAAGGGTCGGAGAGTAGACATAGCCTTGAAGAATACCAGTATTATTTACTAAACAGGAAAAACTCCCTTGCAAAGGTCACAAGGATTTACGAAAAAAAGGGTCAAATTTGGCCAATTTTTGGGGTAGAGCAGTAAAAAAAAGACTAAATTGCGACTTCAGACGAGCAACGGTAGCGAGAAGTCTTGAGCTTTCGACATGTAAGGGAACATCTTATAACTATGCGTATCTATGCTAAATTCATAAACATAAGCCTAATATGCCCTCCCATAGAAGAAAAAGGCGATGATACCAAACGAACAATGCCTAAGTATGACGTTAAAATCGTGTTAAGTGATCTTAGAGCCAAAATAGAAAATGAGAACATTTTCCGTAGTACGATCTGTTACAATAGCCTACCTTGCACTAGGTCATGGACTTGGGCTAATTGACTTTGCTGCCACCTTAATATTCATTAGGGGACATGACAGTTTTTTTTCATTAACAAACTGTCAAATAAGTTGATCACGATGCTATTGACGCCTCCAGTATTCTGCATGTCTGATCCTTTCAAGTGGCCAACACAGATTCAGACCACTACCTTGTTGTAGCCAAAGTACGAATGCGGACATCTCAAATGCCACAATGACAAAGAACTCCTGCGCGAAAATATGACGTTGAAAAGCTGCAATCGAAACAGACTGCCACAACCTTTGCTGATCGTGCATGCCGCAATCTTTCGAGAAATTCAATGCCGCCAGCACTAAGTGCCGAAGACCAGTGGCAACGATGCCAACAGAACATCAAGAAAGCCGCAACTGAAGTGATGGGTTTCACCAGACCACTAGCAAGAAACCCCTGGTTTGATTGGTGAAAAGCCGAAAAGCACATGCAGCAATATAAACTGAAATTGAAACATCTCCTCCCCCGAAAGAAAATAAAGAGGTTGGGAAGCGCGCGATTGAGGACATAAAGAGGTGCTGCTCCAGGAATAATGTTTGGAAGTTTTAGCAAAACGTAAAAAGAACATGTTCCGGTAACAAACCCCGAACTGGATGGAAATCTTATATAGAAAAACTGTTTAACGGAGAAGAAGACCAACATCCTCCTGTCACGCAGAATGAACAACTCATCATAGACAATGACAGCGAAAACTTCCATACACCAGACTAAATAGATAGTAATATCCGAACTTCCAACAAGGCTGCTGGCCCTTACTGTTTACCCTGCTGCTTGTATAAGGTGGATGAAGATATCCTTGGTTGTTTCGAGCGAAAAATTCTTCGTAAAACATTCGGCCACGTTTACGGGCTCTGGAGGAGAATGCCGAATTATACGAGCTGTACATCGATATTGCCTTAGTTAGAAAGATTCGAATTCTTCACGTCAGATGGCTAGGACATGTGGAGCGAATGGACATCAACGCTGCGGCTCGCAGATAATTCGAATCTAACCCGGAGAGACAATACAGTTAGTAAGGCCACGCCTTAGGTGGCGCGCACAAGTAGAAGGGAAATGCATACAGTTAGCTAAGGCCCTGGCTAACTGAAGAGGCTTGTTGGTTGAGGTCCAAGTTCATCCGAACTGTAGCTCCATCTAAGTATCTATGCATGTAAGTAAATACCAGAGCTCTTAAAACTGTGTTGGGCTTAAAAGATGGAAACCAACAATTTTAAAGCACAACATTATCCTTGGATATCTTTTCAAATAATGCAGTCTGATTTAAAAAGAAAGAATAATATGTTGTGTTGTTGTCATTTTTTGGTTTGTTTTAAAATAGACTTAGTTTCGAGAAATTGTCCTTCTGAATAACGTGATAATACCAGTTTATTGGTAAGACTTTGAACATAATGTGTACTTGTGATATTTATTATATTATTATCATTGTCTGGTTCCTTTTTAACTTACATATATTTCGTGCTCAAAAAATCGACAGAAACACAGTATCATAACTCCGCGGTACGAAATGAATCGATTTACTGTGTTGCCGAAAAAGTGAGAATTTTGAAAAGAAACTTCCGTCAAAATAATGCACCAACCGTGCCTGCTGTACGCAAGTTTGTGAAGTAAGCTTCGCGACATTGACATGCTAAATGATAAGTTACGTACGTATTCGTCTTGTGCGCTTAGCCGATAATATTGCTGCTGTTGCCGAAAGTGTGCGCCTAAATCCGAGAACATCAACTCGCCACAGATCTACGCAAATGAACACCACTAGCCTGAGGGGAATTATGCATAAAATGCAAAATGAAGCAAAATGACCACCCGCTTCGTTATAAATTCTCTGTTTGGGCTTTAGAACAGCTCGAAATCGACGTCTATTTTGCTAAAAATCGGATGAGGCGCATTTTCATCTCGGCGGCTACGAGTATGTAAGCTAGCAAAACTGCAGTAAAAACCAACGTATGTAGTTGGAAATACATCCCTCAGCGTGTGACTGTTTGGTGTAGTTTGTGGAATGATGGAATTATTGGCCCACATTTCTTGGAAGATGAAGTGATTGAAACTACCTACATATGTAGGTACTCCAAAATAAAAAGTAACTGACAAAATGCAGTTACTGAATATACAAACTTTCAAGAATTAAAAACAAATTGCTAATTAGTCTGATGACTAGGTGCGATTATTGGAAGGATGACATAAAATCATGCCTTCTTCGGGTGTTTTTAGTGGATTAAAGTTTCACACTATCGCAAAGCTCGCATGCGATGTCTTTTGATGATTTTCACCCAGTTACACGCAAAAAAAAAATTTTTCCGATCACGATGTGTGAGTTAAGGTACGAAATAAGGCACTTAAAAGATAAAAAAAAGCTCCAGGTTTTGACTTGATGACTAAGCAACTACTAATGGGTTAATTAAACTCTTACGGTTGAGGAATAAATCAATTACCTTTGAGTATGTATCAAGCACTAAACCAGGTAAGGACCCTCACGAGGTATCCTCTCGTCTCAAACCAATCGTAGAATCAAGAAACCTAATACCAATTCACCAGTTTGGATTTCAAAGCAAGCACTCCATAATAGAATAAGTACACAGAATAACAACTGAAATCGAAAGAGCATTAGAAGAAAATAAAAGTGTGTTCTGCAATCTTCTTAGACGTAGCATAGGTTTTCGAGAGAGTATGGCATGAATGTTTACTCAATAAATTAAAAGTGTACCTGTCAGAACAGTATTTCCTTAATCTTATTTAAAATCGCGATACTTTCGTGTAAACTAAGAGAACTGTTACTCTAAGCTAGCGTAGATCAAAGCCGGAGTTCCTCAAGGAAGTGTTTTCGTGCCTCTTCTATACCAAAGATCTACAAACAACATCATATACAAAGACTGCAACCTTTGCCGACTACATGGCAGTCACCCAAAGCTTCTAGAATAAAGTCCTTAGAAATGTTGTGAATGGTCCATGGTACATCAGACGCAGCGACATCAATCGGGACCTAAGGATTAATACTCTTCTTGATCAACTCTAGGGCCAAGCACACGGGAAAAAACTCCAGGGGCATGTTAACCAAGAAGTAAAAAGTCTTCTTAATGTATATGGCGTCAGACTACTGCAACGTAAAAGACCGTCAGACCTTGTCAGGCAATCGAAAACTGCGTGACTAACCATATAAGCAACGAGACAGTATCAGAGCGACAATAACGAGCGAAGGGGCGCTTGGAGTGAAATTAACCTCCAACGCTTTGGATGGATTAATTCCAATCTATGTCGTGCCCTGATAAAGTACCTCGTCAAAAAAGGCAAATTGTCTAAAGAAATTTTCGAAGACATGTCACCGACTCTTCAGGATTCTGGGCTTTCATACACCATGGTCAAAAAATGGGATCGCTTATTTTAATAAGGGCGAGAGAGCTGTAAAGACGATGGTCACTGACAGGTAGCGGACGGATTGCAAATCAGCAAAGAACGGATTGGAGAAATTTTGCACGAGCATTTAAACATGGGTTGGGTACCGAAAATGCTCACGCCGTTCGCCAATCAACCACGACTCGATTACTGCAAAGATTTTTTGGAGTTAACCGGGGACAATCTCGACGAAATTTGCAACCGAATCATGGGTTAGAATAGGTTAGGTTGGTGTACCTAAGTGCTTATCACGGGGGCCATATGGTCCATTGTGTTTCCCTTTTTTATGTGGAACCTATATTTAATACCTTTGCCTTGGGGTGGATTTTGTTGCAAACCAGCATGCGCTCTTTATGAAGCCTATTATGTTCCTAAGTGGAACTTGTACGAGATCCCCTAGTTCGTCAAAAAGCCTGTTTCCAATATTATGGAGGCGGCGATTTTGAAGATTTGGGCAATCGCATAACAAGTGTTTGATGGTTTCTGTCTCCTCTGTATCCTGACAGCTCCTGCAGTAGTCGGGTGTGTCCTGTTAGCGCGCCTATCAAGATTCGAATTTCTTTTTTATTCATTGCCAATAGGCTTTTTGTTCTGTTTTCATCCACTGTCGGCCATAAGTCGCGAGATATGACACAATCGCTTCTGGCGGATCATGTGGCATTAATCAGTTCTCTTGCTTTTAGGTCTCTTTTCCTTTTTAGTTCACCTATTGAAGCTTCTACTGATATCCAAGTATGTTGAAAATCCAATACTGCCAGCAGAGAGTTACGTCATGGGTGTTGCATATCCTGTTCAACGTATTACGGCATCTGGAAACTTTTTTCGATCTGACTTCCTCGCTGTCCAGTGCTTTGATTGTCGCTTGACTATCCACGGAAATTGTAATCCTTGAAGGATTTAGGTTTTTGCTATGTATAATCTGTGCAGCCCTATCAATGTCGAAGACCTTAGCTTGAAAGGTGCTACAAACATCCGGGAATTTGTATGAGTGGTTGATTTTAAGTGACTCGCAAAAAACTCCAGAGCCAGTTCCGATATCCATTTTAGACCGTCGGTCGTAGAACTGAATGTCCTGTACATTAAGTAATGTGTTGGAGTCTTACTTTTGTCTTTTGGGAATTAAAGTGGAGTAGTTCTTGTCGAAATCTATGTAGGGTATGATATGATCTGTTGATCTATCGAGATCGGTTATACCATACCTGTTGAGTATAGATCCGTGTCCATAGGAGTTTTGCTTCCATGCGCCTGATTGTTTGAGACGAATCGCACTTTTGGCAGCTGTGCATCGTATGTACTCATATAGGGATATTTAGCATCATCTCTAAACCCGGTTGTGGTGTCGATCTCTGTGCTCCTGTCATCCTGTCATGTTTCCGTAGGTAAGGATGGGTCTGACAATAGCCGTGTACACCTAGTTAATCATGGGCGGACGTAGACTCCATTGTTTACCAAAGGTTTTCTTGCACGCATGGAATGCGCAAAGTGCTTTCTTCATTCTTTCTTCCGAGTTCTTTTTCCAGGTGAGCATCGAATCAAGGATGGGCCCGAGATATTTGGTTGTTGTAGAGAGATTCAGAGGAATTCCATTCAGTTTAGGGGGATCGAATTCATCTATTTTCCTTTTATTGGTAAACAGGATTCAGTTTTAGTCGGATTTATACAAGGACAATTCTTTTAGTGCAGATTCCATGATTGTAGGTAAGTATTTCCCACTGATCATGATTACTATGTCGTCTGCGTATGCAAATATTTTTACTCCTTTGGTTTTGAGGATCTTCAGAATTTTGTCAACAGCAAGGAGCCAGAGCAAAGGAGAAACTACTGCTCCTTGCGGGGTTCCTCTTGTAACCGAATCGTTAGTGTAGATGAGACTTGGGTTAGTCAATATGATCTGGAGTCCAAACAAGAGGCCGCCGAAGAAATTCAAGGTGGAAAAGTTGGCTTCGAGGCTTATGGCGACTGTTTTTTGGGACAGCGAAGGTGTTTTGCTGATTGATTACCTACGTTGAATGGTCAATATTACGCAAATTTATTGACTCAGGCACGGAGTATTGTTTTTGCAGAATAACGCGCCTGTTTATACGACGCGGGTTTCCAGACAGGCCCTAAAAGATACAGGTTTTTCAACTATAGAATAGCCACCCTACAGCCCAGACTTGTCCCCGAGCGACTTTTTCCAATCTGAATAAGGAGTTACGAGGCCAGAGATTTGCAGATGAGAATGAGGTCAAGGCGGCCGCAGAAAGTCATTTTGAAGGCAAAGAAAAAGAATATTTTTTCGGTAGTATTAAGGCACTGTATGCCCGATGTGAGAAATACAATTTTTTAATCGTAACTCTTCTTTTACTTAATGCTTTAGGTTTATTTAGAACTTTTCAGCCGCCCCTCGTATATAACTAGTCACAGTGTTAACAAACATTTGTAATTCATTGTAGTTTATTATGTTTGAAAAAAAAAAAAAAAACTTTATTGATTACATTCAACTAGACAACCCTTGAGGGTGGCCGTGGTGTAGTGGTAACATCATCGCTTGTCACGCTACAGGTTCACGGTTCGAATCCTGGTCTCAATAATCATCTACTTATTTCGCATGAAATAAATAAAACGTCAATCAATTGCGAAAGCTTATGTCAACTCTACTGCGAAGGCATAACTCTGGCAGTAGGGCGGTCATATGGCTAAAATGCAACTTGATCGTGATGATGACACCAGGAGGACGGAAAAGAAATACTGTGAATCATGCGCAACGATAAAAGCAAAAACAAACAAGCTCCCCAGTTATCTGGACAGCCACCCTTGGTGTTCACTGAAACTTAATACCAGCTGAGTTTCAAACCAAGTATACCAATCTGTCTTTCTCTGTCTCTTCCCCTTTTCTCAAAACGCCCGTGTCCTAAAATTAATATAAGTAAAAACATCCAGGTGTTAGGCATCATGAAAATAAATTCAAAAGAGGTTTAGGCTTATATTTTTTCGAAACACGAAAAGTACAAAATTACACCAAACAAAACTATTTTTAGCTTTACGATTGAAAGCCCTCAAAACATCACATAGAGCGCTTAGGTTAAAAGAAGACGTGGTAGTGCTACTCGTATTTTGTCGATAACTTATTTTGCTAGATTATTATGTAAATATTAGTAAATGAATAACAAGTCTTGCAAATCGTATTCTATTGGAAATTGTATTGTATGTAACAAAAGATCTATAGTACTACGTGCTTACAAAAATATTAATGAATACTGTTCTGTAAGAATGACCAGAGAATGTGTATCTTTCAAATGCTTCTTGTCATTCTTACAGGAGCACTCATCCTAATACAGTGTATTAAAAAAAAATGTGTGTTATGTGAACATTAAAACAAATATATTCGGCATAAAGTTGAAATAAAATTATATCTAGTAGAAAAAAGTAACAACGAATGTACTCACCTGTAGCAAAACTAAACCATTCAGATTGTGTTTATAATTGTTTTAGGCTTTGTCTTTATAGTTTTGACTAGTTATTAAACCGGCCGATTTGTCTATGTATTTTTTTTTTTTTTTGTATTGTGGTTGATTTGAACATCGTGCATAGAATTCATTCCGAAATAAAAAAATTATTCAAACTAAGTAAACTATTTGCCACTACTTCGTATGCTCCGAAAAGAAATATTTTATAATAATAGTCTTATAACGTATTTAAGAGAGAAAAAATAAACTTAAATCATATAATTATTTTTAGCTTAACGTGCTTAATGTCTTTTTTTGTTTTCCATTTCTATGGTGTTTAAATTATAATCGTTTCATGCACATACATTATTAAGGCATTATATTTGTTTGTTTTTCTTGCTGTTGCAATTTCTTTTTTGTTTTTCTTTTAGCAAAACAAACTTGTTTAACTATAGTTTTTTTTACTAAAGTAATTGCTTTTTGTTTTTTTTTTTTACTAAATTCAAAAGCTTATTTAAATCTATTTAGACACTATTTGCTCGTAATGGAATACATTCGCCGTGACATCCTTCAATTCCCTTTAAATAAAAAGAAACAATATTAAATAATAAAAATAAGGGAAAACATTTAAAAAATATATATAAAAAAAATTAACGAAAAATTTATTACAGAAATTATAGTTTGATAAATCTGGATGTAGAAAGCAAATATGTGATGATTGACAATACAAAAAAAAACATTGTTTTTATTTCGCTGTACAAAAAGCAAGAACGGACATTGTGTACCTACAGGAACTGTGCAACGAAAAAAGGATAAAAACAAAATACACAGCTTTTTTACTGTAGTATGCAGCACAAAATTAAAGCAAAGCCAAAAGTGTCCTTTATTTAGCTTGCATTTGTGTGGTAAAGTTAATCGCTTATAATTATTTTGATATGGGTAACCAGTTTTCATTGAACAATCTAAGTTAATATACAGTAACGGACATAGAAATCCGGACAGGATAACAAAATTCTTTAACTTCAATTATCTTGAGAACTAGCAGGTAAATTTTTAAGATTTTGCATAAAAAGGCTTTGATGACGTGATTCTAGTTCACTTTGTAATTGTTGAAGATCGCCATCTATTTGGCAACCCACACGTCGTTTGCAGTTTACATTCAAAAGTTGGCAACGCTATACTATTTGACAGGCTGTTGTCACTTAGACATTTATTTTATGAATTCTTTACCATATGTCTGTATTAACCTACAAAGAATTTCATTTGGATTTTCACCGTCTTCCTGTAAGGTCAAATATACCGTTAATTTTACTGAATAAATACTGCGCTTTTGTTCTTCCTTCATTAATAGTAATAGTTCCTTGAAAAAATAAGTAGTTTGAGTGAAAGTGGCAATAATTTTATTATTAGGTGCTCAAATAAGTTCTCGCTGTTTTTTTTTTTTTTTTTTGATGAAAATGCAACTTTATTGTGGAAAATGGTTAAAAATGAATCATTCAAAGTATTGCCCATCGCTAGCTACAACTTTTTCCCATCTTTCTGGCAGAGTTCGAATACCATAACGGTAAAAGTGTTCATCTTTTGAGGCTATCCGCGAATCAAGCCATTTTTTGATGTCTTCATATGAGCGGAACTGCTGATCAGCCAGACCATGTGCCATCGAACGGAACAAGTAATAATCGGATGGCGCAATATCTGGGGAAAATGGCGGGTGGGGTAGGACTTCCCGTTTGAGCGTTTCCAGGTAGGTTTTAACGAGTTTGGCAACGTGAGGCCGAGCGGTGACATGCTGTTGAATCACTTTTTCGTGCCTCTGCACCAAATACACACTATAATCTTTGGGTTGCTGTAATGAATCCATTTTTCATCACCCGTCACGATGCGATTCAAACGCATGCAATCGCTTGGAAATGGCTTGACGGGTAACTGCTAATACTGAAGCAAGCTGTTCTTGCTTTTGGCACAGATCCTCATCGAGCAATGCCTCCAATTCAGTGCCTTCGAAGGATTTTTGCCTTCCTTCACGCGGACGGTCGTCAACATCGAAATCACCGTCTTTGAAGTGACGGAACCAATCACGGCACGTTGTTTCACTTAGAGCAGCATCTCCGTAAACTTTTTGGATCTCTCGATGCACTTCAGTCGTCGTTTTCTTCGAATGAAAGTAGAAAATCAACACTTCCCGCAAATGACGATTATTTGGAACAAAATCACCCGCCAAAACAAAATCGCTGATGTGTCAAAACAGTTTGTATACCATATGTCTAAGCTCGGTTCATGACGTTTTGGATATGTCAAAATCGACCAGCACTTACTGCTGGAGCCATCTATTGCGCACCTAATAATATGGAAAATAAAAAGAAAATGAGTGAAAAAACAAAAGTCGATATAATGACTTAAAAAAATTAAAAATTAAGTGTTCGTAATATAGAGCGAAAGGAGGAATTCACCAAGTCGTCAGTGGCTGAATTCATCAAAAAATTCGAGGCAACAGGCTCATTGCAAAGAAAAAAGGAGACGGGTCGCAGAAGAAAGACCACCAGCGCTGAAGATCGGCTTTTAAAATGAATAAGTTTGCGTGATCGATTCAAAACTGCTGAAGATTCAAGGACACACTTTGTAGAGGCTGGAGGATCAGAGATAAGCTCACGGAATGTAAGACGAGGGCTTCAAGAGGCTAGCTTGAATGCAAGAAGACCTGCCAAAAACCATAACGGATTGGAAAAATGTAATCTGAGATGAGTCCAAGTTCAACATATTCGGCTCTGACGGAATACAGTACGTGAGGCGAAGAACTGGAGATGAGTTCGTGACAACAACCATGAAACAAGGAGGCTCAAGGATGATCTGGGGATGCTTTTCCTACCACGGTGCTGGACGGCTGGCTCTAATAAATAGAAAGGTGAACGCAGAAAAATATACAAAAAATATTGGAATACAATTTGCTACCATCTTTAGAAGAAAACTTATCATACTCAGATAAGCTGCGCCTTGTCACTGCGCGAAATTGGTAAGTAAAATTATCTAACGGAGAATAGTATTGCAACATTGGAGTGGCCTAGAAACAGCCCTGAACTGAACCCGATTGAGAACCTTTGGTCCATAATTAAGGCACAGGTAGTGAAGAAAAAGCCAAGGACAATAACCGAGTTGGACAAATTCATTGAAAAAGTGCGATTTCCACTGGATACTTTACACAGCTTGATTAAATCAATGCCCGACCGGATAAAAATCGTAATAAAAAAAAGGAGGGACTACAAAGTATTAACATCTTCAGTTCTCGGAACTTTGAAAACCCTGTTTCCTGTAATAAAAATCAAAAACTCGAATAGCAATAAAAACTATCATTATGCTTACACATTTACTCACTTGTTTTTTGTTTTTTCAATGAAACTTAAAATAATTTGAAAATGTTTGTATTAAAGTCCTTTTTTTCGGAAATTGGTTTATTGTTTTCCGAATCTGAAATGTATTTCAACAAATTAACGTTCGGTAAAGATGGATCTTGATTATCTTTAACGCCTCCAAAATTATTCTACTAAAATTATTTTTTTCACTATGTCCGGATTTCTATGTCCGTTACTGTATACTTACGTAAAAATAAATATGAATATATTTTTTTTAAAACCATGTTTCTCAAGAAATATATCTACACCCTGTGCCAGAAAAAACGCCGCACTATAAAAATTTTATAACTTTATGACTTCCGGGTGCGTTCCGGCCATTAGTGAAATACCGCTAATTTTGAGGCTAGAATGAAAATTCCGATTTAACACCGAATTGTTACTCTACTAATCTATGAAGGTTCAAGAAAATCCGTCCAGGTTGAAGTCCAGCGCACATACGAATACATGCAGACATGTATATATTCTTATTTGAGTTGCTTTATTATAATAATGTCAAGTTTGATCGAAATTTCGAATCGCACAGGAAACCAAAGCCCTTATAGGTGCAAAAAAAAAAAAAATGCTAGCAGATAGCGTGCCAGATTTTTGCCAAAAAATACGTACGTAGGCTATCACTTACCAGATTTTGTTTTAAATTAATATATAAGCAACATTTGATAAATCTAAAGTCAGTCTGAAGCAAGGAATAAAGCTTCAACAGAGGCAAACAACAGGAAGCTATGGCCCATATAGGACAAAGACAGGACCGACAGACTGAAATGAATAGAAAATCCCTATATCCCTTATAGGAGCGATTACGTTACAACCCACTTTCTTTGCCACTGCCCCTGCTTCTAGTATAATCAAAGAAATAAATTCCTCGGGGACGACACTTCTTCCAGGATCTAGAAGAAGTATCTGGCAAACCGGTGAATGACATCTTGAACATCCACAGGATGGTTTGTACCATAAGAACAGTAAGTATGGCTAAGTATTCTTTTATAGGAACCTCACTGGCAAGGTACTTTACTCTTTTACCTAATGGGTATCACAATGGGTCTGTAGTGACCTGAGTGTGGCGGAGAAGGTTTACTACCCCCCATAATAGTTACCGTTGCTTCGCAACGTTTAAACTTTCTTAAGGGCTAAATGAACTAAAAGTCAAAATCGGTGGCATAAATTTATTTTCTATTACTAGAATCGTCACAAAATATGCAAAAATAATATCACCAGTTAAAAAAGGGTAAGGAATGTGAATCATAATTATAGTTTTACTCGTCAATTGAGAATGAAACCCAAAAAGCGTCAGAAAGAAAGAGAAATATAAAGATATCTTGACACGACACTAAAATATTTTTGTTAAAAGGTGGTTGAGCTGATTGTCACATATTAACGGCTCAGACTAGGAGATTCCTGTTTTATTGGTAAAAACTTGTGCAGTTACGATCGGATCAAGCCTGTTTTAACGATGAGTAAACAAGTTCATAGAGGCTTCTTAAGAATAAAGAGCATTAAACCTAAGGCAAACTCGTGGTTTGATCAGAGCTGTAAAGAGATTGAGAGAAGTAAGTTTTTGGTCTTATAAGGCCAACAAATCTGTGAAAAACCGTAAAAAGTTTAAACAGACCAGAAAAGACTGCAATGCCAATATTCGACGTGTAAAATTCTTACATGACCAAAAATTGAGGCCAAAAATACTACAATGTCCCAAAGGTAGTAACAATTTTTGGCACTTACAAGTGCAACGCTAAGGGAACTTAAACATGAGATCGGGAATCTAAAACCTGAGAAAGCTCCTGGTTATGACTTGATCACCGGGGAAATTCTAAAAGCTTTACCTCGAAAAGCTTTGATTAAGCTTCTTCATATTGTAAATGCTGCGTTCAGTTTAAAACACGTGCCTAACCAATGGAAAGTTGCGGAAATTATAATGGTTTTAAAACCAGGAAGGCCGCCAAATGAGGTAAACTCTTATGGACCAATTTCGCTACTTCCAGTTATATCCAAAATTTTCGAGAGGATATTACTAAGGCGTCTCCAATCGGTTATAGAAGGAAATAATCTTATCCCTGACCACCAGTTTGGGTTCAGAAGTAAGCATTCTACGATTGACTAGGTGCATAGAATTACTGACGTAATCGAGAAAGCACTTGAAGAGAAAAAGATATGCTCCAGCGTATTTCTTGACGTCTCGCAAGCCTTTGATAAGGTGTGACATGATGATACGACATTCTAGAATCATATCTCGGGAATAGACTCTTCCGTGTTAGACATGGAAATGAATACTCGGAGCTTAAAGAAATTTCGGCCGGTGTACCGCAAGGAAGCGTTCTTGGGCCTCTTCTCTATCTGTTATATACTCGAGATATACCGAAAGAAAATGGGACTATCCTGGCTACGTTTGCCGATGACACCGCTATACGGCTAGGATAGGTAAAACAATCGAAGAAACGACTGCAAAACTGCACAACGCACTGAATAAAGTAAATGAATGGACGAGGGACTGGCGGATCGCCCTCAACGAATCTAAATCTGTTCACGTGAATTTCACTTATAAGAAAACTAATGTCTTGCCAATTTTCCTAAACTTGGCCCAAATACCTTTTGCAAACGAGGCCAAATACCTTGGAACGACACTCGACGCAAAACTGAAATGGAATTCGCACGTGAAAATGAAACGTAAAGAACTCGAAATCAAATATAGAGAAATGAACTGCTTGCTCGGAAAAAACTCCCAGCTCAGTATTGAGAACAAACTGCTTTTATACAAGCAAGTGCTAAAGCTGGTGTGAACTTACGGTATACAACTTTGGGGCTGTACCAAGAAAACGAACGCCAATAAGAAATTGTCCACGCACCGTGATGTACTAGAAACGATGATATCCACAGAGATCTCGGAATTCCGACAATCGAAGCTGAAATTAGAAGCTTCGCGAGAAAGAAAGCATAGAAACCGTCTAATCGGACATATCAACAATACAATACTACAAATTCTGGATGAAAGCAATTTATTGCGCCGACTACAAAGGACGAAACCTTTCGGCTTGGCGAGATAGGAATCAACTGCGTCTATATTGCGGAACATGCAGGATTTTTCAGTGGAAAGTAACCTGCCAAACGAGTTTTTTTCATGATAGAACAATTGTTTGATAAGGTCCTTCTTAGTAGCAATTTATAACAAATTAAATCGCAGGGTGGTGTTTTTTTAGTCAGTAAGAATCTGACACTACTATGAGCACGCGCTTACTATCCTCATAGTGTCTATGGAAGATTTTTCACCAACCCTCGGGAAAAAAAAAAATTACAATGACATTCCAGTTGTCAGCTCTTTAGACAAAGCCAATCTGCTTGCTGCTCACTTTCCAGCGAACTCCACTCTGCCAGATATTGCTTTGTCTTCGCCTGTATTTGAGAGCGTCAAATTTTCCATGGGACAAGTCCACTTTCGTACTAGTACAGTTGCAGGAGTATTCAAAGGTCTTAATATACCTAAATCCCCCCCCCCCCCCCCCTCTGATTTTAACTTTTCCAATTACCTCCTTGCACATACCCATTTTTCCGAACTTTGTGAGTTTCTTTATATCAAATATATTGACCGTATTCAATCTGACATCATCGCTGACCCTAAAAGATTTTTTCACTTCATTAATAACAAGAAAAAGTCAGACAGCTACCCATCAACTCTGATATTCTCCAATACATCGTCAAGCGATCCTCGAATAATAGCAAACTTATTCACCCATTTCTTCAGTCAGTCATTCTCTAACCACACATCAGAGCCCGACCATTCTTACTTCTCCTACATGAGAGATTGTGCCCAAACCTCTTTAACTTCAATCGATATAACAGTGGCTCTCGTGAAAGAAAAGATCGAAAGACTTAAATGCGAATACTCCGCTGGTCCGGATGGTATACCTGCCGTAGTTTTTAAAAAATGTGTAGACTCTTTAGCTCAACCCCTTACGGCTCTGTTCCAACTGTCGCTTTCACAGTCCGTTTTCCCTAGGCTTTGGAAAAGCTCTTTAATTATTCCCCTTCATAAAAAAGGCCCGAAAAATGAAATTTCTAATTATCGTCCTATAGCTAAACTCTCTTGCATACCTAATCTATTCGAAAGTATTGTTTAAGATGCAATGTTTTTCCATTGTAAGTCTATATTTTCCCCTCACCAACACGGTTTCTTAAAGGGAAGGTCAACAACCACAAACCTAACCGAATTCGTATCCAGCATCCTGCGCGCATTGGATGATGACAAGGAAGTCGATGTTATTGCTACCAATTTCAGCACAGCCTTTGATAAAATTTCACACGTAGTTGTACTTTTGAAATTCAAAGCTTTCGGTTTTCAGTCTGGATTTATTGCGTGGATCAAATCCTACCTTCATAAGCGTCCTACCTTCATAAAGTCCTTTTTAAATCCTATGTATCTGATCCCTTTATGGCCACCTCTGGTGTCCCTCAAGGTAGCCATCTTGGTCCCCTGATTGAAAAAAATTGTTTCAACCCTGGAGTAAAGTGTTCATTAAAGATGGCAGTCTTATGCTCCACCAAAAGGGATCACCGCTAGAAATCTGGTGACAATATTTTTACCTCGACAACTCAACTTTTTTTTACTTTTTTCTTCTACTGGATGACTTCCCTCAATTTAATCAAAAACTAATACACTAGACACTGTTTACTCCTATCGTCAGAGTTATAAAAATAAAAATTCCCTATCATGCGCGTTCATTTCATAGACGCTAAAAACTCACTGATTATTAGTGGAATTAAGTAAAGGGTGGTCTGTTGGTTTCTTTTTAAAATTGCTACAAAAAAAAATTATTTAATACAATATTTTTCAATGTTTTTTGCTGTATTGAAGAGCCTCCACTTTCCGATTATTTTGGAAAATAATTTCATTTAAATGACTGCCGCAGCTTTCTTGGCAGTACATTTTCTATAGTTCGGGGCTCTATTTCACGAATAGCTCGATTAATATTTTGATTAAGTGCTTGAATTGTTTCTGGATTGCCAGCATTACATCGATCTTTAAGCACCTTATAAAAAAAAAGTCCAAAGGCGTCAAATCGCAGCTTCACGAAGGCCAAGTAACATCACCAAATTGACTGATTACACGATTACTGAACTTAGTGCGAAAAAGATCGATGGCTTGTATGGCACGTGGAGTTTCAGATTCATGTTAGGCCAAATATGTTTTGTCGCTAGACAAGTTGTACCACTAGTCCACCTAGAATTTGTCTTTTCAATAGCTTCCAGCTTTAATTTAAGTTTGCATGTAGCGATTGGCATACCCTATCGCATATCCCTATGCCCCGGTACCCAAATTATGTGAATATTAAACTGCTCTGCCATCTCTATAAGAGGCGATCGGCAGTCTAGAGCTGTTCTTCTTCTTCTTCTTCTTACGGCGAAGTTATGATCCGCCTCCACAGTCTGGAGCTGTTATAGAATTTATATATTAAATTAAATTGAGGATGACTCCAAGGATTTGATTGCTGCTTGGCTGTCTGAAAAGATGCGGATATGCTCTGAAGGGATGGCAACTTGGAAGTTTTTGTCAAAATTTACCTTGGGTATGGTGTAGTCAATGTCTTCAGGGAAAATATTAAACTTGTTTAAGATGGAGGCGTGGCCAAATACTTTTTTGGACCACTGTGAAGTAGCTTTAAGGCGAATAGCTGAGTTAGCTGCCATTTGCCTACCATAAATGTCGAGGGGTGTTAAATGAAAAAGAATGTCCATAGCTGCGGAAGGTGTCGTCCGCAGTGCTCCGCTAATGCACAGACAAGCTGAACGTTGGACTTTGCTTAATACCTTCTGGTTTATCGCCTTATCCAAGGCAATCCACCAGAAAACTACCCCGTACATAAGGATCGGACAGTAAGTTAGTCTGGGTTGTAAGCCCCTTTTGTACCCAATGGGTTTTTTACAAGGGAAGAGTGCGACAGTGGCTTTCTTAACTCTTACCTGTATATTAGGTTTCCAGCTTAGTTTCCTATCCAAAATAAGGTCCAGGTATTTTGTTTCGTTAGAGAAAGTTAAGCTTGTCCCATTAAGAGATATTTCCTTGAGAAGAGGACTAGTTCGGTTTTGTGGGGGTTCACTCCTAGACCACACCGTGCTGTCCATCTAGATAGCTTATTCAAAGCGTTTTATAGGAGCTCTTTTAAGGTAGTGAGGTGTTTACCGGAGACTGCTATAGCAACATCGTCCGCATAGGCGATAACTTCACAACCCTCAGCTTCCAGGATTACCAGTAGTTCATTGACCACCAGATTCCAAAGAAGTGGGGATAGGACGCCCCCTTGAGGGGTACCCCTGCTGACATATCTTCTAACAGGTGCCCCACCCAACTTTGAGTTGATAATCCGACTATTAAGCAGCAAATTCATCAGCTCGCCATGTGAGCTATCTATCTTCAGATTTGACAGTGCTTTTGTTATCGCAGATGAGTAGACGTTGTTAAGGGCGCCTTCTATATCTAGGAAAGCTACCATAGCGTACTCCTTATGATACATGAAGTATTCGATCTTATTGACTAACGTATGCAATGCTGTTTCTACGGATTTGCCTTTTCAGTATGCATGTAGACCCGCGGACAGCAGCTGCTGTATGAAGGAATGATGATAGACTAATAGGTCTGAGGTCTTTTGGACTAGCGTGTGACTTCTCTTCATATATGCGGAATATGGACCAGATCCAGACAACTTTGAAATACATTTTTTTAGAACTGTCAGGATAATGTCAGATGACATTTGTAGTTTTTGAGGAAGGCAAAAAGCAAACTGAAATAGTAAAAAAAGTGGATTGTTCACGTTGTGCAGTGCAGAACGCAATTAAGCGGTACAGCGAGACTGGTTCGCACGTAAATCGCGAAAAATCCGGAAGAAAAAAAGATTACCACGCCTCGGGAGGACCGATTTTTAATACGATCTTCGCTGAAAAATCGAAAGAAGACCTCATCTGAGCTTGCTTCTAAGTTGTCGAAGGATAGAGGAAAGAAATACGTCTTCAGGAATCGTTAGAAGAAAACTTGGGGAAGTTGGAATTAAAGAATGCAAAGCAAGAAAGAAGCCGTGCCTCTCGGAAAAAAACAAGAAGGCACGCTTGGAGTGGGCGAAAAAACGTGTGCATTTCACTGAAGAAGATTGGTCCAATATACTGTGGTCAGATGAATCTAACTTTGAGATGCGTTTCATTTATGGATCACTTTTAATTTAAATACCTTTCTTTTTTTTCCAATTTGATATTTGGCAGCCGCTGGTGTGACTTTTGTGAGACGAAGGGTTGAAAAAGAGTACAAGTCAGAATGCATGGTACCGACTGTTAAGCACGGTGGAGGCAGTATAATGACCTGAAGATGCATGGCTGCCAGCGGTGTGGGTGAAATGCATGTATGTGATGGTCGGATGGACTTCCGGGGACACCAACATGGAAAATGTCAAATTCCAACAAGACAATCAACCCTATAGAATATCTATGGATTATTCTAAAGCGTAGGATCCTGGAGCTTTCGATTTCAATAAAAGAAACACTTACTCGTAAAAATATGTTACCGCAAGAGTGGAGTGATATTTCTTCGGAAGAGTGTCGCAAGCTAGTCAGCACTATGCCCAAAAGAGTAGCTGCAGTCGTAAAGGCCAAAGGCGGCCCAACTACTCGTAAATACTAATAATCTCTAATAAAACTATTTATTTATCATATCTGCTGCCTTTTATTTCATTAAACTTTTTGTTTTTTGAAGATACGAGTATAACGAATTTTAAACGGCCAAGGCTGTATTTTCTCGGAGGCAACTGCCCTGGAAAACATACCAGAGTTCGGCACTGGCGTTGCTTTTTTAACTTCATTAGATTTCTACCATTTTGATGACTTGCTGAAATTGAAAATTATGTAGAAGTTAACTGTGTAAATGTACATAAATAATTTTTAAATAACAAAATCTAATCGAGCATACAAATTTTAAAATATTAATCAAAGTATAGGGTGACCAGATAAGAACAATAGGAAACAACGGTGTGAGATATCAAATTGATTCTAGCTTTATTTTGAAAATACATTCATGCCATTATGTATGGAATAGCACATCATTTAAATAGCCTCCTTGGCTTCACTGGCAGTGCTCCAAGCGATCGGTCCAATATGTGCGGCGTTATTCCGGCAATAGCGTCTCGAATGTTTGCCTCGAGCTCGTCCAAAGTGGTTGGCTTGTTAGTGTAGATTAAGAACTCGATGCAGACCCAAAGAAAATAATCGAGGGGTGTCGCTTGCGTCGCTTGTATGGCGTGTAGCGCCGTCTTGTTGGAACCACAGCTCGGATATATCGATGTTGTCGAGCTCTGGCCACAGAAAGTCAGTTAACATCGCTCTATACCGAGGACCATTGACGATAACGGTGTCTCCTTCCTCATTTCGAAAGAAATAATGTCCGTTGTGCCATAAACCGCACCAAACAGTCAATCTTTGTCGATGCTTTGATTCTTGATCGAACACTTATGGATTGTGGTCGCTCCAATAACGTCATTTTGCTTGTTGACATAGCCGCTGAGCCAAAAATGGGCCTCGTCCTAGAAGATGATTTTCTAGTCAAAATTTGGATCTTCGGCCAACATTTCCAGTGCCCCATTAGCGAACTCACGGCATTGCCTATGGTCGTCCGGTTTCAACTTTTGCATCTGCACAATCTTGTACGCATGCAGGTCCACATCTAACCGCGAAACAAGCCTGGTTGACTCTCTGGTGATGCCCAATTCAGCTGATCGGCGCCGAATTGACATTTCTGCGTCTTCTTCGATACTGGCCGCTACGGTGGCTATGTTTTCTTCACTTCGCACTGATCTCTGGTTGGTCTGGTTGGTGGCTTAAGGTCCAAAAGAGTGTACTCACGCTCAAACTTTTCCACAGTGCGACGAAGTGACTGCGCACTGAAGCCATGATGACGACCGACCTCACGACAAATGTCACGATACGTATTTACAACTGAGCCGGAATTTCGATAATATTTTTTAATAAGTTCCACACGTTCGGAAAACGTCAAACGATGCATGATGAAACGGCAAACCTTACTGAATATTTTGACAGCTGGATGTCATTGGTAACTTTGACAGCTGCTGAAACATAACAATTGGAAAAACTATCATTGCTATCTGGTCACCCTTTATTTTTCCAGAGATATATATGGAAGTAAATGGGGAAAATTGAACTCCTAAATTTCCTGGAATAATTTATTACTTTTACTACATTATGTAAACAGGAAATTGTTAAACTCTATTGATTGTATAGCACTTGCAAAAAATATCTACGTTACGAGTATATTGAGTTTTAGATTGTAAACAATTTTGCAAATTTGAATGAACAATTTTTCTTTTAGTTAAATGTTCTAGCATACACATTCAATTGCCCATAAGTTAATCAAACCATATACGTATATCGTGAAAGTATTTAAAGAAAAAAAGTACTACAGAAAATTTTTTATAAAATTTCTACAGAATGTGTAACATTCAAACGTCTTACTTTTTTTTTGTATGAAGGAAATTGTTTTGAAACATACCGAAGTCGTGGTAAAGATTGATTTTTTGGGTCTTACTTAGAGATAGATATAATCGACCTTAACAACACCGGACTCAATCATTTTCTTTAACATAAGATAATTTCTGGGCGATGGCGGCGGACGAATTAGAGAAGTCATCTTGTAATTGTTCCCATCAAGTTCAATATTTGCATCCTGAAATATTTTCGATTTGATTTGTTTTAAATAATTTTAACTATGCAAATAAGTAGAAGGAACAATTCGAAGTACTTAAATGGGGAAAGGGAATTTGTTCTTCTATACTAAATCTTTGAACTTGTTTAGCTATTTGGGGAGACTATAATTGCAACTGAAATTATATACATAGGTAAATAGATTTGAATATATTTTGGTCTAGAGAGGACTAAAGATTGCTTGGGATTGTGTACTATTGTAACTAAATGGTATCAATGTGTGGAAACTATTACTAAGTTCTACATTATCAAAGAATTATACAAATGTATGAAAGTTTAAAGGTAAACTGTTTCACAAAATATATAGGTAGTCTAATGAATGGTAGACAATAAACTAACACGAACAACGTACAGCTAAGAGACAGTCTCAGGACCTGCCTAGGGTTGTTTAGAACTCCCGAGTCTGAGTACATAAAATATTATCCCAACAAGACCCTATACGATGGGGCTCGATTGAATAGGATTGACAATTTTCTAATTAAGGTGATTCGAAGGCAGGTTGCAAGGGCGATGGCCAACGCTAATAACCTGATCTCGGGTGGTTATTACCCGAATTTAATGTACCACGAGAGTACGCTCCGGTCTGGCTTTGTCCCGCCTGAGGCATTTCTTCATGCAGACATGAAAGGGTTAGTCCAAAGTAAAGATGGTGTGCCGGTATTGTACCACAGACACCGCGGCGCGAGGGATAAGCGGCTCATCCACGACGGGTACGCCGCCAATGCTTAGGAGCTCCTCCGTTTTAATACCGCAATTGCGAATAGGGACACTGTCGATACCTTAAAGCAGTTCACCGAAATTTGGTGGCTTGAGGAAGAGGTGAGGGCAGACACGCTTTCCCGGGTCGGTGCGTTACCTAGGTAACATCCTCCTTAGTTTTAAGCTAGTTTGTAAGTTAGTTAAGCGTATTTTAGGGGGTCTTTGGGAGGGGCCGGGCTCGCCAACATGAATGAGTGCTACCGAGACTTGACCGACGTTGATAGATTTAAGGCCGAAAGGCAATAGTTATAAGGATATAGTTAAGTTTAGAGTGCTCGTTAAGAGCCAGTACGCTAGATTAAGATAAATGTTAGTTTTAATTTAGATTTAATCATTTTTGTCTAGTATGTAAGTTTAAAAAAAGAATCAAATAAAAATGAACTAAAAAGTAAAAGTACAACGTACAGCTAATAACAAGATGTAACTATACATCTAGGCTAGCTAGATCGTACCTTGTTCATTTACTTTCCATAAAACCCCATTTGTTTAAATATGAATCTTACTCTTATTTAAAAGTTATCTAAACATTTTTACATTCTACGGCATATACAAGAAAAATTTTTGTACAATGCAATAAAGACCCATACATACAGTAATGAATAGACAAGACTGTTTGTTTATAAGTTTTTAAATTGCATACTAAATGTTCATATGTAAATAAATTCTTCATTTTTTACTCAAACCAAATCAAAACATGTGCTGTGTTGTATTGGCTATAACGATTGCAGTATCTAAGCCAATGCCTGAAGCCAGGATATGTTCCTAAAGCATGGCGGGAGGTACGTGTCGTATTTATTCCCAAAGCGGGGAAAACGAGCCACACATACGCAAAAGACCTGAAACCTATCAGTCTGTCGTCTTTTATGCTAAAAACACTGGATCGTTTAATAGATGTATGTAGATGTATACATAAGAAACGTGAACAGCGATAATTACTTATCTAAATCACAACACGCATACATCTGCGGCAGATCGGTAGATACTACTCTACACAGGATCGTATCAAGCATAGAAAGAGTTCACTCTCGGGGCATTCCTAGACATTGAAGGGGCTTTTAACAACATAAACACTGACGCGATCCTGGACAGCCTACGCACAACTCATTTAAACATTGCCCTTTTGCAATTGGATTGCACAGATGCTTTAATCGAGGGTTATATTTTCAATGCTTGGAGATGTAACCATACGGAGAGTTCTATCTCCTTTAATATGGCTCCTCGTAGTGGATGCGATCTTAGTAATACTGAAACAAAACAGCTTCAACGCGACGGCCTATGCTGACGATGTGGTCATCCTGGTTTCGGGAAAATTCCCTTCAGTCCTAAGCGAAAGACTCAATCTCGCATTACAACTAGTGGATAATACCCAAACATCGGTGGTATTGAACTAAGTATCTCAAGTTCAGTTGGATACCTGAGCGTAATTCTAGATTCCAAACTGAACTGGAAGGATAACACTGCCGAATTCAGCAGTAGCTTTCTATTCTTGTAAAAAGGCATTCAGCAACACGTGGGGCTTCAAACCAGTTGTGGTGTATTGGATATACACAGCGGTCGTAAGATCCATTCTCACATATGGTTCACTAGTATGGTGGATGGTTCTTGAGAAGCAATACCAGCTTTCAAACCTCACCAAAATCCAGAGGGCAGCAATAAGTACGCCAACAGTAGCAATGGAAACCATGCTCAGTTTCATTCTGCTTGATATATACTGTAGCAGTCTAGCGGCTAAAACCGCTCTAAGACTGAGAGAAGGCCGATTGTGGTCATCGAGCTGTTACGGCGTTGCCTCCATTTTATCCCGATGGTGGACTACCAGTAGATCGACGAAAATTGATTGCATGATCCCTACGCTAGCATTTGAAAAAAGATTCAATATAAGAACTCCTGACAGAACGCCTAAGAACCATGAAGAAAAAGGAACTGGCGTTCTATACCGACGGGAGCCGGAGTTTATTGTGAGGCCCTAGGAGTAAACAACTCCTTTAGAATAAGCCACGACTGCAGCGTCTTTCAGGTCGAAATCACAGCCATCATACAGGCTGCGGAAATTATATGCGAGAGTAATATCGCTGGCAAAACGATAACTGTCTATATAGACAGCCAGGTAGCTATTAAGGCTCTGGACTCTGCTGTAATTAGATCAGGGCTTGTGAGGACTTGCAAATCAGTCTTAAATGGAATATCCAGAGCTAATGCGGTGACCCTCTGCTGGGTACCAGGGAATATGGATATTGACGGAAATGAAAGGGCTGACGAGCTTGCTAGGAAAGGGTCGACGTGGCACTTATCGCGGGCCCTTCTTTTTGTAGTAAACCCAATCAGTTCTCTACGGAGGAAAATAGAAGATGAAACTACCGATCGATCAAACAGACGATGGATTCATCTGGAAACATGCGCAATGGCCAGGGAGCTATGGCCGGCCTTTAGCAAGAATCAACTTCTCTGGTGAAACTTAGTCGTTATAATACACGGGTCGTTTCTGGAATAATTTCTGGTCATTGTGCTATTGGAGTTCACGCGGAGCGTCTCGGTGTGCTACATAACGACTATTGTAGAAGCTGCAGGGATGAAGAAGATTGTCCTGCCCTATCCGTTACAAGAATAAGGACTCTCGGAAGTTACTTTTTCTCGGAATTGTTGGTCTAAGTGAGCAGTGACTCTATTTGTCACAAGGCACCCATCTACCTTACCATCTAAGCCAATGATTTTCGAACTTTTTGCTCGTGACTTAAAAATTTAAAACTTACTATCATATTACGCTCCATTTGGAATAACCATACTACTCATATTTACACAACAATTTACAAAAAAATAATTATTTAAATTAGTCGATTTGTTTCTATCTTTTTAATTTCCCAACCGCTTGGAATTGTGTTCCAGGTTTAGCGTTTAAAATCCAGTGATGAACTGAAAGGAAATGATATAGGAATGAGTAAAGTATTGGATAGAGAAGGAAAGAGAATGAGGTGATTAAGTGCACCAATTTTGACTCTCTATAAATTATGGGGATCTGAAAATTCCGAGGAAAACAATTTATTGTAAAATCGTCTTGAATGACTAAAAATAAGAGGGTATGTTAGGCTTTAAAGTTTATGCACAAGAAAGATACTGCGTATCACGAATCTGCTGATTCCAGAGAAGGTCTGGACTAATGTACATTCCAATGTCAAGCATTGACAAACCAGAAGATTCCTCAACAACAACTCTGTTGAGAGATAACACAAAGTACGGCATAAGTCCTCATGATCCACCGGTGCACATTGCTTCAGCTTCCATCCGCGCGCGGAAATAATAAACAATTCAAAACTGCAGTACTATGGCAGTGCTGCGGCAGTCGTAAAGTAACGAGTTCAAAAACACAACACCTTGGCACTACTGTTCAAGTCAAAAGTTCATTTTTGCCATTTTTAAACCAACTGAAAGTCAAAACTAAGCAACAGCAATAACTTTTCTGTTACAAAATAAATATTTACCGGTGGAAAATGATAGAAAATATTTTTTTTTACTTTTACTGTGACCGTAATAATTGGACAGATAGCCAAATTAAATTGTTATTAACTACGCCGCTTAAGCATGAGACCGAATTCCATGCAGGAAAAAAGAAAAAAATCAACTATTTGGATGAAAATGTTGCACATTTTTAAAATCTTCTATAACTGTTCTTTGTTCATTGTCAGAAGACGACTAAGCAAATTCAGTCTTTAAATCACAAACTGTTTCTACTGTCGTAATAAAAACATTGCAGGCGAATCCTCTGACCACTCCGAAACTATCCGATATTTGCCGGAAACTAAATTTATTGTGTATTTTCCACAGAGTAATACATAAGCACTTTTCCATTGAGTAAGTGGATCCTAATGCACTTTTTAGCTCCTGGGAAATGAGACATATAATTTTAATATTAGAGCAATAATTCAAAACACAAGTTTGGTTATGAGAAATGTAGAAGGGTTCATTCTGAAATGGCTAAAGAATACTATATACCGTCGGAGTATTCCGAAACTGTATCAAAATAGTTTAAAACTTCTAGAATGCTTTTTTTCCCTAACGATTCAATTATTTTCTGCACTGACATCCTTTTTCGTTTGGCCTCCTTTTTATTATTTATTAGATATTTTATAAAAAAAAATATTCTATTATATTATTCAAAATAAAACTTCTAAATACCTTTTTCATTTGTTTTTGTTGCAACACAGCCGTTCACAACTGTCAAAACTCTGTTGCAAGCGCATCGGTAAAAATAAGCAGCGCATATCTTGCAATGCGCATTTTTTGACGTTTTTGAATTCACCTATACTCATTATCTTTAAAAGGCTATAACCGGTACTAATGAAACTTTTAGCAACGTGTTTGTAATTTTGTTAATATACTTCACAGCGTATGGTAAATTTCTGCAGCAAAAATTATGAGAAAAAACCTCTCAAATTGTACTTTACTACTCGTACAGTAAAAAGTTTTTCGGAAAGAATAAAGAGATTAACAAACCCAGCCCAAAAGTAATTTACAGCGTTTTGTTATCTACTCATGTATGACTACTTACTGTCAATTACGAGAAATAAACTAATAAGTATTACTAGTACGCGTACAAAAGCTAATTCATATTGCACGACTCTGCATGTAATTTTTTGCGCGACAATAGCACTTTGTTTTAGGTTTTGCACGACTGCGAGTATGTAATATAGGGCTAAAAATAAAGTAAATTATTTTATTTTTTTGTCATCTTTTATACATATTTGAAGGTCAATAGGATACCAACTTATAAAAATCGTGGTAATAGCTATGGTATTGGTTTTATGACACTAGTGTTTAAGTATGACTTCGGGCGGTTGGTTCGAATAAAGCGCAATCTATAAATTCAATTTCTGACCACTTTTTCGAGCAGCTGGTGTCGTATATCGGCAATAACGCAGCGAATGTTGGCGAATCCAAAAGTGTTAAATCACACGATATTGGAGGCCAATTCATAGGTCCATTACGCGAAATTATGCGCTCATCTAATGTTTCCTTCAATAAATCGATTGTGGCGCGCTGTGTGCCATGTTGCGTCGTCTTGTTGAAACCACAGCTCTTCCACATTAATGCCATTCAATTGGGAAACGAAAAAGTCAGTAATCATAGATCTAAAGAGCTCTCCATTGACTGTAACTTTCTGGCCGGCATCACTTTTGAAGAAATATTGACCATTGATACCACCAGCGCATAAAACATGCCAAACAGTGACTTTTTGTGAGTGTAATGGCATCTCAATAATGGTGCGTGGCTTTTTTTCACTCCAAATGTGACAATTTTGCTTATTGTCGTAGCTATTCAACCAAAAATGAGTCTCATCGCTGAACAAAATTTTGTGGTGAAAATAAGGATCAAAAGCAATCTCGTTTTCGGCCCATTCACCGATCGTACGACGCACACGATGGTCAAGCGGCTTCAGCTTGCACGAGCTGGATCTTGTAACATCGTGAACATCCGCAAAATCTTCCATAAAGTGGATGGGCACAGCTCCAATTGCTGTGCACGATACCGAATCGGTTCTATTCCTCAATACTATGCTTCACAGCAGTAACAGCTTCTTCGGTGCGCACTGTACGACGTCTCTGCGGATGCGTATTATCAATTAGAGTATGCGTGGTGTGAAAACGATCCATGGTTATTTGAATTACTTGCTCGGATGGACGATTATGTCGACCGTAAAATGGACGTAAGGCACAGTAATTTTAGCGAACTGAACCATAATTTTCGAAATAAATTTGCAAACTTTGCAAGCGTTGTTCTGATGAAATTGCAAACCAAACTGAGTAGAAATCAGCTGTCAGCTGTCAAATTGGCTGTCGCTGGAAAAAGTATTGCCAATTCGAAAAACAAACCTCTAAAGAAAAACACTCTTTATTAAAATGTATTGAAAAAAAAAAATTGGTTAAGTGCGAGTCGAGCTTCGTGTGAGTAATATTTCTTTCTATTACGAGTAACTGTATCCTAATTTGACTTTCTTGTTAATTTGGAAAAAAAAGTATCTATTGTTGCATTTGTATGGGTCAGATCAAAACAAACAGATGCCGGTCTGTTTGTTATCACATGGCTTGAAGGAGAAGTACTGAAGAAATGTCGATGAAATTCGAGTTTTAAGGTTGCCTTGATATCTAGATATGTAGTTTCATTAAAAAGTTGTTAAAATCGGATGGGGGCGTCCATACTTATTGGACACCTGACTGAAGAATGTCTAAACAGATTTTAATGAAATTTGGGTGGTAAACTAAGACTGCCAAGGTAGTTTTTTCACCTGAAAATTATCTAAATTGGAAAAAGTGGGGTAAAATATGGGGAGGAGTTTTAAAAAATACTCGAATAATCCTTCTCATGCATCTATCTCAAGAACTAAAGGATGATTCCATTGGAGGTTACAATTAAAAATTGAAATAAAAACATTAGTTTTTGATAAACTGCTGATATTTTGATGTCAATATATCATAATGTTGAGACATTAAAATTAAACATGAAAAATAATATCGGCCAAACCGGCGCCACACTTTTGCACTTTTAATTAAATTTTCTATTACTTTTAGCTCTGGATTCATTTGAGGGTCATTGGCATACAATTTCAGCTTTACAGAACCCCAAAGAAAAAAAAAATCGATCATTTTGTGTGCAATAACTGCATTGTTTCTCGCACTCTGTGGCAGGTGGCACCATCTTGTTGAAACCATATGTCTTTCACATCAATAGCATCCAATGGGTGCTAAAAATAATTAGTTATCATGCCCCGGTAACGTTCACCAACGAGCAGCACAACGAGAACCTTTAAAGAAGTAAAATTGTCATCGCTAAAGGTGATTTTGTTCGAAAAATCATCATTAACGTGGTAGTTTTCTAAAACCAAATCAACGGAGTCACCACGCTGTTCATGGTCATCTGGCTTCAATTTCAGTCAAGTGGATCCTTCAGGCATGCAGATGCAGATCTTTTTTTAAAATGTGTTGCGTGGAGCTGTAGAAAAGGTTCAATTGCTGGGAACGATGGCGAATGGATTTTGACGGAATGTCACGACGAACATTGTGCCTCATGGCGCAATATTTTTGCATTCCCGGCCACTACGAGTAAGAGAACACACTGGAATTCGCACATTCAGCATTGACAGGGATTTATGTATACCGATGCTATTTCGCAATGTGTTGGTTAAATTTTCCCAATTTCGGAAATGGGTTTTAACAATTAAAATGCGCTGTTCTCCCATATACCGCTCCATAATTACAAATGTCAATGCTTAGCATTCACAGATGTCAAATATGAACTGTTTATCTTCGAAAGAACCACAGTAGTACCAAATTTAAATAGTAAACTAACATTGAATAATCACCCTGTATTTACTTAACGAATTTTAATAAAATTTGGGCATCAAACTAAGTCAGACATTTGCTTCATAGATGTGTTTACCCCAAAATCATTAAAATCGGATGAAGCAAGGGTAAGATATGGTGGGGTGATTTTTGACCTAACGTTTTCCAACTTTTTCCAAATATGGCTTATGTCGTAACCATCTCATACCCTAGATGGGGGTACATTATGATTCCAAAAGGGCCCCAACAATTTGTTAATTCACCATATACTATTTGTTCAAAAGTTACGTATAAGAGAGTGTCTGAAGGACAGACAGACAACTTGTTGAATCTGTTAGTGTTCCATTTTATACTAAAAAATGCCCAAAGTAATACTTTCTGAAATATCTAAGTTTAATTGAACAATTTTATGTAACTTCGTCGATGAATTTCTCATTTGTCTGAATGAATATGTGAACGTCATCAAATAATTCCAGGAAAAGAAAGTGATTTTGTTCACTATTCCGAGTTAAGCAACTATCTAATCCGGAGTTATAATTTCACCTTAATCGAATAGTGTTCGTGGAGTGTATGACATGGGTAAATTGACTCGTACTCGTATTTATTGGAATTTTTGAATATTATCTGTCAAATTCAACCCGATAAATTGAATTTGAATTTCCCGATTTTCAGTTAATTATTCTAAATAAATAGAGGATATAACAATAACCACTTGCGTTGCTAATTGTGTTATTGTTCTGCCTTACACTGTCACAGAGAGCACAAACGTCTCAAAGAGACAGTTATCCGTTTACTCGTCAGTGTTCATAAAATATACTTTTTGTACCATCTATGCTCAGAGTTCTTTGGCGTGGGTCATATCACCGAAATTTTAATGCATTTCTTACACACTTAACAGAGTCATATTTCCGTAGACCATAATTTATGTGGCCATTATTTTACGACTGTCTGCTTTGCATCGCTCTGCTGCACGGGTTAGGACTCATAACATAAATCATTGGGTCATAAGTCCACACACATTACATTAAGATTTATGCCTCTGTAAGGCAGGTCATAAGTTCACAACTATATTGTGGTGTTATGGCCCATTGTTGACTTATTGCCTGTGATGATAACCCTGCACCATTTAATTTATGCCAAGTTGATTTGACATTTAAAGAGTGCAATTTACGTGTTTTATTTCGAATGGACGGTACATATGGCATCTGTCAAATTCATCTGTCATCCATAGTGACAGGTAGTTAGTTCTTGGCATACCATTTTGCAATATGGATCGTTTAACCACCGCTCAGCGCATTACAATTGTTGCATCTTACTACAAAAATAATCTAAGTATCTGTGTATCGTGATTTAAGGGCAGATTATGGTCGTCGTAATCGCCCATTAGAGCAAACAATTCGAAACATAATCAAATTCGAACAAATCGGTAGTGCTTGGGATGTCGTAAGGCCTGTGCTTGATCAACTGAAAATATACCCGCTGCGAGTGCCTCAGTGGCCAAAACCAGGGAATTATTAATTCCACGTCGTTGGAATTGGATTTGTTGCACTTGGATTTTCATCTTCATCCCTATAAGGTCCATCTTACACAGAACATACGATGATTGGGTGCTGACAAATCAACAAGTTGACGCCAAAAATCAAAATCTTTTTCCTTGATCAGCGGTTATGTAAACAAACACAATTGCAGAACTTGGACTTCTGAGAATCCAAATGTGATCATTGAGAGGCGATTACATCCACCACGGGTGACAGTTTGGTGTGCGCTGTGGTATGATCGCGCCGTATTTTTTTTTAGTCTGGCCTCACAATTTCAATCTTATTCGGATAGAGTTAGTGTAAGACTTTAAAAATCTCAAAAATTCAACGGAACGGAACAAAATCTTAGTTTTCTACCAGAAAGGAGATAATCATATGAAAGATTGATTTAATAATCACAATCACGATCTAATCATACTGTAATAGTAAACGAAAAATTTTAAAGGAAAATGAGGTCTAATGGTGAATTGTTGATAGAGAGAGCCAATATAAACAAAACCAACAAATAGGTTATTAGCGCTTAAGGTTACCCCAAAAATGGGGATAAACAAACACTGCCTAGTATGTTGGTAGATGTTCCGTCAGAAGGCCATACCTCGAAATACGAGTATGGTCTTAAGTCACTTTGCGAAAGCGTCATAAGGCCATATAATTTTGAGACGTAAATCCATATGGCTGTAAAACGTCCACCACATTTTGGCAATAAACCGTGCACTATACGCCGTATAGAGGTGCTCTAAGCACCTGCATGTGAGGATGAAGGCCGTCCGGTGTATGAGTTGAAGAGATGTTTCTTGTACTAATCACATCCATTTGAAAGTGTAATAAAGCCATAATTCTGGGGCCCACCGTGAATATCCCCACTAAATCTTAGCTTGTTATTGAAAGTGTCCGGATAAAAACCTAACCTGTGTATTAAAAGTAAATGAAAGTGAAAACTGCACCTAACTATGTATAGGGGCAAATATTGGCTTCCTGAAAATTTTCGATCTCGCTTTTGTTGCCTAATGTCTTTCAATTCTTTTTTTCTATCTTCCCCCCTTCGACTGCAGCCACAACGGCTGAACGGATATCCTTCAAACTTCATATCTGGTATCTTTAGGGTCGCAATTCGAAGCGAAATCGGAATTTTCATTCCAACCCCAAAATTAACGGAATTTTACTGTGCATCTGGTAAGATTGTAGCGGTCCAATACAGTAGGAGTTATTGGAGACAGGTCAAATGGTTACAGCAGACATCTACCGTTTGGATGACGAATTTACCAGTTGTGTCCTGCGTTCCACAACATGAAAGATACTTTTTTCCATCGCGAAAATGCCAGGTACCATGTCGCATTGAGGGCGAAGCAGAAATATCAGACAGACCTCTGTTTATGAAGCTCTGCCTCATACTCCATTCTCTACCAAACGACTATCACTTTAGACAAAGGATCCTGATATATGACACAGATGATGGTCCCAAGGAGTATTCTGTGACAGGAGGGGTACCGCAGGGATCTGTGTAGGGTCCACTCCTCTGGAATGTTATGCACGATGAGATACTCAACATACCTTTGCCAGTAGAAGCTACGATTGTGGGACTCGCCGATGATGAATCGGGATAGTTCAACGCTGGCTGCAATCTGTGGGTTTAGAGCTGGCAGAACATAAAACAGAAGCGGTACTAATCAGTAACAGAAAGAAGAGGAAAACAATCATTCTTACCATAGGAGGACATCAGATTACATCGAAGCATGTCATCAAATACCTAGGCGTCATGACTGATACAAGGCTTTCATTTAATGAACACCTGGAATATGTTAGTGTCAAGGCCTCAAGAGTGAATTATGCACTATTGCGCATCATGTCAAACCACGGGGGAGCAAGATACAGCCCACGTCGGCCAGAGTAGTGACATCTGTGATACTCTACGGGGCAACAATATGGGCTGAAGCCATGAAAGTTAAATCATATAGGCGTAAAATTGAATCGACATATAGATTATGCAGTGCATTTCGCACAATATCGGAAGAGGCAGCCTATGCTATCGCAGGATTACTCACAATTGACATATTGGATGAGGAATCGCAAAAAACAGGAATCAGGAGCCTGTGTTAATCAACAACGATGGAGCGCATCAAGTAAAGGTTGATGGACCTATAGTCTTATACCGCTTCCTGACACATGGACAAGTCGGAAACATGGTGAAGTTGATTTCTATATAACGCAACTACTAAGTGGGCATGGATGTTTTTGGAGGTAGCGATGGGGATATAATGGGAATGAATTTATCATCCGATTGAGTGCATTGAAGGTGGAGAAGAAGATTTAAGCATGACAATTCCCCCCCTTTGGTCCGTACTACATCCAAAATGCACACGATTCGAAACCGAGAGGCAAACACTGAGGAATAAACTGGGAGAAGTAGCAACCACCGAAAATATAGTGCAATACATGGCATAATCACAGGAGATGTGGAGTGCTGTAAGTGACTTTGCAAAAGAAATCATGATACAACTAAGAAATATTGAACGAGAAAGGCGCCAGAGTGAGTGTGAGCACACAGCCTATAAAAAATTATAGGCAAGGAAAGCCGAAATCCCCCCTGTGAAGAAATGCTTAATGGCGGTACCGCAGGGAACAGGGAAGAGGAGGGGAGGTAGTTTTAGTCGGTAAAAATCCGGCATGCTGTTGAACCGACTATTTCTACAGTATCTTTTGAAGATTCCCATCTTCTATAAAAAAAAAAAAAAAAAAAACAAACGACTACTACCCTCTAATGTGTACTTGCAGAACTTCTTGCACCGATCATTTCCAATTGACAGTAGGTAAATTCATTTCAGTTTAAAGTTTTTAATGAAAGTAAAATAATGAAAAATAAATCTGTGGTGGAGAGTGGCGCGGAACAGAAAAATGTTTGAAGACACTGGTGTAGAGCGAATGAACATCAACGCTCCGGCCCGGAGACCTTTCGAATTCTCCTCGGAGGAACGACACGGTAAAGACTTCATCAAAGGTAACGCATATATGTATGTAAGTGGAAGTGAATCTCAACCAATGTGATGTTCAAAACTGAAACTGGTTTCTTAAAAATAGTGATGGTTGGAGATGTTTTTTGCTTGGGTCCAGATACGCACAAAATTACCACTCGTTTCTGTTGCCTATGTAGTAAGTTAGTTCTTGAATATCGATATATCTAGGTAATAGCTCATGTCCCATCTTTATCATAAACACATTTGAACAATATAATGCATTGACCTGGAAGTTATAGCCAATTTACACTGAAACAAAGGTTATGTGTAGAAAGGAAGTAGCTAACTCCTCGAATATGGGTTCAATGTTTTCAGAAGATATCCTAAATTATAGCTAGTTTTGCCCCAATATGAACAGAGGGCCTGATAATTCCTTACAACAATATAGAAAACATGGCTTTTTCGCCAAAAATCAATTACATTTTTCAGCATAATCTTCTTCCAACTCGATATATGTAACTAGGGCAGCGATGCTCCAACATTTTTAAGCCGTCCGAGTAATAAGATTTATCGAACTCTACAAAATACTTCATTTGATGCCATTGGAGAAAAATGGAGCTAAATCTGGAGAATACGGTGGATGGGGAAGTAATTCGTACGGCAGTTTGTTAACTTTTTCACTGTTCCGATGGGGAAGGTGTGAGCCGGGGCATTGCCGTGGTTTTTGGTCCAGAGTGAGCAAATGCGGCACCCATCGCGCCGATAGCTTTCTTATATGCAAATAATTTTTCAAAATGTTGTGCACCCGATCGTTTGAGATGCCTACAGCCTCAGCAATCTTACACACTTTTATTTTCCGATCGTCTATCACCATACCATGAATTTTATCAATTGGACGTCCAGGACGCTCGGCGAATCGGAAATTCTGTAATGTCGCCGTAATTATTATCCAACTTCGCTTTGGTTTCCGCACCTGTTTTCTTCTTCAAATAATAATGTTTTACTACTACACGAAATTCACGCTTCTCCATATTCGCAAAAATACAAGAAATTATCTGCTTCCAATGGCTGTCAAACACAAACTAAATGACATATCTGTCTAATATTGTTACCACAGGAAACAAATGCCAATTTGAGGCTGGCACCGCCACCTGTCGAGATTGTACGGAATTATCTAACGCCGTTCGTATGCATACTGAAGTTGGTTAGTTTTAATATTTTTCCGGTAGGTCAGTTTGAAGCACTTCCTCTGAGAGTGCTTTAATGTCATTTCTGTCTTTTTGGTGTTCCGTTTCAGAATGGTATAAACGGAACACTAATGGATTCAATACGGTATCTATCGAGATCTGTCCGTGTGTCTTTCATACGTTTGTAATTTGTAAATTGTAGTGCTTGAACCGTTTGAACTAGAGAGCTGAAATAATGTAAAAATTATATTTTTATGAAGGGACTTTTGTGGGCATACTGGGTGTCAGTCTGTACGTCTAGCCATGTGTCTGTCATACGCTTGTAATTTTTGAACCAGTTGAACTCGTGAGTTGAAATTTTGCACAAAATTAGTATGCGGTGATCCAAAAAATATATATAACGGATATTTTTATGAGGGGACTTTTGGGGGCATAATATTTGTACACCCCACTAAACTTTCAAGGTGTCAACAATATAAAAATATTTTTTTTGGATAAAGTTTCTTGAACAAAAAAGACCCAAAAACCAGGGCATTGGCGTTGTCCTAAGTTTGCATGCCAAGTTTCATCGAAATCCGTATAGGAGTTTTTGAGTTAGTCGATTAAGAAATATGATTTAAAGATTTTTGAAAACCCCCACTCACACTTGGGCCGATTTCACCTTTGACAAAATGACTTATGTATCAGGATATACTATACATACATGAATACAATCATCCTGGAGCGAATCAAACAACATCTCGAAGACACACTCGATGCCGAACAAGCAGGTTTCCGCTCTGGATCCTCCTGTGTCGACCACATCAACACCCTGCGGATTATCATCGAACAGTGCGTTGAATATCGATCGCCACTTCACCTGCTGTTCATCGATTTTGAGAAAGCGTTCGATAGTGTTAACAGGGAGTTTATTTGACGTGCCTTACGCAGGAGAGGTATTCCTGATAAATTAATTGCTATTGTCAAAGCTACTTACGAAGGGTAAAAATGCCACGTTCTGCACAGAGGAAGGTTGTCTGAGGAATTTGAGATCCAAAGTGGGGTAAGACAAGGCTGCATTCTTTCACCAATACTATTCCTATTGGTGATTAGCGATGTGTCGACGGGAAACGGAGGAATTCGACGGACTCTCACATCCCAACTTAAACATCTCGACTACGCTGACGACGTATGCTTACTATCTCATAGAATTATGGACCTCCACCAAATGACAGCAGATGTGGAGAGGGATGCTGGCGTCGTCGGGCTGAAAATTAATACCACAAAAACTAAAATTATCAGTCTTGGAACGAACTCATCGGCTCAAATATGCATTGCTGGACAACCGGTAGAGAGAGTAGAGGATTTCCAGTATATTGGGAGTATTGTCTCGTCGACCGATGGTGGAACCGAACTGGATATAGCCAAAAGAAACGCCAAAGCAAAGTCCGCGTTCAGGATGTTGTCCAAAATATGGCGAAGCAATGCAATCAGTGTGAACGCCAAGCTAAGACTGTTCCGCTCCAACGTTGAATCCTTGCTATATATGGCTGCAGCACGTGGAGAATGACCACCGCTATCACCAAAAAGCTGCAAACGTTCGTTAATAGGTGCCTGCGCAACATCTTAAGGATTTTCTGGCCCAATGGTATCTCTAACGAACATCTTTACGAGAGAACGGGTCAGGAACCAATAGGCACAACCATCCAACGATGGAAGTGGCAGTGGATTGGTCACACGCTCCGAAAGGATGACAGCTCCATAGCGAACCATGCTATGCAATGGAACCACTTAACTCAGGACGACAGAAGACCTGGTGGTCCAAGGAGAACATGGCGCAGAGCAGTCGAGAAGGAAGCACGGCAGTTGGGGAAAAGTTGGGGAGAGCTGAGACACATTGCCAGAAATCGTACGCGCGTAGGCGTAGTCTAGAAGAAAACTAAAAATAAACTTTGGGATTCGTTTGAAATTTTAAGATTTATTTCTTTAGTCCACAAATTACAACCAAAATGGTCTTCAGCCAGCAAGAATCTTCTCTTTTAAGGTCAGATGTCTGCCCACGGTCATGTGTCAAAAACCGTCGTTCAGCCAATTAGTCAACCATCACCGTTCAGACATATAGCCCAGTGGATACATTCAACCAGCAACCAGTCTATACGTAGTTTACAATAACGGTACGGAACACTAACCGCGCTTGGTCCGACTGACACTTGACGATTTTTTTTTCTTAAATAGGCTATGAGTTATCCAGTGACAAGTTTGACCTAGTTATAATGTCGTTAACTACCAATGTCTTTCCAAACGAGTTCCAGTGTATATTTAAGGTTCTATGCACTCATGGTACCCCATCTTCAGGTGAAACTTGAGGTCAATAAGCAGAATTTTCTTGTAGATACCTGTCTTCAACAAGTTCGAGGTTATTAATCTTTATATTACAGCCGCCAGTGATTACCCTATGCAGTTGTGAGTATCGAAGGTACCCGTATAGTATAAACTCTTCACGCGTCCATTAAAACGTAATAAAATATAATACTTTAACAAATTGCAATATGTACCTACTTTTTTAATGATTGTACTTTTCCTAAATAGAAGGGAAGTCAAGCGAATAATAAACAATAATATGTAATGTTCATAAAATAATTATAAGCTTAAGATTCAAAATAAAATTCATCAAAAATCATACTGACGACAATTTGCAACATTAGCACAAACTTTTATATAAGACAGTAACAACATAAACAGCATTTGTCAACAATTATCTAAAAACAGATAAAACCCCGACATGCAATTAGCCAATTAAAATCTTTATCGGAGATTAAAAAAAAATTCATAAAAGCCACATTAGCACCTTAAGCACTGCATGTCAGAATTCGATTAGCATCGTTTTAATAAACAATGCCCCACATGATTACATTTATCATTCACTTACAATTAGCATTGTAACTATCATACATTACTCGTATATGAGTTACAAGGAAAAAGGTTAACTAGTTTTAAGTTCTATTTAAAAAAAAGGACAGACTAATGTGATCTACATATGTATATTGTATGTAAGTTGTTGTGTTGTGGTGTTACATTGTGCTGTACACTGAATTGTTTGATACATACTCGTACACTTGGAGTAGGACAGAATAGAAATCGAATATAATTAACAAAGAACTACTTTTCTGTACCTTTGTTGTGCAAAAGCAACATTCGAACTCCGTTGGAACCTCCTGTTCGAGATTGTCCATCCTTTGATTTTGTAAATTTTCTAGCGCTACCTGTCGTCGGAGTTCAGCCACCTCCTATAAAACGATTTTTATTTATTTATATTCAGAGGGCAATGCATTCTTGGATAAATTTATTGGAATCAATTTTTTTTTTTTAAATGAACAAATTGTGCGCTACTGTGCAAGTCTAACTAAAAGACATTCTATAGTAAAAAAAAAAAAAAAAACGGAACGGATGAAGCAATTCTATAAGCGATAACTATTGCAAGACAAAGACAGTTCGCTGCGTGTATAATGAAAATATAAATAAGTGTGGACATCTCACTAGAAGGTGGAGATTACAACTAAAAAAAGGTACAGAAAAATATTACGACAAACAATAAAGCTTAAATGTTGTGATTTGTTATACATTACTTTGGGGCAAACCATTTTTTATTGGAGGTACTCGTATTTATTTTAGTATCTATGATCTATCTTAAGTTTTTATTTACTTAAAACTCAATTAATCTTTCAAGCTTTCTATGTATCTATGTATACTATGGATACTCATATGTATGCCAGAGGGAGTACACATTTTTCTTTTTATTTTAGCTTACCTATTCAAGAATAGGATGTGAATGTAGAGTTTACTGTGCCGATTAAAGTTTTAAAACGAATCTGCCTTTTATTTTATTGTACATGTTTGCCTTGTCGATGGATATGCTATCAAAAAGAAATAAAAGACTAGGTTTAAATCGTCACATAGCGGAATAACATACCAAAAGATCGTAGTTCACACTTGCACTAGGTACTCAGTAATCTATGAGTAACTTACTTATAGTGTACTTCAGATATCCGGTTTCACTTAACCTTATCCAGACCTTTGCTATAACAATTGAACTTTGAACCTTAACTCTGTACATTTTGTGGTGTATGTGGAGGATCGCTGGAAGGAAAACTCATCGAAATACATTGCAGACGTTTGTACGCGAGGGAACCTTCTTGCAATAGTGAGGGACTTTAACTGAATTTAAAAAAACCTCCCGATGACTGACTTAAACTGCCATCCATAAGTTTCCGGGCAAACCATTTTTTTCCACAATTATACTATTATCTATCTGTGCAGGACTCAAATGACCAAAATTCCTTCAAATCCTGTAGGTTTCAAAACTGGTAAAGGGTTTTAATAAAAAGAGGCGGGATTAAGGCGTAAACCGATGTAGGGTATAATAAAACAAAACTGCAAATACCATTAACTTATCATAAACCCACCATAAAAAGGAAATAATTTGGTTTTTTGTACAAAAATTTCCAAAAAAAACTACAATTCAGGTATTTTTTGGGAAAACTAGGCTTGTTTTCTAACTACAAAAGCAGGTTGCATATTCTTCCGGCACCAGTTAGTCGTGAAACTTCAATATTTGAAATTAACCGATAAAGTAAAAAAAGAAACCTCAAGTGGAAAGAGATATGGAAAAAAGTGAAGTTTTGAAACGTTTTGGAAGGGCATACAGTGCTATTGCAGATAAGCTATTGCGACACTACACGATACCATACGTGCATAGCTTTAAAGAATCATCGACTGTTAAGACCCAGAAGCGGAAGGCCTAAATTAACATAAAAACAGGAGGCCCAGACTATAAAATTAATAAGCAAGAGGGATCGATGGCTAACAGCTTCAGAAATCTGTGCAGAGTTCAACAAAGCAGATATCAGTAACAATGACAAAAAGGCGATTAGTTGTCGTAGGCCTTTACGGTCGAGTAGCAGTACGAAAACCTTTGCTATGACTCAAGCGACTATGTAGAAAACATCAACCGACTGATTGAAAGTCTTAAGACCGGACGAGTCCAAATGTTTTTGGATAACAAAAGGAGAGTTTACGTTAAGCGGCCTGCTGAAGAAAAGATGCCCCTAGCTGTGTGGTCCCAATAATCAAGCATGGCGGTAGTTCATTAATGGTCTGGGGATGTTTCTCTTCCGCCAGTGTTATCCGTATCGACTGAATTATGTACAAGAGAAGTACAGACAAATAACATTCTTCTAAGCTTTGCCGGGAATACGTGAACCAAGAAGAACAAGAAGGAATACTAAGAAATATAAGATGGCCCGCCGAATCCCCCGACCTCAACCTAATAGAGCTGCTTTGGAACGAACTTGACAGAGAGGTTCGAAAACAGTGTCCAACGCCGTAAGGAAAACTTTGAGAGATCCTTAAAGTAGCCTGGAGATCAATTACGTTTTAAACTATTAAGATAGAATGCCTAGATTGACGAAAGAGGTCTAACTCTATTTCATTACCCAAGTCTTTTTATTTACTAGATTCAATTAATTTGTTCATTTGACGTTAAATATAATATTGAAGAAGAGGTTCCAATAAAATGCAGGACGTCTTTTCCAATTCCATGATTGCACAGCGTACAATTATCACTTCTATCAGATCTATGGCATGTAGTTCAAGTGTAACATTTTACTCCTCGCTTTGAATATTGTTGAAATTACATCTAATCCGTGCCAATTATGAAAAAAGTTTTGACTTTGTTGGACTTGTATCGTAAATGTCTCCCGTGAAGATCCCTCGATCTTAATAAGTAGCTCTTGTAGCGCATTTCCCGAGGCCGTTCCATTGACAAGATTTTCGTTCAGGGGGACATTATGCTCACGGCTCAGCCTTGCCCATTCACCAAAGAAATGAACGTTCCTAGTTTTAAGATGCGTAGCAATTTTATGGGGGAGACGATGACTTGGCTGTGATATTATTTTCGAAATGTATTGAAAGTGTAATCTAAGTGTTAATATATACAGTGGTGGTAGTCCAGTTTCTAAGTGCAGCATGTATATCGGTGTATTTTCTGATAGCCTGAACAGTTTCTTAAGGAAGTATCTTAGAAGTTTTTCAACTCCTTCAAATTTCCAAATTCCCCACACTTGTGCACATATGATATGACTGCTTCGAAAATTGTATACTTTGTACTCGGCGCAATATTCTTTTTGCTTAAGACACCTTTTAAGCTGCAATTGGTTGTGCGTTTCGATTCTCTTAGCTCCTCCTGGAGGTGCGATAACTGGGGGTAAACGATAACTGGGGGGTAACCAGAACTCCGAGGTACTTGTATTCTTTGACTTTCTCTAGTTCCTCATTTTGCCAGGTTAATTTTTCATTCCTTGTGTATTGACCCCATCCGTTCCGAAAAATCATAATTTTAGATTTGCTGCTATTGAGTTGCAGATTCCACATGTGACAGTATTGTTGAAGCTTGTTAATCATGATTTGCATCATACCACGGATGCTTCCTTTTCCTTCTTATTGTTAATTGCAAGGAATTTGCTGCATTCAAGATACAGGTAGAAAGTATATCTATACTTCTGATAGATTGGAGGTCACCATTATCTATTCCGTTTACTTCGAAGTTCAGATTCACTTTTTATCTTTCCAAGTTTTCCTTTCACAATCTTAGTTTTAGTAGCAGGGACTTCTGAGAAGTGGGAGTTTCTTGTTTCTTAAGCCACTTTCCCTGCACGAAGCAATAATCAATTGTTGAGCACGCAGTACCTCTTATACTCGTAAATGTAAAATTCCTTTTTCCGTCGAATATGGTGCACCCGTTTAACAGTGTAAGCCCAATTGTTTCACACATTTCAGTAAGTTTCTTGCCGTGTTATTCAATATTATTGATTGAAAAACCCTACGATTGTTGGTTTTCTTTTTCTTTTTTTTACCTTAGCTGGATCAAAAGGTTTCACCCTCTTAATCTCCTACTTAGATTGTCATTATTAAGTAAATGTGTCATTTCCAAATTCAAATGGTCGAGAAGCTTAACGTTACTAGTACTTTATTTTTGAAGGTTTGTATGGTTTCCAAGTTTTTTTTGCTTTGACAATGAGGAGAATCTCCCAATAAGTCAATAGATTTTACGTGTATTTTCCAGCGCAGTTTGGCGTCTAGGATCATACCTAGATTTTATCTATGTTCGAGTATTCTATTACATTGTCGTTAATACACTGGGACGTGTTGTACGCTTTTATTAGTAAAATTGATATGAATTGACATGAAATGGTCATTTAATTTAATTTACCATTTTTTAGTCCATTTTAATATATTATTTACTGCCTTTTTGTTGGTTCTTCGATAGTTTCTACCACAGAAAGTGCAGCAGTATCATCTGCAAAAGTTACCAGAGTTATTTTCTTACTTTCTGGCAGATCGCTGGTAAATAGAAGATACAACACAGGGTCTAGTACACTGCCTTGTGGCACGAATAGCGATCACCAGGCAATCATATACGAACTCCACCTAGAGGCAACAAGCTCCCGAGCAACACGACCACTACAACAGCTAGAATGGAAAATAAAATCCCTCGATGAAGAACAATCCTCCTACGTCATTTTTAAAGAAACAATCCTAATGGGTCCTGCAGCACTGGTCATGTGTGAAGTCACTAGAGCTTGCGATGGCACTCAAGGCGTGTGCAGACCTATTTGGAAGCGACAGCGACTGGTGCTTTTCTTCAAGGTAAACAACAAACCACCAAATGAGCCAGCCGTCGGCGGTCCTTATATCCAGCAGGAAGACGATGGAAATAGTGTCGTTCACAGTCGGTGGCAACAACATCACTTCGAAAC
The DNA here is from genome assembly GCA_963082735.1 of Pocota personata. Classification (NCBI taxonomy): domain Eukaryota; kingdom Metazoa; phylum Arthropoda; class Insecta; order Diptera; family Syrphidae; genus Pocota; species Pocota personata. Next base: position 58,148,447 of record OY720431.1, read on the forward strand.
CGCACATCAAATACCTTGGAGTCGTGCTAGATGCAAGGCTAACACTCAAAGAACACCTGTCGAATGTTAGTAAAGTACTAACGTATGAGTACTAACGTCCATTATTCTGTATGCCTCACCAGCATGTGCGAGATCTACGAGGATTAAGTCATACAACAGTCAAATTGCACAAGCATACCGAGTAAGTGCAGTGAGAGCACGCTGTGTCTACCGCACTCCTTCGACCGATGCCGTGCGCATTATGTCAAAAATGATTCCATTTAACATATTATCTGACGAACAACAACGGCTATACTATCTAAATCACCTGCAAAACCAAAGCAGTACTGGTACTAGCAGCACAACAAAGTGGCAAGAGAGCTGGAATTCCTCAGAGAAAGCCAGATGGACATACCGACTCATACCTCGTCTCCAGTCGTGGAGCAAACAACGACATGGAGAGTGCGACTACTACATTACCCAGCTCCTGACGGGACATCGATGGAAAGCCGTTGCCCCTGAACAGGGGAGAGGAGGGGAGGTGGTTTTAGCCTTTGTTGAACCGATTACTTCTACAGTATCTGTCGAAGTTTTCCACTTTCTGTAAAAAAAAGCACCTTGTTGAGTACTCATTTTCTTGTTTGATTCTGAAAAATCGCCCAGTTATTTCTAGAATCTGTAGAATTTCTGAATATTGCTTTGGCAGATATGTTTGCAATTTATGGGTCAGTCCTTTATGCCATACTTTACCGAAAGCTTGTACTATATCCAGAAATCCAGGTACTCGCCTTCAGATGAAGATCTCATTGAACTGTTTAAAAATTTAGGGAGTAACTTCATCATTGAAGGTAATTATAACGTAAAACACACCACCCGGGAGTCAAAATTAATAACTTCAAAAGGCTTGAAGCTCTATAAAGCAGGAAGAAATTTATTGGCCATCTGACCCAAATAAAACACCTGATGTGATTGATTTCTTCATAACGAAAGGAACTAATAGGAAAGAATTCTAAGTTAAAAGCAGTGAAGATTTGTCTTGTCCTGTGATCCTAACAGTCAATGGTATATCAGTAGAACAGATAAATAATGCAAGACTTACAAACAAAATATCAAACTGGTGTACATTTAGAGAATTAATCGAAGGATTTATTGACACTGACCTCAACAAAACATATTAATATTGAGGTAGAGAAATTCATTACAGCAGGTAGCCGATGATAGTATATCAACCTCTCAACAGAAAAGACAAGCCTCAGTAAAATATCCCAAGGAAATTAAAGAAATAACCTTAGAAAAGAGACGAGCTTATAGAAAATGGCAAATGACTAGTGATAAAACTATTTAGAATAGGTTAAAAAAAAGCATAAGTGAATTCAAAAATGATTCTTTAAATAAATACCTTCACAACTCAACGGCTGATAAAGCCTCTGATTAGCCGCTTTGGAAGGCTGCTAAACGTTTAAAAATATCCCAATTACAAGATCCCCCACTGAAAACATCTGATTGGAAATGGATCGGAGATCCTAAAGAAAAGGTTAGGCTCTTTGCTGAACACATGACAAATGTTTTCAAAACATTGAATTTGTTGACAAAACAGATGAGAAAAATATACGAGTACATAATGTTTCGCTAAGAGAGCTCATCACCTGAGTACAGAAACTATCTAATAGAAAATCACTGGGCTACGACCTTATTACTGATCAAATCATGAAAGAATTGCCATGCATTGCACTGGTGAATCTTAAATATATAATTAATGCCTGTTTTACACTAAGATATGTTCCACATCACTGGAAGATAGCAGAGATAATTGTTATACCTAAACAAGGTAAGCCACTATCAGAAGTGACTTCATATTGTCAAAAATTTTCGAGAAACTACTTCTCAAAAAACTAGACAAAATTATAGAAGTAAGAAAACTTATCCCGAACCACCAATTCGAATTTAGAAATAAAAACACGACATCGTATAACTGATGTTATAGAAAAGACAATAGAAGAATATAGAAGTTTGCTCTTTGTTATTTTTAGACGTTGCGCAGGCCTTAAGTCTGGCATAAGGGTTTAGAGTATAAACAATATAGGGATCTACCTAGACAATATTTTGAGATTCTTAAATCTTATATAAGAAATAGATTCTTTGGAGTACGTTATGGCAAAGCGTACTCTGAACTTAGAGAAATACAAGTAGGTGTTCCACAGGGGAGTGTTCTAGGGCCAACTCTGTATTTATTATGTACTAGTGATATACCATACAGCAATGACAAAATGTTAGCCACAGCGTAGACGACACTGCAATCTTAGATGCGGGTGTGGTTAAAGCAACAGAAAAGTTACAAAATACAGTCAACAAGATAGAGTTTGGACAGAATTATGGCAAATCAAACTAAATTAGGCGAAATCAACTCATATCAATTTTACTTACAAAAGAATAACGAATTTCTCTATCGTTATTAATAATCAAACTGTACCTTACTGGCTATGAATTTGGACGCCAAATTAAAATGGAAGGAACATGTTAAAAAGAAATTCGAGAAGCTGAATATTAGATATAGAAAACTGTATTGGGTATAGGGACCATAAACTTGCCGGAGACATTCCAAATTCATGAGCACGGCGTCTACCGAAGGTTCCCGGACTTTCATCAATATTGTCTCGCACTGGAACGAACTCGGCCGGACTTCACTTTAGCTCCCAGTATATACTGAGTTTCAAAATTATTCATTATACACTGAATGGTTACTAGGCACATGATTTAAACCAACAAAAAATTACGAACGATTATTTAGATAAAATGCTTTAATAAGCACGTGTTGAAGGCACGTTGTTGTTGCTCCACAATATATTGTTATCGACTGCTCCTCACGACCGTTAAATGCGAACTGACAAATGCAAACTGACAAGTGTAAACCAAAATAAAATGGCGGCCGAACAATATCGACCTGGAATATAAAAAACAGCGTATTTCACCGAAATATTAAAACTTTTGAAATTTGGTTATTACTCGGGTATGACTCAAACAATATTATTGGAAATCGATATCTGAGCAATAGGTGCTTATGTCAAGGATATGCAAGTAACTTTCTTTTCTAGCGCATTTTTGAACAAATTCGCCATCTCAGATATGACAAAAGACAGAAGCACTATTAATAAGCAGCAGGAAAAGAGTAGAACACCTCACTACACAGGTCGGCGAGCATACCATTGCGTCGAGCTTATACAACAGATGGCCCACCCTTCACATATAATTGTTCCTTTTTTATATTGCGTATTCGCGCAAGCTACAATGGCGGACTGAATTTAAACCATTATCTTTAACAAAAAGAGGACCTATAGAGGACAGAATATATTAATCCAATGCCAAATGATCCATTTGTACTGGCTGGGGTACGACAATCAGAAATTCACAAGATTGCCGGACAACAAGTTGAGAAAGTGAGCAACTTTCTATATTTAGGAAGTATAGTCTCAGAAAATGGTGGTACCGAACTCGATGTGGACAGCAGAATTCGTACAGCAAATTCTGCGTTCGGTATGCTGTCTAAAATCAGGAAAGGTAATGTTTTCACCACAAAAACCAATATAAGATTGTTCCGATCAAAAGTGGAAACAGTGCTATTTTATGGGTGTAGTACTTCAAAAGTGACCAACATCATCACAAGGAAGCTGCAAACTTTCATAAATAGATGTCTTCGCAACATTCTAAGGATCTTCTGGCCGAATCGTATATCGAATAACCAACTACACGCGATAACGGGCCAAGAGCCAATATACATCAAAAATACGGAGGAGAAAGTGGCAGTGGATTTGTTACACCTTACGGCGCGAAGACAATTCCATTGTACGCCATTCAATGGAATCCACTTACCCAATCAGGCAGACGAGTGGGCCGCCCTGGGCAGACATGGAGAAGGACAGTCGAGGAGGAATCCAGATCATTGGGGATGACTTGTAGGGAGCTCAAGTGCGTTGCAGAACTACGAACACGATTGCGCGCAGGCGCTGTTGACGCCCTGTGCCCCACAAGGGGTCAGTGGACATTTGGGCCGACGGCATCATTTCAGTTAGTCAAAAAAAAAAAAAAACTCCATGTATAGGTATGTTGTTCATTTGTAAACTTTTCAGATTTAAAATTTGACCTATAAGAGGAACACAAATTGAAATTTTGGCAACATGCGTTAAAAAGCCAAACAATTTTTTTCTTTAATTTACCATACATACAGTACCTCACAAAATTGAGCGTACACCATCCAAACACATTTTTCCTTTTTTCAACATCAAGAAATAATTTCCTAAATAATTTATTTACATAATTCCTATTTCACATATTTTTCTAATAATAAGGAACAAAACCAAAAAAAAATTCATTATTTCATTATTTATACAAATAAAAAGTTAAAAAGAACAGAATTTCATTACACAAAATTGAGAGTACAGGCATGAACACGCATATGGAAAATGGCATGGGATACCATGTGCGTTAGTAGTCTATGTAGCATGGTATCGAAACTTAAAATTCAGCGATTGTCCTATGAAATTAAACCAACAAATGAAGGAAGCGATACGTGTCCGAGTTGTTATTTGGCATTGATTTCCTGAATTTTTTACTTTCTATAATTTTTTTTTATGAAAATGCAATTGATTTTGTCGTATTTGCTTTTTACGTTTTATAATACAATACAATAATATAGCTTTAAGAAAATAATTTTTTTTTTTGAATGCATTTTTAAACCAATTTACCGTTAAGGAAAAGTAAGCAACTCAGTGTCTGAGTTCTTTATTGAGCCACTGTATGTACATTTCCACCACAAAATCTGTCGTTAAATTATTTTGTAAAATAATTTTTTTGCGGAAAATTGTAAATTAAAAAATATATAAACAAACGTCTTACGCAAAAACAATATAAATGGAAGAGTAGGCATTAAAACCATACATTTCTGCTGTAAACATAACCAAGCGTTTGGAGTTCGCCAAAGAAAATATTAACATGCCACAAAGTTTTTGGAATAAGGTTACGTTCACCGAAAACTATTCGTGTAGAGAGAACCAAACACAGAGCTGGAAATAAATATTTGCTCAACAGTGAAACATGGAGGAGGATGCATTATGTTGTTGGGCTCTATGTGCAGCCAGTGAAACCGAAAATTGAATAAATTGAAGTATTTAAATATTCTCAGGCTAAATCTACACAATTCTGCACAGAAACTGAGTTTGCCTTTGGATTTCTATTTTCAACAAGATAATGATCCAAAACACACCTCACACATAGTATGTGAATGGTTATTGTACAATGCTCCAAAATAGCTCAAAACTCCACCACAATCACGGGACCTTAATCCTATAAAGCATTTGTGGCAGAAACTCAAGACTCAGCTGAAAAATAGTAAAAAGATCAAGCAAACGTGGGAACATATTGCCCCCTCTTTCAGAAAACAAATTAGTGGAGTCATTGCCACGGTGCTTGCAAGCAGTCATAGGTGCTAGAAGCGGTCATACTAAGTATTAATACTTTTATAAAGGGTGTCCCAAAATTCACGCAAGAAGTAATTTTAATAGAAAACATAGGTTTTTAATTAAATATTGTAAATATTTTATTGATTCATAAAGTATACAGAATAGGGTTATGTATGGAATAGCATATCGGGTAAATGGCCTTCACGGCTTTGCTGGCACGTACACACTCTTTTGCCGAAATTTTCCATGACCGTTTTGCATAAATGTGGCTCAATTTGCTCCTTGAAGGCGTGGGTGGTAGTAGGCTTGTTGACATAAACCTTAGACTTCAAAAAACCCCAAGGAAAAAAGTCCAACGGCGTTAAATCGCATTATCTGGGCGGTCAATTCTGATACGGGAAATAACACGACCAGGAAATGACTCATGCAGTAATTGAATTATTTCTCGGGCTGTATGGCATGTGGTAGCGTCTTGTTGAAACCACATGTCGTCCACATCCATATCTCATAATTTAGATTATCATGTCGCGATAGCGCGCACCATTAACCATTAGCGCATTTTCAAAGAGGAAAGATCCGATGATCCCTCCAGCCCATAATTCGCTCCAAACAGTGACGCGTTGTGGATCCATTTGTTTCTCAATGATCACTCGTGGATTTTTTGAACCCCAAATTTAACAATTTTGACAATTAACAAAGCCTCATCACTAAAGATTATTTTGTCTGAAAAATCAGCATGCACTTGCTGCTGTTGCATAATCCATTCAACGAACTCTCTTCGCTATGCGTGGTCAATAGGCTTTAGTTCTTGAGTTAAAGCACTTTGTATGCATGAAAATGCAAGTCTTTCGTGAGAATACGCTGCAGAGAGCTTCTCAAAATGTCCAATTCATGACCTGATTTGATATTTAGTGTTGGACGACTTGTTGAAGAACGTCCAGAGTGTCTAAGATCAGTAATTGATCCAGGCTCCCTGAATTTTTGAATTAAACTCTTCACAGTTGATGGAGTTAAACCACTATTCTGACCATATTTTGTACGAAAATTGCGAACTGTAGTTGGCAGCTACCTTCATTATTTTTAAAATATCGCTCAACAATGAAAACGCGTTGTTCTTTCGTGTAGCACTCCATTTTGAATAACCCTGAACTGTCAGCTGTCACGCTGTTTTTTTTTCGATGGCAACACTTTACCGCATGAATGGCACAAAATTCCAATCCTGCATGTATTTTGGGACACCCTTTATTTAGGTTAGGTTAGGTTAGGTTGAAGTGGCTGTCAGAAAAAAAAAGAAGCCAACCCACTTAGACCAATAATAGGTCCATTGTGATACCACATGGGTTTGAGACGCGTCCTTAGCCTACTCGTTGAAATATTTGGAGCCTCTAATGAAGCGTAGAAGGTCTCTAACATCAATATTATTCAGATAATTTAGGTCATTGAAACAAAAGGTTTCTTAGTGGAGTTTCCTTCTTTTTGAGAGAGCTGGGCAGGTGCAAAGAAGATGAAGAATAGTTTCTTCCTCCTCCTCCTCGTCCATACAGCTTCTGCAGAAATCGTTAGAGAATACGCCAAGCCTTGTTGCATGCTTGCCTATTAGACAGCGTCCAGTAATGACACCTATAACAACACTAATATGCTTCCTATTTAGAGAAATCAAATTCCTAGAGCGTTTCAGATCCAGCATGGGCCAAATCTGTTTTGTCACTAGACAAGTTGTACCCCTTGTCCACCTAGAATTTGTCTTTATGATAGCATTCAGCTTTAATTTAAGTTTGCATGTAGCGATAGGCATACCCAGTAAACTTTTGCCTGGAAGGATGGGTATTGTTGTTCCAGGGCTGGCAAGTTCGTCAGCCTTACAATTCCTTGGAATATCCTTATACTCCGGCACCCAGATTAGGTGAATATTAAACTGCTGCGCCATCTCTATAAGAGACGATCGGCAGTCTAGGGCTGTTAAAGAGTTTATTGTGGATGATTCCAAGGATTTGATTCCTGCTTGACTGTCTGAAAAATACGGATATCAATGGACGATATCACGTTTTTCATTAGCCAAGACGAGACTTCCCTTATTGCCATTATCTCCGCCTGGAGCACCCTACAATGGTTTGGGAGACGAAAAGAGAGGTTTAATTAAGCCTATCAGAGACGAAACTACCACCCACCCCGTCGTTAGTTTTTGAACCGTCGGTATAGGTTAGGTTTTATGGGTTGACGTAGAGTGTGAATAAACTACGTCACACTTAGATCAGTATAGATCCATTGTGATGCCCAAGGAGTGAAGCTTCCCACTCGTGAACTCTGTGGGTTCTTAAACCAACCCGATGCATTTATAAATTTTGTAATCTTATTTACCGATACGTTTGAAAGTTCTTCTAAATCTTGGAAGAAATATTTCCCTAGTATTCTGAATCTAAGGTGGCAGAGTCCTGGACAATGGCACAGGAAGTGAGGTATATCCTCGTGTACGTCCTCATTGCCACAGCCTGGTGGAAATCGCTCTTATCGCTACTTGGCTGTCAATGAAAAATGTAATATCATCTGGTGGTATAGCTTTCATAGCAGCGTCCCGGGCAGCAGTTGCCACCAATAAGACCTCCTTTTGAAACACACTGCTATAGTCTGGAAGCCGAATTGACTTGTTCAAATTGAGTTTTCCAGAAAAAATCCCTGCACCTATTCCCACGTCCAGCTTGGATCCATTAGTGTAGATGGAGATGTCATTTAGCGGGATATTAGTTTCCCATTCCTCTCGACTCGGAAATGAACTAGAAAACGGCTTATGAAAGTCTAAATAGGGCACCATGTAGTCTAACATCTCCGCCCATGTATTTGCGTAAAATCTGCGCATGCCCCGTCAGGCTTGACCTCCAACCTTCAGATTGGCTTAATCTTAGAGCACTTCTAGCTGCAGATTCCTGCACAAATAGGTCTAAAGGTAAGATTGAGTATGGTCTCTAATCCTGCAGTTGGTGTGGTTCTCATAGCTCCTGTGACACCAATGCACGCCATTCTTTGTATCTTGAGGTTTGTGCCCTTACTTGCGGCTGGCCACCATACTAGGCTGCCGTATGTCAGTATAGGTCTCACAACTGCTGTGTAGAGCCAGAAAATGACTTTTGGTTTGGGCCCCCAAGTTTTTCCAAATATTCTGCTACAAGTATAGAGAGCTATCATAGCTTTCCTTGCTCTCTCCCTTGTGTTTAGTCCCCAGTTTAGTTTCTGGTCTAGTATTAACCCTAGATATTTAGCTCTGTCAGAAATTCTAAAAGGAGTGCCTTCAATGGATGGAATTTTGAATTCCGGTATTATCTTCTTGTTCGTAAATAGTGTCAGCTCCGTTTTTAGTGGATTTATTGCGAGTCCACTACTTTTAGTCTAGTTGCTGACTATCTTAAGGGCGCCAAAAAAACCGTCTCTATAGAAATGTACCGACTTATCTTCCGTGAAACCACCGTCTTCTCAGAATGCTCTAGAACGGATGGTGACTTGGACACCCTTTATTTAACATTAACAGTCTTTTGTCTCTGCCTTTATTTACTTTTCAATACAATAAAATGTACGCTCAATTTTGTGTGATAAAATTCATTACTTTTTAAGTTTTTATTTGTACTTTTTTTTTTTGGTTTTCTTTCTTATTATTATTAGAAAAATATGTGAAATATGAATTACGTAAATAAATTATTTCGAAAATTATTTCTTAATGTTGAAAAATGGAAAAATATGTTTGGATGATGGGTGTACGTTTAATTTTGTGAGGTACTGTATGCCGTAAATGTTAACGTCATGCCCTTAGATATGACGGCAATTTATCTTAGATATAAATTTTGAATAAAATACCGTTATCCGAGAAATAGCCGATTTTCCTAAGTCCGTCAAAAGTTAAAGTACCGTATTCCTTCAGTCTTAAAACGAAACTTCCAGATGACTTCATTTAAGGGTCACAGGTCGTTTGAAAGTAATTACGTTATGCTCCTTTGGGTGTGAGTCCGTTATTAAGATATATTACTATTTAACACGACGTAATAAATGTCAAGTCTACATTATAAATGCTCGCCTTCTGTTTACGTTCCACATAGCCCATTCACCGTCACACACCAAAAATTCCCCCTTTCATGACACAAAAGTAAGTTCATGAAAAATAGGTTCACCAATTTTCAATTTTTGCATAGTTCACACGCAACATTCTTTTTATCCATGCTCGGGCAATTTACTGTGAAACTTAAAAAAAAGAGGTGAAAACAAACTGCATAACACTTTGCGGTTGTCATCTGTATATATTGTACATGTACATCCTTCCCATGAGGAACGGCCGACACCAGAAGAAAGAATAGAAAAAAAAGAAGAAAATTATAACAAAGGACGATCAACACAATAAAATAAAACAACAAAAAAGTAGATACACTTTCAATGGTGCAACCAGTTGAGCATATTCATGTAAGAATAATAGTAGTGAGCTGGCAAAATGGAGCCCAAGAAGAACAATAAGAAACGAAGAAAAAAAAGGAACGACTTTTAAGTGTCCTTAACATAATGACATAGAGAACGGCAAAGGAAGAGCGAACGTGGCAAAAAGCGCAATCACCACAAGCTTGGTGAGTTCATTTCAAGTACTGTCTGTATGCAGTGTGTATTGTATGCACAGGAGAAGGATACTTTTTCTCGGTTTCCATTCATTATTATCCTTACTAAGGATCAAAGCTGTAATTGTGCACTGCACAGGCACACAAAGGGTTAACCCGTTTGGATTGCTTATTTATTTGTATTTTTACTTGTCAAGTTAGAATGCCTCGAGTGGTCATTCAATCTAACTTCAAAATTGAACTGATAGATGGAATTTGTTTTTTTGAAGTTTTATGTTTTTGATTTGTATATTGATGTCAGCGAAAGATCTTAAATGCATAGGTAGGATTTTGAACATTGTTCTGGCTCAGATATTGCTGATAAACTCCTTTCCAAAGTTATTATTTTTTTTATAACAGTGAGCTTCAGCAATGCAGGTTGGGCCTTTAATGAAATAGATGTCATCCCTCAAAATCAATTCTACAGATCTGTAAATGGGTATGACGTTCATCATCGAAGTGTGGAGTCCACCACAGAATGTGGTATGAAGGTAGCTTACACATATAATGAATTCTTTCAAAATTTAATTGATTTCAGTGACCACTTCTTCAAGTTCTGCAAATTCTGGAGGTAAAGCTGCTGCACCTACCCCACCTTCTCAAGCTCCGTCGGCTGGAGGGTCTGCAACAGGAGGTAATGCTGGTGCTGGTGGTGGTGGTGGTGGTGGTGGGGGTGGTGGTGGTGGTGGTGGTAATGGTGGTTCCAGTGGTGGTGGTGCCGGTGCTGGTGCCGGTGGTGGAGGTGACGGTGCAGATGGAGTAATTGGGCCAATTACTCCAACAGAGTCTCCGCAAACCATTGCCGCTTCTCGATTACACGGCCTTGTCCAACATATCTACGCTGCACAAGCGAGAGTACAGTTGGAAGCAAACGAAATTAAGAAGGCTCAGGGCGTTGCAAGTTCAGCTCAAAAATCTCTTGAAGAAGCCGCAAACAATGTCCGCGTTATAACCGCAGCCTTGCAGACTGCACAGCAAGAAGTTGCAGCCGCTGCTGTTCGAGCGCAGACCGCTCAATTGCAACTGGCTGCCCATGATCAATTGCTATTTGCAGCTCGGCAAAAGGTCGACGCGTTATCATCTCAAATGGTTGGACTACAAGCTGAAGATGGAGTCGTTGCGCCAAAGACCCTTGTGGATATCCAAAAATTATTAGCGCAGTTGAAGCAGCCATTGTCTCAAAGTCAAACACCCACTCCTATACCGCCAGTCGATACCCTAGACAACGGGGATGCAGGCAAAGGTGGTGATGCGGCCAAAGGTGGTGATGCTAAAGGGCTTCTCGGCTATGATGATTATTATACGGACGTGTAAAATTGTACAAATGGCGGTATGGGATTATTTATTTATATTTTATAGGATTAACTTATATTTGTTTGTTAACTATTTTAAACTGAATATAATTAATGCGATTGCCTATCAGTCAACGAGTAATTATATTTTTATATGACTGGTTCTAAATTTTTCAATGGAAGGACTGCTATTGTGGAGCTTAAACTTTTCCTATTAAAGGTATTTTCACTCTCTTCGCATCAATGTCAAAGAAATATAATGTCAAGTTTCTAGTAGCGCACTAACTCCATCTCGTCTTAAAATCTAAGATCAGCCCAGAACTTATCACGAATCGTATTGTGGAAATCGTCAAACCCAAGTCCGACAAAGTCCACACAAGAACTATTAAGAAATCGTTAATGGAACTTACGGCGACGACGGAAGCTGCTTCTGAATACATCAGAGCTAGATATTGCCATCGCCAACTACAAATCTGGGGAAGATTGACGGAATTTACCCAGAATTTATCAAAAATTGCCTTAAAACATAAATCTGTGCAAATTCTTCCCCAACATCCTATTGTCCAGAATCTTAACTAAAGAATTCAACAAAAAAAAAAAAAAAAAACAAACGATAATTTCGATTTTGAAGCCCGGGAAACCAGCTGATCATAGGGGACATAAATGATTTAGCCGTAGCTACATTGGCCTTAGCAACTCATATTGAATAAGGTTTCGTAAACAAGCTAAATACAGGTCCTACAGCGGCTTGCAACAAAGAAAGATGTTTATAAACATCTGAGAGCTCAAAAATCGGTCATTTCAAGTATTTGTCAATGACATGTGCGAATTAGACCAGGCAACTCAACAATGCTTTGCCACAAGGGTCAGAACCACTGTTATTCAACCAGTACATCCCTTATGCAGATGATCTAGCCATTACTGCTCAGAGCTAAAACATGGTCTTGATTGAATAAATGCTCACTAAATATTTCAAAGTCCACCTAGCCTAATAAAAAACTGAGTCATACTGCTTCCATTTAAGCAATCAATTAGCCTACCGAACACTGGAAGTTCAATTAAACGTCGTTGTACTTTCATTTAATCAACAACCGAAATATCTAGAAATAACAATGGAGAAAAATGCTGAACTCAGAACCAGAAACAACTTGCATCTAGCTCCTGGAGTGCTTTCCCTGACACACTTCGCATAGTAGTCCTTGGCCTGGTATACCCAAATGCTGAATTTGGAGATCCTATCTGGCAGATCAAGATAATTGATAACCAGCTTCACACTGCCGTGCGTATAATTACCAGAACTACTCAATGGCTCCCAGTGTTGAGTAACATCCTTCCGCCCCAAAATATGCTCGTCAAAATCCAAAACAACCCAAACTTTCCATCCCGAATGTATGAACGACGATGACCACTACCGCTTAAAGTTACGAAAACCTCCAAAGGGACCGGTTAAAAGCACGAATTTAACTTCAACGTAGAAGAGGAGTGGACAAAAGCTGGCAGGGATTTTCCAGCAATACACAACATTTACCAAGTATGCACGGACTCAACTCAACTCTACTGTGAAGGCATAACACTGGCAGTAGGGTGGTCATATGGCTAAAATGCAACTTGATCGTGATGATGACATCAGGAGGACGGAAAAAAAATACTGTGAATCATAAGCAATGACAATAATAGCGAAAACAAAACAAAATACTCCCCAGTTATCTGGACAGCCACCATTGGAGTTTACAGAAACTTAATACCACCTGAGTTTCAAACTACACCACTCTGTCTTTCTCTCTGTCTCTTCCCCTTTCCACAAAAACGCCCGTGTTCTAAACAAAAAAAAAAAAAAAGACAGGATAAGAACTGAATACGGCCGCTGCACAGACTTTCTGTACAAATGGGGCATATTAACATCTGGTGACTGCGAACCTCGGTAAACCATAAACCACATTGTATCTGATTGTCCATAACCATTTGGGAACGTAACATGTGCTTTTCTCACTGTAATAACTCCCAAGTTCTCAGACAAGCTAAAAGAGCTATCCAACCCTTCCAAAAAAAAGCCAGTTGGTATCCTAAAATATAGCAGAAACGACATAAGAAGGCTTGTGAGCTTCCTTACTGGTCACTGGCATTACTTTACCACCTTAATAAAATGAGAATTTCAAAAGATATCATCTGCCGCCTCTTCCTAGAAGAGGATGAAACTACAGAACACTTACTGTGTGAGTGTGTAGCTCTATGTAGAAGTAGGAGAAGCTTCTTCCTTAACTTAAGGAACTCCTCCGCAGCCGTAATTTTAGCTTTTATAAGGAAAGTAGAAGTACTGCTGCCCTAAAAAGTGACCTCTGGCATAATAGATCTTTCTGGTCGCAGTGCCTACATACCAGTTGGGCGCGGCCACATACCTGTTAACAAAAAAAAAAATCTCATTGTCCACTACACGAGTTTAATGGTATTGTACCTAGAAGATACTCGTATGCAGAACATAACATCCGATGCTTGGCATAACTTTATTATTTGCTTTCGGGATGAACATGGGGAAATAAGAAAGTGCAAATTCATATTTATGTTACATCTTAGTAAGCATATACAATATTGTTATAAACTGAGTCTTTATGATTGCCAAGAGATTTTTGACTATATACTTAAAAGTTTCCCATGCCTCCCATCAGAAAATGTGGCAATTATCTGATGGGAAATCAAATAGTTTTTAAGGCACTGAAAGCAGCTTCTACACGTTGCTTCATAATTCCGAGCTTGATGTGAATTGAAGCAAAACTTGACCAGGTTCGGTCGATATTTGTAAATCCCGGCCAATCTTTACTAGTCCAGTTGTCCTTTCAATTGCAACGAAGTTGCACAAAAAACAACTTTGTGTATAAACTCCTTGAAGGTCTAACATCATTCCTGGTACCTTGAAATCCCCACAAAGCATATTTCGTTTTGTGCAAGAGACAACACATTTTTATATTTCTTTCTATACAGTTGAGTGTACCTTCAACTAATATCTACATAGGAGTATATATGAATCTATAGGTCACTTTATTGGTATTTCAATGAAATAACGATAAAATGGGACGGACCCCGTGGTTTCTGAAATTCTGACAATTTTTTTTTTTTTTTCTTTACTTTAAATGGCGCTACAGTCCAGAGTAGACCTGACCCTAAACCAACAAGCGTCTGCAGTCAGCTTGATCTTGTGCTATCCAGTTTTGCACCCGAAGTGTTCAAGTACATTCGCTCTACATATCCTAGCCTCAGGCGATGGATTCGGATCCTTTTGACTAGGTCGATGTCGCTGTACAACCAGTATTGTTCGTTATTGTATCTTCGTGTACATTCCCCGTTAATACAAACGGAACCAGAAATCACTCGAAGAATTTTCAGTTCGAAACAACCAAGGGTGTTTTCATCCTTTGATAACGTTCATGCTTCTACGCCATATAGCAAAACTTATATAAAGTCACCTTAGTTGTCCGTGAGAGGGTTTTGCTACTCAATTGCATTCTTAGTCCCAAGAAACAGCGGTTCGCTTGATTTCTGCGCTGGTGTATTTTTTTTAATTTAAAATGAAGCCCAGGCAGACAAAGTCCTTAAGCCAGGCAGACAAAGTCCCTCAAAATTGTAGCTGTCTATTGTGACGTTCTGTCAAAGTCAAGGATGTTGACTGTCCTTTTTTGATGACATATACTTTGTTTTATTTTTTTTTTATTTTTTATAATTTGGGCGCCCTTATCCAAGTGTGGCGTCCAGATAACTGGAGAGCATTGTTTGTTTTGCTGTTATTGTCGTTGCTTATGATTCACAATATTTTTGTTCGTCTCCCTTATGTCATCATCACGATCAAGTTGCACTTTCAGCCATAACCACCCTACTGTCAGTGTTATGCCTTATTAGTTGAGTTGACGTAAGCTTTCGCAATTGATCGACTTTCATATTTATTTCATGCGAAATAAATAGATGATTATTGACATCACGATTTGAACCGTGAACCTGCAGCGTGACAAGCAATGATGTTACCACTACACAATTGTCCCCCTCAATTTTCCCTCGTTAATCACTAAACCCATTTTCGCCGCTTCTGTTTCAATACTCCCGAAAGCACCACCCAAAACTCAAATCAAAGAACTAAGTAATAAGGTGAAAACTATTTTTTGGATTACTGAATCCGAATCCATTGTGAAGGCTTAAAAATTAAAAATGTAGGATCCAAAATGGCTCACAAACAATTAAAAGATGGAGATAATTGACATCAATTAATACAAGTACAGAGTGCGGAAACCATTTGAAGATAAATGTGGAAAAAAAACGGTAAAGCTTATGCAAAAAGACGTTTATCAGGACATAATTTGGCACATAAATACATATACAGGGTGGCTGACATGAACTGTTACCAATTTCAAGTCACTGTGTCTGCCAAATTACGAATGACAGCGCGCTGAAAATTTGACAGTTGTTAATTCATTTCATTGTGTGTAAGGTTTTTTTTTTTTATCGCGTGCTTAGTTTTTGTTCTATCGACAATGGAATTCAAACGTAATAGTGTTATTTCCCTTCTTTTGACTGAAAAAGCACAACCAGCTATTGTTCGTGAGCTGAAACATTTGAAAGTGGAGAAATTGTTTGTGTATCGCACCATATCACGTTACAACGTGAGGTGGTCCGAAAAAGACAGCAACATCGTCAACAGTGATTCGGAGTGCGAAGGCTAGAAGCGAACGAAATCCTCGACGCGGAAGAAAAATGGCTTCTGAGCTAAACATATCTAGAGAACGGATGCAACACATTTTGAAAAATGAGCTCGGATTCAAGGCTTTTAGATTTTCTGTCTGGGGCATTTTGAAGGTCAAGGTTGGCACTAAAAAAATACCAAACAACGGACGCGCTCAAGTTAGCGCTTCACCGGGAATGGAAGCGCATTATACAGACACACTTGCGTGCAGCGTGCAATAAATTTATTGACCGTCTCAAGGAAATTGTTCGTGCCAAAGGTGACCATATCGAAAATATTAATTAAATCCTTGAATTTGAATAAATTTCCAACATTTTTTTTCTTTGGATTCAATAAAAAAAATATTCACAATTAAAAAAAATACAGCCATTTGAATTAGTAAAGTTCATGTCAGCCACCCTGTACTTCTGTAGCTCATATTTATTCAATAAAATCATATTCAGCAATCGATAACAGCCTCAATTTGTGACGGGAGATATGAACATTACTGAATTAAATGGTCCTTGGTAAAGTTGGCCATCACTGGAACAATGGTCTTAACAACTGCCTCTAGCACCTCGATGTATCCCGCAGGTTTCACTCGAAGACCTTGTGGAAAAAATATAGGGAGGCATAACATTACCTTCATTGCTCACTACTCCAAGAACCATTATACTGGTGTGCATCACACGGGGCAAATCTTAAAGCTCTGCACACAGCCATCTGTCGTTCCTTCTATTGACCTTCTGGTCCTGGTCGAAAAAAAAACTAAGAAGGCATCTTCCGGATGCTCCAACTTGTTGAGGAGCTGCCTTCTTCGGAGCACATGCTGCTTTTTTGTTCCTTCGACATAAGCTGGCCATAGCGTACCACTTATATCAGTAGTTTTCATGAACCACACCGCGAATTAGTCGCTCAGACACTTGAAGGTCCTGGTGAATACGATGCTGCACTTTTACAGGTTTTTCTCGCTGTCCGAACATGTTGAATACTTTTTGCGTCTCGAAACAGGTCAAACATAGTCGCCAGAATCCTCCATCTCGACGCGAAGCTTGGTAACGAACGATTTTACTTTCTTGCGTTAGGTATTTATCTAACATTGTACGAAGGAAAAACTTAAACATCTGCCATCAAAGTGATCAACACTACGACTGAACAATGACAGGTTCTGTTCTTTTTGTGAAAATTTTCGATCTCTAGATTTAAATCAATCTTGACATTGTTATACTACTCGTAGAGTAACTTAAAAAGTGGGATTTCTAATGCTGTTTCTCTGTCCGTCTGCCTGTGCTGCAGCTAAAACGGCTGGACGAATTTTCTTCAAACTTCATATGTAGGGTTTGTGATCTAAAGCAGGCGTAATATGTATGAGCGTTTTCAATAAGACTGTGTATTCCGTCTTTCGCTAAAAATTTGAATGACGGTACTAAATCGATATTTATTTCATATTTGACACATCTAAGGGCACTGAACCTGGGACGAGCAGAAATGCTCAGAACAGAGCTATTCAGTTTGGCGTAACCTAAGAGTCGCGAGTTGGAACCTTGGATGTATGAGTGGTCACAGCTACGAGCTTGAAGAAATGGTGATTAGAAGGCGATTAGAAGGTATCATGTGTGTGCAAGAAATGAAATGGCGAAACACCGGGAATCGGGCGCGTTTCTTGGACGTTAAGACAAAAGCTTACAAGATGTTCTAGTATGAATCGGAACAAGGTAAAAAAGGAATTGCTATCATAATCGCGGCAGAGCTAGTTGGCAACATCTTGACCATTTCAAAGTCCAGTGAACGTTTGATGTCTCTCAAGTTGGTGATACAGGGTGAGGTCTGGAATATTGTAAGCACATATGCTCCCTAAGTCGGATGCAAACAGAGAGAAAAAGATGCATTCTGGCTGGATTTTCACAACCTCATCAAAAACATCCCAAATGCAGAGCTTTTGTTTGTTGGCGGAGATTTGAACGGACATATCGGGAAGGTAAACGAAGACTATGAAGACTGCCATGGAGGACTGGGGTACGGCACCAGGAATTCTCCAGGTGAAAACATCCTAAGCATGTGCAAGTCATACGGTCTTATCGTGCTAAATACCATGTTCGTCAAACAAAGCCGGCACCTGATCACTTACAGCAGTGGTGGAAATGAAACCCAGATTGACTACCATTTGATAGCCAGTTTAATGAAGCCCCGGGTTAAAGATTGCAAAGTGATCCTGGGAGAGGCGATCGCCCAGCAACACCGTCTCCTCCTGACAGAAATTTTTATGGGGACGAGGAAGAAAACAAATAAGCAAACAAAGGTGGCTGAGAAAATCAATTAGTACAAGCTGGACAAAGGAAAAGGTGAAGCTTTTATTATCAGCATGATGAGGTTGGTGATGAGGAGTGCAGAGCACAAGAAATGTGGGGTTCCCTACAGCGATCTTGCTTGGAGAGAGCCAAATCACTGCTTGGAACGTCAAAAGGCCCCTGCCCACACGCCAAAGAAACATGGTAGTAATACGGGAAAAGAAAACGGCTTTGCTATCATCAAAGTGCTCTTCTACTAATAGCGATAAAAAAGCTCGCCTTGAAGTGATATATAGATGTTGCAAATGGCTCGTGAAGAAGAAGTGCGTCCAATTTCAAGCAAAAAAGTATGGAAGACCTCTATAGGGAGTTGGAGGAAATATCGTTTCCGGCGTCTGATAGGAACCAGGCTATCCAGGAGCTTCGACAAAGCAACTTGAATAAGGGAGCAACTATCTTCGAAATAGCCGCCCAGAGAAGAAGAAATGCTCAGGAGAATCGTTCTCTAAAGTTCATTAACAATGCTCAAGGTCAGCTTCTTGTGGAAGACGACAAAATTCTCCACAGATGGCCACAGTATTGCGAAAGACTTCTGAACGAACAGTTTCCCCGGGTACACTTTCCAAGAGCCGCTCCTTACCATGGTTGGGCCAGACGAGATACCCTCTGAGTTCTGGAAAAAGGTGGGAGACTTCGGGTCCAGATGGCTCATGATTCTTATCTCCAAACCAAGTGGAGGGAAAGTTATCTTCTTCCTTTGCACAAAGGAAAGGGCGATACGCGAAACTGTGATAACTACCGTTCTGTCAAGGTGGTGTCCTGTATTTAGTGGGTATTAGATGGCCGACTATCGAAAATAACACGGCTATCTGATGACCAGTGCGGGTTTGTCTCGGGTAAATCAACAATAGATGCAATCCAAAGTATAAGGATCATAATGGAAAAACATCCTTATTCGTTAAAGGACTTGTATAAGGTGTTGGTTGATTTTAAAAAAGCCTTTGATAGACAACCAAGAGATCTCTGAGGGAGCACGGACAAGAGTAAGATATCCCACAGGAGTCACCGAAGAGTTCCCAATCAAAGTCGGTGTACACCAGGGAAGCGACCTCAGTCCTTTTCTATTTATTGCCATCCTTTATTATATGCTTGAGGGAAAAGTGACGGACCACAAAGTGCATCAGTTATTCTTTGCTGACGATGGAGCTATCATAAGTGAAGATCAAATGTTCCTGCAACGAGCACTTGATGTATGGGTGGATGTTTTGGAGGGAAATGGGTACCGTATTAGTTCAAAAAAGACAGAAGAAGATGAAGTTTTATGGCGAGAAAAGGGGACATAAAGAAAAATAGAATTAAATATTTTTAGAAAATTGGAGGGTTTCGTTTAAGGATAGGTTAGCAAACTCTAAGGAGCGCCTACTCAGAAAGCGGAAATTATCTTTATGAAAGTCGTAAGAGGTGCGAAATGCGGGAGAAGTAGATTGAAGTGGTGAATTGTGGAAAAGTGAAAGAAAAAGGGGGTGAAAGTTATTAATAGTTGATAGATATAGGGGACAAAGCGAGACTGAGGAGTTATGGGATCAGTTATGAATATAAGGTCTAATTGCCTACCCATGTAATTAAAGACATTACTAACTTGATATAGACTTGAATCAGTTAGCCGATCTATGAAAAAACATTCCTTAGTGGAGTTGGCATTTGAAGCGATGAAAAAGGATTCATCATTAGAAGGAGTCCACTGCAGCTGAGGCAGATTAAAGTCGCCCAAAATAAGGACGTCATCAAGGGAGTTAGAAAGGTCAATAATTTGATCGATCGTGTCGATAGCAAGTTAGTAAGATTCGATTGGTTGGGCTGGTAGAATGTAACAACACATAACGTACAGGGATCTGTGTGGAAAAGTTGCTCTTATCGTAACAAGTAGACAATCCATCTATCAATCCATCGTATTCCTTAAACATTGGGAATACCATTTTTTTTTTTTTTTTGCAGTAACAACAAAATTTACTATTGTGCTCAGTTTTTGATTAAGTGGATTAAATGTATTCTCGCACAAGAAACAATCCAGCTGGATGATTACTTTGCATCAATTTCCTGTGCGCTATATTTTTGACGTGTTTTAATTTACCTTTAGTAAAACAAGGTTGTTTTTGCACACCCTAGATGCAAATGGAATGAACAAAAAAACTGGTGAACATTGTTTCTAAATTTAAATTACCTAATTGAAAAACCAAGTCAACAGAAATCAGTTTTGGTAAAGTTAATAATAAAAGGGCTAGCGTTAGATACAAAATTTAACTGACTTCCTAACCACACATTTGAGGAAAAATCATAGATTTATCTTCATTCTACCTCGAAAACGATTCATTTTTGAATTATATTGCTGTGTTAGCATTTGGATTCGAATTATTTACAAGTAACATAAATTCATTTACTTATACTTCAAACCCTTAAAACACTTGGAATGTAAAGGGTGGTTAAATTTTAAGGGCCGATGTTGAATGTGAACCACACCTAAACGTCAAGTTTTTTTCTGCATTTCATTTGACATTTCTCAATTTCAGACTAGCTCAATTTGAACCCTGGAAAGATACACAATCGAGCAACGCGAGCAGGCTTATTATGAAAATGGGTGTTCAAATCAAAATGCATATCGTGCATTTCGTGATTCTTTCGGTCAATTTAATCGTCCAAATATGCGTACAATCGGAAAAATCGTGCAAAAATTTGTGCAAACCGGGTCTGTAGGAGATGTGAAAACACCAGTGCATGCTCGTACAGCTCGTACTGCAGAAAATATTGCTGCTGTTCGCGATAGTGTGGCTGAAGAGCCGTCCACCTCAACTCGTCGTCGTGCCCAACAATTGCACCTCTCACGCTCGTCGTTGATGAACATTATGCATAAAGACTTGCATTTACGCGCTTACAAGGTGCAATTGACTCAAGAACTAAAGCCTCTTGACCATTTCAAGCGTCGTCAATGGTCACAATGGTGGCAAGAAATGGCAACAGTGGATGATCAATTTTCGAAGAAAATCATCTTCAGTGATGAGGCACATTTTCACCTCAGTGGATTCGTCAATAAGCAGAATTGCCGCATTTGGGCGAATGATAATCCAAGAGTGATTGTCGAAAAACCAATGCACCCACAAAGAGTGACTGTTTGGTGCGGTTTATGGGCTGGCGGCATCATCGGGCCGTATTTTTTCCAAAATGAGGCCGGTCAGGCAGTTACTGTGAATGGTGTTCGCTATCGTGAGATGATAACGAACTTTTTATGGCCCGTATTGGAAGATATGGATGTGGACGATATGTGGTTTCAACAGGATGGTGCCACTTGCCACACAGCTAACGAAACAATGGCTCTTTTGCGCGACAAATTCAATGGCCGTGTTATCTCACGTGGTGGCGATGTCAATTGGCCGCCAAGATCATGTGATTTGACACCGTTGGACTTCTTTCTTTGGGGTTATTTGAAAGAAAAGGTGTACGTCGATAAGCCAGCAACAATTCAAGAGCTAAAGGATGAGATAATTCGGCACATTAACGGCATAGAACCTCAATTATGCCTCAGCGTCATCGAAAATTTGGACCATCGGATGGAGGTGTGCCGCCTAGGTCGCGGCGGCCATTCGGCCGATATTTTGTTCCATACATAATTGAACCATACCAATATTATCATAATAAAAAGAAATGACAGTAATTTCCTAAATAATTTGTGTTTTATTCAAAATCAACATTGGCCCTTAAAACTTAACCACTCTTTATAAGACTTTCACAAATCAGTTTTCAAAATTATCTTATTATTGATGGTTTTAAATACGAACTTGTGATAATCACTTTGGCAAGCCTATATATACTTCGAAATTAAATACTTGACTATGATCCCAAAATAATGTTAACATTATCACAACTTTCTGGTATTTGAAAATTTACTCATTTCTAACTGAAAATTTCGGCAAGCATTGCAATAAAAAAATTAAACAAAACGTAAATATTGATAAATGAAAATTAACAAAAATTGTATCTTCAAGTATTGACCACTGGTACTCGTATTAATCCAATTCAAGAGATCAAAATATTTGTTTGGAATTTTTGTTTTAGTTTTGCTTCCTTCAGTAGTCAAAACATCGATAAAGGCAAATAAACAGAAAGAAAAAAACAAAAAAACAGGTCGTTTCTTAAGAAAATCCTTCGTTGCATTTATATCCAAGTAGTGTGAAATCGTGAGCCTAATATATTTTAAAATTCTTTTTGTCACAATGTTCCAATTATTATAAATTTTTTTTTTGTAAGAAAAGTAAATAAATAACTTAAATAAAATATTTACAGCAATCTAATGCCAGAGCTTTGAACAATACAGCTTTTAATATTTTATATTATGTTTTGCAATTATTATTATTTTTTTTTTTAATTGAAATTCATTGTTGCAAAATGTAGTTTATTCAAAAAAAAGGAACAAATATTAGCTTGGTTTTGTATTTATTTATAATACCTCCTTACTCCTTCCCTGTAATTTCTAAAAGATTTTTTTTTTTTCGAAGAAAGAAGATAAATAGAAAGTAGTTGTATTTGTTTAAAAGTTTAAAATCTGTTATTAAATAGTTTTTTTTTTTAAAAAATCTTATCCCCATTTCTAATTCAAAATCAAAAGAAAAAAAAAAAAACTAAATCAAATGAAAGAATAAAAAAAATAATATAATTATTTAAAAGTGGCTTTTGTTTGACAACACAATACAACGAATACAACAACCAAATATCCAATATCCAATTATATAGATATATTTTAAATATTCAATTACACTTCAACATAAATACAATACAAACTAATTTGGCGACACTAAGCTACAACACAATTGTTTTAAATGAGTTAAGTTCTAAAATATTCAATGCTATGCTGGATACCTGGGTTTTAGATGCAAAAGTTATGCTAAATTTTGTCTATGAAAACGTTCGAAATATTTCAGCCTTAATGTTATGATTAAGTGTGCGAGATTCACGGTTCGAGTTCCTGAAAATACTCGTACCAAACATTTTGTTCACTGTCCCACCCAGGGCTTATGTTGTGCGTTGTTGTAATTTTGAAATTTTTTTCACTGTCCACCATGAGACCACTTTCAAAAATTGGCCAAATTTGAACCTTTTTCTTTTTTCTACGAGTATTACTACATTTGTCAGTCTTCTTAATTTTATTTAAGTGTGCAAATCCGATTAGGTACGCAGCTTGTTAGTTTAAAAAAAAAAATCAGTTTACTAACTAATGCTGGTACTCTTCAAGGTTTCTCGACAAATCCTTCAGTGCCCAGCTGTTTACTAAAAACAGATGTGTCTTGGACAACTTCTAGTGTAGACACATTAAACTTACTTATTGATACACACTTCCCAAGTAATTCTCTGACTGCCAACAATATTGACTCTATCAAGTCAAATGCTCAAGAAACCAACATTTCAAGTCTGATTGCACAGGACAAACTCCTTTGGGCGCTACATAGCTTCAAACCATATAAATCCACTGGACCAGACAGCATAACACCTGCTGAACTACAAATGTCGTCTGACATTATCCTGCCAGTTCTAAAATATATTTTTCAGAACTGCCTGAATATGGTCCATATTCCGCATATATGGAGAGAAGTCAATGTGGTATTCATATCTAAAGCTGGTAAATATTCACATGCTAGTCCAAAAGACCTCAGACCTATTAGCCTATCATCTTTCCTTCTAAAAAACACCAGAACGACTGATTGGTGTCCATTTACATGACATTATTGACACATAACTGCTGTCCGCATTGCATACGTTAGTCAATAAAATCGACTACTCTATGTATCATAAGGAGTACACTATGGTAACTTTTCTAGATATAGAAGGCGCCCTTAACAGCGTCTACTCATCTGCGATAACGAAAGCACTGTCAAATCTGAAGATGGATAGCTCAATTGGCGATTAATTTACTGCTTAATAGTCGGATTATCAACTCAGTTGGGTGGAGCACCTGTTAGAAGATATGTCAGCAGGGGTACCCCTCAAGGGGGCGTCTTATCCCCACTTCTTTGGAATCTGGTGGTCAATGAACTACTGTTAATCCTGGAAGCTGAGGGTTGCGAAGTTATCGCTTATGCGGACGATGTTGCTATAGCAGTCTCTGGTAAACACCTCACTACCTTAAAAGAGCTCCTACAAAACGCTTTGATTAAACTATCTAGATGGACAGCTCGGTGTGGTCTAGGAGTGAACCTCCACAAATCCGAACTAGTCCTCTTCTCAAGGAAATATAAAATTCCACCTATTGACCCCCCATCCCTTAATGGAACAAGCTTAACTTTCTCTACCTGTATCTTATTTTGGATAGGAAACTAAGCTGGGGATCTAATATACTGAAAAGAGTTAAGAAAGCCACTGTCGCACTCTTCTCTTGCAAAAAAGCCATCGGGTGCAAATGGGGCTTACAACCCAGACTAACTCACTGGCTCTATATCTCGGTCATCAGACCGATCCTCATGTACGGGGTAGTTGTCTGGTGGACTGCCTTGGATAAGGCAATAAACCAGAAGTTATTAAGCAAAGTCCAACGTTCAGTTTGTCTGTGCATTAGTGGAGCACTGCGGACGACACCTTCCGCAGCTATGGGCATTCTTTTTCATTTAACACCCATTGATATTTATGGCAGGCAAATGGCAGCTAACTCAATTATTTGCCTTAAAGCTACTTCACAGTGGCCAAACAAAATTTATGGCCACGCCTCCATCTTAAATAAATTTAACATCTTCCCTGAAGACATTGACTACACCATCCCTAAGTTAAATTTTGACAAAAATATCCAAGTTACCATCCCTTCCAGAGCATTCTGAGAAGAAGGTGGATTCACGGAAGATAAGTCAGTACATTTTTATACCGACGGTTCAAAAACTAACGGCGGGGTGGGTGGTGGTGTCTTCTACCTCTCTTTTCGTCTCCCAAACCATTGTAGCGTGTTCCAGGCGGAGATAATGGCAATAAGGGAAGTCTTGTCTTGGCTAACGAAAAACGTGATATCGGCCATTGATATCCGCATCTCTTCAGACAGCCAAGCCGCAATCAAATCCCTGGAATCTTCCTCAACATATTCTTTAACAGCTCTAGGCTGCCGATCGTCTCTTATAGAGATGGCGCAGCAGTTTAATATTCACCTAATCTGGGTGCCGGAGTATAAGGATATTCCAAGGAATTGTAAGGCTGACGAACTTGCCAGCCATGGAACAACAATACCCATCCTTTCAGGCAAACGTTTACTGGGTATGCCTATCGCTACATGCAAACTTAAATTAAAGCTGGAAGCTATTGAAAGGACAAATTCTAGGTGGACAAGTGGTACAACTTGTCTAGCGACAAAACAGATTTGGCCCATGCTGGATCTGAAACGCTCTAGGAATTTGATTTCTCTAAATAGGAAGCATATTAGTGCTGTCATTACTAGACACTGTCTAATAGGCAAGCATGCAACAAGGCTTGGAGTATTCTCTAACGATTTCTGCAGAAGCTGCATGGACGAGGAGGAGGAAGAGACTATTCTTCACCATCTCTGCACCTGCCCAGCTCTCTCCCAAAGAAGGAAACTCCACTTAGGAGCCTTCTGTTTCAATGACCTAGATGATCTGAATAATATGGACGTTAGTTACATTCTACATTTCATCAGGCCGCGTCTCAAACACATATGTTATCACAATGGACCTATTATTGGTCTAAGTGTGTTGGCTTCTTTTGTTGACAGCCACTTCAACGTAACCTAACCTAGACGTAAACTCCGTCTCAGCGATATCCCACGGAATGACTTCCTGAAACTCCATTCACAGAAAGTAGAGGACTTCATTACCATGTGTGATGCTATTTGGGAGTCGGACAGAATCCCGAAAAACATAATCCCGAAAACCCAAAATTCCGAAAATCCACAATCCCGAAAGGCCAAATTCCCGAAAATTAAAGTGAACACCTCGCACCCACTCCAAATCCTACAGTGACCCCAAAAAGGGGTGTTGCGGGGGGCAGCATGCCCCCCCATACATATTCTACTGTTTATGCATTGTGGATATAATATTGTAGCATAATAATAACTACGCTCCTATGTCTATGCAGCAAATTCCGAAGTGACTTTCCATTCTGGCAGAATTTTGGTTCGAACTGTCCTTTCATTCGAGGTACGTGTCTGGGACGAAGTCTCCACAGCTCATGTCAACGAAAGAGACGAATAATATCAGGGATAAAAGGGAATTATAACTGCAAGAATTATTTCTCTTGTTCCAGTGGTCGAAGAATTTGCTAGAAGTTTCTGGCTATCAGAAACTTCTGCTATATAAGGACAGATGGCGATTAAAAAAAGACACAGTTGGTTTAGAACCGTGGCGAAGAGATTGGAAAAGTGATAATGGGCGAAGTTGTAATTTGGTGATAAATTGAAAGTTGAGAGTGAACCAGAAAAAGTAATTAGTTTGGATTTGTGAATTAAGTAATTGAAAGGAGATAAAGTGATTTGAGAGGAAAGAGACCTTGTCAGAAAAGAATTTGCGAAGAATAGTATAGTGTGAACTTGAATTGTTCTATAGGGTAGAAAATAAAGAAATAATTTCACAGAATAATTGTTTTATCTACTCGAGCCGTAGCTCGCATATTACATTGGTGTCAGAAGCGGGATAAAACTTATTCTGTGAATAATTATTTCTGTGGTGTGAAATTGCACAAAAAAAAAAAAACGATTTCTGTGTTGAGTTAATTAGTTGCGCAAAATGGGTCGCAAAATTGGGAAAACTAACTATAACTCAACTAAAGGCAGAACTCAGTAAGCGGAACCTCGACACAACTGGGGGAAAAGATGCCCTGCTGATTCGTCTGGAAGAAGCAGTAACGCAGGAAGGTGAAAATCCGCACGACGTAGAGTTTGACGTGGAAGAGGAACCAGCAAGTACAGCAGCCGACCCGGGTATAACAAGTCTGCTCCTGCAACTTAAGTTAGTCATGGACGAACAAAAGAAAGCAATAGAAGACCAAAGGAATTCTATAGAACTTAAGCTGGACGACCAAAAGAAAGCAATGGACGAACAAAAGAAAGCAATGGACGAACAAAAGAAAGCAATGGACGAACAAAAGAATTCTCTAGAACTTAAGATGGACGAACAAAAGAATTCTCTAGATGCTCTGGAAAGTAAACTTGATGAGCAAAACAAGAACTTGGAATCCAAATTCGAAGTGATCGAAGAGAAAATCGAGAAGGTCGAGACGCAACTCGAAAAAGTCGAAACTAGATTCGATGAAAATTTTGAGAAACATGAAACTCAGTTCGGGAAGATAGAGACTCAGTTTGAAAAAGTAGAAAAGCAAGTCGAAAATCTTGCTAAGGAGCTCAGCAACGTGAAGAGACAGACAGCACGGGAATATTCCACTGACGGTCTGAGAAGAAAGGAGATGCAGCCTCCTATCTTCGATGGTCAAACATCATGGCCAATTTATAAGAGGCAATTCGAAGCGGCCGCAATGACCAATAGCTGGGACGATGAAGAGAAGTCTATTGCACTCACGCTTGCACTGAGGGGTCCAGCTGCGGAGCTCTTGCAGACCATCCCGGAAGATAAACAGCAGAACTACGACTCTCTGGTTCAGGCTATCGAGATGCGGTTTGGGGATGAACACATGCAGCAGGTGTACAGGGTTCAGCTGCGTAGTCGAGTCCAGAAAAGGGGGGAAACGCTCCAACAGTTGCAAGCGGATATAGAGCGACTAGCCCATCTTTCATACCCTAAAGCCGGTGAGGAGCTTATCAACGAAATGGCGGTGGAAGCTTTTATTCAGGCCATAAAGGACAGACAACTGCAAATGGCTGTAAGGATGGCTGAAAAGCGAACACTCCCCGAGGCATTGGCATTCGCTTTGTCAATGAAGGCTGCGGACCAAGCATACCAGAGAATACACCGTGTCAGGGAAATGTCCGTCGTGGAATGCTCATGCCAGAGAACAGCCGTCATGGATGAAGACAGAGCTCGCGGAAGTCAAATCCGTTGCTGGAATTGCAACCAAACCGGACACCTACAACGGCAGTGCAGAAGTGCACCTAGACGAGGAAATTGTTCACATTGCGGAAGTAGGAGAAGCAGAGAGGAAGCATCTGGCGGTGATAACATCCATCCTTGTCAGTCAGACTTCCCAAAACCAGCAGTCGGGAAATGCGTAAGGACCAACTTCGCGGGGCAGAATCGAGGCCCCCAGGACCACCATTCAAGTTTCGCAAACCAAACGGGATAACAAGAGCCTGACAGTGGAGGCACTAATCAACAAGGAGAAGTACGTAGCCACCATCGACACAGGTGCCACTGCCTCCATTGTAAGAAGAGATATCGTCAAAAGCTCCTGGCTGCACAACACCAACAGCTACTGCCTGAAGACTGCAACAGGGGAAATGGCGAAGGTATTTGGAGAAGTTCGTCTTACGATTACTCTGGCAGGACTGACGTTCTCCCATGCGTTTCTGGTGGCAGATATATGCGACGAGTGCATCATCGGAGTAGACTTCATGAAAATTGAAGTAATCTTGGACATCGGGATGCAAGTACTGAGGTATCGAAATGTGGAGATTCCGATGGTGTACGGAAATGAGAATGCCGTAACTCTCAGGACAGTCATCAGCAAAGACGAAGTTTTGCCGCCGTCTTCAGAGACAATCATTTGGACGAAGCTGGAAGGTGATCTTGGGAGCCACCGATTCTACATAGTAGAACCAGACCCAGAGAAGAATTCTCAAGAGTACATCGTGGGAAAGACGTTAGTCGAACCAAAGAACACCATGGTTCCAGTGAGGGTTTTGAACGCAAGACCACACACTGTCAAACTAAGGCGAGGGGAGGTGACTGGAAAATGCACGCCGATTACCGCCGTCGCAACAATATCTGAACGTGATGCTCCAAAACCTCTCCCATCACCTTGGACAGCGGAAACGAGAGAGACGATTCTCCAGTCCAGTGAGCTGAATCAGGAGCAGCGAACTATGGCAGAGAATCTTATCAATGAGTACGCTGATGTATTTGCCTCACAGGACGGTGAATACGGCCGAACACACCTGGTACAACATCGAATAGACACTGGTGATACTAGACCAATTCGTCAGCCTGCTAGGCGCCTTCCATTGGCAAAGCAGACAGAAGTTGCAGAGATGGTGTCGGCAATGGAGAAAGAAGGTCTGATTGAAAGTTCCAAAAGTCCGTGGGCATCACCGGTTGTACTGGTTAAGAAGAAAGATGGCAGCACGCGGTTCTGCGTGGACTATCGGCAGCTCAATTACGTCACCAAGAAAGACAGCTACCCTCTGCCACGGATTGACGACACGCTAGACACACTATCAGGAGCCCGATGGTTTTCCACTCTCGACTTGAAGAGTGGCTACTGGCAGGTACAGATCCATCCAGAAGACCGGGAGAAAACCGCCTTCACCGCAGGAAATGGGCTATGGCAATTCACGGTAATGCCATTCGGGCTGTGCAATGCTCCGGCGACTTTCGAGCGATTGATGGAATGTGTCCTGCAAGGGTTAACATGGAAAACCTGTTTGGTATACTTGGATGATGTCATCGTCGTAGGAAAAACGTTTGCGCAACACCGAGACAATCTAAGGGATGTGTTGCAAAGGCTTCGAAGTGCCCACCTGAAGCTCAACCCCAAGAAGTGCGCCCTGTTTAGAGCGGAAGTCAAGTACCTGGGACACATAATTTCAGCGAAAGGAGTGAGAACCGATCCGGAGAAGGTCGAAGCGGTGAAAAACTGGCCAGTCCCCAAAGACAAACACCAACTAAGGAGCTTCCTGGGCCTAGCCACCTACTACAGACGGTTCGTGAAGGATTTTGCCGGGATCGCAAAGAACCTGCACCAGTTGACGGAAAAGGGAAAACAATTCAAATGGTCAATTGAGTGCGAGAAGAGCTTCAAGGCACTTAAACAACGGCTATGCGATGCCCCGATACTGGCTTACCCCACTCCCGGGGAAACGTTCGTTGTGGATGCAGATGCTAGTAATGTCGGGGTAGGAGCCGTACTCTCCCAGGTGCATGACGGCCAAGAGAAGGTGGTTGCGTACTTCAGCAAGGTGCTCTCTAAGCCAGAAAGGAACTACTGCGTGACAAGGCGGGAACTTCTAGCTTTGATCTTGGCTACGAAGCATTTTCACAAATACCTCTACGGGAGGAAGTTCGTTCTTCGCACAGACCATGCAGCCTTAAAATGGCTATTACAGTTCAAGAGTCCTGAGGGTCAGGTCGCAAGATGGATCGAAAGGCTGCAAATCTACGACTACGAAATACAGCATCGTAAAGGAAAACTCCACTCTAATGCGGATGCACTGTCCCGGAGACCATGCAGAACGGATTGTAAACATTGTGCGCGTCAGGAAGAACGGGAGCTGGTTTCCATCCAAAGAATGAGAGCCGAACCTATCGCCGGCTGGAGCGTAGATGAGATCCGGAACGCTCAGAAGGAAGACCCGGATATCGAGCCGATTCTGGCCTGGAAGGAGAACATGGAGAAACCGGATCATCAAGACATCTCTCACAGAAGCCCGACCTTAAAGGCATATTTTGCGCAGTGGGACTCCCTCCATGTCCAAGAAGGTGTTCTGAGAAGAAAATGGGAATCCTCCGACGGAAAGTCGCTTGTAATGCAGCTTGTCGTACCGCGGACGAGGGTCAAGGAGGTGTTACAGGAAATGCATGGCGGGGCGACCGGAGGCCACTTGGGAGTGAATAAGACGCTAGAAAAGGTACGAGAACGTTTTTATTGGTTAAAAGCGAAGGAAGATATCGAAGACTGGTGCAGAAAATGCGACGTGTGTGCAGCTAGCAAGGGTCCGAGAATCAAAACTCGAGGTAAGATGCACCAATACAACGTGGGAGCACCTTTCGAACGAATCGCCATCGACATCGCAGGCCCTTTCCGGAAACCGACAATGGTAATCAGTATATACTCGTAGTGATGGACTACTTCAGTAAGTGGCCGGAAGCGTTTCCGATCCCTAACCAGGAAGCCAGAACCGTGGCGGAGCAGATCGTCTACAATTGGGTTAGCAGATTCGGTGTGCCCTTGGAATTGCATTCTGACCAAGGGCGGAACTTCGAGTCAAGAATCTTCCAAGAGATGTGTCAACTACTCGGAATCAAAAAGACAAGGACAACCCCGCTTCATCCACAGTCGGACGGTATGGTGGAGCGTTTCAATAGGACTTTGGACGAACATCTCTCGAAGGTCGTAGGTGACTACCAACGGGATTGGGACCGGCAGATTCCCTTGTTTTTGATGGCCTATAGAAGTGCCGTGCATAGCACTACTCGACATACGCCGTTCGAAATCTTATTTGGTGGAATAGCTCGTTTACCCAGTGAGGTGAAATTTGGATCTCCTACCAATGAGCCCAGAAATGAAGAAGAGTACGTGGCGGACCTTAGGGAAAGGCTTAGGGACATACACCAAAGGACCAGAAGCCAGATTAAGATGACGAGCGACCGCATGAAGACCAGGTATGATGCCAAGGCAACAACGTCAGGATTCCAGGAAGGAGATCTGGTGTGGCTGTATAATCCCCATCGCCAAAAGGGGAAATCACCTAAATTACAGCGGAACTGGGAAGGTCCCTACAGAATAGTAACCCGCATCAACGATGTTGTCTACCGCATCCAGCGAGGACCGAGGGCCAAAATGAAAGTGGTTCATGTGGACCGACTGAGTCGATACAATGGCCGAAATGAGGATGCACTTGTTCGGGACGAACACGTCTAAGAGGGGGGCAGTGTAGCATAATAATAACTACGCTCCTATGTCTATGCAGCAAATTCCGAAGTGACTTTCCATTCTGGCAGAATTTTGGTTCGAACTGTCCTTTCATTCGAGGTTCGTGTCTGGGACGAAGTCTCCACAGCTCATGTCAACGAAAGAGACGAATAATATCAGGGATAAAAGGGAATTATAACTGCAAGAATTATTTCTCTTGTTCCAGTGGTCGAAGAATTTGCTAGAAGTTTCTGGCTATCAGAAACTTCTGCTATATAAGGACAGATGGCGATTAAAAAAAGACACAGTTGGTTTAGAACCGTGGCGAAGAGATTGGAAAAGTGATAATGGGCGAAGTTGTAATTTGGTGATAAATTGAAAGTTGAGAGTGAACCAGAAAAAGTAATTAGTTTGGATTTGTGAATTAAGTAATTGAAAGGAGATAAAGTGATTTGAGAGGAAAGAGACCTTGTCAGAAAAGAATTTGCGAAGAATAGTATAGTGTGAACTTGAATTGTTCTATAG
Source organism: Pocota personata (assembly GCA_963082735.1). Lineage (NCBI taxonomy): Eukaryota > Metazoa > Arthropoda > Insecta > Diptera > Syrphidae > Pocota > Pocota personata. The sequence goes on from OY720431.1 coordinate 58,181,087, forward strand.
GGTAGAAAATAAAGAAATAATTTCACAGAATAATTGTTTTATCTACTCGAGCCGTAGCTCGCATATTACAATATATATATATATTTGAACATTTGACATTTTCGGGATTTAGTTTTCGGGATTTTTTTTCGGGATCTTGGTCTTTCAGGACTTTGGTTTTCAGGATTTTGACCCTAACCCATGCTATTTATTAAATCGAGAGCGAAAAGGAAATAGTTTTTGATAGTTCGTTAAAAAAAATCAAAATATTCGCATTGAAAATCGTTGTAGAAAAATCCAAAACGTAAAATTTGGATCATAATAACTTTTTTGTTGCACACACTGTTTTCGAGAACTTCGCAACAGAACTGACAAAGAATCTATAGATCCATTAATAATGCCAATTATGAAACTGAATTGTATGCAGGCTGGATCTCAAAAATTGTTCTGTATAGACTCAAAACCTAAACTTCTACAATATCTTACCACATTTTCTTACGATGCACCGTTTTCTAAATAGTCTTACTCTATAAACAGTCTTATTAACTTCAGAGTAAAATCGGTTATTTTAATCGGTTTTGTAGAGAAATTTGTGACCTAAAATTTCGGCCGTAACATCTCTCATGGAATGCACCAGATGAAGTGAGATAACTTAGAAGAAGAACACTTACATTTCTACCGTAAATTTTGTTCGTAGGACATCTGTTTGCAAGATATTCGATTGCTAATTGTCAATTTTCGAAAATTTAGTCGGTATCCTTATCGTATAGAGAATTTTAAGGCCTAAAATTATGATCGTTAACAATTTTTTCGCAGGACTCACCATTTGCGAGATATTCGCACCCAGAAATAATTTTTCATTTACCTTAACTTTAACCGGGTAAAAGTAGGACCGTAAGTTTTTCGAAATTTGAAATAATTCGGGATCCATCTTGTAGACAATTTCAAAGCTTAAAATTTCGGCCGTAATTTCAAGATAATCTCAGTTGAAAACGATTTTAGTATATATACATGTCCTCACCGATCCAACTTGGCAATGTCCGCCGTCTTGCAAAAGTTATGGGCAAAGGAGCTTTCTGGTTAAATAGATATTACATTCCATTTCACCCAAGATAGAGCTTCTTTGATCGCCATTACTCGTATCTCCGTCTGGAAAACGTTATAGTGATCTGGGAGGCGGAAAGAGAAGCTAACGTTTAGCCTGTCGGACAAAACCCCGCCACCCACCCCATCGATTGTTACTTTCATACTTGGCATAGGTTCGCACTTCCTCCAAGTCCCTTGTAACTTCAGTAATTTCCTTCAACTGCTGTGATTTTCAGAGACTATTCTGCGAATGTTCTGCTCGCTCCTGCTCTTAACTTTCTAACCATCGAAGTCAACCAATTTGTGTTATTTTGCGATATTTGCGTCGAGTTACAAACTTACAGTCTTTCTTTTCAGTTGGGGAATGCGCACATGCAAGTTGGCGCAGAAGTCATCACCCTATCGGAAACTGCTGTCTATTTTGAAAATGGCGTTTCACGAAACAAAAGCCGAATACATGTAGGCAAACCATTGATAGCTATAATCTTCAAGAATGCGGAATAATTGTGTCAATGTTTTTGACAAATAATCGATCGGTGGTTTTGGCTGTGAACTTCGGTCATATGCCATCAACTGGGCAAACACTGAAGCGCTTAGATGCTCGCTTCGAGGAGACTGGCCCAATACAGGACAGTATCAGACGTGGCCGGCCCTAGAGCAACCGATCGGTCGAGAATATCGTTACAGTATTCAAAAGGACCCTTAAAGACCAAGCAGATGACGGGCCACGCAATTGGGCATCGACAGACAAATTTTGGTGAAAGGCTTTAGGATCAACCCATACAAAGTGCAAACAATGCATCAGCTGCAGACCGCCAATAGCGTACAAATTACAGCCAAATCATATGCGACGAGGCGTATTTTCATCTATGACGATACGTGTAATGCCCAAAGAACCATTACATCTTCTCGGAGTTATTGTTTGGTGCGATGTTTACCGAGGAAAGATGATTGGCCATATTTGTTCGAGGCATCACTGTTACTGTGACTGGTGAGCGCTACAGAACCAGGATCAACGACTTCTTGTTGCCGCAAATTGACGAATTGAGTTTGGAGAACATGTGGTTCAAACAGGACGGTGCATGTATTTTTGATTTTACAAACAAGCTACAGACCTTGGTGGTTCTAAAGGAGAACAGCCGACAAGAAGTGGAGAATTTAACGGCAGATGTTTTAAGAAAAGTCATGGAAAATGCATTGGAACGAGCTTGAACGTCCATCAACTCTGGCAACGGCCGCCTGACCGATAATTATCTTAGCCATTTAATGGAAAACAGTTTAACACTTATGATACCACTATCCAATCTGAATGTCAGTATTCGTTTTATTTGCGAATTCGGTATCCAAGTCGGCGCATTTCTCTGATGGCGATTATATCTTATTGGCACATAATTCGTCAGAATGTCCGACATCTGTTGGTAAAATCTAAAATCTGGGACTGTTCCGCATACTATTTTTGTGCGTGAATTGGATGAAAGAAACCCGCATGTCAGATGGGGTGGAAAGAACCGTGGGGGATGTCCAACTGAGCAAGGCGTAGATAGCGTTAGACATGATCGATGGGCTTTTAGTTAATCCTCCCAAACTGAGGTTGTTCTCTTCACGAGAAGGAGGAAGTTGATCGGTCTGATTGCTTAAAGGCGTCACTATCTGAATCTTAAATGAAGCTTAGTAATCCTGGATAGTAAACTTCTTTGGTCAAAACATGTTGAGTCGAAGACAGCTCTCAGTTTTCTGGCAGTGGAAGGGAGCTTCCGGCAATACACCAAAAAAGATCGTGAGGACTTACACGGCAATGATAAGACCTTCCTTAGCATATGCGTCGGTTGGTTGGTGGAAAAAGCTTTGAAAGAAAGAATTGTTGTCGAATTTGCACGGATGTTTCCGAAGTCAATCAAGGGACTTATTTGCGCCTGTCTTTTCAGTGGAGACTTAATAATATAATTAAGCAATAATAATGATCATAAATTATATTTAAAGGAATATGCGGAGGGGCGGCAGTATATGTCTCTGCAGCAACAATCATACTGCACTTAAGACCTTACTCAGCCCTTTAATCACTTCCAAAATAGTTCGAGAATGTAAGTGCCTTGTGAATGAATTCGGTCGCAAGACTGAATGCATTGAAGGTTCCGGGTCACCATGTACTTGCTAGCCAAGGCTCGGAGGAGAACGGAACATGGGTGATATGACTCTAGACATTCTTGCTGTCCCTCAATAGAAAAGACTGCAGACAACATACCGGCGTTCTGAGGGGCCATTTCACTTTTATAAAGCATCTTAATGTGCTAGGCTTACTCATAAGCAACACTACCATCTGCGACGCATGTTGAGAGGGCGACGATACTGCGGAATATTTCCTCTCCGATTGTAGTATCTTTGCTCGTGTCAGGTGGTAGATCTTTGAAGCTGATTTGGTGACTGATGATATCATAAGCGATACCAAGAAATTTCATTAACAGGGGGTTGCTGGCTGAGTGCTCCAGTGCAGTATTTTCTCCCTCACAAAAAAGATATCTAACAGAGTTTTATCGGTTAAAGTTAGTATCAAAGACAAAAAAAAACGATTAACACAATGAACTCTCTCTCATACGCGAGTTATGGTGTGACAAAAAGTTTGCGAATTTTGCCTGCCAAAGCTTCACCTTTGACATTACATGAAAAAGTCTATAAAAAGGGGTATCTAAGCCAAAAAGTGAATCAGACATTTGAAATAGTTTACGTCCAATACACTGTGTTCAAGGGCCACCTACCTACTTTTCACTGCGAACGTTTTCATCTAAAAGCTGACTTTAAAGTACTAGATTCGAGTAACCTCATTTCCAGCATAGCACTATTGAAATATTTGCAATTTAGACTGAAACAAAGTTAAAAACGAAACTTAAGGGAATAAATAGTAATTTTCACAATAACAATTATTTTGAGTCTAACTATGGTGAGTTTTATAGTTCAGAATGAAGTTTTAGATATGTACTGCTCTTGTTATTCAAGAACACTAAGCTAAAATTTTGGGAAAGCGTCATTATTAACTTACCCCTGGAGTAACCATCATTTGGACTGGTATTTCCCCCTGAGAACGATCTTCGCTTGGCTGCAGTTGCAGCTGCGACTGTTGTTGTTGTTGCTGCTGCTGCTGCTGAAGTTGGTAGGACTCCATGGCATTCATAGACGTTTTTTGACTCTGATTCTCCACTGAATATGGCGGAACTGCATCTGGATCAGGTACTGATGAACGATGGTGCTGAAACACAGGATATGCAAACGCAATATTAATTCATATTTCATAACCAAATACAATGTACAGCACTTTGCTAGATGCATAATTGATTTTACGAGTTAAAAAAATGTTTTTGCAGTTTTCGACATACTTGTGACATATTCGAATGCCTAAGCGATGACACATGATCGTAACTCTTGTAACATCCCATTCCGGTAGTCGCTGGATTCCTGCCGCTGGTCGATTCGCCTTCTGTACTATTCCCATCGGTTTGCGAGAGATTATGCCCTGTGGGTGAGCGCCGTATCGCTTGAGTTAGCCGTTGCCAATTCGTTATGGATTTGCTACGACTTTCTCGTTTTTCTTTTGTTTTTTTTTTTTTTTCAAAATTTTGTTTTGTTTTGTTTTGATTGTTAGTTGCATGTGTTGATGTGTGTGCGGCGCAACAGTGTGTTTGTGAAAGTGTGTTAATGTTGTCAGATTTTGCCATGAGATGAGTATGTTTGTTTTTGTTGGTTTTAATTTTTTTTTTTTTTAATAAGAACACAAATTTTTTTTTTTTTTTTTTTTTAGTTTGGTTAAACATACATTTTGCCGTTTTGTAGAAATGACATGGTCCATGATGGAGATTTATAATGGTATTGCCAATTTTATGTGGTTGCACATTTTTATTTATTTGATTAGTTTACAATATAAAAAAATAGAAAAAAGAAAAAAAAAAATATATTGAAATTAGCAAAAAATCTAGGCTTAGTTTCTAACTCGTTTAACACTGTACAACATTTACACAAAAAGTCACATAAAACGAAGATTTACAGACGACGAAGAACTGCATTGGCGACGGTTAGTCGATTTTTTTTTTTTTTTTTTTTTACTTTTATATAGTATGTAGATGTAGAACAATAATTATGACAACATCAATTAAGGAGCTATATACGTTTGATGGTTTCAATAGGAATTGGCTTTCGTGGTCACTTAGTTGTGGGTATTGCAAAACACCAAATAAGAACGGACGTAGCCGGAGTAAATCGATATGTACCTCGATTTAAAAATCTATACCGAAGAGAATAGACTTTGCTAAATCTTAAAGAAGTACTTTTAAAAGCGAAGATAGAGATACAAAATTATATTGAATTTTAAAAAGCATAATACGCACGATTTGCATTTAATATAATAAATTAAAAAAAAAAACGATAAAAAAACTTGTTTATGAAGCGGAAAAACAGATTTATTAACTGTTTGAGAAGAAACTTATATTCATTTTTATCCATCCCTACCTATGCCAAATATTATAGATATTGTGCTCTGTTTTCTGTAAAATTTGTGCTAGATTTTCACAGTAGAGTTATCAGATATAGGAGAGTCTACACACCTTCGTGTAGAGTAAACGTTGAAAAATCAGGGAACCACAGATTTGGCCTATAAGAACAACGTTGGCGAAAAATATGACTCTTTGAATTTCCTTCGATCATCGTACATCAAGCTGATGTAAAATTAGTCTTGCCTTCCGGTGCACAAGTGTCAGGAGAAATAATTTCGAATTTCAAATTGAAGAGGTGCTGCAGCTTGATCTTGTATAGGCAAACTCCAGTATGTCCTGTTTTACATGAACATCCGACGTCCAAAATACAGGACTCAGCTAAATCGGAAATTTTGGGGCTCGATTTTAAGTTCTTTTCCCACTCTACAGATTTGATTAAATTATCGACTTATACTCGTATGTCAGGTTCGGCAAACCCCATAGGCGGACCAGTACGGTTGTGAACCTTCTCCTCAGGATCATAACCTCGATGTAAGGAAAAGAAGAAGACTCGTATGTCACGTTCCACACAAAATTGGTGGCAACAAAATCATGAGATCTGTTACAAGATAGTGGCATGCTGTGGAGACATCTAGGTAAGTGTTCGATGATATGCATACAGTTGCACTACGTTAGTTGGGTATAGGTAAGAAAGTAAGGCGGTATAAACCGCACAATGGAATCGAGTAAACTAAAGTAAAAAAAAAAAACACTGACATTCGCAACTTGAAATAGGCAGAAGAAACCTATAACAACAATATTATAGAGTTTCCGAAAGGACGAAGAAGCCACCAAAATGTTCTATAACGAAATCTACAGAAAAAAACAACTGTGGTTTTTGCAGAGGTGTGTTATGGCCTTTGGGGCCTTAGGTGGGCTCAATTTTCGGACCCCCCCTAAGAATCTTTTTTTTTTGAGTAGGTTAGGTTAGGGTGCCTGTCTGTACCTGTGTACAGGCACACTTAGACTAAAGTGCGTCCGTTGTGATACCACGGGAGATATTGTTATTTTAATTACCTAAGTTGAATCAGCCAGAGCTTCGTATGAAGCAGAGAATGCTTCTGACGTCAATATACCCCAGGTATCCGAGGTCATGGAACTCCTAGATGGAGCAGTCTTTTTTTAGACAGAGCTGGACAGGTACAAAGGAAATGGAGGGTCGTTTTCTCATCTTTCTCACCCCTGCAGCTTCTGCAGTAGTCTATTTGAAAAGAGGCCCAGCCTTTTAGCGTGTTAACCGGTAAAACAGTGCCCCATGACAACACCGATGACGGTGCTGATTAGCGATCATTGTCTAGAGACTCTGTAAGTAGTAAGAATCTCCAATCTGTAAGGCACTTTTGATTGCATCCAGCATGAGTAAAGGTTTACTCGTAGTGAGAGGCATACATCAATTTTATCTTTCCGGCATAATTCTGAGGGTTGTACCTTTTCTAGCGAGCTCATCAGTCTTACGGTTATCCGGTATGTCTCTGTGGTCTGGTACCCAGCATTGGTGGATACTGAATTGATTTTTAGAGTAGCAGACAATAAATGTTTTAGTCATTGTATTGAAAATGACTAACTTTTAAAATTAGATTTAAGAATTGTTATGTCAAGAAAACTAGACATAAGTAGTTGTGTGGGGGTATGTTGTGATAAAAAAGGCGCTTGCAGGAGTAAGTTATAGGTCCGAATCTTTAATAACCAATTCTGCATAAAGATCATAGGTCCTAGATGGCTTCCTTGTGGTGCCCCCGGGGCTGCACTAATTTAATTTGATAAGTGTGATCTGAAAATCAAGTGCTTTCTGTTCGAGAAGAATGATTTTGTGAGAGATTTATCTAAGCTTTGCTGTAATCGATAGCCGAAACATAAACTTATTCGCCATTGTCTAAAGCAAATAACTAACTCAGGTTTCTAATCTGAGACGAAGTTGAAATTCCCCTTATCAGAGAAGTAAGAAACCTATGTTAACATGAGTTATGCACCAGCCCAGGTTTTAGAAAAAATGCCATCAGTAGCCTTAAGAAACTCAAAATTTATAATAAACGCATGACTGAAGCTTCGATATGTCCCACATCATTGGAAAATTGCTAAAGTGATTGTAACACCCAAGCAAGACCAACAGAAGTGACGTCTTATAGACCAATATCGCTCATACCAATCATGACAAAGGTTTTTGGAAAATTTCTCCTGAAAAGGCTTAGAACAATCATAGAAGAAAAAAGTGTAATCCCGAATTATCGGTTTGGATTTTCCAAGATTCCACAATAGACCAAGTGCATTACAGATGTAGTGGAAAAAGCACTAGAAAAAAAACAAGTCTGTTCAGTACTAGTTTTAGATGTTGCTCAAGTCTTTGAGAAGTTTTTGCATAAGGGCCTTGAGTACAAACGGCATAGGGATTTACCTAGACAGTATAACGAATATTGATATTCTATATTTTAGATTGATTCTTCCGAGTTCGATCCGAACAAGAATATTCAGAACTAAAGAGAATTAATGCAGGTGTTTCACAAGGAAGTATCCTAGGACCAAGCTTGTATCTGTTGTATATCGGGGATATACCGGTGGATAACAATGCCATGATGGCTACTTTCGCAGCAGAGAATCTGCAGACTGCAAGCACCTTGTGACACACAATCAACGACTGCAAAACCACATCAACTCCGAGATAGAAACCGTCTTAAATATAAGAGACAATATCCGGAAATTGAGAAGAATCCAGCCTTATGAGGTAATGGGAAAGTATTTACTACTATAAACTTTAAATTTGAAAAATAAGAAAGAAAATGAATTCACCAATCTTTCATATAATTTTGACAATTTACTAAGACTTAGCGAGCCATGTGCTGCATACGAGTATGCCTAAAATTGCTTAGAGGTCAATTTTCAGCAAAATTGTTTGAGTCATATCCGAGGCCATTAATGAAGTTCCGATAATTTTGGAGTGCAAATTCAAGTTCAGTTTGTACCCTGAAAAGAGCACAGGCTACTGACGAACCAGCGGAGACCCTCGAATGCTACAAAGTGGATATATCGTGGGTGGCCACTGTGCGGATAGTGTGTTTACTTGTGACCTGAATGGTGCAGGTTTAAGCCTCATCAGGGAACAGTAACCAACAGCCTGTAAGATTCGAAACGAATGGAAATTAAGTTTCACCAACTACTTCATCAAAAAAGGGGATTTCTGCTTGGTAGTGTTCTGGGATTTGAAAATTTCCTTTTAATTAATTCAATTCAGAAAATATGACAGAATGGACTGGGTGTGAGAAAAGGACAACAACCATTATTTTGGTGTGGTTTTGCTGGAAGGGGCAGATTTAAGAAAAAATATTTAAGCTTTCAGCCCGTTAGCAAATGATTGATGTTGATCCCCATCAAAGGAAAGTTTAACCAGTTGAACCTGACTTGCGCCCTCGCCTACACAAAAAAGAAAAGAGGATGCTATCAAGTATTGTACCGCCGACCTCCTCGAAAAAACTTTTCAGCCGTGCCCAAAATTCTTCCTTGTAGATTACAACGCAAACAACAGAAGAGAATAGGCCCAAATATTTTACTATATTGTAATATGCGAGCTACGGCTCGAGTAGATAAAACGTTATTCTGTGAGATTTTTTCTTTATTTTCTAGTCTATAGAACAATTCAAGTTCACACTATACTATTCTTCGCAAATTCTTTCCTTACAAGGTCTCTTTCTTCTCAAATCACTTTATCTCATTTCAATTACTTAATTCACAAATCCAAACTAATTACTTCTTCTTGTTAACTCTTAACTTTCAATCTATCACAAAACTACAACTTCGCCCATTATCACTTTTCCAATCTCTTTGTGCGGTTCGAAAACCAACTGCCATGCCTCGATCGCCATCTGTCCTTATATAGTCGCATTTCTGATAGCCAGAAACTTCTAGCAAATTCTTCGACTATTGGAACAAGAAAATTCTGATGTAATAATTCCAAGATGACAGCTGCAGCCAATAATCTCTTGCAGTTTTGCGGTTATAATTATCTCTTAATTCTGCGACGTCGTATCCGTCTCTTACTGTGGACACGAACCTCGAATGAAAAGACACTTCGGAATGTGTTGCCTGTTTGAGGGCGTAGTTATTGTGCTACATTATGTTACAATATTAATATTCATTGTAGTATGTAACACAAGACAACTTTCGAATATATTGCAAGTATGTACGTTCCGAGATACAAATATTGACTTGGATCATTACTTGTTGAAAGCGAAGGTAAGGATGTGAATATCCAATGATGCTTTGTCTAAAAGCTTCACCGTGAGGAGTTTCAATATTGCTGCCGATTGAGTATCATTTGACCTCTTGGGGAATCATCAAACAGTAACATCAAGCGCGGGAAAAATTTGCAGCCACAGCAGAGTTTAAACAGTGCTAAGTTTCACTTGACCACTTGTACAAAATCCCAGGCAAACGCTGAACAAATTCAAGTCTACAGAGCGGCGTTATAGAAAAGGACAATAATTTCTCGTCAGCTTTACTAGCAGAAAAGAAGGACCGAAAAATGGGTCCTCACATACAGATGGAGGATGACCGATTACTTCATCTACTCGACCGGACCGAAATGAAATCAGCTATAAACCACCGTCTTAGATGTTCTAAGAGCTGAACTATTTAAGGCTGCGGGAGATGACTTAATATGGAGCAAGCACCACCTCATCTGTAAGATATGATCGAATGAATGTATGTCCAATAATTGGAAAAATCACATTCGGGACCCTGTCTGGTGTAATGTCTTTTATTGACTTCTGAAGGATGATAATCACCGAGATCGTCAACACCACTTTCGCTGTGGTACAACTTTTCAAACTTCTTCTCTAGCGTCGATTAACGGGGGCCAAGATAGGTCTAGCTTTAAACAGGAATAAGACGAAGTATATGCTGCCAACAAATGACGGTAATTATCATTTCATCAGGGTGTGTGTATCTATAACTTCGAAGTAGTTAAGGTATATATCTACTCGCTTCCATAGTAAATGCTGTTAACGATATCAGAACAGAGGCTAAATGTACACCACTCCTGTTTCAACGGGCTAAGAAAGCAATTGGGTATATTTAGTTATAGGATACATAAAGAAATTTTGCCTCATCACATAGATAAAGGAATGCTATGTATGTAGTGTATTACTAGAAGTTGAACTTGGCACATTTTTTAGATCTCACTTCTTTTCGTGGCTGAGATCTTGATCATTTTTCACGTTCACGTTGAAGACGACTCTAATTTTAAGGGCAAATGCTTCTACAGGCATCCCACACAGTGATCGCATATCCTCTTTCGGAAATATAACTAATAACTTCCATATTCCTGGGACTGGACTAAACAACAAATAATTCTTTCCACAATCTCAAAGATGGAAACCTAACTATGTATCTATGTACTTCAGATATTATGCTACAAGTTACTGAACTTGAAGAAAAGGTCTGGTGATTGATTTGACTAGTGTTTATACTATTACAACTAGGAAACTCTAAGTGAATTGCGTGCAACTACCACTGTCTCTGTAGGATAAGAAACGGATTCTCTGAGAAATTCCCGTCATTTCATGTTTGTTTTATGTATCTTCTCGTAATCCATTTTCATTAAAAACAATTTAGCAAATAATAAAAACATTTAAAATAAACAAAAAAGAAATTGTAATAAATAAATTTCGTCAAGTGGTTAAAATGTTTATCCACAACACGGCAAGTAGGCTTTCTAAATGGCTTCAGATTCGAAATTGCTATTCGCTTTAGTTGTAGTGTGGTTAAAAATGGGATTTTAATGAAAATGATGATGATTTTTTATTAGTTTATTCGTTTATTATTCTTAGATACTTTTATTTAGTTACTCTCAACTTTTGTTAGTACCATTTAACTAAATAACAAAACAACACACATATATAAATGAGCAGCCGACAACAACAGATTAAAATTATAGTGTAAACTTTTGCTTGATTGGCACAGATACAGTTTTGGCTTTTATACAAGAAAACAAAAGTTCCTCATCAAAATAGTATACTAAATGAAAGATTTTTGTATTTTTTTTTTTTAATGCAAAATATAAAAGAAAAAAAATAAAATGTTTCAGCAAGAAGTGACCATCTTTCACTGAGCATACTCTTTTCGATTGATGAACCCTTAGTACAAGTTATAGTCATGCACATTTTTAAAAAAAATCACTTCTTACAGATCCAAGTAGTAGAACTAATTAGTAATATTAGTGAGTACGAGTAGATGTCAAATAACAAGTGAATGCACGACTTAGCCATATAAGGGTGTTTTGTTATTATTTTATTTTTTTTATTTTTTTTTTTCGTAACAATTTTAAAAATAAATTAAATAATTGATTTTGAAAAAAAAAGGACATTTGGCATTATAGCAGAACAAACAGAAAAGGAGATACAAGTCAATGAAATTAAAGAAAAACGAAAATAGAAGAAAAAGATTGAATTTATGTTTCTATATTTTTCTTATTATTATTTATAACAATTCTCTACAGTAAAATGTTGATGTTAAAAATATTTGCACAACAGAATATACGAGTATAAATTAATTTACCCAAAAGGCAAAATAAAACTAACAACACATCAGTTAAAATCGAGCGAATAATACATAATTTGAGACTACCTAAAATATATAAATATTTATACTTTTGTGTATATATGTTAACTAACAATATATAATAGCAAATTAGTACAAGTTTTATATAACCTATATAATGATCTGTAATAAGGCAACAATGATTATGCACACGATTTAAAAAAGTTTCGATTTTTGTTTTTGTTAAATATATTGTATAAATATAAAATATTACTTTGGAAAAATATTAAATTCGTTAAAGCAAAGGACTGGAATTTTGATTTTTGGTGTTAACTTTAAAATTATGTAACTGAAGGACACAATGGAAGAATATAAGTGTTATGATTACGCTTACTGGGATGTACTCTAATCTAAGTTATTTTATTTAACATTGTACATTTGTTTTTATTTTAAATTTAGTGGATTAGTTGTATTACAACTTTTTTTTTATTTTCTTTTGGAAATTAATTAAAGTTGGCATAAATTCCCAGAATGTTTTCTTTTACATTCCTATATATAATATATATATTTTTTTAAGCATTTTCGGTGTGTGTACGTACAATAATATATAAACATAGAAAGCAGTATATCACGGATTGTATACATTTAAGGCTTTATCCTTAGTAGGAATGTTTTTGTTAGGTTTTTTTTTTTTTTTTTTTTTGTTTTTGATTATCTACTAAGTAAATGCAAGGAATGTGTACGATTGGATGTATCTATTTGTATTACCTCTGAAATGTGATTACTATTGGCTTTGACGATATAGCAAAAAAAAAAAACAGAAAAGGGTATTGTATTTGAAATCCTTCTGCTTTAAGGTTATCCATAGAATATGAGTGGTGAAGAGAAAGAAATTAGTTTTTACTTCCAATCTATGGACGGATTTTTGTTGGTCATTATTTATAGATTTTCTTTCAGGTAATGAATGAATGCCAGGTGTATATCTATAATAATTGGGGTGAAAAAAAAGCATTCCTTTTAGAAAGACGCATCGAGTTTAGAGAATCATATTTTGTCCGAAAACACATATATGTTTCTCTTTTATAATTAAAACAGTTACCAAACGGGGCAACTACTAAGAAACAACCTAGATAATATGGTGCATACGAGCTTGTGAAATAAATCAGTAGAAATATTCATTCACATAATTTGCGCCATTTCTCACAGAGATGGTTTTATTATGTGAAAGTTGGCAGTAGTGTTCAGCTGTCAATGCCATTTCATCATGGAGAGTTTAACGCCACAACAAAGTGTTTTAGTGATTAAAACATTTTATTAAAATGGTTGCATGTGGATTGCGGCACAGCGTAAATTAAGTCATTTTTTTGGTCGACGGGGAGTGCACTATTCGAAAAATTATCCACAATTTCGAGAACCTTTACACAGTAAGTGATTTACCGAAGCCTGGTATAGCGCGTACATAACAAAACATTGATGCGGTGTGGGACAATGTGCGTGAAAGTCCGGAAACTTCGATTCGTCGTCGTGCTCAACAAATTGGGATTTCTCCAACTTCTATGTGCAAAATTATGCATTGTGACGGGATGGGATGACGGGACTGGAGTGCAAAAATTTACCAATTGAATAGAGATGAACCTAAAGTTTTTCAAAAATTGATTATGAGTGACGAGGCGCATTTTGACTTGAGTTGTAATCAAATAGAATAGCCGTATAGGGGGAGCGGAAAACCCACGAGCAATCCACGAACGACCTCTTCATACTTGTAGAGTGACGATTTAGGCTGGCGGAATAATTAGACCATTTTTTTTTTGAAAAGGACGATGGCGAAACCTGTTACTCTTACTGGCGATCGATATTGTGCGATGTTAAAACATTTTTTTTTTGCCTGAAGTGGTTTGTCTTCGTTTCCAAAAAATGTGGTTTCAACAAGACGGTGCAACATGCCATCCAGCCAGATTAACAGTGGAAATTGTGAAACAGGCATTTCCAGGGAGGGTCATGTAGAAATTTGGGAATATCAATTGCACGCCGCGTTCACCAGATTTAACAGCCCCGACTTCTTTCTCTGGGGTTACTTGAAGAACCGGGTGTGCGCTACCAAACCGCAACGTAAATGCAGATATTCCAGATGACATGCTGCAGAATATGATGAAAAATGTGATTGAAAGGGCATGCATTTGTAAATAATGCATTCATCAAAATTTACGTGTTTGTTTCTTAAGTGATTCCAATTTCAAATCGGCCGCGGTCCCAAAAAATACCCTGCACTAAACATGGTACAAGAAGTTTTTCTGATACAACTAAAGTATTCAAGTAACTCCGCAGTGGTGCACCATAGGCTAAGTAGGTAGGCAGAAGGGGCAGCTCAAAGAGAACCCAATTTGCATTAAGATGCAGTTTTGGTACCACATCTCATTTGACCAGGTTCTAAAAGTGTTCTGTTGAGGAATCCCTAAATCCATCCCATTGAATTTAAGAAAGATATTTGCTCTCCAATATTTTTTCTTGAGACCGGACATCTGTATAAAAAGTGGTTCAGGATGGTTTGTCTTGTTGTAGTTGGGCCATATCTTTTTTGATATGGCATAGTGAGTCAGCCTACTCCATCTTAAGTTGACTTTTGATAGAGAAATTGAGGAGATTTTTTGCATTGACTGCTCCCAGCGGAATGTATACTGGTTCTGCAAGTGAACAGTGAAGAGCTGAGCATCTCCTGGTTAGTTCATCAGCGCTCTCGCTTCTATCAATATCACTGTGCCCTGGAACCCAAATCTGGGTCGTATTGCACTGACCATTTAGAAAGGCTAGCTTATTTCGGCATTATTGTACTAGTTTAGAGGATGTGGTGATCGAGTCAATGGCTTTGATAGCTGATTGGTTATCAATGCAGGTGGCTACGTTTTGCCTTAGTGTTGTTCTTGTGCGTAATTTGATCTAACGACAACAATAATTCCACCTGAAAGGTACTGGCATAATCCGAAAGTCTGTAGGATTTTAAGATGCCCAAAGGTTCCGAAAACACACCCACACCGACCCCACAGTCTTTGAACCGTCAGTGTAGACCGTTGAGTCGAAATCCTTTGCCACATCTCCATCTTTCCATTCCGCCTTAGTGCACTACACTGTGTATGTAAAGTTAATTTTGGGGATAGTATATTCTGTTGGAGACTACCAGTTTTCTACGTAGTGAATACAGAATACTGCTATGACCGTAGAATCTAGCAGTCCAGCAACCAGATTCTCTGGATCTTACCGCGCTATGTGTAAGATGTAGGAATACCGTGAAAGCGTCTGACGGAGCTGACCGCAGAGCACCTGCTGTTCTTTGCCCCCTATTAAGTTTGGTTATGTTTTACTTTTTACTCAGCACTGGCCACTATACTAACGACCTGTATATAAGTATTGGGCGTACCACGTCTGTATACACCCATAGACTAAACTTTGGTTTAAGACACAATTTTTTTCCGAAGGTTCTACTACAGGCATAGAAAGCTATGCATGCTTTCCTTATCCGCTGATATATGTATTTATCAGAGTACTTATCGAACATGTATGGTATATCTAGGTATCTCGTCTGAGGGCAAAAGCAGTGCACGCAATTCACTATGGGTCGACTTAGCCCTACAAAGTAGTTCAACTTAGGAAACGACCTAATTAATATAAAATAAAATAAAATAAAATAAAATGTGTTATGTACCTATAAGTTGGTTGGATTTGACAAGAAATATAGTTTGAAATTCATTTTTTGTTTTGAACGTATCTATGTGCATATTTATTTATAACAGCTCAGCTCACAGATCAGCTCACTTTTGAATTAGCTCTATCACTTTCTGATTTATACAAAAAGTTCATTCTTTAAGTTTATTTTGAAGCTAGCTCACTCTCTGAACTAGCTCATTTCTCAAGCTATGCGATAAGCTCACTTTTTCGCTGGCTCGCCTTTTAAACTGATGTGATTCATCAAATAACATGATGGTATTTGACTTTAAGAAAAAAGTTAACTTCGCTTTTCTCGGAAATAATTACAGAAAAAGTTATAAAAGTTTAGGGAAACGTAAAAGAAAGTTTGCTTAGTGACCATCAATGATCTTGAATGTCCTGAAAAACTTATGTTTTTTTAAAGTTCCCAATCGAAAGAGCTTTGGAAAAAAATTATCTATTGTGGGGGAACCATTTTTTTCGCGGAAACTCAACTGATTCTGAGATATTGGGGAATAAAGTTTAAGTGCGAGGCATAAATGTTTTTTTTTCTTTCTTGTTGATACTTTTTGAGTAAAAAAAAAAGCTGAAACAGCTATTTAGGATAGTTGTTTAAAATATTTAAAAAAAATTTAAAGCTATGAGAACCTAGATATTTTTTGTAAAGGATTATTCACTTCAAAGTTGGGATTTTACATCTCTCCCATATGGCATCTGTCAAACCCATCTGTCATCCATAGTGACATGTAGTTAGTTCTTGCCTTGTCATTTTATAATGTGGATCGTTTAACACATTAGAATTGTTGCACATACCATACAAATAATAGTTCTTTAATATCTGTGAATAGCGATTTAAGGACAGATTCTGGTAGTCATAATCGCCGAACTGAGCAAACAATTCGAAAGACAATAACCAAATTCGAAATTGGTAGTGTTTATGGTGTCGTAAGGTCAAATGATAACCAACTTTTTTTGACCTGAGATTGAAGACATTAATGTGGGTGATATGTGGTTTCAACAGGACCGGGCTACGGTCCGCATAACGCAGGCAAATATTGCCGAAAAGTTCCCCGGCCGTTTCACTGTTTACTTCTTTTTGTGGGGCTTTGATAAAGATCGTGTCTATGCAGACAATCCCCATTACAGCCAGAAATGTGCCGAAAAGTCATAGAAAATTACCTCAAAAGAATCGAAGTTTGTAAAAACTTTTAACCGATGTTGTATTCCATACATAATGGCATAGTCCAAAATTTAAAAGAGCAAGTAAAAATAGCGTGTGATGCTATGTAAATTTCAGTGAAAGGCTATGAAAACAAATTAATTTTTGTTTATCCACCAGATACCTTTTGAATATTAAAACGACCGCCATTTCGATATAGATAGTCTTGAATTCGGAGACAACATTCCAAATTTATAACTTTTAATTTTTGAAATAACTTATTAAATTTTCAATCTCGAAAACACTTCTTCTTCCTTAAAAAATCAAGCCTGACCTGTACCTTCAAGGTAACCAAACGATTTCTTTTGTTGTAAGTATGCATTTTTTTTCTTTAACAAAAGCGTTTCCGAGAAAAGAACTAAATATAAATAGATTGCCTTGTATACCTTTGCCTTCACTTAAGTAATACCTCAAAAGCATGGTGAACATTTTAAGATACCCTATTTTTAGTGGCAAAAGCGAATAATTTGTGTCTATTTTATTTATGTTGCAACATTTTTCTAGAATTTGTCAATAATCCAAATTCACACAGAGATGCAATCGAAATTTCTAAGAATAATTCAATAAACCTAGTATGCCGAGTAAAACGAAATTCATAAGTCTAAAATAAAACCCATTGCAAATTTTTATCGCTTAATTTATTTCTTTTTTTTTTATTTAGGGAGGCGTATATTTGAGATATAATATTTCAAATTTGTAAGTCTCTGAAAAGTCTAAGACCTTTCGCACCTGAATTGACCAAAATAAAAGCCATTGCAAATTTTTATCACTCAACATGTTTTTTTTTTGTACTGCATTGGGGTTCCTTATAAATTACCAACGGATTTGCAACCAGTTAGTAATTTGTCACATTTAACGCAGTCTTCTCAAATGTTAGATTAGTGAAGTGAAAAATATCACCTCCTGCATAAGTATGGATTGTCTGAGTAAAACATGCAATGAAGTTGGTACCTAAACCAGTAGACTTAACAGGTGTGCAATTGCATGTGGGAACCTTATACAGTGGATTCCGCTTTCGGGCGCCAGATAATCGGGACAGCTGACAACTGCGACAAATGAAGAAAAGCAGAAGCCAAAAAGATATAAATTTCTCCGCGTATTAGGACCATATCCATCAAATTCTCAGACACATTTTGAAAAACGAGCGCAGTAGATCCCGTAAGTGATGGGGGGATTAATAACATTCCTTTAGTTCGAGCGACCAGTCGAGCGGTCAGGAAATGCATATGCGGCGATACTTCATGCATGATAGCATTGAAGGCATTAGGTAACTACGTTGATTTCGTAAACTTACATCGACCATCGACAAATATCTAGAGACATTAAATGTAAAATACGTTTTTGAGTTGTGTTTTAAACATTATTTTCGTATGCGTTCATGATTTTTTTTTTTTACTTTGTATTATTGGGACAGCTGCTTAATTAGAAAATACAAGTCTATGTTTCACAATTAAACGGAATCCACTATATTTAGATAATAATGTTTAATACAATATAATTCCATTGCCAAAAAAGTGATACATATAATAAATATTTGTGCATATAAAACTGCATAAATCTGCAGTTTTTGCTATTTCAAACATTTTCGAGATTTTATTTTTTGACGTCAGCTCTGTCGACGTCGACAATAGTGATAGAAAACAAAGTTTCTCCATAGCTTGACCCAAAAGATATGACTTTATTAGCACTCAGTTTGATGTCCTAGCGTGTACACTGAGAAGTGACAAAAATTCTCCAATTTTGAGTTCCACCGTGTGCGGAACTTGGTCAGAAACTAGTTTGTAACTGATTGGTGACTTAAACTTGGTTCCACTTAAACAACCTGGTGCAAGAAAGTAGCTTTTGTCTGGCTATATTTTATATCAGCAATTAGGTTTTGTTTGAAAAGCGTATTAAACTTTTCACATCAAATATTTCACTTCCAAATTTAATAAAAAAAAAAAAAATACATTTTAAGATAAATCCTAGTGGCAACACCAAAAGAATTGTATGGTAGCTGGGGTTGTCCCATAATTTAATCAATTCCATTTTTTTTCTTCCTAATATTGTTGTACCGATTAATATTTGACTGAAGATGATAACTAAAAAATAATAATACTCGTATGTGTAATAAATCTAAAAAAAAAGTGTGTTACCAATAGCAATCAAATGTCGTCGGGATTGTGTATGTATACATATGTGTATATTTTTGTTTGTATTTATCAGCACAAAAGTTTATAGCAAATAATTGCAAACAATACTTGAAAGTTCTGCAACTTTTATACAAATGACTCGAATTAAAAGACATAGATGCATATATTTTAAACTTACAAAGCAAAGCATAATGAATATCTCACGCAAAGAAAACGAAAAAAAAAAAACTTTTTAAGGTCACAATGTTTAAATTAAATATAATATTAACAAGAAAAAGATAAAAAGTAGTGTCACCCTTAAAGAGGGTAGATTCCGACACAATTTCAAGTGCTCTTTTATTTAATTCATTTTACTAACAACTATGTAGGGTATGTCATTTGCAAAAGATGCAAAACTTTCAAATACCAACACGAAGTATAGCGTATTATATGTAAATATATTTTTGTTTTAAAATTTACTTTTTATTTTGCAAATACTGAATGAAGTGCTTATGTTTTATGTAATGTTAATCTAAGAAAGCATAGAAACAGAAATCATAAAAAAAATATTGTTTTATGCTATAAAAATGGGTTTCCCTAGGTTTTGGTTTTACTATTTACAATTTAGCTATGTTGTTTATCTTACTTCTTTTTTTTTTTAAATCACAATATTTGCACACAACATCTATTTTATTTATTAATTGGAGCTGAGTTTATATTCTAAATGCAGTGAATGCTTTTGGGGAGATTTGATAATTTACGTATGCACATTCTTGTCTTGAGGCTACTATTGTTTATGTAATTTATTCCTATTTGTTTTTTTGATTTTACCTAACATTTACAACGATTTAATTACATAGTCTATACAGTAAAAAACTAAAGTCAGTATTAAATGTGTTGCTGTGTGCATTTAATAAGTGTTCACATTTGTTTCTTCTATTATATATATATATTATGCACTACGTTCCTCTGTATATAATAAATTTTATATTCTACTTGTAATCTAAAAATTAATATATGATTATCTACTATCGTCGTTGTCGCTAGAACTATTTTGGTTTTGGTTGTCACGTTCCTCAAGGAGGCTTCGATTTAGCTCTTGGATTCTGGCAGATAGAGCTCGTCGCCTTGGTGTTCCAAACGATGGCGGTGGCGGTGTGTCAATTAAAACATTCTTTTCACCTGCTTAATTTTTTTTAATTTTTATTTTTTCATTCAGTTGTAAGGATAGTGTTTTGATTGTTTGTTTTATAGGTAGACATATATTGTTTTTTTTTTTTTTTTTGGTTTTGGTATGAGAAAAAAAGAAAAGAAAAATACATAAACATAGGTGAGAGAGAAAATGTGAGAAAAAGTATGAGAAACGTATTTTTTTTTTTGTTTTAAAAAATTATAATTGTGACCCTAGAATAATAAGCTTAAAGTTTTAACAATTTTGTAATAACGTTATCAATAATTTTAGTACTAACAAAAAAAACGGTTTTACAAGTGGGATGTTTTTCTAAGTTCTCTTTTTTTTTTTTTTTTTGTTTAAAAATTCATGCAGATTAAGCTATTTGATTAAACAATTAATTGGATTTAATAAATATTATGTATTTTGTTGTTCTAAGATAATTTACATTTTGTAATGTTACAGTAAAAAAAAAAAAAAAATTATGAAAAAAAAAAAAATAAAAAATATTTACGCGGTACGTGAATATTTGTGTTGTATATTTTGATTGATTGAAAATTGCAGATTTTTAAATTTATTATCGTTTGCCAATATTCAGCACTTGAAAATGTTTTCTTTTTTTTACATTTAAAGATTATTTTCTTTGCTTGAGATTAAAACAATATGCTGAGCGAAATAAAAAAAAAATAAAAAATTAACCTGATTTAAAAATAAAATTTAGTTTTTATTATAAAATGATGGCAAATAATTTTGTTGCTATGAAAACGAAAATTTGAACAAAACTTGCATCATGTCCAATGAACGCTCTACGAATTTTTTAATAAAAGCTATGTAATGTTCTCTAGCAGAACTTAAAACTTAAGTCGGGATCTTTTAAAGTGGGAAAAGCTAGTTGCGAAAATTAAATAAATTTAAAACTAAAACTATTCAGCTAATTTACTAATTTCTTTCAAAGGTTTTTTTTATGTTAAATTCATTTCTTTTAAAGATAATTATGACTGTGACTAATTAATGGCATAAGCCAGCTTTGTTTTTCAATGTACCTATACATACATAAATTTTTTTTATTTATTTAACATACATTTCAAAAAACGTCAACAAGAATAAATAAATATTTTTTACTTCTGGATGAATTCACATTGAACAACTGTGTTTTTGAAATTGAGATAAATATAAACGGTAGTGCGGGGTTCCCACGCTATTCCAAAAATGCAAAAATGATTCGGTTTTTTTAGAATTTTTTTTTTTCAATATGGCAACACTCAAACAGCTGATAGTTAATCTGACAGCTGATACCATCTTTTTATTCAGTATTATTTGGCAAATCATCATGCAAAACCAATTTTACGGTCAACATAATCGAACAACTGCCTACTCACAAAACAATTGAAAAATTTCGCACTACATTTACTTTTTTGGACTCCAAGCCACCGATATGAATGCACAGATGAAAATATCGACGCCATTGATGCCAGTGTTAAGGAAAATTCTAATTCATCGATTCGTCATGGTACGCAAGAACTCGGCCTGTTTCCATCGACTTTGTGAAAAATTTTGTGCAAGGATCTTGGTTTACACTCCCACAAGATTCAATTAGTTCAAGAACTGGAAGTGGAAGTCGATCCACTTTTTTACCGTAAACTTTTGTTCACTGATGAGGCTCACTTATGCCTCAGTGGCTGTGTTAATAAGCAAAATTATCGAATTTGGAGTGAGGAAAATTTAAAGGTGATCCATCAAATACCGATGAACCCCGAAGAACCCGAAGAATGCACTGTTTGGTGCGGTTTATTGCCTGGCGACATCATCGGGCCCTACTTCTTCAAAAATGAAAAAAATCCGAATGTCACCGTCAATGGCACCCGGTACAGAGCCATGATCAACGACTTTTTGTTTGCAAAAGTGCGTCAACATGGTCTGCAGGATATTTTTTTTTCAACACGATGGTGCCACATGCCATACTGCCGACGAAACTATCGAGTTCTTGAAGGAAGTTTTCGATGACAACATTATCACGAGAAATGAACCTGTGACTTGGGCATCAAGATCGTGTGCTTTGACGCCGCTGGACTCTTTCTGTAGGGGTACTTAAAGTCGTTGGTCTATGCGGACAAGCCAATAACGATTCCAGCCTTGGAAGCCAACATCAAGCGCACCATTCATGAGATACGGCCTCAAATGATCGGAAAAGTGATCAAAAATTGGAGCTCCACGATGCAGTGAAACGCATTAATGCCATGCCACAACGTTGGCTCATTTGCTCAACTTGTATGTGCTCTTAAAAAACACACCCTTTAGATCAACTACTCTTACATATTATTGAAAGCAATATACTCAATTCCCTTCAGACAAGTGCATAAACATTCGATGTTCATAGCGTTTATCGATTATTTGCGAACGAGTGCAGAGATACACTTGTTTGAATTGTAGTCGAATTTAGTTACTACTTGGTAGAGTAGTAGATCTACTACAACTGTAGGCAAATGGGAACCCGCTCCTGACTATTATTTCAAGTGAAAATTCCATGGATATTGGAGAAAATTGTTCTCCTTTTTGAAACCCTGCAACTTCAAAAGAAGAGGTTTTCGCGAATTTACCTGGAATGCATTAATACAGAACACAGTGCCTTTATCAATATCAAAAACACTTTTATAAAAAAAAGAGGAGATAAATCGTTGAACTTGTTTGGTTGACCTTATACTTTTGAAACACCCTGTACCTGGGCGGACCATTCTGTGGACAATAAAAAGGACATTCTCTGAACTATAAAAGATTGGCTTAATCTCGAGATCTACTCTAATACAGTCTATTGGAAGTCAGTTTTGACAATTTTTATTTGGCATTCGTGACAAGTGTAGACATTACATTAAAAACTAACAGTGATAACTTTAGGCTAAAAAATTGGGGAGTATCCCATAATATGACTTTCTCGGGTCAATTATGGATACTCTATAATTTGAGCCTTGAGTTTGAGACTTCAAAGCCTTTTAGAAACACCAAGAGAATTGATTGGAAGAAATTCGGTCAAGTTATAACCTCTAAATTTCACAGAATATCCGACCTGAAAATAGAATCAGTCGAGGAATTAGACGCCAAAATTAGGACTTTCGAAAAGGCCATGGATGTGACCTTCAGAACTTTGTGTCCTATTAAATACAGGAGGAAAAAATGTCCCCCATCGTGGAATGAAGATTTATCCAATCTATTGTCAATCCATTGAAATTATCAAGGATTTCGCCAGGTTATTCAGGATCTTGTCCAAGGAACACTCCACCTCGTCCTTCATTAAGGGCGGACTGGACTTGGATCGACTCTTCTGGGGAATGCAAACACACTTTCCAGGATGTAAAGTTAGGATCGCTGATTCATCTGTTCCTCGGGGTGCGCAATCTTCGTCGTGGAATGATATTAAAACAACAATTACAGAGGTTAATGCCTCCGACATATCTCCTGTGGCATACTTCCTGTCATGCAGCAGAGAACGTTGGACGAGGTGGTCCCGTGATAGTACTAATTTATTGAAGCTTACTTAATAACGTCCTCCTAAGCTGGATACGTCTTCGTGCTGTATTTATTCCGAAAGCTGGGAAGCATGGATACGAATCTACAAAGCATTCCAAACCTATCAGCTTTTCCTCTTTCCTTCTAAAGACGTTGGAACATATTCTAGATATGCACATACTAGGTGGTGTGAAAAGTAACCTCCTTGACCGCCAGAATGCGCTGCTACTGCAAAAAAGGTTATGGTGCCTTGAAGTCCATTCATATTTAGGCAGACATGCCAAATTTCAGTGCGATACTGTCTTTAGTTTTGTTTTGACAGCTGAATGTTGTTGACGTGTTTGGCATCATGTTGAGTATTGACAAAAACGATTTTCGTTCTCTCATAAAACATTATTTTTTGAGAGGCAAAACGGCGAAGGAAACAATAGAAAAATTGGATAAATATTATGGGGCTAATGCTCCGTCAGATTACACCGTCAAATATTGGTTTCGAGAGTTTCGTGGTGGCCGCAACTCCACTACCGATCAAGTCCGCAGCGGCAGGCCCTCCGATGCAGTTACAGAGGACAATGTCAAAAAAATACATGAAATGGTGTTGGCTGACCGGAAAGTGAAGGTGCGCCAGCTAGCGGATACCACAAAGATTAGTACTGAGCGCACAGGCCATATTTTGGGCAATATTCTGCATATGAAAAAGTTATCCTGCCGCTCGGTGCCGCGCATTCTCACTCCTGACCAAAAACACGAACGCGAGAGC
Source organism: Pocota personata (assembly GCA_963082735.1). Taxonomy (NCBI): domain Eukaryota; kingdom Metazoa; phylum Arthropoda; class Insecta; order Diptera; family Syrphidae; genus Pocota; species Pocota personata. The sequence goes on from OY720431.1 coordinate 58,205,658, forward strand.
ACTTCGAAAGAGTGTTTGGACTTGCTGATGCGGAATCGGGCGGACTGTTGGCGTCGATTGGTAACTGTTGATGAAACCTGGATCCACTATCACACACCAGAGAACAGAATGAGTGCCCGGGCCGAGGGAGGCTCAATGGGTCGGAAAGGTTATGGCGTCGGTTTTCTGGGATTGTCATGGCATACTCTTCGTGGACTATCTCGAAAAAGGAAAAACCATCAACAGCGAGTAGTACTGTGCATTATTGGAGCGATTGAAGGCCGAAATCGCTGCAAAACGGCCTCACATGAAGCGAAAAAAAATTTTGTTTTTGCAAGACAATGCGCCGGCGCACAAGAGCATCGCAACCACGGCTAAAATCAATGACTTACGGCTCCAATTGCTGTCGCATCCACCGTATTCGCCCGATTTGGCTCCCTCGGACTATTATCTCTTCCCAAACCTCAAAAGGTGGCTCATCAGTAAAAAATTCAGCTCACGCGAGGAAATCATCGACGCCACGGAGGAGTATTTTGCAGACCTTCCGGAAAATTACTTTTCGGACGGGATCAAGAAGTTGGAAAATCGCCGGAATAAGTGTATTAACCTAAAAGGAGACTATATTGAATAAAATAAAAAAACATTTTAAAAAAACAATTTTTTTCATTCCCAAGGAGTTACTCAGCACATGGGCTACTAGCTGTGGACTCAGCGTCAACCCAGCAAAGCTGAATTGATGCTCTTTACCACTAAAACCAAAATTGAGATCTTCACGCCTACGGCGAAGCAACCACTTACTGTCTTTGTCCTCCACCGCTATGTACCTAGGTGTGGTACTTGACCCTAAGCTATGCTAGAAGCTTAATATATAGCAGTGAGTAAATAAAGCCCTGAATGTAATGCTGTACATTTTACCACTTGATCTTCATATTCTATATAAGTATACTCGTATCAGCATTTAGTGCCGTCAGACTAATAGAAACGGGATGCTAGTGTACCAAACATGGTCACCGGAACATCCTGAACATGCTACCAGGCGGGGCGAAGTAACGAAAGACTACGAAATCAAAATCTTCACAGATGGTTCGAAATGGAATTCAATATCAAAATCATACCGGCTACTGGATTCATGGAGCCGGAAGTTCTTGCTGTACTTGAAACTTGCCGTCTATTGAAAAACATTAGTACACCCTCCAGAACCATTGCTATCTTCATTGGTAGCCAGGCCGCTATCAAGACAATTGCATCCGCTACGTTTCCTTACAAGCTGCTGCAACAATGTAAAGAGGACCTCGACTCGCTGGGTCATCGGTTCAGGATGTTTCCTTTGGGTGCCAGGACACAGCAACATTGAGAGAGACGGGCGAGCTGATGATCTAGTAAGGCGCGGATCTGCTCTTGATAGATCTCTTGCGGAAGCGGTTCATGTACCGCTGGGAGCTCTCAAGGTATCCTCGCGCATTTCCTTTCTAAGGCCAATAACCGATGGCACGAATTACAGAATTGCGTCATATCTAGGCTGATGTGGCCCTATTACAACTGGCGGAGAACACAAGATCTACAGAAACTGGGCACTTATTGCTACAATTGTGACGGTTAGTGCAGGCCACTGGCCCATTGGGGTTCACGCAGTCAGACTAGACATTACATCCAATCCACATTGTCGCAGCTGCAATACTGCAAGCGAGACAGAAACTATCTATGATACCATTTCATCTGCAAGTGTCCGGCGCTAGGTAGGGCCAGGCAGAGCACACTTGGCAAATCTTTCTTTGAAAACCTAAAGGAGATTGCGGAGAAAAGTATTGGGGAAGATACCAGCGTTCTTAATGTATGGATTTAAAGAAATCCAATCCGACGAACACACGATAGGTTACGAGAGTTGTGGCATTAAAACGGCGCTAAAGCGCTAATTAAGTTTCAGCATGGAATGCTGTTATATCCACTCCTACCTCCCTAGAGTGCATTCAAGGAAGCAGAGGAAGAATCAAGTACATAAGTGTGACAGCAAAATCGATTACAGATTCACTTTTTTTATATTCTGCATTACTTAGGACTACGAGTACGTCCTTAAGCTTATTTTTGAAAAAGCTGTTGACAGTGTCTCTACAGAGAGTAATGTTTGGATTGCCTAGGATTCCAAGTGTAATAATTGCTAAAAAAGAAGAGAAATGGGGTCCGGAGAATACGTATTCTTTCAGCACTATGTACATTGTTATTTTTAGTGATTAGCAATGTGCTTACCGATGGACTCTTATATCCTTCCTCAAATACCTTGACTAATGACGTGGGTAGGAAGGCGAATATGAGCTGAAGACAAGTAGCGCGAGATGCCACCATAACTTGCTACAGGCTCAGGATTACAGGGAGCTTAGCAGATGGACCCGTACTACAGGCATGTCGGAACGTTGTTACAATGTTAGAGGTTGGCCTTTCCTAAGAGAAGATTATAAAAAAAACTCAAATCTGCTTTATTCATCGGCAGTATTGCGAGTAAGGAGGTCGATGAAGTAGAAAGTTGTAGTAGCTTTGGAGTGCACCTATGTACATATGTATGTACCTATGTAAATAAGTATGTCGAAATCATACTTGATGACACACCAGCACTAGAGGAACGAGTCTTAAGTAACTCTTCTATCAAAATCAGTAAAATGGGGAACAAATCCATGGTGGGGCGATCGATCTCTAGCAATACAAGGTCATCCATGCACGGATTGTTTTTTTTTAGCGATTTTCGTAGTCAGGTATTTTGGCTAATTTTAATTAGGCAATTAGTTTCACTTAAATTGCTTTGTTTTTGTTTCATTAAAATCGATGCACTGATTTCTGTTTTAGGTGATAATGATTATTTCAGCACTTGCTGTGCCATCTAATGGCCAAATTTAATTCAGAGCTGTTTGGAAACAATGCTACGATTTCAGTTAATAATACGTGTATTCCTTTCATTAAGATCTCTGATCCAGATGGCAACAACATTTTCAATTTGGTTGGGGAATGTTTACACAATTTTCTCTTTCTTTGTGTTTTTATATTTGAATAAGTTAATTTTAATTATCATAACGAATTGAATATTTAAAAGGAATATCTTATGGGAGATTCTCTTGAAGTGGAACCGACTACTTAGAATGTTAAAAAATATCAGTTCATTAATATAGCAGCCATAGTTCATGTTCTAAAAAGAACGTACTGTGAATTTTTAAATATTTTAAGTATTTTAATACGAAAATTAACCCGGCTGGGATTGAGCTGTACAAAATTCAAATAGTACTTTGAAATAAAACAAGTTATAGAAAATATACACACATAAGGGCTTAGAGAGAGATCCAATGCACTTAAAAAAAATACCAAATATTAAAATTATCAAACCATCGATCGTTGAAGATTGGTTATGACCCGTTACGATATCATGTTTATACTATCCTCCGAAACATAAAGTAAAAAAGTGGTATACATATCTTACTCCGAAACCCTTGGTCATCGTTTTGTAGCTGGACAGGAATATAACGCCAAGCATGTCAACTGGGGTTCTCGACTTACAATACCCAAAGGACGTCAGTTACTATCCGTCATACAATCTCTGCAGCTTAATTATGCTTCAAGTGGTGAACCGAAGTACTGGCCAACCGATACTAAAAAAATAAAAGACCTGATCGATTTTTGTATAGTGAAAGGTATGGCACCTCTAAAAATTCAGTGAGATCAAGCCTAGAGCTCTCCGCCGACCACTCTCCGGTAATATTTACCTGGACCCGAAAACTGCAGGAAATAGCTCCACCATGTAGACTTCACAACCAGAATACCAACTGTCATACATACAACATAGTATGCAACACCAATCTTTAGCATAATCCTTTCGCTAAAAACTGACGATAACATCACAGCTGCAGTCGAATATTTCAATGAATGCTGCACATCAAGCTGCATGGAACTCAACAGCATGGCTCGAACATTCCCACAAAAAATACAAATATCCTCAAAATATAAGGGCTAAAATCACAGAAAAATACAAGGCCAGAAAATGTTGGCAATCCTCAGATAAAGCGCATCTAAATAAGCTTAGAAGAGAGCTAAAAACAATGCTCTACGACTATTAATTTTTATGTACAAAAAGGTACAAAAAGCGACGAAGAGAATCAAGCGTCCAATTGTATCTCATTCACTCATAAGAAAACAAGACAACTCTTGAGCCAGAAGTCACTTGGAAAAAGCTGAAACATTTGCTAAACACCTTTACGAAGTATTCACGCCAACTATCAATGAAGGTCCAAAGTCGATAGACGAAATGGTGAACAACGTGATAAATGAAATATAACAGCTAGACGTGCGGATAAAAAAGCTCTCCGTCAACGAAATAAGAGCAGCAATTCATAACTTAAAACCATGAAAGACTCCGGGATACGACATTATTACCACTAAAAGTCTAAAGAAGCTACCAGAAGTTGGGTTCAGATTTTTAACTCAGCTGTTTAACGCTGTACTATGGAGATGCTTCTTTCCTCCACAATGTAAAGTAGCCCAGATCAACATGATCCCAAAACTTGGAAAAAGATGCGAAGAATTAAAATTCTATCGCCAATCAGTCTCTTTCCAATCGTTTCAAAATGTGCTCGAAAGCTTGTTTCTCAAAAGATTGGCTCCCCTAATACAAAGTCACCACCAGTTCGGATTCAGTCGAAATCATAGCACGATTGAAGAAGTACATCACATTGATTGAAGAAGGACCACATAGACCGAGAATTCGGAGAAAAAAGCTATTACACAGCAGCCTTTTTATATATTTCGCAAGCATTTGTATGGTATGGCATGCACGACTAACTTTGTAGATAAAGAAGCTTGTTCGCATCAACTTCTATGCACTTGTGAAGTCCTACCTCAAATAATATGTTGTCTTTGTAAAACAATTTGAAACAATGATGGAGCTACATCCGGCAAAAGCTGGAGTACCACAGGGTAGAGAACTTGGTCCAATTTTATACTTAATACTTCAGATCTCCCCGCGGCGACAGGGGCTTTAGTTGGTACAATTGCCGACTACACAGTAGTAATGTTAGCAGTAAGGACGCCGGTATAGCTGCTACTACATTACAAAAAAGCCTAGATACAATAACATACTGGTTGAAAGATTGGCGAATAAAAGCCAACGAGGCAAAATCAGTCCAATTACTTTTACAACAAAAAAAAAAAAGTCCACCAGTCACGTTGAATGGAATAAAATTCCCCAATTAGAAGAAGCGAAGTACCTCGATAAACGTCTCATGTGGAAAAAAACACATCTTCACCAATCGTAAGGCACTGGGACTACAACTAAGAAATCTCCACTGGCTGCTTGGAAGAAACTCTCCACTAGCAATGGTACTTAAATCCGTATGCCCCACACCGCAAGATCTGATCCGTCTGATCTGTCAGATCAGAAAGTGACAGTTATGATACACTTTTAAACAAATAAATCAAAAATAATGAAATTATATTCATTTTATAACTCAGAAAACCAAAAATCAAGTTAAAATGAGACACAGGAGCCTATGCGAAGTACTCGTACATTAGGTTAGGTCATTTTAAGTCAGAATAGGTCAATTGTGATACCACAAGAAGAACAGGATTACCGGCACCAAGAACTCTACTAGTTTCTTTCTAAAGGAAGATAAGAACGGGGAACCGTTGCGATGTTAACCTTTTTCTGCTCCACGTCTATGTGCAGAATCATCTAGATCCATAGACACAACTCTCTATTTTGTAAATATCAAGCCTGGCCAAGTTGTTAAGGTCTTCATCGAAGTATTCCCCTAGGGTTTTCCTTCTCAACATTGATAAGGAAGGACAGGTGAACAAAAAGGTGAGTAATAGTTTCCTCCTCCTCGTCTCTACAGCTTCTACCGAAATCGTTAGATTGGACACTCATCCTAAAAGCAGTGCCTCGTGAGGGCTTCAATTATTATACTAATGCGTTTCCTATTTATGGACAGATGTCTTTCCATTCTCTTCGACACAAGGGCTTCTACCCGTACCCTCTTTTGCCAGCTCAACTGCCCTGCAGTTGCCCGGAAAGACGCTGGGTCCTGGAATATAGCACAAAGAAATATTCCAAATGTCAGCGATCAAGTTAAGAGACATGCGGCATTGCTTTAGCAACCTGCCTGACTATCTATATGTCGTACCCTCTACCGCGTTAATTTAAAGCCAAGCCGTAGCTTGGTAAAACAGTATCCTGGAGTGGCCCGTATTAGCGTTAACCAACTACGAGTATGAGGAATTCCTAAGCCTTATTGCTGCTTTTGCCGCCATATGCTTCCCAAAGATATCAACAAGAAGTAAGTGGAACATTGTCTCTAGCTCACCCGTTATACAGACACCTTCTTGGCACGATCTTGCATATTCAGTTTCCATCTGATCTGTGAAACGAAGCATCATGCCATTTAGCTTTGGACAACGTTACGTAGCACCTTGTATCTTGTGAACAGAAAAAGTTCGCTAACTGAGAGACCAACCTTTTCCGTCCATTTTAGAAATTCATTAAGAGCTGATTCCATCATGTCCCTTACAATAAGGAGAAATGGTTATTGCAATATCGTCCGCATTAGCTATAATACTGTACCCATCTTTTTCTATGATTTTTGACATTTCATTTATTACTAAAAACCATAGTAGTGGTGATAATACGCCTGCGGAGTACCCCTATAAACCGACCTTCTTGTTAGACAGCACCCGAGCTCAGCATAGATAAGCCTGCTTTTAAGCATTTGCTCGATCCAATAGCAAAGGCAGCTATCAACCTTCAGGCTGATAAGTGCAGCCGATATACCCTTTGTTTTGACATTGTTGAAAGCTCCCTTAATGTGAAGCGATCTCTCGATTATTCCTACTAATGAATGAAGTGCAGTCACCACCTTTTCACTACGCATGCTGGGAATTTGATATGAGATTGTCATCTATTGTAGATTAAAACTTATACAGACGACATCAATCAGTCTTTCCAACGTCTTCAAGAGAAAGGAGGATAAGCTGATTGGACGGAAGTCCTTAGGAGATGCATGGGAGGTGTTACTGGCTTTCAGTGTGAAGACCACTTTGACCCTTCTCCAGGAACAGAGAGTATAGCCAAAGATTAGACAGCTCCTAAAGATTAAGTGGTGCCAGAGCCTCAATACATCAAAGCCCTCCTGCAGTTTCACTGGAAAAATTCCATCGAACCCACGTTATTTGGATGATAGTACTATGTAAGGTGACCAGGCCAGGGTGACGGCGGCTGGCGTTGGGCTAATAACCCACACTAGTGCTGCAAATGATTCAGAGTCAATAAACGACCCTCGGAATGGACAGACCAACACGACGACGACCGGATTTAAAAGAAGAGCTTACACAAGAAATGAAAGACCATAGGATGTACTAGGACTAAGCGAAGTAAGAAAGAACGGAATTGGTACTATGGCGTTGCTAAGTGGATACATACTCAGGTACTCGGGAGTGGGAAGAGACCAAAAAGCTAAAGAAGGCGTGGGTATAGTCACAAGCCCAGAATTAGAGATGGAAATTAGTAGAATCCGGCCATGGTGGCCATGGTGTAGTGGTAACATCATCGCTTGTCACGCTGCAGGTTCACGGTTCGAATCCTGATGTCAAGAATCATCTATTTATTTCGCATGAAATAAATAAAAAAGTCGATCAATTGCGAAAGCTTAGTCAACCCTACTGCGAAGGCATAACCCTGGCAGTAGGGTGGTCATATGGCTAAAAAGCATTGATCATGATATCAGGAGGACGGGAAAAAATACTGTGAATCATAAGCAACGACAATAACAGCAAAACAAAAATACTCCCCAGTTATCTGGACGCCACCCTTGGAAATCACTGAAAATACCACCTGAGTTTCAAACCCACTACACCACTCTGTCTTTCTCTCTGTTTCTTCCTCTTTCCACAAAACGCCCGTGTTCTAAAATTAGTATAAGGGTATTCATATCGCCTTTCACACGTGGAAATTATAAAAAAAAAACCGGACTAATGAGATCAATATGCAGATGAAATTATCATCTTTGCAAACAACACAGTCCAACGACAGGAGGCGTTGAATGTCGATATGACTAAAGCGATGTGGGTCTCTAAAGAAGACAGATCGGAGGAGAATCTCACAATAACGTGCGACGGAAAAGCTCTGGAAAGAGTGGAAGCCTTTGAATACTTGGGGACCATAGTAACCTGCAATGGAATAATCGATCAAGAAATAATTAACCGAACCAAGATGGCAATATCGGCTTACTATCAAATTAGCAGTACAATAGTAAACAAGCGGGAGATAAGCTAACAAACCAAACTGAAGATGCACAATGCACTAATCGTGCCATTAGCTCTATATGGGATTGAGAGCTTACCTCTATTGGATAAGCAGTTAAGTAACTTTCAAGCTGCAGAAATGAAATACTTATGAAGGGTCGCAGTGAATACTAGGAGAGACAGAAAAGGAAATGAACGAATAAGAGCAGAAGTTGGTCAGAAAAACTCATCATAGAGATAATAGAGGAAAGACAACTAAAATGGTTTGGGCACGTACAGCGTATGGACGGTACAAGAAAAACTAAACAAATAGCTGACATAAAGGTTAAGGAACTGCACCAACAGGTAGACCACCCAACACTTGGGAGGAACCGATGCAGGTTGTAGGAAGAAAGAGGGGTGGAAATGAGTAGGTATTGCCGAGACCGGAACCAGTAGAAGGAATGGATACTCTAAGGTTATCCCGACACCTAAAAGCAAATGGGGAATGAAGAAGAAGAAGAAAGTACAAAAATTGGGTGTCGGTACCTACAGTTCCTACAAGTGATGTCGGCGTATGCCGTTTTGTTTGCGAACATGGTAACTGTGGAGTATGATTACAACACTTATTGTAACAAATCTTGAAAAAATCTTACTAAATTTGAATTTCATATCAAAAATAAGTGATTTACGTCAGAAAATTTGGATTTTTTTCCAGGCAATCTGTAGCTCAAACCCGTACTTATCAAGTTCTAAGTAAAGAAATTGTTATTCGCTGAAATTATTCAGGATTAGTTAGTTGTAAACTACAGACTCCGTGCCGAAGTGTAGTTTTCATGATACGAGGGCAAAGTGAAAAGTTATCGGCCTGACGCAGAGATGGCATTCCAATCAGCAAAAATGTATGCTTCCTGCCTGGGACAAGTTTCAACTCGTTCTCAAGTAGTTTCTTTACACGAATTTTTGCAGTAGACGTCTTGCGTGTTTTTCGTTAAAATGGATAAACTTGAATATCGTGCGGTGATAAAATTCTTCGTTTGGATGGGTTAACCCCTAAGGAAATTCATCCAAAGTTAACAAAAGTATACGGGGACTCTGCTCCTTCCATGTCAACCGTTAAAAAGTGGGCAGCTGAATTTAAACGTGGTCGCACGTCCCTCGAAGATGACCCACGTGAACGACGGCCAAAAACCGCAACCACACAAGAAACCATCGAAAAAGTACATGATATCGTATTGGACGATAGGCGAGTGAAGGTGAGTGATATAGCTGAGGCTGTGTGTGTATCGGAAGAGAGGGTGTGAAACATCTTGCACAAGAACTTAGGAATGCGAAAGCTCTGTGCAAGATAGGTGCCGCATTTGCTGAATGCCGATCAAAAGCAAATGCGCAAACGATTTTCGCGGCAAACTTTGGACCGATTCAATAGGGATCTGACCTATCTTCTGCAGCGATTAGCCACCATGGATGAGACATGGATCCACCACTACATGCCAGAAACGAAACAGCAGTCGAAGCAGTGGGTGGAAGCCGGTGGTTCAGCGCCAAAAAAAGCGAAGGCGATCGCATCTGCCGGAAAGGTCATGGCCAGTGGTTTTGGGATGCGAAAGAGATCCTGTTAATTGATTACCTTGAGAAAGGCAGAACAATTACAGGCGAATATTACTCCAACCTTCTTGACCAGCTAGATGCCAAAATTCGCGAGAAGAGGCCTGGCTTGAAGAAGAAAAAAAATCATATTTCACCAGGACAATGCACCTGTACACAAGTGTGCGTTGGCGATGGGAAAACTGCGGGATTTGGGGTACGATTTGCACGGCCATGCCCCATATTCGCCTGATTTGGCACCAGACTTCCATCTATTCTCAAACTTAAAGAAATTTGTTTCTGGGAAGCGCTTCGCATCCAATGCAGAAGTTGAGAGGGCCGTAGATGAATATTTGTACAGCCTTCCGAGAAGGAATACTGATGTTGGAGAAACGCTGGACCAAGTGTGTTGAAGTCAAGGGAGATTGTGTAGAAAAATAAAATCATTTTTTAACTGAAAATCGCAGTCTTTCATTGTCAGGCCGAGAACTTTTCACCTTGCCCTCGTAGATACGAGTATATCATTTTCATGACAAAAGCGTCATCCCCATTTAAAAAAAAAAAAAATGTTTAAATTGAGAAGCTTCACATGGTAACATATCAGTTAGTGTATTATTAAGCGAACAACAATATATTTATCTTTAACTATTCCCATCACTCGGGGGATATTTCCGCGTTTTTACGAGATTATATCATAAAAACTGTTGTTATGCCTTTTTCTTAGCAGAAAGTGGGCATAGCTGTTGCCATTAGTAACCGAAGCTCAGGGATTTTGAAGAAATATTCATCATCGTAAATAGCTTTGAGAAAAAAAAAAAGAACTCTCCCACCCTTGTTGGCCTTTCAAGATATTAACTGCTTCATCTACAACCAGGACCTCTGATCTAAAGTATCTTATGCGGAACTCCTTTAAAATTGGATATTTACCTAGGAAGTGAAATACGTCCTCTCTCACATTGCAAGTTTGGGTTGGTGAGGTAGAAAGTTTAGTTTTATTAGCTTCCCTCTCATTGTAAAAATAGTGCTTATTTTGCCCAGTGAATTGTGATTAAGGAAATAAGTCTTATCCTGTAGGTTGTAATTCAATTGACTATAGTGCACCCGGTACTGTGAAGACCGAGCTTTTGAAGCATATTGTTCTTACATGACAAAACCCATTTTTTCAATTAAAGTGGCAAATTGTATTCTTAGGGATGTGGGTTCCACAGCGGGGATGATGTAAAGGCTAAGTCCACAGTTAGACGTGAGGCGTATCCATTGTTGGACGATGTTTCCTCATGTCATAATGATATGCGTAAGTACTATCCTGGGTAACCTTACTTCTTCCATTGCTATCACTTTGATTACGTAATCAAGATGCATCTTCAAAGTGTCTAAGAACATTGATAACGTCCAAGTTTCAAGATGCAACATGTAGTTGGTGGTGTTTATCGGCATTCGAAAAGTACGCTTTAGGAAGTAGCGTAGAAACTTCCCAACTTCTTCGAAGAAGCGGTATCCCCACACTTGAGTACGGTATAGAAGTATTGAGCGAAATAATTTTTGCTTTGAGCTATGAGCTATGTATTTATTGTTGAAATGCGGCCCCACACACATGAAATTGCTCACTCAGATTCAGTTAATTTACCCTAGGTTTGCCAATAAATAATCTCAGGTATTTATATTCACGAACAACTTCGATCATTTCATCTTGATACGTCCACTTTTCATTGCGAGAATATCTGCATTCGCCTCCTCTGAACACCATCATTTTCGATTTCGTCATGTTAACAGATAAGTTCCAGTATTTACAATATGCGTCGAATCTGTTCATTATTAGCTGCATGCCGTCTATCGAATCGGAGAAGCAGACAATGTCATTCGCATACAACAAGCAAGAATTCTTGTACGACTGATCAATTCCACAGAAGTCCGTAATATCTTTAATGAACAGTATAAACAACAATGTACTCAAGATATACCCCAGTTTCAAGGAGGCGGGAAATAAGACAAACGAACTTAAAGGCGTCATTAGTGAAGCTCTAGCAGAGCAAGCGAATGTAAGTTCGCTTACGGATCGCACTACCCTTGAGATCAAAGACATTGATGAGGTCACGACTATAGACGACGTAATGAATGCAACCGAAGCCCAGTTTGGAGTGAAAGTTTCACCGGCAGATATTTTGTCCCTGCGGAGGGCGTACGGAGGAACCCAAACAGCAACGATCAGCTTTCCCGGAGTAGACGTAAGAAAGCTGTTAGAAGCAGGAAGGATTAAAATCGGCTGGGTTAACTGTCGCATGCGCGAACGAACCCTCCTTAAAAAGTGCTTCAAATGTTTAGAGTTTAGTCATCTAGCATGGCAATGCAAAAGCGAGGAAGACCGCTCCAAGCTATGTAGGAGATGTGGAGAAGAAGGCCACATAGCGAAGAATTGCAACAAGGATCCATCCTGCATGTTCTGCAAGAAAGACCACCCGGACACCGCGCAGCATGTAGCCGGTAGTAGCAAATGGCCAGTATTTCGGAGAGCTATTACAAGCAAATACCATGAAGATTCTACAGATAAATCTTAATCACTGTAAAATACCACAGGAAATCCTTGCACAAACGGCCAAGGACGAAAGCGCTGACGTTATTATGATCAGTGAACCATATAAATGTCCCGAAGAGAACAACAATTGGATCTGCGATAAGGCAAAACAGGCGGCGATATGGATGTGTGAACGTTATGCCTTTCAAGAAACAAACAACCAAACAGTGGGCTCCGTGCGGGCGAAAATAAATGGGATCCATTTTTATAGCTGCTATGCCCGACCCAGTTTGACGGCCAGCGAGTACCAATTAATGCTGGATAATCTAACCGCGGATGCGCTCCAGAGAGCCCCAGTGGTTATAGGATGAGACTTCAACGCGTGGGCCACAGAATGGGGCAGCAGGCTCACCAACACCAGAGGACAGGTCTTATTGGAATCATTCGCTCCCCTATCGATAGGCAATAAGGGTCGGGCAAATACTTACCGGAAGGCTGGAGTAGGCTCCATCATTGACATCACCTTTGCGAGCAACTCCATCCTGAAAACCATAAAGTGGAGGGTCAGTGAGGAATATTCACACAGCGACCATCAGGTGATAATACTGGAAATAAAAGGGAAAAAAACGAGTCCAGTTCCCAAAACTTACTGGCCCAAAATGGAATGACAGATCTTTAGATAAGGATGCATTCGAAGAGATGTTGAACGGTGATCAAACTCCAAGCGGAATAGCTGAGACCCTCGCGCACCACCTCACAAGCACCATTACCACCGTGTTACTGGTGGAACGATTAAATAGGCGAACTTCGGGCAAAATGTCTACAAGCCCGGTGCAAAGTCTAACGATCAAGAAGGAGGGCGGATTTCCAACAATGTCTAGACACCCTTAGACTGGCGAGACGTAGCTTAAATAGAGCCATTAAGGAAAGCAAAACTGCATGCTTTAAACGTCTCTGTGAAGAAGCCGACATCAACCCATGGGGCTCGGCATATTGGATGATGATGACGAAATTAAAGGGCTATAGGACTCCTCAAATAACATGTCCGATAATGCTGAGATCCATAGTAGAGCACATCTTCCCTCAAAGGCCTGCTGCTATGTCCAATATTATACGAGAAGTCAATCCAGAAGATATTTTTTTAATTACTCACGAGGAACTGCTAAGGGCATGCAGCAAGATAGGTGACAACAAGGCGCCGGGACCCGACGGCGTCCCGAACAAGGCAGTAAAGGCAGCTGTAACAAAAAGACCAGACCTCTTCATAACAACAATGCAGAAGTGCCTTGAAGAAGGAACCTTTCCCGAAAAATGGAAAACGCAGCATTTGCTCCTACTGCCAAAAGGAAAGAAGCCCCCAGGAGAACCATCATCTTATCGCCCAATATGCCTATTAGACACCATTGGAAAGATCCTCGAGAAGATAATCTATAATAGATTACTCGCAGTAGCAGAAGAGAAAGGAACCGTCTCAGATCACCAATTTGGCTTCAGAAGAGCACGATTAATTGTTGATGCCATAAGAGCGTCGATATCGCCAAAGGTGTCATCGAAGGAGAAAGATGGCTCTGTGGCACAAAGGAGTATTGTGCAGTAGTAACGCTGGACATTAAAAACGCATTTAACTCTGCGAACTGGTCGTTTATTAGAAGGTCACTTGCCAGGATGGATACGCCATATTACCTGCTACGGATAGTGACGAACTACTTCAACAACAGGAAGCTGAGGTACAATACCGATGAAGGCGTAAAATACTACAACGTAACTGCGGGAGTTCCACAGGGATCGGTTTTAGGGCCACTATTGTGGAACATCATGTACGACGGAGTCCTACGATTAGCGCTACCTGGGGGAGTAACGATAATTGGATTCGCCGATGATATTGCAGTCGTGACAGTAGCTAAATAGATCCGTGCAGTAGAATCAGCTACAAATGAAGCAATTGCCCGGATAAAAGATTTGATAATATCCACCGGACTAGAACTAGCTGACCATAAAACAGAAGCTGTTCTTATAACCAGCCGGAAAACTGTCAAATTTGCCAACTTTCAGGTTGGTAACCAAACCATCAGGTCGAAAGAGGTAGTTAAATACAACAGGCTACGGTTTAAAACGCATGTTGATTTTGTTACTAAAAAAGCATCGCAAATGCAAGGAGTTCTCTCGCGTATCATGCCTAACATCGGTGGACCTGGATACGCTAGAAGGATTCTACTCTCTAGAGTTATCACCTCATTTCTGTTATATGCCGCCCCAGTCTGGGCGGAGGCACTGAGGACGAAGGAGACCAAAAGGAAACTCTGTGCGCTACGGACAATCAGCGGCTTTCGAACCATCTCTGACGAAGCTGCATTTGTCATAGCTGGAATGGTCCCCATCGATATTCTTGTATGTGAAATGCTGAGGATATATAACAGAAGAGCATTGGGTCATCACGACGCCACTGGTATCAAGGTGATAAAAATTGAAGAAAGGGCAGCGTCAGCAGCTATGTGGCAAGCTCGTTGGGCTAATACAACAAAAGGCAGATGGACATACAAACTTATACCGACAATCCAAGATTGGATAATTCGAAAGCATGGAGACTGCAACTACCATATAACGCAGTTCCTGTCTGGCCATGGTGGCTACCGCAAATATCTACACCGATTCGGACACGACAACTAACCATCCTGCCCTGAGGATACGGAGCACGCAGTGTTTTACTGCACACGTTTCACGGCATGGAGAATTACTCTGCCAAGTCCGTCATTACTCCTCGACCATATGTTACGGTCGGAAGAAAATTGGATGGCAATATGTTCCTTCGTAACAACTCTACAAAAAGAGTTGCGGAGAATAGAAAAGCTAAGAAGAGCAACTGAAGCAGCGGAAGAAGCTGACACAAGAAGCATAGCATGAACTGCTAACCAGCCCCGCGAAGTAATACCTAACGACAGTCCCGCGGGGAGAGTGGTTGATGTGTGTAGGGTGTGTGTTTAGTACGTAGGCGTATTCCTGGCATCGAGTACTTAGGTTTGCGAATCGTGCATGCTAGTAGCGCTCGGGCTATTAGTATCTATCAAGATTACACATCCCTTGCGCAATCCAAAAAAAAAAAAAAAAAATACCCCTGCCGGTGTTTGCATATTCCTGAGATACGTATGCAACGTGTATGTGGATGATTTTACTCGAAATTCCGATCTTATATAGTTTATAAAAGAGTGCATCACGCTCAGTGGTATCGAAGGCCGCACGGGACTTTCTCTTTTTCTTTTTGTAAATTTCGGCGATGTTAATTAGTGGAAATATTTGGTCAATAGTAGAGTAGTTCTCCCTAAATCTTTCTTAAAACTCGGATACAATTTACTAATCTTCAAATCCACCTTGTAAGTCTCTTGAAGATCAAAGCCGCGAACAACTTAGTCCAAGTACTTGGAAAAGTTATTCTTCGTAATTTGTTGTCTCCTTTTTATCTGTAACCGAAAAATGATTGTCTTTTTGAAGCTTTCTAGAACAACAGCGGTTTCGAAAATTCGGTTAAACTCCATGGTTAGCGCGTATACAAACTCCGTTGCACAGTTTTTGTAAAATTCGAAAGGAATTCGGTCGTTCCCAGTAGCTTTATGTGCCACGGCCTCGTCGAGGAACAAAGGAGTGGCATATTGGAATATACGAGGGTGGGTCAATAAGTCCCTGAAAATTAACACAAATTGTGTCGTCACCTTAAATTAAATTTTTTTTGTCACGAATCATCTTTCAAAAGAACGCACCCAAATTTTCAGACAGACCTGTCAAATAGTTTTGTTGTGGCAGCCATTTTATATAGACGCCTACTAGCATTTTCGTCAAAACGGAAAAAAGTGAATTTCGAGTGCTCATTAAACCAAACAAAAGCTTGACAACTATTATGAGGACTCTCCACCATCGATTGGAACCATTCACCACCGGTTTACTCAATTTCGGTGCGGGCGTTCAAGCACGTGACGCCGAACGTTCTGGTTGCCCAATTGAGGTCACCACACCAGAAATGGTCGACAAAATCCATGGTTTGATAACGATCGGACGATCGGCGAGTGAAAGTGCGCAAGCTTGAAGAGGCCACAGGCTTATCACATGGCTCAGTGATTTCGATTTTACATAAATATTTGGACATGAAAAAGCTTTCCGCAAGATGGGTGACGCGTTTGCTCACAATCGACAACAAACGCATTCGTTTGACAACTTCAAAGGTGTGTTTGGCGATGTTCCAGAAAAATTCGGCTGAGTTTTTTACGCCGTTTCGTAACCGTGGATGAAACCTGGATTCACCACAACACACCAGAAACCAAGGAACAGTCAAAACAATGAACTTCTCCTGGTGAATTGAAGCCGAAGAAGGCCGAGGCGGGTTTGTCAGCAAACAAAGTCATGGCGACAGTTTTTTGGGATGCGCGCGGTGTTATTTACATCGATTACCTTGAAAAGGGTAAAACGATCACCGGCGCATACTACGCAGAGCTGCTGGATCGATTCCAAGCCGATTTGAAGCAAAAACGGCCGCATTTGGCGAAGAAAAAAGTTCTTTTTCACCAGGACAACGCACCGGCGCACAAGTCCCCAGTCGCAATGGCAAAATTGCATGAGTTAGGCTACGAACTCCAGCATATTCCCCAGTTTTAGCCCCCTGCGACTATTTCCTGTTTTCAGACGTGAAGAAATGGCTCGGAGGTAAGAGATTTGGGTCGAATGAAGAGGTCATCGCTGAAACAAACGCTTATTTCGAGGGGCTCGAGAAATCGTATTATTTGGAGGGCATTAAAAAATTGGAGAAACGTTGGATGAAGTGTATAGAGCTAGAAGGAGACTATGTTGAAAAATAAAATGTTTTTATACCGAAAAGAGTGTTCCTTATTTCATTTTTCAGGGACTTATTGACCCACCCTTGTATGCATACTTTTGGAGGTCTACTATTATTATTTCTCTATGTTACAAACAAATATTACAACCAAAATAATATACCCTATGGGATAGAGTATACAAAGGAGTAGTGTTTAGAGAAGCACTCTCATATCTTTTCGACAATTAATTAGAAAAACTCTTTTTTGGAACAGTGTGTTGGCTCAATATGGATGATTTCTGCACTTATTTCCTTTTCTTTATTTCAAATTTTGTATCTGAATAGAGCTAAAATATAAAGTCTGTAAGTTGCAAAAAGAAAGACGCATAAGATACCAGAAGGTTTTATTTATTACCCCCAGATTGTGTAGATTATGAATCTAAAAATAAAAATGTTTTCCTCTTCTACGAGTAATTAAAACCAACTTCACTTTTCCTAACTCCGTTGCGTTGCACCCTTTGAGGTGCAATGGTTTAAAAATAATTCCTTGACAAATTACGATATGATTTGAAATTTAAACCACCCATTAAGTCGACTTAAGAGGCCTAAGCACTTAATCATTTAAAAGTTCTACATTTGTTACTTCAGAAGTGCACGCAAGGGTAGTTTTCACTTGAAGGTATTTAATCGTGTTGTATCCATCAACTGTAAGTTAAAGTAATTGAGCATAAGTAGCAGGTATACGAGTATTCAACACTACAGCTTTAAGTGCTGTTTAAACAAGTTGATGTTTTAATTGTACATGACGTTTTGTGTATATATTGATTAAAAAAAATTGTTGGTCGTAATAAAATTTGGGCAAACACTGTCGTTGTTAGTTTACCAATCCCTCAACAAATGCCTAAGTAAACAATTTACAAAAAGTGTTTATTTAAGGACATTGCCCCGTACCTCCGGACATAAAAACATGTGTCTTCTCCATGAAATAATATAGAATTACGCCCAAGTCCACACGCAAAAGCGCTGGAAACGAATTTGCTATCGGGAACATCTAGTGCGCTTATTGCATGCCTTTCAATTATCCTGACCATATAAACTGCAACGCTCTGTTAGTTAGGCCCTCAATGGAAATTAAAACGGTGACAACGATAACAAATGTGTGATTGCCGTAATTAATTAAATTGTCGTATCCATAGAATGGGAAGTAATTAAGTTGAAGTTTTTATTTTTATTTTGTTGCTGCAAGGTTCGTGCTTACTCGAACCAGTGACAGAATTTTGGTCCTAGATATTGAAGTACTTGTTTGAAGTGGCAATTAATATCAGCATTGTGATTATAATTGATCATTTTATGCCTTGTCAAAGACATGCATACATACTCGTATGCAATGTAATTTTTAATTGAAAACGGACACACACGCGGAGTGCCAGGAGATGGTGATCATTAGGAATTCGTTCGGAACTGCAACATAACAAAGTTATTAAATTGACGCACCATCCATTTTTTATCGATTTTTTTCATACAGCACAAAAAGTACTTCCTACATGGGTGTTTCTTAAATAGAGTCCTCTACTTCAGGATCTGGTGGATCATTGACCTGTACCAGTTGTTATGTTTTTTTTTACAATCTTAATTTGGCTCTCTCTTAGCCAAATCTATACCAATTTCAACAATTCTAATTTTTGTATGCACTTAATATCGAGTGCATAAAATTTGAGTCAATTTTAGGAATACGTGGTCAGTTTCCTTGTAATTTCGAAATGAACTCGAATTTAAAAATTCAGTTTGCCTACATCCATAAGTAAAGGATGTCCCAAAATTCACGCAAGACTCGAATTTTGCGCCATTTGTGCGGTAAAGTGTTGCCAACAAAAAAAAAAAAGAACGTGACAGCTGACAGCTTAAGGTTATTAAAAATGAAGTGCTACACGAAAGACCTACACGTTTTCATTGTTGAGCAATATTTTAAAAAATAATGATTTGGCAGCTACTGTTCGCAATCTTCGTACAAAATATGGTCGGAATACTGATTCATCAACTGTAAAGAGATTAATTCAAAATGAAAAATTCAGGGATACTGGATAAATTAGTGATCTTAGATACATCCTTCGACAAGTCGCTCAACACAAAATATGGAAGCAATTTGTGAGTGTTGTTGAGAGTCCAGGAACATCAATTCGGTAACGTGGTTAAGAATTGAACATTTCGAGAAGCTCTCTACAGCGTATTCTCACGAAAGATTTGCATCTTCATGCATACTAAGTGCAATTCACTCAAGAACTGAAGCCTACTGACCACGCACAGCGAAGAGAGTTCGTTGAATGGATTATGGAACAACAAGTGGATGCTGCTTATTAAACAAAATCATCTTCAGCGATGAAGCTAATTTTTATCTTGTTGGCTTTGTTAATCGTCAAAATTGTTGAATTTGGGGTTCAGAAAATCCATGAGTGATTGTTGAGAAACAACTGCATCTACAACGTGTCACTGTTTGGTGCGAATTGTAGCCTGGAGGCATCATCGGACTATTCTTCTTTGGTGCTCGCTATCGCGACATAATAATAATTCAGTTTTTTGTGCGTAAATTGCAAGATAGAGATGTGGATGACATGTGGTTTCAACAAGACGATGCCATATGCCGTACAGCCTGAGAAACAATTCAATTAATGCATGAGTCATTTTCTGGTCGTGTAATTTCCCGTTTTAGTGATCAGAATTGGGCACCCAGACCATGCGATTTAACGCCGTTGGACTTTTTTCTTTGGTGTTTTTAGAAGTCTAAGGTTTATGCCAACAAGCCCACAACCAACCATTCCTTGAAGGAGTAAATTGAGCCCTGTATCAATGAAATTCAGCAACATTTATGCAAAAGGGTCATAGAAAATTTCGACAAAAGAGTGCTCATTTGCCAGCAAAGCCGTGGAGGCCATTTACCCGATATGATATTCTATACATAACCCTACACAGTATACTGCATGCCTCAATAAAACATTAACAATTTTGAATTAAAAACCTGTGTTTTCTATCAAAATTACTTCTTGCATGAATTTTGGGATACCCTTTATCTATCTGTGTAGGACTCTAATGAAACAAATTCCTTCAAATCATGCTAAATTCGATAGTTGGCATAATTACAACTCAAAGCAGGTAAAGGGTTCTAAGAGAAATGGGCGAAATAAAGGCATAAAGCGATGTAGGGAGTAATAATTCAAAAGTGACACGGAAATAATTTGTTTTTTTTTTACAAAATTTTCCCAAAAAAACTACAATTTAGGGTTTTTTTTGGGAAAGCTACGTTTGATCTATAACTACAAAAACAGGTTCCGTATTCTGCCGGCGACAGTTAGTCTTTAAACTTCAATATTTAAAGTCAACCGATAAAGTTTTTGGCATAATAACCTTGCATAAAGAAGGGCATGTAGTGTGTGTTATTGCAGGTAAGTTTAAAACATCGAAGTCGACAGTGCACTATACCATACGTTGCTTTAAAGAACCGTCGACTCTTAAGGCCCGGAAGAGAAGCGGAAGTCCTTAATGAACATCGAAACAGGAGAACCAGACTATAAAATTAATTAGCAAGAGGGATATTTTTGACAAAAAAGGAAAGTTGGCGTTCGGCGGTCTGCTGAAGAAAAGCTGCTCCCTAGCTGTGTGGTGCAAACAATCAAGCATGGTGGTTCTGCAATTGGTCTGGGGATGCTTTTCTTCCACCGGTATTGGAGACCTTATCCATACCGATGGAATCATGAGTAAGGAGAAGTACAGACAAATATTAGAAGAACATACCATACAATCGGGTTTGCGATTAATAGGCCCTGGGATTCATATTAATGAAAAATAATGATTCGAAACATTATTCCAAATTTTGCCGAGTATACCAAGAAGAACAAGAAAGAATACTGAGAAATATGAAATGGCCTACCCAATTACCTGACTTTAACCCAATAGAGTTGCTTTGGGATGGACTTGACAGAGAGGTACAAAAACATCTTCGAGAAGATGAAGAGGAAATTACCTTTGTCTGGCATAGATAAATAAGAAGCACGTGTCAACACTAAAGCACCAGGGTACGATATAATCACTGCCCAATAATTAATAATGTCACCCGCAGCCTTAAAAAAAACTCATCTTTATAATTAACTCCTGCTTCAAGCTACGATATGTCTCACATCATTGAAAGAGGTAATTGTTATACCGAAGCAAGGTAAGCCATCAACTGAAGTAGGCCAATATCACTTACACGAATTATGGCAAAAGTTTTCGAAAAAATGTTACTGAAAAGACTTAGCAAAATCATTGAAGGGAGAAGACCTATCCCGAATCATCAATTTGGATTTAGAAGTAAACACTCCACAATTGGCCAAGTGAACCGTATTACGAACATAGTGAAACAAGTTTGCTCGACACTATTTTTAAATAATGCTCAAGCCTTTGACAAAGTTTGGCATAAAGGACTAGAGTTCTAATTACATAAGCACCTACTATACTATGAAATACTGAAGTATTACATTTAAGATCGACACTCTCGAGTTCATTAAATAAAAGTTAAATGTTTTGGCGTTAACAGCCCAATACAGAGCCTGGCCTACCTTTTCGCTGCCACTCGTGCTATGCGCCGCACGATTGGTTGGGACCTACACTTTTATGCAATTTTCGACTGAGAGAAGCTCTCATGACAGTTTTTACTCTCGGAAGTTTGCCAGACGTCCGTGAAAGGTGGGACCGTGAGAAACATTTTTTTTGCTTCGATTCGAACCTTGAACCTCAAACTCAGTGATCTCGTAATTAACCACTGAGCCACGGCGCCCACCTCCCGAGTTCGTTATGAACAAGAATGAAAATCGAAGCAGGTGTCCCGCAAGGAAGTGTGCTCGGACCAAATCTGTATCTATTGTATATCAGAGATATTGCATTAGATAGCAATGTTATGATGGCTAGCTTTGCAGATTACACTTCAATCTTAGTATCAGACAAATGCGTTGTGAAGGCTACAGAGAAGGTGCAAACTGCAGTCAATATAATAAGAGATTGGACGCAACAATGGTGTATCAATCCCACTGAGGCAACGTTAACTCATATAAACTTTTAAAATAGAGAGATAAAACAGTCTTTCTATACTAGTATATAAAAAGTTGTTTTTTGTACGTTCCAGGTCGATGTTGTTTGGCATTTGTCAGTTCGTATTTGACGATCGCAAAGAGCAGTCAATAACAATACATTATAGAGCATCTAATGCCTCAACACCATGTAGTCGTTCAGTAATAGTTTGGCAAGTCAACCATTCAGCATATAATGAATAACTTTGAAACTCAATGTACACTGGCACGTAATGTGCTGCCGAATTCACAGTGTACGTACAGCACAAAGTAATGCTCCAGTGAGGGACAATATAGATGAAAGTCCGGGCACCTCCGTTAGATATAAATTTGGAAAGTCTCCGACAAATTTGTTTAAATAATTAAAAAAAAGATTTGCATTCGTACCTGAATAAAATTCAACTGACTCAATAACTAATGGAAAATTACCATATGCGCCGGCGAGAGTGGAGTGAAAAGGTTTTGCAGCTCCATATTGATGACCCTAATTTTTGGGAAGAAATCATAATGAATGACGAAGCTTATTTCGAGTTATCTTGCACTGAAAGTTCTCAACTGATACACCAACAATCTTGATACTATCGTAGAGCTACTGTATGGTGCGACATTTGGGCCGGCGGCATCATTGGGCCAGATTGAGGGTGGCCGTGGTGTAGTGGTAACATCATCGCTTGTCACACTACAGGTTCACGGTTCGAATCCTGATGTCAAAAATCATCTATTTATTTCGCATGAAATAAATAAAAAGTCGATCAGTTGCGAAAGCTTATGTCAACTTTACTGCGAAGGCATAACACTGGCAGTAGGGCGGTCATATGGCTAAAATGCAACTTGATCGTGATGATGACATCAGGAGGACGGAAAAAAAATACTGTGAGTCATGAGCAACGACAAAAGTAAAAACAAACAAGCTCCCCAGTTATCTGGACAGCCATCCTTGGAGTTTACTGAAACTTAATACCAGCTGAGTTTCAAACCAACTACACCAATCTGTCTTTCTCTCTGTCTCTTTCCCTTTCCTCAAAACGCCCGTGTCCTAAAAAAATTAGTATAAGGGTATTCATAACCCGTTTCACACGTGCAAATTATAAAAAAAAAAAAACATTTGTTTGAAGATACAAGAAGGAATGCTGAAACAATAACTGGTGTTATCGTGACATGTTGCAAAATTTTGTGTCTGAATTGAGTCGATAGGACCTAAAACACATGTGGTTCCAACAGGACGGTGCCACATCACACACATCTGGATATTTTGCAAAAAATGTTTCCCGCCCGCATAATGTTGTCTCCTGACCTGATTTGTTCCCTGATCTGATTTGACCATCCCATGAAACAGGGTATACAAAATAAATTTCCTTGATTTTTAAATTTTGTTTAACACTCTCATGTAGAAGCCTAAATGATCAAGTTCAAACGTTATTAGAGCGAACATGAATTAACTTTCACTAATAGAGATACGAATATCTGCTAGCCTTATGGCAGAACGAGCTTTATTAGCGCCAGTTTACATTCAGAAATATTTCTGCGAAAAACTTAAATGTAGTTATCTAAATATATATAATAAATGGGTAGACAGCCACAGTGGTCTGGCAACATATAATTCTGTACTGCAGTGTTGCCACTATGGGAAGGTTAAAGCGTAGTAGATTTGGGAAAAGATAGTAGTAGATTTCCAGCTTAGCGGAATATATTTAATAACAAAAATAAAGGCACATCGTTGTAGGTTGTATAATTAACCAAAAAGACATTCAATCTCACAAAATTGTTTTTTTTTTTTTAAATGTTTAATACAATAAAAATGTCTATACAATTATGCCTAGTCAAATCGGTACATTTTTGCTGAAGAACGTGAAAGTAAAACTTAACAAAACTACGGGTTTTTCCAAAAGTCGTGATCTAGCCAACGAAAAAAGAACACAGATCAAAATTTGCTCAAAATTATTGGTGTTTTTAAAGTCGCTACTCTGTTTAAAACTAAAAGTAAACTTTTGTGAAAAAAAGAAACCATTCAGAAGGAAAAGGAATTCTATCCGCCATTGGGACAACTGCTTTTCTTTACGTTTTGATTGTAGTACAATAGTACAATGTACAATACCTCCATTTCTTAAGATGATTTAATTTTAAAATTTAAAAGAAATTTTAAAATTTAAAAAAAGCTGGTGCTTAGTTCCTGAAACTGTCCTACGAGTATTTCAACTTCGAGTGAAGTTGGTAGCAACGTGCTTAACTACATGCAATTTTACTTAGATTTGTGTCTTAAATGACGAAACAGGAAGCGTTCGGATAAGTTTTAGTGTATTTTGTCAGAAGAATAAAAAAAGCAGATTAGATTTGCTTTACTCCGTAGCAGATCTGGATTTCACAAAAAAAGTTGCAGATTTACTACGATCGTAGTAAACTGGCAACGCTGAGTTACTGGTTAACAACTCCATTCTTACCTGGAAGGAAGATGCCCTACCTTAATATTTGCCAAATATGATCATAAAATAATAATGTTACGTATACGCCACCTCATAATTCAATTTCATTTGTCATGTTCAAATGTTGTAGAATGTCTAGCAGGCAATTTTCGAATTTGACTATTATTCCTGAATAAATATAAGCCTAGCGAGTTGTGATGAAGCAAATTGTTTTGTTATTTTGTGTACTTAATAAATAAAAGTGTACGCTGTATGCGACTGTGTGGAATGTGTTTCTATCTATCGAATCCATATTTTATTTTTTTCAATTAATTGCAGCACTATCAATTGCTATTTTATAATAATAAGAAAAATATATATTTTTGTTTAATTCTTATATCTAATTTTTATAAGAAATGACGTCCTTGTAGCATATGCATTGCAGTAAGATTTTGGCGCATGCTTGCGTAAAAGTCATGTGATATTCTAAAGCCAATTAAGCACTTTTCGAATAGATTTACAAAATAAGCTACTAAACATTAAAACAAAGCCACATGCAATCGATTAGTAGTCTCTCAATCAAATTAGAACAAAAGTACGCAAAGGAAAATTACAAAAAACAAAAAAGTTTTTTTTCTCATTTATTAATACAGTTTACATGAATTTATATAATTTTTATTTATTTTTTTATAAAATTTTGTATATGGTTAGATTACATACCTGTATCAACTATAACATCAATGAGATCCATACTCTTGGCAAAGGCATCTTTCAAATTGATATGATGAAACGATACAATGCTGCCCTCACGTTTCGCCCGATCGAGAGCCTCACGTCGCTTGAGAGCCTTCTCTCTACGCATCTGATTCTTATAAAATTCAGCAAAATTGTTAACGATGATGGGAATAGGCAAAGCGATTACCAGAACACCGCATATGCAACACACAGTACCAATAACCTTTCCCAGTGCAGTAGTGGGATAGATGTCCCCGTAGCCAACAGTTGTCATTGTAATACCCGCCCACCAAAATGTTTCCGGTATCGAAACGAATTTTGTTTGTGGCTCATCCTTTTCAGCAAAATATGCTAGCGAAGAAAATATGAGAACGCCCATTGCCAGGAACAGCATTAGTAGACCGAGTTCCTTATATGAATTACGTAGCGTAAAGCCTAATGACTGCAGGCCCGTAGAATGACGGGCCAGCTTAAGGATTCGCAGGATGCGCATGATGCGAAATACTTGCACCACCCGGCGCACATCCTGGAACTGGTCCGTTGCATTTTTATTTGTTTCCAATAGAAATAGGGACACGAAATATGGGAGTATTGCCAATAGGTCTATTATGTTAAGGCCGCCTTTGAAAAATTTCCACTTATCCGGCGATGCACTAAATCTAAGTACGTATTCTAATGTAAACCACGATATACAGACGGCCTCAACCATAGCCAATTGCGGATTATCCTGAGGTGTACCATTATGATCGGTTTGCAGTTGTGGTAAGGTGTTCAACGTCAGGGCTATGGTAGACAGGACTATAAACAGGATTGATATCACCGCGATTACCTGCAATGGTAATTGTTTTGTTTTTGTTTTGTGTTTTTTTTTTTTTTCTATTCTTAAAAATCTTTCTTTGGAAATTTTATGTTTCCCTTAAAAAAAATTTTACTCGAAGTTATAATAAACTTAAATAAACTTATAGATACTTATAACTGAAAAATATAAAACAAAAGATACTTTTTTCTATTTCTTTGTTATTTGTTTTGTTAGTACTGTCTTCTAGCTAAGCTGAGATAACAATTGTTCTCATTTGGAAGCAAAGTTGCATAGCAGAAGATTGTTGGTCAAGATGTTGCAAAATTTTTAACTTTTTCATGTTGATTGAAGTATTTTTTTTTTTTTTTTTGTTTCACTAAAGGCTGGTGTTTCTATGTGAAGTATATAGTTTTTTTTTTATCATTTTGTCTTTGCTAGATCCTTTTAAAAATTTTGATTGAAAAATTTTGGATAAAAGGACCCTAATTTGAAGTAATTTTCGAAATGCTTATATGATTTAATGCATGTGTTTATAAATTAATTCCTAACTTAAAAATTCAAAAAAAAAAAAATAAATAATAATAGAAGACAGTCTTAGATGACGAAGGACACAAACAAATGAAAAAACAGAAAAATATAAACGTTAAAGTATAAAAAAAGTGAAAACTATCTACACGTTTCGAAGGGCTAATTTTGCTTTCCAATAACTCGAAGAGCTCTAAAATGTTCTATTACTATGAAACAAACAAGAAAACAATTGAAAAATACAGGACATACGAATATTTTTTTTTTATACAGGGTGGCAATTGATGGCAAAATGAAAACAAAGAAAAAAAACTGTAAACAATTTCGTATTTTTTTGGAGCAAGGACAACAAAATTAATAAATGCACAACCAGGGAAATGCGTGCATTTATGTATCTATAACATCATTTGAATGCACAAATTTTCAATAAGGCACTCAAAGAGGACTAATGAAGATTTCTTTGCATTATTTAGGATCTATCTTCAAATTGGATTTTAATGAATGAGAATTGCTATTCGGGTCTGCAGTCGACTGTACGAATTTTTCTTAAGATACCTATACATACATATGTATTTTATATAATGATAGTGTTTTATGAAAAGGAAAACAATAACAAAAGGAAGGAAATTTTAATTTTCTACTTAACAGTTTTACAGTTCTTACACTTAAAAAGGAAAAAATAGAGAACGTAAAACACTTAAAATTTTGGGAAAGTTATTTTCTAAATTTTTTTTTTTTTTTTTTTTACTGTACACTATAGAATACAATAATTTAGTTGGTCGAAAAAATATTCATAAAGAAAAACTACACAGATATTAAATGATTGAGTTAAACTTAAAATTGTGTGTGGTTAAGTTATGTGTTGTATTAAAAATAAAATCACTTCGCAGTGGGTGTGGTTGGGCTGATGTAAAGTGATCACCTTGGCAATCGAGTTTGGAGCCACTCGGAGGACTCATTTTACAGAGCAGTATCTGATTTTCTACTCGTTTAACCGAATGTAATATCCACTTAGAAATAAAATTGTTGGTGAATTCCATTTATCGGTCAACGAATTTTTGTTCTTAATCAGCTATAATCATACGGATCATGGAAGAATTGGAATATACTTATATCGCAGCATCGTTGTCCGACCGTGTCGCGGGTGCAAGTATTATCCATAGGAGTGACAGATCATTAAAAAATACAAAACTAAGCATAAATATAAGGCTGGTTTGAAACCTAGCTTTTACAGATTCTCTCCAGTACAGGGTGCGGCTAAAGTAACTATATGATGTAAAAAATGTTTAACTCTTTTGTTTGTGAATGTTTTATCTTTTTATTTTTCTATTTCACAGATTAAACTTGAGAGATATACAAATTGGACACGTGCACAATTACGCAAAGAATTGAGACTGTTTTTCTATTCCCTGAAAATAATCGTTCAATAATTAATACTCAACGTGCATACAGAAGATTTTATTGTGAAAGGACTGCTCCAACGGGTCCAATTATTCATTCGCTGATGAATAATTTTACTGAATTCGGGACTATTGGAGATTCAAGACGTACGAACAGACCTTGAACTGAAAGATCGGTGGAAAATATTTATGTTGTGAAACAGAGCCGGAAACATCAACGAGCAGACGATCTGCCCAGTTCGGCGGATTTGGAAAGAGGATTTGCATTTCTTCCCGTACAAAATCCAGCTAGTTCCAAAACTAAATCGTGGAGACCATGCATTTCGTTTGAAATACGGAAGAGTAGTTTTAAATCTCGTTGCGCATTTCCATTTGAACGGTTTCGAAAGTAAACAAAACTGCAGATTTTAGGGATTCCAAAATCCCGATGACCATTGCACCCAATTCGTATTACTATTTGGTGTGGCATTACCGTCGAAAAGATTTACGGCCCATTTTTTTCATTCCACTCAATATTTATTTCAAAAACAAATCACACAGTTACTTTTGTCTCACCCTGTATATGCAGAAGCCTAAATCGTCTGCAGTCAATTATATCTGATTTGTTGGTCGTACTACTGTTGTGCAGTCGCGAACAAAACTTAAGTTGATATTACGGATGCGAAGAGCAGGAATCCGAATGCTATGGACGTCCTGCAAAATTGATCTCCTCTACACCTGCACGTTACAGGTAAAAGACAAACGATTTTAGAAGAAATAAAACAGAAGGACTCTAGTGAGTCGGATCGGAAAAAAAAAATATGAAGACATCTTTTAATATCATGCATTTCTGAAAAAATGTTTGACTTCTAGCGGCTGTAACACGAAAACTATTCATTTTACGAAGACAAGGGCTAAGAACTTTTTTGTATAAGGATGGTACTTTTGTGGTATGGACGGAAGTGTTTTGACTTAGAGGGGGGCACAATATACGAAACAATGATTTAATAAAAAAAATCCATGATTTTATAGTGATATTAAAGAATAAATTATTTGTGAAAATATGCGTAATATGTAATTCAAAATATCAACAATCAACATGGTGACCCTATACTGGGTGCCGGGACATATAGCTGTCTCCGGAAATGAAAAGGGTTTAGTCTAAATTCTTCACAAGCCCTAATCGAAGCTAGCACACTGCTTAGCACACTATATAGGAAAATAGACATAGAATCCATTAAGAATGCTAGTAAGCTCTGGTATCAATTAGATGTGCTGCAGCTAGATTCGTATGGCCAGTATTCGATAAGAAGACATCTATTAGTCTAATAAAGTATAGTCGTAGGGGAATTCAAGCGGTCGTTGGCGTCCTGACTGGACTGGATAGACTCGGTGGAAAATCACGCAGCACGACAAGGTATTCCATACAATGACTGTTTTAGAAGCTGGGACGAGGAAAAAATAGAATCTGTTCGTCATCTACTGTGCGACTGTCCTGCACTGGCCCTTAAAAGAAGTACAACTCTCTAGGTAGAAACTTCTTCGCAGATCTAGGGGACGTACGTAATATTGAGTTTAAAAAAACTTTTCAGATTTATTCAATTATGGTTTGTTTAGCTAGCTAATATTGGTGGTTTAGCTAGCGGTCTAAAACTTTAGGTTTCCAGAATTTTCAAGTAAATTGTGCGTAATGGACTCTATGTGGTCTAGGTGAGTCGTTGGCATCTGTCAATAAGAGCGTCAATTCACCTAATCGCCCTGGGCTTTGCAACTATAGTTGCCGAGCTAGTTCACGTATGTGTTCTATCTGTTCGAACTCTCTTTTCTAGCAGTGATATACCAAATGCTATTTCTTTGAGTGGTAAATTCATATCGTGAACATGTTCATTTTGTATGTCATAGAAGCGTGGACTTTATCAAAGTCTTACAGAAACAAATTCTTCATACAATTTATGTCTGCATTGAACCCAAGATTCAGCGATCAACTGAACAAACTGTAGGTACGTTAAATCGACCTGGTCAAGAGGGTATGCTTTTTGCGCTCAAGATGGTGGTTTAACACCAATACTCCGGCCTGGAGAGTCCCCGAAGGACTAAGTATGCAGAAGACACAAACCTTATCGTTGACGAAGTGCGCAAAACTTCAACCAATTTAGTGTAGATAACTGGAAGAAGGATGGTACTGACTGGAAAAGCTTGTTAATTGAGACACAGCCCTACCAAGTAGGTAAAGATCAGATATATTAGCAGGCAGTAGACGTTTGATCGGTGCTTCTAATTATTTAAGAAATAACAGCGACTGAATCCGGTCAAATTGTTGCTCGGACATAATCCTCCAATATCGGAGGAAATACAGTCGGAAGTAATTGTACGATCTGCTGAAAATAGAATTCCAGCAGAAAAGTAAATGATTAGCGAGAAAAATACAGCGTGGGCTGAAAAAAATTTTTATCAGCAAAAATGAATTATTTGCTCAGCAGAATAAGTTTTTTCTTTAGCAGGAAATAATATCTAGATTATGTGGTGGTTTGTTAAATTGTAAATAATATGATCTGCTTGAATGTGTTTGGTGGTAAATGGTTTTGAGGTTAATGCGTTTGTTAATGGTAATTGTTAAATATTAGGTTATGTTGTGATTTCTTAAATTGGTAATATTAGGATGTGTTTGTTGGTACATAAATCGAGTATTTTCAATTATTGTAGCACAATTTAAGGTGTGACGGATTTAGAGTGAAAATATGCATTCCGAACGTCTACCAAAAATATATCATACCACAATACAATATCAATTTAACAAACCACAACATGGCCTAGACATCATTTCCTGCTAATCAACAAAATATTTTTTGCTGATAAAATAATTTATTTCATTCATTTACTTTTTTTCAATGCGGAGAACTCAAAAACAAGTTATTTCAGTCGAAATTTTAGGTTTTGAAATTCCCAAAGTGGATAGGGGATTATTCAAAATTTTCGAAAATTGAAGGAATGTCCGATATTTTCGAGCGTGAATATCTTCCAAATGGTTCGTGGAGGTTATTGTATGTGAACTAAAAATGTCATGCGCATAACCATTGACCAGGAAGATACAGGGTCTTCCAATAGGGACTTCCGAACTTTGACAGTTGATAGCGGCCATATTGTTGAAGCTACATCTGTCAAATTGACTGTCATTTATTCAGTCTGTTTTGCCGAATCACGATGGATGGATTTTGCGTTCAACAACACGTGCAAATAATAAAATTGTTTTATCAAAATGAGTGTTTTTTTTTCCGGCAACGTTCCATTTTACGGTCGCCATAATCGTCCTTCCGAGAGAACTATTCGCAGTGTGGTGGATAAATTTGAGTCCACTGATTCAGCAAACGATCAACCAATACCCGTACGTCGACGAAACGCAAGATCTGCCGAAAACATCGCCGCTGTCCGTGAGAGTGTGCAGGAGAATCCGAGGTAGTCGATTTCGCGTCGCTCAACTTGGCGAATTTTGGGTCGTGACTTGGGCCTGCACCCGTACAAAATTCAACTGATCCAGGAGCTGAAGGTAAACGACCATAGACAACGACGTGTGTTCGCTGAATGGGCTCTGGAGCAGTTGGAAACTGACCCAAATTTTCATCGAAAAATCATCTTCAGCGATGAGGCCCATTTCTGGATGAATGGGTACGTCAACAAACAAAATTGTCGAATTTGGGACGATACCAATCCACATGAGATCCAAGAGCGTCCAATGCATCCCGAAAAAGTCACTGTTTGGTGTGGATTTTGGGCTGCCGGCGTCATCGGTCCATATTTCTTTGAGAACGACGTTGGCCAGGCCATTACCGACAACGGCGAGCGCTATAGGTAGATGATTACCTACTTTTTTTGGTCTGAATTGGATCATATGGACACCAACGACATGTGGTTTCAACAGGACGGCGCTACGTGCCACACAGCTCACGCCACATTGGAAATTCTGCACGAGCGATTCGAAGGCATGGTCATCTCATGTGGAGGTGAACCACAACGGCCCTCAAAGTCAACATAACCCATGCCATCGGTCAAATTCAGCCTAATTTATGCGCCAGAGTTATGCAAAATTGGACATTTCGGATACGCGCCACCAAGAGAAGCCGCGGCGGACATTTGAACGATGTTATATTCCGTACAAAATGGCATCGACAGGCCTTTCAAACGAATAAAAAATTTCGATGATATCTCACACACACTTTGTTTTATTTAAATTTAAAGATAACAAGCGCTTAATGAAAGACCCTTTAGAATCATAAATCGTAATTGAGAAAGCTCTTGAAGAAAAAAAGATTTGCTCAAGCATATTTTTTGAAGATTTGAAGTTCAAATTACGATAGGTTCTGCCTGTACGCCTATATAACTTACTGACAACATACCTCGGGATTGGACTCTTCCGTGTCAGACATTGAAACGAATACTCGCAATTGAATGAAATTTCAGCTGGCGTACCGCAAGGAAGCGTTCTTGGTCCGCTTCTGTAACTTCTTTACACCCGTGATATATTCGCATTTGATAACAGCGTAACATTGCATACATTGTTATTTATTTTCCAATACATATATGAAAGAAAAATTCTTCTATTGGATTTTAGCCCCATTTGTATCGATGAAAAAAGGGGGAGAAGACACATCAAGAAACTATACCGTTCGTACAGCGGCGTAGAATTAGTCAGAAGGGTTCAAATTCATCACTTGAGATGGCTAGAAGACGTAGAGCAATTGGACGTCAACGCTTCGCTCCGAAAAGTCTCTGATTTGATAAAGAAAGATCTCACCTAAGGTGGCGGATACAAATGGAAAGGGACCTCAACCAAAATCGTGTATAAGATCGGGCTGGCTGGGGTGCTTGTTGGTTGAGGCCCAGGTCCACACCGGACTATAGCGCGATCTAAAATAACTAACTAAATAAGCAAGTAATGCGTATATCCAGAGTACGTCTACTCTTTATTGTACAAAATCAAAACTGAATAAATCCGCTTACAACTATTAATCTGCAGTTGAAAAAAAATTCTCTCCTCATTTTCAATCCGTCACAGGTACTTTTTCATGGGATGAATAGATAAGAAAATATTTCTCATATTTAGTACCTAGGATCTTCTTAGTCACTGAACTATAACATTATTCAACTGGGTGTGCTTCACTATGTGCAAAAGTAACGTCACTAGGTAGACTTCTTGGTTAAACTCATATTCCAGCACGATCTAAGTGAACATGTTAATTCCGGGTCATAAGACCCGGACTGTAACGCCATCTAAAGTAAGAGGTTTGCTGAACGTCTTCGTTTTAGGAATCTTGTACACAACACACTAAAGTATATGATCATGGATCATATTTGTCATCTCCTCCAAATAAAGGAAGTTTTCATTTTATATTCACACCCACAGCAAAGTTCAAAATATTACCAATAACTATTAAAACTCAAAATTCTTTGTCATAATAATAATGTTTATCTGAAAATGAAATGAATTAGAAGAAATGCCATTTAAGTTTGACATTTGCCGCTAAACGAAAAGTTTATTTTCTTTTACGAGTAATCTTATATCTTTCAAGTGTTATACTGTAAATATAAATATATTCGCATTTGTTGGGAGAAGCTTATTAAATAATTTAATTTTATTATTCTCAGAGATCCGGTATGTATTTTTTTTTTTTTTATATTTAATAGTTCTCCACTTTGTCCAAATCTACCATGGAGACCACTGTACGCAGTCACTATCGACGTATCAATAAACTTAAAGAGAATAAAATAATTTAAATTGTATACTATACAATTTAATTTAATTTTTGTTTGTTACTTAATTGTTTTCTTAATATTCACTAAATGATATTACGAGTATGAATTATGTCAAAAATGAATGGCATTCTAAAGAATAATAAAATTCATTTAACTTAAAACTATTTTTAAGTGTGTAGGTATATTTGTGTGTTAAGTGTTTTTAAAAAACGAAAAGTGAAAGAAAAATTTAAATATATAAAAAAATATGTATTGAATAAACTGCTTAAGCTGGTTAAGCGAGCTCCAGATTTATAGGAGAGAAAAAATTAAATAAAATAAATAGAGGAACATTTCTAATCGAAACTGTGCATTCTTATATATCCTAGAATTTTTGTTTGTGCGGATGAAACTATAAACGCATTTTTTTTTTCTAAAATACATGCCTAAATTGAGAATTATTAACAATTTACTTCATATTGGTGTATTAAATTTTATATTTAAATTCGCTTAGAATCAGTGATGGACTTGGTGCGGACTTCATTTCCTTCAAAATTCGGCAACAGTTTTTGATATCATAAAAATTGAATGCTTGAACGAACTGATATTAATTTCGGGCTGCAGATTTGTAATATACTATCCAAAGCTGTATGAATTTGGTTCACATTCTTTGGGGTGGATAACGTAGTCTTTTTATCTAAGGGGAATTAAATAACAGAGACATTATACCAATAAGTTTATCATCTTTTTCTATTAAAACTTTAGAACTGAAGCTGTCCACTTCCCTAACGCTTAGAAAACTCGTGCTCCTCCAAACAAAACTGATTTAATCCTTAGGACCATTATGTTGCCTGTACTTGACATATTGTTTAATGTTATACCCATATGTTCTTGACAAACAGATGGGAGATAGAGCAATTCTTCAACTTGAAGCCACTCCTCAGCGGTCGAGCTTACAAGGCCAAAATCTATTCTATGTGAGACTGGGGAGGACTCATGACTTCACAAATAAATTCTGTTTATCTCTCTATGAGTATAGACGAAAACCGAAGGCGTTGTGAAATACGATCTAAATGCTAGCATTTCTTACCACCTCAAATATTACTCTTCCTTATTCAGCAGATCTGAAGAGCCTTGAAGTGGCTGACGTGATATGTAATACGGATATGTACATATACGAGGGTGGGTCAATAAGTCCCTGAAAATTAAAACAAATTGTGTCGTCACCTTAAATTTAATTTTTTTTATCAAGAATCATCTTTCAAAGGAACTCACACAAATTTGCAGACAGATCTGTCAAATAGTTTTGTTGTGGCAGCCATTTTATATAGACGCCTAGTAGCATTTTCGTTAAAAAGGAAAAAAGTGAATTTCGAGTGCTCATTAAACACTATTTTTTGCGAAAAAACTATCACGCAAACCAAACAAAAGCTTGACAATTATTATGGGGACTCTTCACCATCGATTGGAAGCATTCACCACTGGTTTACTCAATTTCGGTGACGTTCTGGTCGCCCAATTGAGGTCACCACACCAGAAATGGTCGACAAAATCCATGGTTTGATAACGATCGGACGATCGGCGAGTGAAAGTGCGCAAGCTTGAAGAGGCCACAGGCTTATCACATGGCTCCGTGATTTCGATTTTACATAAATATTTGGACATGAAAAAGCTTTCCGCAAGATGGGTGCCGCGTTTGCTCACAATCGACAACAAACGCATTCGTTTGACAACTTCAAAGGTGTGTTTGGCTATATTCCAGAAAAATTCGGCTGAGTTTTTGCGCCGTTTCGTAACAGTGGATGAAACCTGGATTCACCAGAACACACCAGAAACCAGGAACAGTCAAAACAATGGACTTCACCTGGTGAATCGAAGCCGAAGAAGGCCAAGGCGGGTTTGTCAGCAAGCAAGGTCATGGGGATAGTTTTTTGGGATGCGCGCGGTGTTATTCACATCGATTACTTTGAAAAGGGTAAAACGATCACCGGCGCATATTACGCAGAGCTGCTGGATCGATTCCAAGCCGATTTAAAGCAAAAACGGCCGCATTTGGCGAAGAAAAAAGTTATTTTTCACCAGGACAACGCACCGGCGCAGACGTCCGCAGTCGCAATGGCAAAATTGCATGAGTTAGGCTACGAACTCCTCCCTCATATAGCATATTCCCCAGATTAAGCCCCCTGCGACTATTTCTTGTTTCTAAACATGAAGAAATGGCTCGGAGGTGAGACTTTTTTTGAGGGGCTCGAGAAATCGTATTATTTGGAGGGCATCAAAAAATTGGAGAAACGTTGGATGAAGTGTATAGAGCTAAAAGGAGACCATGTTGAAAAATAAAATTATTTTTATACCGAAAAGAGTGTTCCTTATTTAATTTTTCAGGGACTTATTGACCCCGGGTATTAGTATATTTATTAATAGCGAAGTTACGTTCCTGGAGTCAATCTGCTTTAGATGTTTATGAGATGGGTGAGTATTCCAGCACTCACCTAATCTCAAGGGTTTTATTTAAGAGACGCCGGGTTTCCGATAGGTATATCTGTCAAACCAGCTATAATATTTTTAAGTGCCAATGTTTTCTGTTTTCAGTAAAGTCTAATAATTCATCACGGATACATTTACACCGCAACAACGTTACCAAATCGTGGAATATTATTTCCGAAATCAGTTTTACATAAACTTATCGAGCACTTCGTCAATTTTATGGACCGAATAATCGTCCATCTGAACGTGCTATTCTTCGTGTTGGGGATAGATTTTGCACTAATTAAACGCTAGATGATATTAGGCCAACAACAAGAATAAGATCACTTCGTTCCGAAGAAAATATCGCCACAATTGAGGCCAGTGTTAATGAAGACCCGAATTTGTCAGTTAGCAGGCATACTCGTACACAGGAGCTTGGCTTTGTCCGTCTACAACTTGGAACATTTTGCGAAAGGATCTTGGTCTAATCACTTAGAAGATTCAATTGGTACAAGAATTGAAGGCGTTGGATCATGGCGTGCGTCGGACCTTGAATGTGCTCAAAACCAATTGCAAAATGATCCGGAATTGTATGGCGAAATTGTGTTTAGGCTAGCTTTTAGCTCAACTGATACGTCAATAAGCCAAATTGACGTATTTGGAGTGAGAACAATTTGAAAGTGACGCTTCACTGGTATGGTTCACACGCTAGTGGCATCATCGTGCCTTATTTATTTAAAAATGTGGCAGGAGCTCGCGATACAGTCAATGATGATCGATACAGAAAGATCAACGAATACTCGTATTTGTTTCCAAATTTACGTGACATCGATGTGGACGATATGTGGTTCTAGCAGTCAGCAATATAGGGCTACTTGTCATACTGTGACCAATACCATCGATTTATTGAAATCAAAATTTGATGAGAGTGTCATTTCAAGGCCTCTAAATTGGCCACCAAAACCTTGCGATTTAACGCTGCTCGATTATTTTCTGTTGGGGTACATGAAATCGCTTGTTTAAGTGCATAAACCAGCAACGATTGAAGTTTTAGAAGACAATATACGGCGAGTTATTGCGGATATACGGCCCTAGATGCTCGAAAATTGGACCGACAGGATACGCTTTGTAATTGCCAGATGCAGTTCTCATATGCCCGAAAGAATTATCTTTCAAATAAAAGTATTTTTTAGATTAAAAGCTAATGTCGTGTATTTTTATTTAAATTTATTTTCCGGACCCTATTAAAAAAAAACACCAGGTATGGATTCTAACGATTCTATGGAATAAGTGCAATGTTGCCTTGCCCTATGCTATATGTAAATTGTAATTTAAACTGGATGGCACAAAATTGTAGTCGCATAAAGTACACTTTAAAAAGATTTTAGGACGTAACAAAGTCAAGATTAGTGTTTTCCTATTTATAGTCGACATTAATCCTCGCTCGCGCTAACTTTAAAACCACCAAAAGTATCTTTTAACTTTTAGAGTGGGCTTTTAACGATCTGTCATCTATCATTTTTTCAAATTCAAATTTCAGCCAACCAACGGATGTAAACAGTCGAAAAATGTGTTCGATTTCTGTTCGATCTGTCAAATTCATTTAAATTTGATACAACATTATCCCTTAAACTGTGTTTTTGTTCTCAAACTGTATGTCAGTTCTAAAGTTGATACTAGGTGTAGGTAGGTTAAAAATTGTTTATAAGTCAATTCAAAGTTAAGTACTGGCTTTAAAGTTAAAGGGCTATTACTTAGTGGCTACTAACATTCTTTAAAATCAGATGGCTATAATTTTGCGCCAATGTAATTAACGAAACCAGACACAAATAAGTAGATAGTACAAAGTGACATATCACTAGAAAGATTTGGCCTACATCATTGGCTGTAATAATTTGTTCTTTGCTACTTTTGACTACATTCAGTTGTATGTGGGGCACAACCAACTTGAAACTTTATATTTTTACAAAGAACGTAGTTGAAGTAAAAAACAAAGTTTCTGCATAAATCGGCAGTGTTTAATCGGTATGCTTTCTGCTTCGGAAATACTAACGTCGAAAGGCCCAAGTAGAGCACGTCCATTAATGTATCTTTTTTAAGAGTATTTCATTAGTGTAAAGAGGATATCAAAACTGCGATCACTCAGTATGAACCTACAAGTGATGCTTAGTGCATATCTGCCAGATTTCTTTTTTCAGAATGTCTTTTTTTTTCTCTATTGTTTCAAAAGGAACAAAATTGTATATTTAGAAAGTTTTCAATTTTCTTACAAACGTCAAGGGGTAATTGAACTGATTAACTTGGATATATAACGAGTTCTATTCATTATATCTGAGTACTCAGTTTTAACGAACAGCGGTATTTCGTTAGTGTAATTAGGATATTAGAATTGCGATCACTCAGTTTGAAACTATAAGTGTTGCTTAGTAAATGGATATCAACAAGATTCTTTAGAATGTGGAATGTGAAAGGAAAACCCTTGAACTGATTAACTTGGATATATAACGAGTCTTATTCGTTATATTTTTTTACTCGACTATAATGAACACCGGATATAACGAAAACATTTGCTTCTCCCCATGGAGTTATATCCGAGCATTTTATTATATTGGAGATACAATCCGGTACAATTATTTCCCCTCTTATGATGGGACCAAGTCAAATTTCGTTTTTGGCTATGGCATTCTGCTTAAGCTATGTAGGTACTGGGTCGATAATCTAATTTGACCGGATTCTACTCGCACATTTATTAAATTTCAAAGGATTTGCCACCAAACAGTTACTTCTGGAAATGATAGCTTCGTTCTCGTTATTTTCTCTTCCATAAAAATATTGGGTGCGCAACTAAGTTCTCGCTGTTTGTCAATAGATGGCTCCAGCAGTAAGTGCTGGTCGATTTTGACCAAAACGTCATAAACCGAGCTTACACATATGGTAAACAAACTGTTTTGACACATTAGTGATTTTGTTTTGGCGCCATATACTTTGGGTTGAATGTCTGATTTTGTGCCAAATAATCGTCATTTGCGGGAAGTGTTGATTTTCTTCTTTCATTCGAAGAAAAAGGCGGCTGAAGCACATTGTAGAGCTCCAAAAAGTTTATGGAGATGCTGCTCACAAAGTGCCGTAGTTGGTTCCATCGCTTCAAAGATGGTGATTTCGATGTTGATGACCGTCCGCGTGAAGGAAGGCCAAAATCCTTCGAAGACGCTGAATTGGAGGCATTGCTCGATAAGGATCCATGCCAAATGCAAGAACAACTTGCTTCAGCATTAGGAGTTACCCGTCAACCCATTTCCAAGCGATTGCATGCGTTTGGAATGATTCAAAAACAAGGAACTTGGGTTTCTTATGATGAAGGGACGTTGCGCGTCGTTTTTTCACCTATGAACAACTGCTCCAGCGGCAAAAAAGGAAGGGTTTTCTTCATCGCATTATGACGGGTGATGAAAAATGGATTCATTACAGTAACCTAGTCATGCTTCTAAGTCGTCGGCTCGGCCGAAAATTCACGCTGCGAAGATTATGCTGTGCATTTGGTGGGACCAGATCGGTGTCATTTATTATGAACTATTGAAACCTAACGAAACCACCACTGCGGGACGGTATCGACTTCAGTTGATGCGATTGAGCCGAGCACTGCGAGAAAAATGGCCACAATACGAGCAGAGGAATGAAAAAGTGATTCTACAGCATGACAACGCTCGGCCTCACGTTGCCAAACCCATTAAAACCTACCTGGAAACGCTCAAATTGGAAATCCTACCCCACCTGCAATATTCCCCAAATATAGCGCCATCTGGTTATTACTTATTCCGTTCAATGGTACATGGTCTGGCTGATCAGCAGTTCCGCTCATATAAAGATATCAAAAAATGGCTTGATTCGTGAATAGCCTCGAAAGATGAACACTTTTACCGTAACGGTATTCGAGTTCTGCCAGAAAGATGGGAAAAAGTTGTAGCTAGCGATGGGCAATACTTTGAATGATTCTTTTGTAACCATTTTTTCACAATAAAGTTGCATTTTTTTCCAAAAAACAGTGAGGACTTAGTTGCGTACCTAATAA
This sequence comes from Pocota personata, assembly GCA_963082735.1. Lineage (NCBI taxonomy): Eukaryota > Metazoa > Arthropoda > Insecta > Diptera > Syrphidae > Pocota > Pocota personata. Next base: position 58,245,979 of record OY720431.1, read on the forward strand.
ATAAACTGTCTTTTATCAAATAGAGAGAGATACATATTAGCTGTGTTCGCTAACGCTGTTTCCAACAGCTTGTGATAGAAAATTACAGGACTTATTGTTTGATGACAGTAGAGCACTATTCTAAAGAGTTCTGCTTTTGTTTATTTTACACGTATGTCATTACATTTCACAAGTGAAATCAAAGTAGTCAATCATTTCGATGTCTAGGTAGGTAGGCTCTCTATGATACTTGGATATTAGACTTTTTGATTTGCGTTGACTATGAATTATATTTTGTAGTCACAGACATTTTTCCGTATAGCCGGGTTCATGAATACGAGCGAAAGTCTAGTATCTACGCTCGTTGAGCGAAAACAAAATCAAGAAAAGCGTTTTAGCTAGAGAGTAGGCAGTACACTGCGCTTCAAGTAAGCAATTTCACTCCGCACTGTACAAAATACCTCCACGGCATTTTAACTTACGAATTAATTACATGGTACATTTCCTAAAGCTAACTTTTGACTGATTAATTAATATATCAAGTATTGGCGGTCACTTCAATTTTCCCCACTGTAGTCTACACTTCAAAATTAAATGAGCTCTAAGCATTCCTTTTGTAGAAAAAAAAATCAAGAGCAGCTAAAACTTAGCTTCATTCATACAACTTACGACAAGGCTTAAGAGAGAAGCACTTCGAAATAAGTTTCTGGCTCATAGGACACAAGACTGCATTTTTCTGTTATAACATATTCTGGGACCGTCAGCAAGTTGACCAAAATGTCAAAAACTCGTATCTTAAACACGGTATAACTCAAAACTGTACATGCTGGAAAAATTCTGTTTGCGTATTTGAATTCACAGTGCTTTTCTGCTTTCTTGTTGCAAAAACGCTGTAATCAGAGTTGTAACCCGGCTACAAAACTTAGTCTGTTCTTTATCTATAGAGTCTTGCGACTTGCAAATAAGGGAGCGAACACTACCATAATTTTTCGTGCATCATTGGTCTAGATTACACCGCTGATTTGGTTTTGGACCGATCCCAAGTTTTCTATCAAGTGCTAGTTGACGTTTTTAAGGGACTAAAGCCTTATGTTATCCTGTTTGGTGTAAACTTAAAGGACGTATACAAATCGCTCTCTTAGACCTAAGGATGGTAGCAGTGTTTTCAAGACGATATTGTCGCAATAAAGAAATGATTCTAGAGACAAATATTTCAGAAAGTTAGCCAGCCATTAAGTCAACTTCACACAGGTGACCCTGTTCTTCGGTAACGAAAAGGCAGATGAACTAACCAGAAATGGATCCGGCGTGAATTTGTCACAGGTTCTGATTGATGCTAGCATACTACTTAGTACATTATACGAAAAAATAGACATAGAATCCATCGAGATCGCTAATATATATTGGCGTCGTTATAGCCAGTCTTCGATAAGAAGAGATCCATTAATCTAGTTGTGCACAGTTATATTGTGGAAATAAAACACCAGAATAAAAAGCAGTGAGCCAGTTGTTCGCCCTTCACCATTCAATCAACTAGCTAGCTCTAAGTGAATAAAAGTATAAATTGAATCAAACTGAGAGTACGTTTGACTTGCATTTCGAACTTAGTCGTAATGAAATTCGAACAGTCACTGGCATTCTTACTGGACACTGCTCGATAGGTAACCATTCAGCATGGCTGGATCTTACATTCAACCACTACTATATAAACTGTAGTAACTAAGAAAATATAGAGTCTATTTGCCATCTACTGTGTGAATGTCTTGCACTAGTCCTCAAAAGAAGAGGACCTACGAAATATCGAGCTCCTGAGATTTACTCATTTATCTGAGTGGTCTTAACTAGCGGTTGACTTAAAAATGGTAAATGTCCAGGTGAGCAGTTGACGAAAGCACCCATTTGCCTAACCTAATCTAAGTAAATTTTAATACCGGTCCGGATCTGACCGTCCCAAGGACACAAATTTTGTATAACTTACACGGGGGATAAAAGATAAGCGCATTCATGTAAACAAACAGACGTAGCGATACTTCCTTATATTCTGTACGTGTTCTACAAAATGCAATTTGTTATCCGAAAGTAGTAAATTTTCACAGAAATTTACATTTAAATTTTAGTCCAGCTGGTGGGCTACACATAGCAAGGCGCTGCATAATTTTGATTCAAATCCAATGAAAAAAATAAAAATTTGTATTGCAAACCGACGAAGATTAATTCTTAGCATTAAGATAAAGGTTCGAAAAAATTCCTAGTGGTTCTCATTTCTTAAATTACGAAACATGATTAGTGAGGACGATGGTGCCGCTTTAAAAAAAAGACTTGAAATGACAGTTATTGCTGTATAATTCGGATCATAATCAATACGGAAATAAAGTCCACACCATTCACTCCAAGTTTTTCCGTATCTACGTATCTATTTAATGATGTAAATTGTTTTCGTATTTATCATTCCTAATTCACATGCTTATGGGGTTATGGTCTATAACCAAGGAAAAGGGATTGATAACAAAATGTTTAAATCTAAAGCTGCGTGGGTTTCCAATACCTAAATTCATTCGCTAAACAAAAACGAAATAAATTTGTAGTCATAACTTCATTTCAATAGATTGTTGGTAAGTCAATGTCCATATTCGTGCAAATTTGCTCATGGGATCCAAAAATCAAATCGCTCAAAATTTATAGATATAAAAAAAAATCATAATGATTAAAAAAAAAAGAAAAAAAAAAACCAAACCATAAAGGAAGAATAGATAGAACTACATACTTTACAAATATAAGCTGACAATTAAAAAATTGTATTTACTCAAGCTTGTATGTGCATAGGGGGGTTTCGATTGTTCAACACCATATCCATTTATATATACACATTCTGTACAAACATTTACCAAAGGACCATTACACAGATACATGATAAATATTTTACTATAACAGGGGGGGATATCAACGGGCAGGATTATAATTCATTTTTTTTTTTTTTTTGTTTAATGCATTCTCGACTTCAGCACACTTAATGCTGATTCACTGTACATATTCTTAAAAAAAAAAAAAAAAAAAAAAAAACAACTAAATAAAATTAACCAATCAGGATTTTCTAACATATAACAACATAACAATACCGACAATTTTTTTGTGTTATTTATGAATTAAAAATAGGAAACAAAAAAGATAGAAATAAATATTAGAATTAGTTAAAATCATGAGGAAAATTAATCATTCACGAAAATTCTCAAAACTATAGAAATAAATAGAAATGAAATACTATAATATTGTGAATTTGGTATATATTTTTAAATAAAAATAAATTTACTTGGTTCTCATATTTATCTTATTCAAAAAAGGATGTGTTATAGGCGGGGTATATAGTTAATGCTCTTTTTGATTTCACTTCAAGACTAGCAAAATTAAATGAAATGATTACAACTGACAGAACTCTGACATTGTTTCACTACAATAAAAAAAAAAAAAAAGAATTTATGTATTTATATCAACAAATTTCCAATCAATGTACATGATGTCTTACAAAATTTTACTTGTACAGCAAATATACTAAAATATGTGATAAACAATTAGGAGATGTCCCCAAATATGTTGTAATTATTTCCATTTCGGCGTGGGTTAAAAAAAAAAAGCTGAGTGTGATATAGACATAATATAATAAAATGCGCAGAGAATAATAGAAGAAGCTAACATAGATTAGAGTTAGAAATGGGTGGTTTTTGATAATATAAATGATTTGCCCTGTAGCTAATTATTGGAAGGTTTTATGCGAAAGAAGCCCCTAGCTAGAGATTTATAATTGTTGTTGGTTATAATTTTGCTCGGTTTTCTGGAAATGGAAATGTATTACAACACGAATTTGGCCACTTCTCCCCAGAGTTCGTTGCATTTTTGAATTATTTGTTCGAGGATTTCTACAGCACACCTGCCGCCTGGTCATATCGCTTATTGCCCATTCCCAACATTACTTTGGAAAATACTTGTGTTTTTTTTTTTTTTTTTTTATTATTATTTAATATTATTATTCTATGAAATGCATTTTATTTTTTTTATTAAAAGCTAGAAACAGTTAAATTATATTTTGTTTTTCTCCATTAAATAGTTAGTTATATTAATTAAAAGCAAAAGAAAAAAAAAAATTGTTATTTCGACAAAAAAATTATAGGTATATCACTATGGCAATAAAATTTTAATTATTATTTATTAAAGAATTAAACCTAAAACACTACAACAAAGGACTGCTAAATCTCTAAGAAAAAACACAATAAAATGGAATAAGAAAAAAAGGAAATTAAACCTATGTGTGTGGGTTTTAAGGATTCCATTTTGTTTTTGTTAATAACTATAAAACTGTAATAAAACATAAGTGGTTTGTGTTGTGGCATTGTTTAGGAGAATAGTTTAACACATCAAAAACATTTTTAAAATTATTCCATTTCAAAACTGCACTTTCAGTCGTGTCCCCCTGTAACTTAATATTGCAATGGAGCAGTAAACCGGAGGAGAAAAGGTAGTGAAATTAAATTTTTACCAGTAGTTCTACGGAGTCTATTTGAATTTTGACATTACTGGATTGCACAAGTCTTACAAAACTGCACTTTGAGTCGTGTCTCCCTGTAATAAGGGTTGCCACTTAATATTTTTATTTAGCAGTGAACCAGAAGAGAAAAGGTAGTGAGATTAAGTTTTTACCAGTAGTTCCTATGAAAGATATTCATTCGAACATAGTCTACGGAGTCTATGGACATTTTGGCATTATGTATAATAGTATACTGGATTGTACAAGTCTTACAAAACTGCACTGTGAGTTGTGCCTACTGTAACAAGTGTTACCACTTAATATTTTAATGGAACAGTGAACAGGAAAAGAAAATGTAGTGAAATTAAATTTGTACCAATAGTTCCTATGAAAGATATTCATTTGAACAAAGTCCAGAGGATCTATGGACATTTTGGCAGTAGTAAGAGTATTAAAATTGTACAAGTCTTACATCGTAAGGATAATGCGTTGACTTTACAGACCGCCAAAATTTATGCAATTTTATACATTTTTCAGGATTTGATAAACATTTTCCCAATTTTTCGTAGTGATATAATGAAAAATCGATTCCTACAAGGGCGGATCCAGGATTTATTTCTGGGAGGGTCACAAAGGCCAGATAGGTAAAGAGTGTACCCCATAGTATTCTAATTGCTAGTGTTTTTTCGACTGGCCTGTTTTATCTGAATCGTGTCTGGGGGGGGGGGGGGGGATCGTGCCCCTGTGCCACCCTCTGGATCCGCCCTTGGATTCCTACCATTCATTGTGAATGCGCTTCTTTTCAGATACTTAATGGAGCACTTTCCCATTATTATCGGTTATGTTTAATGTATCAGAGTGAACCACATGAAAACATATGGGCAAATCAAATACAGAAAAATCCTACAATAAGACAAACAAAATCATACATTTGTACTTTGCTACAAAAAAAGCTGTGTTCAAGCCGCTATCTTGGAAAATGCGACCAAAATACGCATTTTAGCTGTTTTCTCGAAAATCATTCATCCTACAAAGGAAAAGTCCAGGCGATTATTATTTACCATCAAATTATCTACCTAGCCATGTCGTAAATACTGAACACATACATCCTGTATTGATAGGTATTCAATGCGTGATATTAATGCTAAGTTAGTGCATACATTTATACAAAAGTCGTTTGTAAATATGGAGTACGGTGGTATTGAAAACCATGTTTTGATTGATTTTCACAAGTGGAAAGAGGCGATATTTTCTTGACATTGCGGCCGCTCGGAAACATCCGGAATTTTGTGTATATAACTATTAAATTGTAGAATAACTGATCGTCAAAAACGGAATGAAAAAAAAAATTTGATCACCGATTGAGTGAGCAAAATGAAAATGAAATGAAAATGCCCGGTCATTTAAAGAAGCATAAAAACTCATTCCGCGAGCATCTTTGATGGTTTGGTGGGGAGTCAGGTACGAAGGCGTTACCGACCTTAATTTTTGCAAGAAGGGAGTAAGAGCATCGGCGACATTGGGATATATTTGGAAGGCGTTGTGAAGTAATTCAAATATATAACTGTTTTTAAACAACTAATGGACTTTCCAAAAAGTTTTTGCGCCGACTCATAAGTCAAAAAGAAAACTAGGGTATCTCCAAAACAATGTGCCGGGCAGTCCAGACCTCAATCCTTTGGATTATAAGCTGTAGTTTATATTAGTCGCGATGGCTTTTTCTACTCAATACCAAAATATTGAGGCCTCAAAGAGCGTACTTATCCGTGCAGTGGACGGTTTTCCAATGTACGAGTTGCATTCTGCAATCGATGACTGGCCAGAGCGACAGGCCTTGGCCTGTGTGAAAAGTGTGATTATCTACTCCCCTCTTTTGCGTACTAGATAACAACATAACACAAAAAAAAAAAATTTGAGAAAATAGTTAGAGCCATTTTTGAGAATATGAATTATTCAAGATCGGTTTGAAACCTCAAGCGTTGTAAAATAAAAGGACCATCCAAAGGACATAGTAGGGGCTTTCATCACCCTATTAAAAGAAATAAACAAGCTCAAGTTGTTTCAACTTCCTCCTGGCCCTGCTAGACAAACGGGAAATCTAAGACCAGCATTGCCATGTAGTCTTGAAAACGATTACCTAATTACTTTCAAATTTACCTCAGAATAAAAGTTTCGTCGAATCCGATCTACAGTAACAAATGTGCAAAATGTTTAATGAAAAACAATGCGTCAAATAAAATTATACTTCCAAGGCCCAACACCATATGGATTTGAAAAGCGTTAGAAAATTGTGGCAGAACGATTGTACCTTCCTCTTCTGTGGTTGTGATTCGATGGCCAGATAAAGAGGTACATCTTAGATACAGTTCAGAAGCATCGTAAACTCACTCAATGGAACTCATTTGTTACCTGAAGGGCATGCGAGCTAAGTCCAGTACTTTCCTACAGGTAAATATCGTAGTTAAGTGTGGACGAAAATCGTAGTACGAGTCATATTTCATGAAATACCAGAGATAACTAAGCCAACAAAAAATTGACTTTATCTGATTTGGGTGCCAAGATATACTCGTAGCACTTAAATTTTCTTAATTTAGTTCACACGAGATAATAACATATTTCTGAAAGGGGCAGGCCAACACAAAAACACTTTGTTCCATTTCTGCCGTTCTGTTTGTTTAAAATGCCCTACTCAAGATCCGCTGAACAGATTTTGATGAAATTTCATTTATATATTTGGTTTGATATGTCGGCAAAAATAAATTAAAAAATTTATCAAAATCACATAGATTTTGGATGAGAAAATAGAAAAATTCGACCTTCTAAAGTGGAATCTCTCTGATCCTTTCCTCAGAAGCCAAGTATCTAAGAACGATCCTCGATTTAAAGCTCCCATGGAAAAGAAACACAGAAGAGATAATGCAAGAAAAACTTCGGTTAACGATGGAACTTGCAACCGCTCATAATCCATTGGATATATACGAGTACTGCGATCGTAAGACCCATACTGACCTATGGTACAATTGTATGGTGGAATGCAACAGGTAAAGCCAATAATCTTATACAGATATAAAGATTAGCATAACAGGAGCACAGAGATCAGCACTTCAGGCAGGGTTAGAAATGATTCTCAGTTTTCCTTCTCTGGATGAGTTCATGCGAAGCACAGCGCGGTTCGTCTTAGTCAATCAAGAACATGAAAGCAAATCCCCTACGGACACAGATCTATATTTCAAAGATGTAGGTCAACTGATCTCGATAGAACAACAGACTACTCGTATGTCGTACCTTACATAGACTTTTACAAGAAATACTCCACTCTCATTCCCGATAGACAAGAGTGCGAATCCAATGCAGTGACCAGTGCACAGGATCTTCAGGTCTTAAAAATGGACATAGGAGTTTGGTGCTGGAGTTTTCTATAACTCCCAGGTGACTGTAGTATCTTTCAAGCCAAAGTCTTCGCCATTGAAAGACCAGCACAGACTATACACGCAAAGAAATTAAACCCTTCTACGGTCACAATCTTTGTGGACAGTCAAGTCGCATTCGAAGTACCGTGATAGTCAGATCGAAAACAGCCTCCACATGCCGACAAACTATAAACATACATATAATATCGAAAGGAACAAAGCAACAGAGGTACTAGCACATAGGTGCAATGGCAGCCAGACTATGCATCAACTCACCTTATTGCTGCAGAAGCTGTCACGATATCGGATCTATGGGAAACAGACTTTTTTAAGAACTGGACGATCTGGTGCAAGTCTCACTCGAGAACATGCTCTGTTTCGTCAGAAGTATAGGTTGGTTTAGAGTTGGTACCACTATTTATAGGGAACCACCAAAAGCACCCTTCGAAAGTACACTTCCCTCATACCACACCATACCAGTGGGTGAGCTTTGGCTTGTAAGATTGCCTTTGCCTAGAATTTTGATCTCTTTTTTGTTTCACAGTCCTCCTGTTCTCATTTGATACGGTACATTAGGCCCCGAAAAAGGTTTTTTATCCTGGTTATTTTTGGTTGGTTTGTGAAGAGCTTAAAGCTCCTAGATAAAATGTTCCGTAGCAGATCATGTAGTGCACGAAAATTCTGCTTAGCAGTAACAAAAATATAAATTATTTGATCCACACGATGTAAGGGATTGAAATGGTAGTTTATGTGGTATTCAACTCGTGCAAAAATCTCTAAAACAATGCCACTTTCTACCTATAAAACTGAAAATTCGAAACCGAAAAAAAAAAAACTAAAAATAAATAAAATCATTTTATGTGCATTAGGTGTTGTGTTGTATGCTGAAATCCCCCATTTTGTTACCTAATACCGCGCGCATTTAAGGCAGAAAATATTTGTAATATTTTTTTTTTTTTTATAAACACATTTACGAACAAGACAACAATTTCTGCATCATTTACAACATCAATTGTTTCAAAGAGCACAACAGTTGTATACGTATAATATTCAATATTAAATTTTAAATATATTGCATTATACAGGAAAAAAATAAAGCCTTCTTTTAAGCTTGAATAATAGGAGAAGAATTTTGAGGCGAAAGAAAAACACCAACAATAAATTTATGTATCACGAATGAAATTGAAAATAATAGAAAATTGTTTCCACTTTTTGAAAGAACAACTTAAAGCGCTTGTTAACAATTTGAAGCTTTAGCATGTTTTAAACATTAATAAATTGTTAAGACGACGATTATAAGTATATTAAGTGTATAATTATATAAGGAATGCAAAAAAAGGCACAACGATTTCATTTTAAAAATTGTTTTCATTTGTACACTCATTTCACGTTTATTTAAACGGTTTTAGTTTATGTTTCTTTTTTTGAAAATTTCATATTTAAAGCCATTTTGTAAGAAAGATAGAAGTGCGCCGATTAAGTGATACAACCAATTTAGTACGAAATTTAGAGTATTTGTAAAATTTGTTTTGAAATGAAGAGTAAGTACTGAAGAAAGAACGGAAATGAAATGCAGTCTGGTCTTCAAAATGTGAGAAGGATACGAGTAGAAGTTCTCTTTGTGGAAGCTGACCAGGCGTGGACAGACAGCGATACTAGGAGAGATTCAGAACATGGAAAGGAGATGTAACCCTGAAAGTCTAAACACAACTTCAGACTACATAACTGCCCGCTTTAATTTGATCCTGTTTTCCTGCTGAGAAGACTGTCAGTTCACTGATGAATCAAAAATGGTCCCTCCTACCTTGCAAAATCCGCAATCAAAACCATTAATTTGGCTACCATTCAAACTGGTAGAGCAATGCCAGAAGGAACTCAACCTATTATGTTCCCAGTCAATAACGACCACCATCTGGCTCCCAGGACACAGTAATTTTGAGGGAAACGAAAGAGCAGACGATTTGGACAGACTAAGGGTCAGTTCTAGTCAATATCCCGTTAGGAGTCGTTAAGGATAACATACACCATCACTTTTTACAGCTGGCCAACCTCGGATGTAATAGGCTTACTAACTGTTCTGTATCAAGAAAGATATGGCCCATCTATAACAGATTAAAACCAAATGAGCTACTAATCAGATGATGATCAGATATTGCAAGAGTCGTAGCTATTAGCAGAGGCCACTGGCCGATAGGAAACCATGCAGCCAAGATTGGTATCCTGTAGAAATAATGAGGAGAAGAAATCTCTAACTAACTTTCTCTGCAGATGTCCTAGCGAGGACCAGACAACGTGCATTAGGTAAACCCTTTTTTTGACGACCTTAAAGATTTATCTGGAAAAAGGTTTGGAGAAATCATCCTTTTCCTGAACTCCACTGGTGTGTTATAATACGCCTACACAAAACAATTGGTTTTCACGATTTATGGTATCAAAACGTACGGAAAAACCACCACTGCTAACTACCTCCCTAGTGTCTCTATACTGCCACCGATTAGTGAATTGTATCCTCCATCCGGATACTAACCAGAGTAATCACAGGACTTTGTGCCATAGGAGTGCAAATGGCAATCAAAGTCCAGCGATATTTATAGAATTTGTGGAGACGAGAAGAAAATGTCATCGATTCAGTATCTGCTATGCCACTGCCTCGCTCTACAATAACGAAAGCTCCGGCAACAGATTCTTGAGCAGCACAGCTAGGAAATTTAAAGATATGAGATCTTCTGAAATTTATTAGGATAAACTCCCAAAACATGAAGCGATTCACAATGGACCTTAGGGCCTCTTGGTGGAAGGGTACTATCACAAATAATTTCCAACTTAACCTAAACTACTCGTAATTATGGACAGAGTCAAAGATACACGCTTGCAGGTAGTTTATCCTTTTAGAAGCCAGGCATTTTTGGAGAAAACGATGGCGGTCTTTGAATCGAAGCCCTTAAACATGGCCACCTCTAAAGTGACAAAAAAACAAATCTTCCCTCATGTCCTACAGTTATTCACCGAAGGCTGCAAGATGGTATCGAATAGTGTTTACTTTTCCTGCAGCACTTTCTTTAAGCATGACCCATTCTTGAGAGGTTATAAATGTACAATATCCGCTTTACAGTAAACTTGCTGGTATGAGCCCGAGGTGTGTAGTTACTTGATTGGTTATAGGGTTTAGCAGCAAACAAAGACGGTGGAAAGAATGGTCTAACTAATGCACTCTGCCTTTTATACGGGCAGCAGCAGAGGAATTTACAAGACTTAAGTTAAGAATTTCGAGAGAGAGTTGGTGGTGGACAACGTCAGAGTTAGCATCGCTAAATAGGGTTTCTGGCATCGATATAGCTGCTAAGAGGTATTATCTATGGATCTGGCCCTCCATGTTGGGGATTGACCATCATAACTATCTAAGTACCGAAAATTAAGTGGTATCCCAGGCAGAGACTTTTCATGAATTAGGAACCCGATAAGTAAGTATAAAAACGGAAACACTGCTTAGAAAACCCATCAGAGGCTGAATAGAGAAAAGTAAATGCAACACAATAGAAATCGCGTTTACGATTTGAAGGTCTTATAAACCCAATCTCCAAGATCAGTCTATTTTTTGGCATCTAGTGGAAACTAACGTGGTCTTTAGCAACAAAGAAACCAACCAGTGGTGTGAGGTGTCACATTTGCCGCTGAGAATTTGATTTGAATTTCATCTCCACTTTATCAAGAAGACTGTTTATTTTACGTAGGGACCTTCCAACAAAACAGGGTAGATTTTAGCAAAACAATACCACAAGGCTGACCACGGAATGGGACTCATACAAAGCTAATCGAATGCTCTTTAGGAAGGAGATTAGGATGGCGTAACACAGTTTTTGATACACTTTCCTTGAGAAGAAGAATGACAACACGTTACAAGCCTCCAGACTGCTGATTGTCCCTTAATCTGTTAATTGGCACTCATTCCTCCTGATCTACGACTATCCGCCTTAGAAAATACTTCACGTTGACAAACATCTATTGTCAACATAGAGTGACTTAATTTAATCAATGCGGAGAAATTAAGTCGGCAGTATGCAGCTTACTATTCGAGAGTTTGGAAAGCTCTGATAGAATTTGAGTTATGGTGAAATTGGTTTTCATGACCAAAGCTGTTCAGCTTTTGCACACACTTGTCAAGGATATCCAGTCGATTAAAATGACCTCGTTTCTGCTAAAAACTCTCCTGGGAAACATGAACTTCTTTTAGCGGATATCTACCCTTTGTTAGAGACACTTAATTTAAAGGACAACTTTGTTTTGTTTGGGGGGTGAATGAAATATTTTAGTGACCCAACATCCGGTCACTAAAATGCGATGCGATAAATGAGGCAATATTTCAGCAGAGTGAGAAAAATCCTAGGCACCGACAAAAACTTTTGCAATGTCAATCGACTTGTTACAATCGCCTTGCGCGCAAGATCTGTAATGGTTAGACCTAAACCAATATGCAGAGAAGCTCAGTACTCAGTATTCAGTTCTACCAATCTAAGATGAGCAGTAGACAGCTACGAAAACGGTTTTAGAATATTTATGGAATTTCATTTTCATATTGATGGTATGTATACCTTTGGAGTTTTGCCAAGCCGGCCGAAAATATCGGCAGAACGTCTGCAATCTCTCATAAAGATTACATGGGAAGGTGAAAACTTTCCCGATAGAGAATGAATCTGGATTTTATCTGGTGTGCCTTGCTCGGGAGTTGTATACCTGACCAAATGTATCGCTGTCTGAAATCTATCTGCGAAGATTTACGTGTCCCTGTATTGCACAACACTAAGCTTTTGAAGGGCTTTAAAGTCCAAAGCGGAGTACTAAAAAGATTGTAAACTGCCACCACAACTATTCTTGGTGATGGTCAGCATGCAGCTGAACAAATGGTGGAGTTGTTGCTTCACCAATCTTCTCCGAGGTGATACTATATCTTGCTATGGGCTCCACGAAATACTCGTGATTATTTTTCAGAGATTGGCAGTACTTAAGTCATCTGGGGAAGTTGTCACAGCGTTCTTGGTTCGCCTACCTTGAGAGAAGTTTATAAAAAAAACAAAAACAAAAATGTTTTGCGTTTTAGGCTGAAATGACTACCATGCGTCGAACTCTCGAATGACTATCGATAAATACAGCATCGCAGACTGACTATAAGATCGAGTGCAGTGGAACCATCTTGGTGTCTCGGAATGAGATAGCTGAGTACTCGTAGTACTGGATGCGGAAAAAAAAAAACTTCTCGCCCTACGGGAGGAGTGAGGGTTATAGTGCTCATATACCACTTTCCAGAGCATTTGTCTTACAGTCAAATATAACACACTGATGGTACCCTTCGACCGATTCTTACAAATGGAATACTAGTGCGGTAACCCGCTCTGGAGAGGAATTCCAACCTAAAGTTGTTGGAAAAAACTCAACGAGTAGCATATATCAGTATCACAGGTGCACTGAGAACCTCTCCAACAGTGGCTCTCTAACTACCCTGCACCTTATCCTAATCGAAATAGTCAGGCACAACTGGCTGTGAGCTCACCATTAAGACTAAGAGACTCCCAGCTATGGGGAGAACAATACACTGGTCGTGCCATTATCCTATTGATGCACTGTTAACTCCCCAAAGTCACCGATTACCTGCTCACCGAATTAAATTTTAACTTGGACTACAAATACTCAATAGCTGCGAAAATCTGAATAGCTATCAACATTTACGGGTTGCTTCAAAACTAAGGACGGAGTTGGTGAAAAAGTCTTCTCGGGGGACCTGTACATTCACCTTTTCTTTTTCAGGCTATGCGCCCAGCCGCTGACTGGTTGGCGGTTAACTGTATTGCAAACAGATATCGTTATTTACGAGTATATCGACAGTCCCTCACCTTTGCCGGGTACCAAGTCACTTTGACATTCAGGGAAGTTCTTCCGGTACGAACAGCAAAGACATAACTGATATCGAGGCGCGATGTCAAGGCGAACAGTAGATGGAAACACCTAGACCATTGGATACTATGGCCGGTATTAGTTCAAAAGAGGTCTAAGAGGATTCTAAAACCATAAGAGAGGATCCCTCTCAAAACAAATCAACGTAATAACCGGGCACTGTATGATGCGTAGGTATTGGGCATTCCCCACAATTACTACTGGGAAAGGTGCAGAGAAAGCGTACATGCCCCGCACTCACACACATTAGAAAGGCTGCACTAGGTAAATACCTCCGCAATTTTCATAACATTTCTCAATAACGCATGGATGGCTAAAATTAAAGGCAGTCTGAACCGTCCGTCCTTACTCAGTGTCAACATAATTTTGGTTTGATCTATCTCATCGAGGACCACGGCAAACCTACGACAATGCATCAAAAACTTTAAACCACAAGTGGATATCTCTGAAATATTTCAATATTGCCAGCCTGTCTACCATGACAAACCATGGATCTTAAAAGAGTCAAAGGACTCCTAAGGCACAAAAGGAATAGCACACGCCATCACCTACAACTGCATTCCAGGGAAGCCTAGGTAGCCTCTGCATAACATCTAAAGAAGTAGGAGAGAAGACGTCGGACAAATAAGAATACAGTGGACCTGTCAGTATTTAAAGGTGTATTCAAGAGCATTCTCATTGGGATGCGAAAAGCTGAAGACTGACATTTCATCCGTCTCTTCAATACTCTTCATCACGATTACTGTACAAATTGAATTATTTTTGCATACAATTAAAGTTTTACAGTGTGAGCATAGTGTATAGATTAAAATAGTGTAAAAAACTTATAAACAAATTATATAACCTAAAATAATTGAAAAACTAAATTTTAAAAACTCAAATTGCAATAATCTACAATAAGAGAGAGATAGAGAGAGAGGGAGAGGAAATAAACTCAAAAATAATAGAAAAAATAATATACTTCTTATTCCATGACTACTAGGGATGTGTGAATCTCTAAAATACAAAAAATCTTTGAGTAACTATCTTAAAAAAAAAAAAATGAAAAGAAAAAAAAAAAATTTCCATGCAGAAGCTAAACACTTACCCTAGCCGCGAAACTTGTGTTTGGTTTCTCCAGCAACTCCCACAGATACTTTTGATATTCGGCGCATTTACCTTCACCGAACTCCTCTTCGTCACGTTGCCTCAGACTCTCCGCTTCCTTCCGCATCTCCTCATGGACATTCTCCTTGCGCTGGTGGTACTTGTGCTGGCAGCACGACTCCAGATAGAGCTCATCGACGCCCCAGTACTCAAGATCATCACTAAATGCTAGGACGCACATCTCGTCGACAATATGCAGTTTGCCGGTACGGTAAAAATTTAAAATCGAACTAAAACTTTTCGGATGTCTATCGAAGAAATATTCGTTGTCAACTAAGGAATAATCATCGCATAATTCCGTTATGGATTCGTGTGTGGTGCACTCGCGCAGGCGGCCAAGTCTTGTGTGCGGCAAACGCTCGAGCGTCCGCCAGAGAACTTCGTGCTTGACACCGCCCACGTTTATCGAGACGCGACTGTTCATCTGCTTCGACTGTGCTATCATAAATGGCTCGGGTGGTGGTATGGAGGACATGGATCTGGAATGTGTCCGCTGCAGCAATGCTGGTGGCTGGGAAGTTGTGGGGTTCGAATGGGTTGGCGATGTGATTGGGAATGGAGCATAGCGTACTTCTTTGCCAGTTGAGCCACCACCGCCTGCGCTACCGCTAGTGGTGCCACCTCCACCGCCTCCTCCACCAATGCCACCACCACCGCCGCCGGTATTTGTATTCGCCGCCGACGTACCATATGACAGATTGTTTGTATCGCCTCCGACACTGGTGCTGCCAGCCTCGATGGAACCCGCAGCCGCATCAAAGCGGCCCAGATTGCCGCTACTGCCACCAGTTGTACCGCCACCGACGCTGGTACCACAGCCGTAAGAACCAGCACCGCCAGTGCCCATTGCCCGGGCCCAGTCCACATTACCGCTCGTATCGTAGTATGGCTGATTATCGCTTCCGCCGCTTCCGATCGTCTCGTTTTCCACCCAATTGGTCGTCTGTTGTTGTTGCTGGTAGTATTGTTGTTTCTGTTGCTGCTGTTGTTGCTGTTGTAGTTGTTGTTGCTGTTGGCTAGCAGCCTGTCCACCACACAATGTTCCGACCATTTGTGATCCTCCATTATTGTATTGGGGCGGTGTAGAATCGCCCAGTTCCCAGCGCACCGCTTCACGGTCTCTATCGCGTTCGCCGACCATAGGGCCGCTACTGTTGAAAATAATCATAACAAATTTGTATCTATTATCTGAACTCAGTTCGTGAGTAAGGACAGTTTCTCTACTTACCGCTACATCGAATCAATCATCCCTATTATTCAGCTCCTTACTGTAGACTCCTTTATGTCCGTAATAATTTGAAAAAACGTATAAAAACGCTGACTATTGACACTTTCTGCTTTTGCTACGATAACTTGCTTTATTCGACGATGATGATTGCCCCTGCAGCAGCTATTGTTCAGCCAACACTTCGTCATGTCTTCTTGGAATCACGTTGGTTGAATGGGTGGCGTCGCGGAATCGATATCAATTCCGTTCCGATATCGTATGCGTGCGTGGTGTATGTAGCTGCAATCAATTTAATTAAGGCTAACCCATGCCAGCTGACGATGTTCGTTCAACAATGAAGTCTCCTTACACGGCATCTGGAATGATAACAAAGAAAAAAATGCTCGTTAGCTACGACAGAGCACAGGCGAAGCATATTGCAAATATGGAATCGAATACAAACGAGAGTATCTTTAATTAAACTAATTAAAATTACACACTCATGTGGAAGGAGTTATGGTGCATCTTGTAGGTGTACGAGTATATCAAACTTGCTGCAGTTCTACGAAAACATAGGAAAGACAATATTGGTGAACCTTCTGTGGTAATGGTACACAAAGCTTATAGTTTTCTCATAAATACAAATTGGAAGAGATCCTAATTGGTAGGGTGGTTATTTGTAATAGAACAGGATTTTACAGCCCAACAAAATTGTTTACTTTGTTCAGGTGCTTTGGAAGTTACACCCATAGGTAGTTAGGTAGGAGTGGCTGTAACAGCATCTCATGCTGAAACCTAATTAGTGTTTTTGCGCCATTTTAATGCCTCAACTCACGTGACCTATCGGTTGTTCTTCGGATGATAAACCATTGAGATCAGGGGGTTAGCGTAAACCTTTTTTAAAACCACCCTGCGGCATTAAGAAAGCTGATAACTTCCTCAATGCTTTTCTTCGCAATCTCCTTTAGGTTGCCAAAGAAAGATTTAGCTAGTGTGCGCTGTCTGGCCTTATCTAGAGCCGAATACTTGCAAAGATAGTTTCTACCTCGCTTAAGGTATTGCAGCTGCGATAATGTGCCTCGGATGTAATGCCTAATTTGACCACTGTGAATCCCAATGGGGCAGTGACCTGTACTAATCGGCACAATTCTAGCAATATCTGCCCGGTTTCTGTTTTTTGTAGATCTTGTGTTCTCCGCTAGTTGTACTTGTGTCACATTTGCCACGCAATTCGGCATCCCATTCCATCAGTTATTGGCCTTTGCAAGGAAATGCACGAAGATATTGCCCGAGTGCCCCCAGCGATACGTGAACTGGTTCCACAAGGAGCAGATCCCCGCTCCGCTGTGTCCCGGCACTCAGAGGAGATTGATTCTGAACCGATGACCCAGCGAAGCGAGGCGCGTTAAAAAAAAAAAAATAGTGTACTTGCGTACCACACTCTGACTAATGTATGGCATGATAATCTGGTGGGCGGCTCTGTAGAAAAATGTCAGTGAGGACCAATAGTTCATTTCTACAGAGACGGATAGCCAAGCACCAAGTCCTTGATATCGTACTCTAAGGCCACTCTTGATTCTCTCTCGTCCCTCGTGGAGATGGCTGAGCAATTTAACATTCACCTATGCTGGGAACCTGACGAGCTCTCCAGAAAAAGCACTACCATTAGTATTTTGCGAAAAAAGCAATACTTAGGTATCTCTCCCGCTACATATAGCACTTATACTCTTGCTGCTGGATACTATTAGCATAGCCAACCACAGATGTGATCATGATCCAGATCAGTTCTAAGCAAGATCAAAAACGCTTCAATGGACTGGTAATGCTTAAACGATCGCAAATCAGCTCCGTTATCATCAGAGACGAAGAGGAGCAAGAATCAATCCTCAACTTTCTTTGCACCTGTCGAGCCCTGTCCAAAAGAAGATTGCTTCACCTGGGAGATTCTTTCTTCGATGATCTCAGCGATCTAGCGGATACTGATTTCAGTAGTATCCTTCGCTTTATAAGAAGCTCCGACTGGTCCAATTAGCCCGCTATATAGGTTGAATAGTGGTAGATCCAGTGGTATCATGCAATGCACCTCTTTTGGTCTATTATTATTATTATTGCGCAGGGTTATCTTGAACTGCGACCTAATGGTGTATTGTGCCACCTGCTAATACCTAGGAGAGGTTTATTCCCTCATTAGGGTTTCCCTTGGAATACAATTCCTTCAGGATTGTGTTCGAGGGTCAAACACTTTCTCTTTGCCTTGACAATCATAGTTCGCCCTAGAGCATCCTCTCTAATCTGGTTTCTCTTAGGAATACGGGCTTGAGAAGTGGGTCCATATTTGGCATATCCTCATCTGATGCCCCACAAGACTCCAGAAGATATTATGGAGTCTCACTGGACTTACTGCAGAATCTGCAAAGGCCTTCGTTTGTTATACCTAGTTTCCTTAGATGCCTCGAGTTTATAGTGCCCCGTTAGAAAGCATGTTAGGATAAGCAGGTGATTCTTGTTAAGTCAGATGCACACTTCGAATCTCTTTCCACTGTAGTGCCCCAGAAGTTTCTTAGCTTGCCTCAGACCTTAAGTATTAATCCATTTTTTCGTCCTGTTTTCTTCCTCCATCTTCCTGAATTCTTCGTGTATGGTGTGATTTCCTATTCCGCAGAATGGTTCAGGTCCACTGGAGGATTCTGCTGCTCCTTCTTTTGCCAAGGAGTTTGTTTCTTCGTTGGGTTACCTTGCTACTACTATCCAAATCATTAAGTTTGTATACGCATTCTCAAAAAAATTTTGATTTACTGACATGAGAGTCAAGTGCTGCTTGAGTGTCACAGTTATTATATCTTCTTTCAAGGGCTGGTAAAACTTCAGTTGTGCGCGGTAAGGGTTAAAAATAAACACTTGAGCATATTGTAGCTCAGAGAGCCTGTTTACTGTCTGCCGCGATGCTAGCTCGAAAAAGACGACTACTTTCGTGTCTTCAATGCCCTTGGTTCAAATTTCCTTATTGGTAGAGATTTCAACGCGAAGCACACCTTCTAAAGGAAAAATTCTCTACGAAATGGCAAATGAATTCGGTTGTTGTTTTTATTCGACAGGAAAACACATCGATCTTATCGATTGTTTTGTTTCAAAAGGCATTTACGAGAAGTTTATTACAGTCGAAGAAAGTTTTGATCTCTCGTCTGACCACTTTCCGGTAATTTTATTACTTGGTGAAGCACTGATCAAGAAAGAAGGACCTCCAAGACTTACTAGCAATAGGAACGAACTGGGAGGGCTTTAATAATAATTGCGAAACAAATCATCAGTTTGGATTTAGAATCACACATTCTATAATACAATCGACCAAGTCCACAAAATAACTGACGTGATTGAGAAAACTCTCGAAGAAAAAAAGATTTGTTGTGGTGTATTTCTTGACGTCTCACAAACTTTCGAAAAGGTCTGGCACGAAGGCTTGGAGTATAAATTGCAACTGCTTCTGCCACGGCAACTTTCTAGTCTTACAAACAATCGTGCCTCACCGAAACACTTTTTCGTGTTAAACACAGATATGATTACTCTGACTTAAAGCCAGTGTGGACATATGGTCTACAACTATGGGGTTGTACCAGAAAAAGTAATAGAAACTACAAACTTTTGAAAATAAAGTTCTTAGGACGATCCTTAGCGCACCGTGGTACGTACGAAACGAAGATATTCATCGGGATCTGGGAATTCCCAGCGTCATCGAAGAGATAACATAATTTGCTCGTAAACACAAAGATCATGTTCACGGCCATTGTAACCGTGCCATCATTCAACTACTTGACGCGAACAATTCAATTCGTCATCTGCAAAGGACAAAACCTTTTGACCTCGCGACTTTCATTGGAAACTAACCTACCTAAAGTGCTACATTATTTTTAGTTATATACGATCATCTTTTTCCAAAAATCTCGAGTCTCGTAAGAGAAAATAAAGCTGCTGGATAAGCGTCGGATTAATTGTAGTACTAATCTTGGAGAGAGGTGTTTTTTAGTGAGTAAAAATCTCACAGTACCATAAGCTCGCGCGGTCGACTTATGGTGTCTTTTAGAAGATTTTCACCTGCTCTCGGCAAAAAAAAAGGGAAGTATTCTTTCGAACTGATGCATTTCACCCTCCCGATACCCTCTTTTGCCATCATTAGGATCGTCGCTTTGCATTTTGCACAACTAGGAATACTACCATGGCAGCAGTTGGACATGTTCTCATGGCCCCAGTAGCTAGTCTTTGCACTCTAGTAAGTGTCTCCCTCATTGTGGTTAGACTAGTTCGTTTGGCCCACGCTATCGGTCTATATGTGTTCATTGGTCTCACAATGACGATATATCAAGTTGGCAACTAAGTAATTGCCGATTTTTTCAGATAAATAAATCACATTTTTTTAAATACCACGAATAAACTTTAATCAATGATATATTTTCCATTTTGTTCGATGACGTTTTGTCATCTGCATTGCGATTGATCGGGAAACTACTGACTGCTCAAAACTTGGCTTGGGCCAGTAGCGCAACAATCAAGTTCGTGATGAAGTGCTTGCTTTACCTCCTAGTGGTGGTCCCCGGGTAACTATACGTATAAACCCTTATGCGTGTAGGCTAAAATTGCAAGTGCGGGTTGTCTAGGGCCTTGATTCCAGACTAGGTAACGTGGGCCAGCAACCTGCGTTACCGAACCCTGATCGGTACAGAATGATCACATGTTGACGACTTTTGGCTATTGTACACGGACAAAGATAGGTTTCTGGAATGTGAGGACGCTCCTCGACTCGGGAAGTGAAGGACCTCACAATGCCAGATTCCTTCAATTGGAAAAAGAATTCATGCGATATAGACTGGACATTTTGGGAGTAAGCGAAATCAGATGGTTAGAAGCGGGTGAGTACCAGTCCCCAACGCATAACACTGTACTACTCTATTCCGGAAGACCATTGTTGTCGGTCGATCACAGGAAAGGCATAGGGCGTAGCTTTCTGAGGATACCTGGAGACGGATTGACGAACGGAAACAGCTGAAAGCTCGCATTGCAGCCGCTCCAGCAGCAGGGAGTAATGAGCTAGAGTCCCTATATCGCATGAAGATGAGAGAAGTTCAGCGTAGCGTGCGACGTGACAGGCGCAACTACATCAACGCGCTGGCTACAAAAGCAGAAGATGCTGTACGAAGATGCTATAGTAGAACCGTCTACAGAATCACTAAAGAGCTGACAGGTGGTAGCAGCTCCAGCCAACACCCAGTGAAAAGCCTAGACGGTTCCTTGCTTATTTCGGATGAGGACCAGCTTAAGAGATGGAAGGAGCATTTTGCTACGGTTTTAAACCGTGTATTCGCTAGCGATATGTTCCCAAATCAGAATGAGGTGTCCGAGGTAAGAAATGTCCAAATATGCACCGCGCCTCCCAGTAAGGATGAGATTACTACCGCGATCAAAGCACTTAAAACCAACAAAGCGGTCGGACTTGACGATATTCCAGCAGAGCTCTTAAGAGCAGCGCCAATAACATCGCCTGAGCTTCTGCTTCCACTTATAGAGAGAGCTTGGGAAGCCGAGAGCTTTCCTGACGAGGGGAAAAAGAGAATGATCGTCAAGCTTCCTAAGAAAGGTAGTGGGGTAAGACAAGGCTGCATTCTTTCACCAATACTATTCCTATTGGTGATTAGCGATGTGCTTCGTGCAGCTTTGTCGACGGGAAACGGAGGAATTCGATAGACTCTCACATCCTAACTTAAACATATCGACTACGCTGACGACGTATGCTTACTCTCTCATAGAATTATGGACCTCCACCAAATGACAGCAGATGTAGAGAGGGAGGCTGGCGTCGTCGGGCTGAAAATTAATACCGCAAAAACTAAAATTATCAGTCTTGGAACGAACTCATCGGCTCAAATATGCATTGCTGGACAACCGGTAGAGAGAGTAGAGGATTTCCAGTATCTTGGGAGTATTGTCTCGACCGATGGTGGAACCGAACTGGATATAGCCAACAGAATCGCCAAAGCAAAGTCCGTGTTCGGGATGTTGTCCAAAATATGGCGAAGCAATGCAATCAGTTTGAACACAAAGCTAAGACTGTTCTGCTCCAACGTTGAATCCGTGCTGTTATATAGATGCAGCACGTGGAGAGTGACCACCGCTATCACCAGAAATCTGCAAACGTTCATTAATAGGTGCCTGCGCAACATCTTAAGGATTTTCTGGCCCAATCGTATCTCTAACGAACATCCTTACGAGAGAACGGGTCAGAAACCAATAGGCACAACCATTCAACGACGGAAGTGGCAGTGGATTGGTCACACGCTCCGAAAGGGTGACAGCTCCATAGCGAGCCATGCTATGCAATGGAACCCTTTAACTCAGGACAGCAGAAAACCTGGTGGTCCAAGAAGAACATGGCGCAGAGCAGTCGAGAAGGAAGCACGGCAGTTGGGGAAAAGCTGGGGAGAGCTGAGACACATTGCCAGAAACCGTACACGATGGCGCGTAGGCGTAGTCGAGGCCCTAGAACCCACAAGGGGATATAGGATATAAGTAAGAACTTCTGATCTTTATCGGCGAAAAACTGAATCAAGTGCGATTTCACAGCGTTATCATCATTGAAAGTTTTACCATCCAAAGAGTTTTGCAAAGATCGAAATAAATGGTAATCTGATGGGGCAAGGTCAGGGCTATATGGTGGATGTAACATCAATTCCCAACCAAGCTCCAATAATTTTTAGCGAGTGACCAAAGATTTATGTGGCCTAGCGTTGTCTTGTTGAAAAATGATACCTTTTCGATGGACCAACTCTGGCCGTTTTTCGTTGATCGCTGTATTTAATCTGTCCAGTTGTTGACAGTACACATCCGAATTGATCGTTTGATTCCTTGGAAGCAGCTCAAAATGCACCACACCTTTCCAATCCCACCAAATTGAGAGCAAAATCTTCTTTTGGTGGATATCAGCTTTCGAGGTGGATTGTGCTGGCTCATCAAGCCTGGACCAAGATTGTTTTCGATTGACGTTTCTTTTAAATCATGTGGAATCCAAATATCAAGCTTTTTAACGAGTTGCATATGTTTTAAATGTTTCTTAAGCACTGTATTTGACACATTTAACTTTTTTGCTATCTCTCGTACAGTTACATGAAGATCCGACTCGATTATGCCTTTAATTTGATCATCAAATCAAGCTCATCTGGTCGACCTGATCGTTGTTCATCTTTCAGTGAAAAATCTGCGGAATGAAATTCGTCAAACCAATTCCGGCACTGTCTTTCTTTTAAGGCTTCTTCACCATACACATCACGTAACTTTTTAGCAACTTGCACTGCGTTCTTTCCTTCACGGAAATAAAAAAGTAAAATATGACGAAAATATTCGTTTTTGCATTCCACATTAAAACTGACGCCAAACTAATACCTTTTCACAAAAATTTGCTTCTAAAGCAAAGTAAGACTGACAGCTAACAAATGTCAAAAAGAAAAAAAACAAATAGTCATTGACAGAAGCCATTAAAAAATATGTCCAAAGACATCTATGTGTGAAATCGGCAATTACTTAGTTGCCAACCTGATACATCTATCTAAGAATATTCGGGCTAAGTTCCCAAGACGAGGGGAACCTAAGTGAAGGGCATAAGCTCACCCTCTTAAACCAATCAACCAACCAAGTCCCCAAGACTTACCCGCTAGGCTCCTACATAACATGAGAGCACGGGTGACTTTTTTTTGTCGTTTTTCCGCATGAGTTTACTGTTTAGGTGTGACCCTAGATATTTCACATCTTTTACTGGTGTCAGTTCCGTGCCCGACAGCCGGATTGGCTTCAGTTCAAGCTTACTTTTTCTCATAAACGGTGCTATTGTAGTTTTTGCCGGGCTTATGTTGAGCCCAGCCATGCAGCACAATTCTTGAGTTGCTATTAAACTCCTCTGTATGATGTCACAAAGGGTGCCTTCAAACTTTCCTCTGGCAATCAGTACTACTCGTATGTCATCAGCGTAGGCTGGACAGTTGATTCCGAGATTGGTTAAGTAGTTCATTCACAAATAGACTCCACATAGATACGAGTAGTACTCCTCCTCCTCCCTATGGGCGCCTTCTAGTTGTGTTGAAGAATTCCACACGGCGTCTAAGTTTCTGCTGTTCTTATTCTCAGCAACTCGTACATCCACTTAGATACAGTTCATCCTTACCTAACCTAATCTAACCTAGTGCCGGCGAAAATGATTTAAATTGTGATTTTCGATAATTGTAACATCGATAATACCGTAAACCAACATCTGCGTCGCCTCATTTCCCATCCATTAAAGTCGAGTATATCATCAATTCATGCCTCTAATTTATTATATTTTAAACGACACGCCACCAAATCCCCAAAAACTACGCACTATCAGTTTCCATGTAACATTGTCCATTGTTAACGACGCTGTATACAGATGCCATGTCACAGCTTTATTCACTCCAAGGTTATCCTTAATCCTGTTTCACTTATTGGCTGCCAAAGAGCCCCATTTAGCCCGTGTGATATAGTTAGAATGTGTTTTCATAAACTTTAATATGCCTTAGACAAAATTGTATCCTAAAGCAAATTGATTTGTGTATCTAGGCATTTATGCGGAACTCCAATAAATGTCCCTAAATTACACATAAAAATGTCATTAAGGCGCCGGCAAAATGGGCGAATTAGAAACAAATTATCTTTTCTTCAAATGAACTGTACGAGTATCCTTCCTTATGTCTTTGTCTTCGACGGTGGTATTGTTAATGAACGCCGCCCGGGGGGAAATACACATATCTCGCGTGGTTAATCTATTCACATTTACACTGAGAACGGCTGAATGATAGATGAACCATTTCGTCCTGCAAAGAGTTCCTTGACACTGCCCAGACTGACAGGTTTAATTCCTATTCGATAGTAACACAAAATTGAAAATCAATATTAGTCGGTCGGTCATGAGCCTGTGAATGGTATGAGTATACATACGTATTGTTGTTCGAGTTGTGGGACTGTTAAAAGGGTGGTGACTAGTTTTTATTGCCGAGGGACATAGCATGAACACCTAGTAGCCCCACTCCGTCATTTAGTTAAATTACGGTCACGAAATGAAATTTACTAACCTAATAGAAACATATCATGTGTATGTGTTTGTGAGCTTATAACATGTTTCTCGACGAGCAACAACCACGGAAGGTCGATGTTGTGGCTGAGGGACGTAACGTAATTGCTATCGGGATACGAAGTGGACTGTGGAAAGGACAAGCCTTTTTCATGAAATATTCCGTGGCAATGAAAATATCATAAGCTCTGAGCAAACATGACGTTTCCAAGGAATAAGTGAAGGCATATGAGTACAAACTATTTGCACCGTTCCATTAAGTACATGTAGTGCTTTTCGGTTTGTTCTTGGCCCAGTAGGTATAACTATTTTGAGCAGGTTTGAGCAATAAGACGCATGTTGAATGTACATAAATTTATTTATTTATTTGTTTGTAGTTTGTTTTGTGGAAACTAGTTGCAGACATGAGATTTTGGTGCTGGAAAACATGGTAGTTTGTGTGACCAAAAGTCTTGGTTTCACAAACTTGGGAAGACGATTTTTTTTTTTTGTTAAGATCATGGAAACGATACTAATTTCTATCCAATTATATTTTGAAGATAAGTTGGTGTTGTGCTCCGCATTAAATTAGGTGCCTTTCCCTTAGATACTATATTGCTATTATCCATTAATTTTGGTCACGTAGGCGGACATGTTGGCTGTCATGTCATTTTATGTATAGCGAAATGTTGGTCATCAATGCCCTTTAACAGCCGTTTAATAAAGCACGGACTGCGATTATACTTTCCTTTCTTCCTTCCTCGTTCGAAAATACATCATTTTGTTGCTGCATTTTCTAGTTAAACTGTCGGTCATTATTCTTGTCATAATATTTCCTTATTGATTCTCATTTTAAATGTTCCATTCCTAAAGCAATTTGGTCGTACTGTCAAATATAGGGATTCGTTTATAAGCCGAACGACACGAATGTGGAATGGTCAACCAGGCTCTGTCTTCCAACATTTAAAGCCAACGTGCACAGGCTTCTCCTCTGTTTCTCTTCCCCGTTTTCCTAAACGCCCGTGTCCTGTAACAGTATAACGGTATTCATATTCCTTTTGACGAGCGCAAATTATATAAAAAAAAATATTCGTCTTCCTTTTGGAAACCCCATCCCCAAATCTTACGCGCTCTCCATGTTGATCATTGACAATTATATAAAGTTGAAGAGAGCTATGATCTGTCCTCTGATCATTCTGCAGTCATTCTAACGATGAGTGAAATCCTGATTAGAAAACAAGTACCAGCCAGATTGGTACTTTAAGACCAATCTGGCTATTGAAGCAAATACAGATCTGAGTTTATCACTTAAGACGCCCTATGAACTAGAAATTGAAGTCGATCGCTTCATTGAAATCTTGCACTGTACCGCCTAGAATAATATTTCAGCACTGACAAAAAAGCAAGGAAATGATGCTCTAAAATATTCTTCACAAATTAAAGAATTGGCAAAAGATGGCAACAAACTCATTACACACAACATAAAACACTTGCAAACCGTTTGTGTAACTTATTAAAAACAGCGATAAAAGATTTTAAAAATCGTGCAATAGGAATGTATCTCGAAAATCTAGCATCGGAAAAAGATTCTAATTCTATTCACTTTGGAGGCAAATTGATTTTAGGCTGCGATGCGAATGCAAGACATACGCTATGGGGCAGCTCGCAAATCAACAAACGCGGTGAGTCTTTATTCGATTTCCTTGTGATGTCCATCATTTCTGTCTGTAATGTGGGTAACAAATCAACTTTTGTCTTTCCGAGTTCGGATAATTTCAGAGGTTGGAAGGAAGTCTTGGACATTACACTCAAGACCAATATTGACAACCTTAGAGTAAATAATTGGCGGGTATCCGATCGTCCATCTTTGTCTAATCACAAATGGATAATATTTAATGTTAGCCTCGAGGTCGAGGCACCTAAGCCATTTAGAAACCCTAAGAGAATGGACTGGTGCAAATTTGGTCAGGTTATCCAATCTTAACTTCACAGAACACCCGGCGCGAAAATCGGATCAGTCAAGGAACTTGACGATAAGATCACAACCTTAGAAAAAGCCATGGGTACAGCTTTTAAGGTTTCGTGCCCTATTAAATTCAGTAAGAAAAAATGTCCTTCATGGTGGAACGAAGATCTTTCTAATCTTAGGAAGATTACCAGAGAAATCTTCAATGTCTGCTATCGACACAAGCTTTGGCAACCATATAAGGATTGTCTAAAAGAATATAAGAAATCCATTAAAAGGGCCAAGTCTCTGGCTTGGATGGACTATTGTCAGTAAATCGGCTGGACTTGACGGCATACTCCCGGTAATGCTGCAAAAAACACTGGATCAGGTGGTCCCGTGGCTAGTTCCGATCTATAGAAGCTGTATTCTTCTAAACCACGTCCCCCTGAGTTGGAGGCGTGTTCGTGTTGTGTTTATCCCGAAAGCGGGGAAGCGGGGGCATGAATCTGCAAAGGATTTCAGACCGATCAGCTTGTCATCTTTCCTCCTTAAGACGTTGGAACGTATTTTAGATACGCACATCCGTAATATAATAGACACATCCTTTCTATCAAAATCTCAGCATGCGTACACTAAGGGGCGATCGACTGAGACGGCGCTCCATGAAGTTGTGCGTACGATAGAAAAGACAATACAAACAATTTACTCTTGCCACCTTTTTAGATGTTGAAGGTGCTTTCAATAACGTTAGTACTGAATCGATTCAGGAAGCTCTGTCCCAACTGGGTGTAGGGGAGTTTATTATTAGTGACTAGTGACTATTATATTAGTGACTATGCTAAAAACCAGAATCATTCAATCGACACTCGGTAATAGTGTTTCCACCATATCCGTTGTAAGGGGAACTCCTCAGGGTGGGGTTATCTCTCCTCTTCTTTGGCTTATGGTAATCAACAAAATTCTGTGTAGGCTTGACCGAGACGGAGTCAAGGTTGTCGCGTATGCGGATGATGTGCTAGTGCTGGTATCTGGGATATTTCCTTCTGTGATCAGTGAGATTATGGAAGGTGTCTTGGATAAGATTAGCATATGAGCCACTGGATGTGGACTTAGCGTCAATCCGAGCAAAACTGAACTGATGCTCCTTACCACAAAAACCAAAATACCGGCTTTCACGCCTCCACGGCTTAATAACCAATTACTCTCGTTATCATCTAGTGCTAAGTACCTAGGTGTGGTACTCGACCCTAAATTAAGCTGGAAGCTTAACACTGAACAGCGAGTAAAGAAAGCCTGTGTGGCTTTTTATGCTTGTAGCAAAACATTCGGTAAGAAATGGGAACTCCGTCCGAAGATGGTCATTTGGATGTACATATACTGCGGTGGTGCGCCCTATACTTTCCTATGGATCACTAGTTTGGTGGACGGCGGTTAGTAAAGCATACATTACCAAACTCATCAACAAAGTACAAAGGACTGCGGCTCTAGGTGCTACAGGGGCGATGAGAACATGCCCAACTGAAGCCTTGAACGTAATCCTTCACCTTATATCACTCGATCTTCATATAAAGCACATATCAGCATGTAGTGTGGTTAGATTAAGAGAAACAGGTAGCTGGTGCGATAGTCTCTATGGCCACAACAGCATCCTTAATCTGCTACCTCGGGAGTTAGCGGCAAATTCGACTGACTACATAACTCGCAGGGTGAACTTTCGCAATGATGTCACAGTGAGATTCCCTTCCAAGGCGGAATGGAAATGTGGAACGGTGACTAACGAGTTCAAAACAACCATTTTCACTGACGGGTCGAAAATGAACTGCGGGGTAGGGGCGGGAATCTTTTCTGAATCCCTCAATATCTCTAGTTCATTCCGTCTTTCCAATTCATGCAGCGTATTCCAGGCGGAAATTCTTGCTGTACGAGAGGCGAGCCGTCTCCTCAAATATACATCGATACAACTTAACACCATAGCCATTTTCATTGATAGCCAGGCCGCTATCAAAGCCATCGTATCTGCGGCTTCCTCCTCCAAACTTGTTGAACAATACAAGGAGGAGCTTGCCGCACTCGGTCATCGGTCTAGGATCAGCCTCATCTGGGTGCCTGGTCATAGTAACATTGACGGAAACGAAAGGGCTGATGAATTGGCGAGGCAGGGATCTGCCCTTGACTGCTCCCGTGCGGAGCATGTCAACATTCCGTTAGGGGCCCTTAAGGGTAGAATCTTTGCTCATTTCCTTACAGATGCTGGTAATAGATGACGAGGGTTGCAGAACTGTGTCATATCCAGGCAGATGTGGCCCAAGTATAACTGGCGCAGAACACAAGAGCTATTAAACAGAAACCGGGCAGATATTGCTAGAGTTCTGACAATTAGCACTGACCATTGGCCCATAGGGGTCCACGCAGCCAGACTGGGCATTACTTTTAATGCACATTGTCGTAGCTGCAGTGTGGCCAACGAGCCTGAAACAATCCTTCACTTCCTTTGTAAGTGTCCGACCCTTAGTAGGGTCAGACACCGTATACTTGGCAGACACCTTTTTGATAATATTATTGAGTTAGCGAAGACAAGCATCGGTGACATCATCAGTTTCCTCAATGCCACGGGGTGACTTTAAATAATCTTTTCTCTCCTTTCCCACAAGTCCAACGTCATTTTTTACAACAATTTAGGTCACTTGAGTTGTGGTATTAAAACGGCGCCTCTGCGTTAATTATGTTTCAGCATAGCATGCTGTTACAACCACACCTACCTACCTACCTACCTACCTACCTACCTACCTACCATTCACTTTGGAAAGTGGTAAAGGGCATTCAAAAACCACAGATTCAAGTCGCGCCTATCAAAAAAAAAAAAAAAAATAATGGCGAATAGGCCAAGAGTGATAAGGAAAAAGCGGAAGTCTTTGCAACCCACCTGGAAGAAATGTTTAAACCGTTCGATGGTCAACCACTCATTGAAAATATCAATGCACGCGACATAACATTTCACAACTATACACTAGCAAGTGCAATGCCAGTTGAACTCAGACAGGAAATAACGAAATTGAAACCTATAAAAGCTCCTGGATACGATTTAATCACACGAGAGATTCTCAAACAATTACATATACAATTTAGGTACATTTGCCGAAGACACTGCCATTCTGGCGATGCGACGGGGAAAACTTTAGAAGAAACCACTAACAAGTTGCAAGGAGCATTAAATAGGGTAAATGAATGGACGCAGACTTGGCGAATCACAAAAACTCGAAAGTAGATACAGAGAACTTGGTACTGGTTACTTGGAAAATATTCCAAGCTTAACGTAGAGAACAAACTGTTTTTATACAAGCAAGTGCTTAAACCGGTGTGGACACATGGGATTGTACCAAAAAATCCAATTACAATATTTTACAAACTTTTGAAAATAAAGTGCTAAGAGGAATTGTCAGCACACCGTGGTACATAAGAAACAACGATATCCACAGAGATCTCAGAATTGCCACTGTGGAAGATGAAATTAAAAACTTTGCACGAAAACAAAAAAAACCAAAAAGAAAAAGTGAACAATCCAATTCTACAAATTCTAGATGAGCGAAATTTATTGCGCCGTCTACAAAGAACGAAGCCTTTCGACTTAACTTGATAAATCACAAACAATGGAAAGATACCCGCCAAACGTTTTAGTCTCGTTATGTGAAAAGTACTTGTTAAGTCAATTCTTAGTTGCAACAAGAAAGAACAATTTTGAAGGGAGGTTTTTTTAGTGGTTAAAAATCCGACACTACTATGAGCACGCGTCCATTTCTGAGTTCAAGCCCCCTAATATAGTATATAAGTATAGTTTAAGATTTTAAGTTAAGTTGGAAGTAGAATATTAACGATCGCATTAAAAGGCATCGTTCGGTGACACCTGGAGCTTCAAACCGATCGTGGTTTATTAACATATGGTGCTACGATCTGGTGGAAGGCTCTCAAGAGGGAGTACCAACTCTCTAGTCTAACCCCCACTGCAGCATAGCACACCATGCTAAAATTTCATCCCTCTGGATAGGGCACATAGACTTAAGAAAGCAGTGCATCCTATGTATATGGTGGGGGGCGCTAAACACTGTCATGGGAAAGAAGGCTCACTACTAGAATTCCGACTGGACGAATCAGATGGTCACCAATAATGAACCGAGAGTATTTTGTGAAACCATGGGAATTAACTATTCCTACAGAATTAGAAATAATTCCACTGTCTTTGAAGACGAGGCCACGGCCATGCTTCAGGCAGCTAAATCAATTAAGGATGGCAATATCTCTCTACGTTGACAGCCATATGGCCGTTAGGGCCTGGAGTTACCAACATTTAAATCAAGGCTAGTAAAACTTTCCAAAGATCAACCAAGACGGTGATCCTATATTGGGTACCAAGGCATATGAAAATCCCGGGCAATGAAAGTACTTTCGAGAAAAGGGTAAATCTTAGTTGCAAAGGTTAACGATTATTCATTCGACATATGCTTTACAAATGTCCTACCCTAGCCAACAGAAGACTGAGTATGTTTGACAGGCACTTATTCTAGGAGCAAGAAAACTTATGGAACATTTAGCTGAGGGGTCTCATGGGATTCATATCTAATCCAACGCTTTTTCTTTTCAGGTTCCCATTGGATACGAAAATGGACACAATGGATTCGAGTTTTGATGTAGGTCTACCTAGGTTAGACCCAATCTATATTATGAACCAATTTTCAGTGTAGGCGTTTAATAATGATTTTTAAAACTTATCTACACTCGATCCAATTTCAATAGTTGGCGCGTGGTTTGCAACCTGACCTCGCATATCCTGCTACCACTCTATATACGAACCAAAGTAAACCAAAATGATCTGCACCACGCAGTAAAAATCCTATAAACCCACTGATTTAGTTAAAAGAAAGGGTATAGGGGAGAGTTAAAGATAGGACGAAAACGGAGATAGAGTGAGGTGATTAATGAATTCGTGTTGAGTGATTAAAAGGCGGTCTTCTGCATTGCACGGTAGGTTCAAAAACAAGCCTTAAGATATAAGGATGTGTGGACGATGCTGCACGTGAATTTCAATTTTACCGAGAGTCGGGGGGGTTACAGCTATATATTTCATCTAAGCATTTGTAATGGAAGTAGTGCTAAGCATCCGACATTCCGGTGGTGTTTGAATGAGGGACTGTTATTTATATTCAAGTCTCGGACGAATGTAAAGTTTATTGATCATAGCCAACTTTTGAGGAATTCAAGGCATGTGTAATCAGCTAGTTCCAGCGAAGGTCGGAGCTAACATACATGCCAAGCATTGATAAGCCAATAGATACCTCAAAGTCAGATCCATTCATTTAGAGTTTGGCTACGTAAGTATCGTGCTTTAGAGGTAGTAGACTACACTGGATTTTTGACGCATTGAACTCAATTCGATTTTTCGCACCCCAATTGATGACTATCAGAGTTGAGTTCGATGGACACAGTTTGAGGCCCTTGCGGTGAAGTTATTAAAGAGTAAGCGATGTCAAAAATACTGGCAATCGCTCAGAAATGTATTGGATTGCGAGTGTGGGAGAAAAAAGTTCACTGATAAATATTAGAAACAGGGTCGGAGAGATGATTGAGCCCTGTGGTACACCAGAATTGGTTGAGAATGCGAAAGAAGTACATCCATCTAAGTACCGATTACTTAAAAAATTTGGAATCCATTTCGAGGAAATGCTACACTCTATCAACCTTGCACTGATTCTACTTTTTATTAAGTCGCCTGCGGAACCTTGTTTTCAGAAACCATTCTGAGGGTCATAAAGGAGATGATATCTTTCGAGATTATAAGACTGGTGTGGGTTAGGAAAAGGTTTTATCGCTGGTGATTTGCTGAATATATGCAAGTGAAAGAGCTTACGATGAGGTTTAGCCAGGGTAGAAGAACACCTCCTCAAAACAAGAGGAGAGAGCAGAATCATTTACTGCCTTTAGTAGTAATCTCCTAAATTGAGCATGGTTTAGAATGATGTTGCAGTCACTCTAGTCTAGCCTATTCTTCAATCATTAAGTTGTTCTTGAGTTAGTCGGATTAAGAGGATTATTTGTAAAGATTTTTGAGACTCAACCAATTGTATATAACCAGCACTTTGGTAAATGCTGATGATTTTCAAGCATATTTACGTGCCATATATTAGGCAAGTAAGTAGGCGACGTTAACATACAATTTTCTATCAGAAGTCAATTGGCTCTTGAGCTATGATCGTGACATGCATTTAATTGACAATCAAAATATTGGATGACATTTTGCACTTTTACTTTGTACCATATACATACTAGGCCTGACTTAGAGGACAAATTTAGTTGGAATCCCTTTGTGTTATTGAGTTGAGAGAAGGGATAGACAGGCACAGAACAAAAAGTGTTTATTTTGACCTCAAATGGAATGATCAATTACAAATTTTAAAATCGGAGATCAACTATTTGCTGATAGGTAAAAAAGTTACACAAACATTTAGTGAATTTGGAGTTCAGACGCAATGCTTTTCTATCTCAACAAATTATCTTACGACTTAGAAAAAAAAGCAGAATATCTATCTCCCAATGGAAGCACATTTTTACACACAGTTATACGTAATTCCATTTTGTGCATTGAGC
The DNA here is from genome assembly GCA_963082735.1 of Pocota personata. NCBI lineage: Eukaryota > Metazoa > Arthropoda > Insecta > Diptera > Syrphidae > Pocota > Pocota personata. The sequence continues at coordinate 58,279,870 of OY720431.1, forward strand.
AGTCGACAGTTGTATGATGAGTTGGACATGCATCAATTAATATCATAACCACTTGCTACTGTCATAAATTCAAAGCGAGTGAAACCATTAAACAGGCCCTTGTATCTATCAGAAATTCATTTAATACAAAGCTAGTGTCCAGCACCAGCAATGCCACCGTTTCCATGGCTGCTAAATGCATCATTTCCACGTAAATGGTTTGGGTCTGGTGTTGCCACTCGTGGGATATGCTGGAACATGTCTAGGACTAGGACATTATTAATCTTCCTATGCAGGGAATAACCAATGAAGCATGAGTTACAGAGCAGCCCCCAACCCCAAATGCATGCACAGTTTAATAAACATTAGTACACTCAACATTCATACCTTTGACTGTATGTGGATGGACATGGCAAGGGAATTTGTAATAACCGAGGGGAAAAAAACGAAGAATTATCCACACTTGTGTGCACGTCGAAGGACAGGCAGGATATATCTATATTATAATTCACTGGCTTAGTAAAGCGGTCGGTGTGCTGGTCTGTTTCGTTATGGATTTGGGTGTGTCTCTTGACCATGATCATGTGGTCTAGCTCCACTTTAGGGTTTAGGGCTGGCGTAGTTGTGAAAGGCAGATGGCCAACATGAATAAATTATACGAAATTCAGATGTCTATTCGTCGATATGTATCAGCGAAAAACATGTCAAAATTGCTGAGATTTATGACAACAGTTAATGTTGCTTAAATGAAATTGCTTTATCAGATCAGTTCAACATCAAATACAAATTGGCTTAATTGTGAAAATTTTCGCCGGAAGTATGAAAATTCCCAGCAAGGACGAAGCAGATATTTAACGGGTCTAATGCATACACTACGAGAGACGGCTGATAAGTTCACGGCCTGAGATACTCAATAACGAGCCATCTTCTCATTAGTGATAGCACTAACTGCGACACTCTTTAGTAGTACAGATATCACCTCGTTTCAAAAATAATCTCATTTTGTTATTATCTATGGTATGATAAACATCATCATGTCAGCCGAAATCGGAAATTCTTGCAATTTTTAGCATCGCGCCGTGATAAAGTACCTCTTGAGAAAAGGAAAATCGTGAAAAAAGAGAAAAGACATTCCATCGACTCTTCAGGATTCTGGCCTTCGTATACCATGGTCAAAAAATGCGCTCGCTTATTTCAACAACGGCTGATAGAGCTGTGGAGACGACCCCCGCCCATGGCCTCCTGTGTCAGTGGTCACTGTAGAAAACGTCGGAAAAGTTGAAAAATTAGTTCTGGCCGACTGAAAAATAAAAATGTGGCAGATAACGGACGACCTACACATCGGCAAAGAACTCACGACGTTCGACAAGTAACGACGACTCAGGTGCTGCAAAGATTTTTGGGAGATATCCGGGGGCAATCTCGACGAAATTTCAAACCGAATCGTAACTATAGATGAGACTTGGGTTCGCCAATACGATCCGGAGTCCAAACAAGGTGGAAAAGTCGGCTTCGAAGCTTATAACGACTATTTTTCTGGGACAGCGAAAGTGTTTTGCTGTCAAAGGGGACAACGATGAATGGTCATTATTACGCAAATTTATTGAATCAGGCACGTGAGGCGGTCGTACGGAAGCAACGTGGGAAACTCAGGCACCGAGTGTTATTTTTGCAGGATAACGTGCCTGTTCACACGGCGCGGGTTTCGAGACAGGCCTTAAAAGATACAGGTATTTCAACGACCACCCACCCTACAGTCGAGACTTAGCCCCGAGCGACTTTTACCTTTTTTCCAATTTGAAAAAAAGTTGAGGTCAAGGCGGTCGTAGAAAGTCATTTTGAAGGCAAGGAAAAATAATATTTTTTCGGTGGAATTAAGGCACTGTATGCCCGATGTGAGAAATGCATTTCAATCGAGGGAGATTATTTTGAGAAATAAAATTTTTTAAACCGATATCTTCTTCTACTTAATGCCTTAGGCCGCGAGCTTATCAGCCGCCTCTCGAGCATTCATATGTATGACTTTCTAACCTTATGAAGTTATAGTGATGTTTGAGTTTTGCCTACGGCTGGGTTTTCGAAAAAGCTTGCGAATATTATTATTAATCTGTCTTAACGACACACCTCGTAATTATTATATTATTATATATTAGCGCGAAACACATTAACGCCATTGCCCTGCAGGTTCTTGAACGATATGTAATTTTATTTTCGTGCAACAATAGTTAATTATTGTTATAGTTTCATATATTTTCATTATTTAAATATATCGGAGGTTTACTTGTTTGTGTTTTCTTAATCGTCTTCTTGATTTTTTTTTTATAATTTGCACATGTGAAAGGTGTTATGAATAACACCATTATGCTAATTAAAGGGGAAGAGATAGAGAGAAGACAGTTGGTTTGAAACTCAGGTGGTATTAAGTTTCAGTGAATTCCAAGGGTGGCGTCCAGATAACTGGGGAGTATTTTTGTTTTGTTGTTTTTGTCATTGTTTATGATTCACAGTATTTTTTCCGTCCTCCTGATGTCATCATCACGATCAAGTTACATTTTAGCCATATGACCACCCTACTGCCAGTGTTATGCCTTCACAGTAGAGTTGACTTAGCTTTCGCAAGTGGTCGACTTTTTTATTTATTTCATGCGAAATAAATAGATGATTCTTGGCATCAGGATTCGAACCGTGAACCTGCAGTGTGACAAGCGAAGGTGTTACCACTACACCATGGCCACCATTTGGTTTCTTGTTCCGATAAACTCTGTATTTGATAATTTGTGTGATTGCAAAGAGAGATTTAATATTGTCTGCTTATTAATTTTATTTCGTTTTTTACGGAGTGGATGTTGAGGTCACGTTGTAAGTCTTCATTGGATACATACCAGAGTGCATTTACTATCTTTCGAAGAATTTGTGTTTATAGTCGTTGAATTATTGAAATATTTGTCATACTGGCAGCTTTCCAAATTTGTATCCCGTAAGTCGATATTGGTTTTATAGATTAAGGGATTATTTTCAGTTGATAACCTTGAGTTCTTCTCTAGTCTGAATTTGTTTTTTTATTGGTTTCGTTTAAAGTCTTAATGTGGTTTCCAAGTAAATTTTTTATCTATTAGTGTACCCCGGTCAAGAAGAATTTGTTTATTGCGTAAACTGATGATTTCTGCATTATAATTCATTTTTGTAGTGCGTACAACTTGTACTGTGTTGTCCTAGTTTAAATTGATTCCCCATTTGTGGAACTAATCTACTGTCATGCCCAGTGCTATTCTGACTTCTTCTATGTGTAGTATTATACATTTGTTTGAAGGTAATATTACTCTGTCGTCTGCAAATGTAGCTAGCATGGAATTTGTTGGTTTTGGTATGTCCGCTGTACAGAGAAGATAGAGCGTAGGTTCGAGTACACTACCTTGTTCTAAGTTGCATCTGACATTCATGTCACCCATAATTATTAAATTCAGAAAATTATTTTCAGTGAGAAAGGTTTTAATAGAATCTGTATCATTATTCCAATTCGCCCTTCTAAGATACATTGGAAGATGTGTCAGCACTTTGACATTTGATATTATGCTTGTAATGTCCACCCCGTCAAAGTTGATGTATTCATGTCGAATGCCATTATTGTTCAAAATCTTTTTGACTCCATAAACCATACCTCCAATTGCCCTCCCAAATCTGTTGTTACGAGTCGCCAGTCTCCAGTACGTATAAAAGTCCTTAAAGTATTTTTTGAAGTGCTCTATTTTTTCTTCGGGTAGATGTGTATTTGTATCTCGTAGGATGACAAATAACTAAGAAAGTGAGTAAGTAGGATTTTGTTTCCAAGCCACGATACGATTCTAATATTCATTACTTCATAAATTTTAATGCTTAAATCTAAAATTAAATTGGATATATTTTGATTAAATCGACAGACGGTTCTTTCATTTTGTTGGTGTGCTTTCTCGATGCGAGTGTTAAAATTGCAATTTATGGATTCGAATAAACAATGAAACTATTAAAATTGGTAAATAAGCTAAGTACATAGGAATGCACATGGACAGTAAATTGATCTGGAAATACTATATACTACAAAATCACACCCAAATTAAAGACAAACTCCGACAACTCTATTGCTACATAGCAAAACTATCCAAGCTTCGAGTATTTACTGACAACACAATTTTACGAGGGTGGGTCAATAAGTCCCTGAAAATTAACACAAATTGTGTCGTCACCTTAAATTTAATTTTTGTTTGTCAAGAATCATCTTTCTACAGAACGCACCCAAATTTTCAGACAGATCTGTCAAATAGTTTTGTTGTGGCAGCCATTTTATATAGACGCCTAGTAGCATTTTCGTTAAAATGGAAAAAAAGTGAATTTCGAGTGCTCAAACACTATTTTTTGCGAGAAAAAACTATCACGCAAACCAAACAAAAGCTTTACAAATATTATGGGGACTCTTCACCATCAATGGGAACCATTCACCACTGGTTTACTCAATTTCTGTGGGGTCGTTCAAGCACAAGTGACGTTCTGGTCGACCAATTGAGATCACCACACCAGAAATGGTCGACAAAATCCATGGTTTGATAATGGACGATCGGCGAGTGAAAGTGCGCGAGCTTGAAGAGGCCACAGGCTTATCACATGGCTCAGTGATTTCGATTTTACATAAATATTTGGACATGAAAAAGCTTTCCGCAAGATGGGTGCCGCGTTTGCTCACAATCGACAACAAACTCATTCGTTTGACAACTTCAAAGGTGTGTTTGACGATGTTCCAGAAAAATTCGGCTGAGTTTTTGCGCCGTTTCGTAACCGTGGATGAAACCTGGATTCACCACAACACACCAGAAACCAAGGAACAGTCAAAATAATGGACTTCTCCTGGTGAATCGAAGCCGAAGAAGGCCAAGGCGGGTTTGTCAGCAAATAAGGTCATGGCGACAGTTTTTTTGGGATGCGTGCGGTGTTATTCACATCGATTACCTTGAAAAGGGTAAAACGATCACCGGCGCATATTACGAAGAGCTGCTGGATCGATTCTAAGCCGATTTGATGTAAAAACGGCTGCATTTGGCGAAGAAAAAAGTTATTTTTCACAGGACAACGCACAAGTCGTGGCCGTGGTGTAGTGGTAACATCATCGCTTATCACGCTACAAGTTCACGGTTCGAATACTGATGTCAATAATCATCTATTTATTTCGCATGAAATAAATAAAAAGTCGATCAATTGCGAAAGCTTATGTCAACTCTACTGCGAAGGCATAACACTGGCAGTATGGCCATCATATGGCTAAAATGCAACTTGATCGTGATGATGACATCAGGAGGACGGAAAAAAAAATACTGTGAATCATGAGCAACGACAAAAAGCAAAAACGAACAAGCTCCCCAGTTATCTGGACAGCCAAACTTGGAGTTCACTGAAACTTAATACCAGCTGAGTTTCAAACCAACTACACCAATCTGTCTTTCTCTCTGTCTCTTGCTCTTTCCTCAAAACGCCCGTGTCCTAAAATTAGTATAAGGGTATTCATAACCTCTTTCACACGTGCAAATTATTAAAAAAAAAAAAAAAAAGTCTGCAGTCGCAATGGCAAAATTGTATAAGTTAGGCTACGAACTCCTCCCTCATCCAGCATATTCCCCAGATTTAACCCCCTGCGACTATTTCTTGTTTCCAAACATGAAGAAATGGCTCGGAGGTAAGAGATTTGGGTCGAATGAAGAGGTTATCGGTGAAACAAACGCTTATTTTGATGGGCTCGAGAAATCGTATTATTTGGAGGGCATAACAAAATTGGAGAAACGTTGGATGAAGCGTATATAGCTAAAAGGAGACTATGTTGAAAAATAAAATGTTTTTATACCGAAAAGAGTGTTCCTTATTTCATTTTTCAGGGACTTATTGACCCACTCTCGTACTGTACGAAGAACATCGAATATTTCAAATTTAACAAAACGACAACAATCTATGATCAAATTCTCCGGACGATAGTTAACGCACCTTGTTACGCTTCAAATTCAAATATGCACCGCGATTTAAATATACAAACTGTCAACAAAGAAATCAAGAAAATAAGCCAAAACTTAAAGTAATTTCTCATTCCAACGACGACGTCAACACACTAGTTCACAGTGAAAACAGTTTCATTTAAATGAAACTATTTCCTATAACGCGACTACCACGAGGTGGGTAGGTTAACCATATTTACTATTGCTGTGTTTGATTTAATCTCTACAAAGATTATAACTTCCCATTGCTGAAAAGAAAGGCTCCGGCAGTAAGTTCACGTTCACTCTCACTATCTCAATTGTTAAGTGCATACATGTCCTTACCACTTAGAGAAATAACCACTTTAACTACATTTAAAAATTAATAAAAAAAAAAAAATAGCTCCGACTACGATAGCACTAAAAGAGGAAAACAAGTGAAAAAATACACGAAACTCGCATGTTTTGGGAATCACCATCCACAATTCCGCATAAACATTGAAAAAGCAAATAGTAGTCATAGTGTGCATACTTTACAACCACAAGGTACTTATACGAGTAATGGAGACAGTTCTGAGAAGCATGCCATTTGTTGGGGAAAACATTTTCATAATTATTTCTCATTATTAATAATTTATGATACAATTCCCATGAATTTCACCTTAAATCACAGACGTGCGGTGAGCACACACACACAGTGGCTCCCCCTCAATGTTGTTTACAGTCGAATCCTTCGCAGGACTCATAAATTTCTCTTTCAAATTTGTTTAATTAACAAACATATACATTTCATCGACTTGTCATTAACTGAACACAAATTGATACATAGAACACGTGGTGTAGATACATACTCGTAAATAACATGCCATAATGCATGGGAAGATGACAGTGGCTCAGTATATTATCCAACACAATAATAAATCACAATTTTCTAAATTGACACTGATTCGTCAGAAACGCACTCTCATCCGTCCATGCGACCAAGGAAAATCCCAATATATGCTAAATTCAAAAATAGCCAAATCTAATTTTGAACTTTTATTAGGGCGAAACGCCCGGTGACGGAACTTGCACAAAGGATTCCGTTCACCAAGTGGTTTGGCATGCATTTATTTTAGAAATTTGCGTCAAAACACTTGTTCGCCTCGAATGGTCGAAAAGGGGGCTCGGTGGAGGAGGTACGAGTACTTTTCATGACTTATGTGCCCATGAGACAGAGGGACATACTTAGATTATAATAGATACAAAAACTATTCAGAAATTCAAGATTATCAAAAAAAATGTTACAATGAGGCGGTATGTTCATATCTTTGATTGTCACACAATGGCTGTTTCCTTTTTTTGGGATTGCCAGGTTAAATGCTATTGCATGGCTAAGAGGTGTAACCATCCACCCATAATCCACAGATAACGAATATTGCGCATCCTATTTGTCCCCATTACAGGCTATAAATATGTATGGCTGTGTTGTAAAATTTCTAACCAAGCAAACACTGTGGGTGGTGTGCGCTTTTGTATCAAATGCATCGATCTGCAAGTGAGAATTCAATCTCTTACCTATAAATATGTATGCAGGATACTAATATTGCATAACCGCATGAAAATAGATTGCCTCCTGTGAAGCGTCAGTGAATGCTGAGAAAAAATGGAAATAAATTGCAACAAATTTGGCATCACTATTATCGTCAACGTGGAGTGTTCTCATTTTGTTGTCCACATTTGTACTCGTATTGTGCATCGAGTGCAATAGGTTTTTGCGTTGTTATGGGTGTACATATGTTTGCATTTTGATGCCGATATCCTGGTAATGGTATTTGCTGAATCTGTCCATATGATGGCATGGCATGGGTAGTACTTTAAAAAAAAAAACATGGCGTCAAAGTTCTTCAGACTGACTGTGGAGTGTACCGCACGTACATATGCAGAGATAATTGTTTTTAGACAAAACACCATATTGGCAAGTAAGTCGATTCGTATGATGTTGCTGTACTAGATTTGAAATATATTACAAGACTTCGAACTGGATGCTGATATGCAGTGCCGTCATATAATCAGAATAGAAATGAGAATACGTATGCTTCCTCATAGAGATACTTTCCCTTACGCCCTTATGTATGCGACAAAACAAAAACGCCTTAATTGGGTCAATAAGGTAGCTTGGAACCAATCTATATTTCGTGTAAAAAATTGTCATTATTGTGCATTTTTTTTCAGTCTGCAAAGTAGAACTATGTTAACATACAAATCGTGGTAATGGCCATGGTATTGGTTTTATCGGAAAGATAATTTTATGCCATTAGTGTTTAAATATGACTTCGGGCATATGGGCGACGCGGCTGGATCGAATAAAGCTCAATCTGGAAGTCCAATATGTGACCACATTTTCGAGCAGCACGGGTCGTATATCGGCAATAACCCAGCGAATGTTGGCTTCCAAGTCATCCATCGTCTCTGGCTTATCGGCGTAGACCAGCGACTTCACATACCCCCACAGAAAATAATCCAAAGGTGTTAAATCACATGATCTTGGAGGCCAATTCATAGGTCCATTACGCGAAATTATGCGATCATCGAATATTTCCTTCAATAAATTGATTGTGGCACGCGCTGTATCTCGTGTGCTGTGTGTCATGGATCTATAGCACTCTCCATTTCCTATAATTTTTTGGCCGGCATTACTTTTGAAGAAATATGGACCCATGATTCCACCAGCCCATAAAGCACTTTATGACTTTTTGTGGATGTAACGGCGTTTCAATAATATCTTGTGGATTTTCTTCACTCCAAATGCGGGAATTTTGCTTGTTGACTTAGTCATTCAACCAAAAATGAGCTTCATCTCTGAACTAAATTTTGTTGTGAAAATGAGGATCAAGAGCCATCTCGTTTTCGGCCCATTTACCGAACATACGACACACACGATGGTCAAGAGGCTTCAATTCTGGCACCAGGATCTTTCCGCAAAATCTTCCACAAAGTGGATTTACACAGCTCCAATTGTTGTGCTCAATGGTGAATCGACTCATTCGGATCCTGCTCCACAGCAGCAACGTATTATAAATTAGAGCATGCGTGGTGTGAAAACGATCCATGCTTATTCGAATTACTTGCTCGGATGGATGATTATGTCGACCGTAAAATGGACGTAGCGCATGGTAAGTTTCGTGAACTTACTGCCCGAACACAATGATGAAGCTGAAGCTGCAGTATGCAGCGCTGTCAAAGTTGAAATACACGTACTCCCTATAGCACGCACACAATGCGAATCTGTAGCTAAAGTACGAAAAGTAGCTGTAGCACAAGTTGAGTCAACTTCCACTTCCGAACGAGCTACACTACTTTTCGACAGTTAAAAATAAAAAAAAAAAAGTGAAAATGGCAGAGCCGTCTACGGAGACATTCATAGCATGCGATTTCTTCTTCCTCAGTCATTATTATAAAATAAATCCACCACAAAAAACATTTTCACGAAACACTGCGCTTGAGCAATCGAGCTGCGCTTCACCATTGTGTACGTGCATTGCTACTTCAGTGAGCGATTTATTTGACAGTTTGTACTACAGCGACTTCATCTGCTGCAGCACTTCTCCATTGTGTTCGGGCAGTTAACCACTATACGTACTCGTAATCGAAACAAATTTGCACAATTTGCAAGCGTTGTTCTGGCGTACGTCTATTCATGGCGAAAGGGTGGCCGTGGTGTAGTGGTAACATCACGCTGTTGATTCACGGTTCGAATCCTGATATCAAAAATCATCTATTTATTTCGCATGAAATAAATAAAAAATTCGATCACTTGCGAAAGCTAAGTCAACTCTACTGTGAAGGCATAACATTGGCAGTAGGGTGGTCATATGGCTAAAATGCAACTTGATCGTGATGATGACATCAGGAGGACGGAAAAAAAATACTGTGAATCAGAAGCAACGACAATAATAGCGAAAACAAACAAAATACTCCCAAGTTATCTGGACAACCACCCTTGGAGTTTACAGAAACTTAATACCACTTTCAAACTACACCACTCAGTCTTTCTCTCTGTCTCTTCCTCTTTCCACAAAAAAACCCACGTGTTCTAAAAAAAATTAGTATAAGGGTATTTATATCCCCTTTAACACGTGCAAATTATAAAAAAAAAAAAAAAAAATAGCAAACCAAACTGATTACAAAACAGCTGTCAGCTGTCAAATTCGCTGTCGCGAGAAAAAGTATTGCCTTTTCGAATTGGCCTTTACTGCCAGGCAGAAACCCCTTTCGGGGTAGTGGTTGTAAGTTTTTAGATTTTGTTCATTTCTTTCTGATTCTCGTCGGGTGGCTGTGGTTACTGTCCCCCACTCTGGTTCGAATCTGTACAGCTTTATGGCTAAAGGCGAACGAATGACGTCAGGTATGTATGCACATACCTAACTCATTTACAAGAAGCGTCTACTTTGAAAACTTCCCTAACACATAAATAGCATATCTTAAACTGGTTAGCTCACTTGCAGAGTATTTCAAGCACACAATATACCTAACTTACTTGAATTGCCTTAGAACCTCTTCAGAACAATGGTTGGCAAATGAAGGCAGTTAGAAGAAAACACAAAACCGTCTCAGTTAAAGAAGCTCATTATCGAAAAATTGGAAAACAAATTTAACTATTCTTAGCGCTTTTATAGTTCTGAATGAAGCGCAAATTTGATACTCGATTTGATAATTCTCGAGGCAAATCATTTTTATCGTACGTATAATGTTAAAAACAGCTTTACACATTATTCTCGGAATTTAATACTCAACTACTATTATTGAGATACTCGTATCATTCAGGCACCTTGATGAGGGTCAGGACTTGGTTGCGTTCAACGATATCTAAAGATAGAGTCAACGGTGAATTAGGACTTTTTATTGCTACGTTTCTAAATGGTATAAACGGTACACTAATGGATTCAACAAGGTGAGTGTCTGTCCATCTGTCTGTGTGCAACATGATTGTGACATGATTTCGCACAAAAATAGCACGTGGGAGACCGAAAATAATGACAAACAAGAAAAATATTTGTGGATGGGCATTTGGGGGTATAAAGAAGTCAAAGAAAAAAAATGTTACATCCCAAAATGCGACATATTAAATCAAAACTTACCTTCCACGGAACAAAAGAACTCAAAACCGTGGCACAAGCGTATATAGAAGTGTTTCAATAAGCCCGGCTTCGAGAAGTATCACATAGTTTGGCGTAAATTTCCGTAGATTGAACACGCGCTTTATCCAAAAGCGTTGTAATTTATCTATATCATTGAAATTCATATACGCCCATATTTCAGCTGCGTAACGAATGATTGATTTTATAGCACCATTAAATAAGCTGTACTTAGATGATAGCTTAATCCTTTTGTTGGATATGAAAATGTTCCATGTAGTGCTCATACTGTTTTTCGCTTTACATTCCCTTTCCTTCAGCTGATTTACAAAAGCCAGTCTTGGGGTGAAAATCATCCCTAGATATTTGAATTACTTGAAAATTTCAATTACCCTTTTTTTGTACGTTCATTTTTAACTTCGCGATAATCTTCCGGACAGGATGTTACCAACATTCAATCCACTTCCAGTGAAATCATGCAAGTCAAAAATAATGCCAACAGCAACAGGCTTAGAAGGCAACCTTGTTTGACTCCCCATTATCCCAATACATGACAGCTTATAGAACAGAGATTTGAGTGGTATGGGGTTAAAGGCAGCTTTGAAATCTACAAGGAAGGCATATACTTTTTATTTTCATGCAGCTTCAGCTGTGCGATACCGAGTAACCTTTTCTGAAACCTGATTGGTATTCGTTCAGTATTTTACTTTTCCTTAATCAAAATACTCTGTAAGACTCCCATTAAAATTCTGAACATAAAAGAAATTCCCTTGTAGTTCTCCGCTGCATACAATTATTTGCAGTAATGTTGTAACAACTATAGCTGTCAAGGTAGCCATCCGGTTTGTACACGCTGTCAAATTTCGAAATTCGTTTCGCAAAGAAGATCGATTTAGCAAGTTTTTTTTTTATGTTACTTAACAATTATTTTCAATAGTTTGAAATGGAAATACTTTCACAACAAATACACATTTTTTTTTATAAAAAAAAAAAAAAAATACGGAAAAGTTAAAATCCGTTCGGAATGTATGACACCCTATCCCTCATCTTCTAACTCATCCTTAATGAAGTGGGAACCTCTTGGCTCAAATGGAATAAATTGTTTCTACTCAGAGGATATTCTCTCGATTTTTAGGAAAATTCACTTAATTCGTGGATACAATTTGTTCTTAGAAGAAAGTAGGCGTGGCGGTTGCCATTTGTAACCAAAAGTCCATGATTCTGGAGAAATATTTACAATAAGACTTGATCGTCATCGTGAATAGCTTTGAAAAAGCAAAATACTTTGTTTATTTTTTTTTTTGTTAAGTAAAACGCCCCCAAAGTAGGCGTGGCAGAGAATGTAAACGTCTATATAATTGGTTAAGGCGAACTAATTTCCAGTTTATAGTAAAAATATTTATTAAAGTGAAACTTCATATATAAGCTTCGCACAATCCGAAGCAGTATAATTGTAAAATTTGTTGAAATCCGCCCACATATCTACATGTCCACTTTCAAAAAAGAAAAAGTCCTTTGCTGGAAACTAAAAAATGTTGACCTTATAAAATGTAGTCGTTGACTTTCCCTACAATTTGTCCATGCATTGTACAATACATGACAACGACCATATTTTTCGGGGCATTTTCTTGAAAAATCATCCGACTTTCGGGATTAATCTCGAGTTAATCTCAGAAACCTGTTTTTCAGTGAATTTTAATCCTCGGATAACTCTAAGTTAACCCAACAAATTTTTTGAGTTAACTTTGGATTAATTGAACAGATGTTTTTGGCATTTCTATTTGTGTGAACATTTTATTAAATTAAGAAATAAAATGAAAAAGATTCTGATTTAGATCTCAGGGTTGCGGAATTGTTCGAAATCTTAAGTTTAACTATTTTAAGAAGAAAAAGACTCGCGACAAACCATTTTCATTTGTTTGGAGAAAATAGTTTTTACGACCGATTTCAACTTTCAGCATTTTGGAGTTCATGCGGCCACACATAAAAATAAAATAAATTGGTAAGACAATTATTTTCACACGATGGCATAATGTGTAACCGTCATGTCAATTAGGAGCGGCATCAACGTTAAAACACGGCAGCATCGCCAACACCATCTACAGTTTTATTGGCTTTGTAGCGCTTTAAATGGACGTGCACGGATAAATAACACGACCGTTTCGATGGTAACTATATGCATAATCCATGTTAATAATAATAAACAAAAAGGGATATGGCTTTAATAGAAGAACAGATGTTTCTGATCAGTTTGAGAGTGGATGCAACTGGTGGGACAACTTTTACACAGCACATAGCATTGCTACGAAGTCACTTCATTGTTTTTCCGAGTACGGCCGAGGATTTGTCAAATAAAAAAATAAAAGTTTTATAATGTTGCAAAGTTCCCAAAAGTTATAGATAGAAGCAGCAGCAGTCTTTTGTTGTTTTGCACCGTATGAGTATGAAAGACGGGTGTAGTGGCTTTTTTAACATCTTCGGGGTGTGGTTCCAATTCAACAACTTCTCCGTTTCATCAGCAAGTTTTATCAAAGAAATTGATTTACAGAAAAAGCCTTCGGCGGAATAAAAATGCAAACCTTTTTTCTTTTCCAGAAAAATCGTTGAAGTCGTTTCTTAATTCATTTGGCGATGGTTCGTTCTTCCCCTCAAATGCGTGTTCATACCACAGCGTTTCGGTCCCTACTCCTGGCATGCTTTCAAAACAGCATTGTCAATTGCGGTGACAGATGATATTGCCTTCTGACCAGAATATGCTGCGCTTTTCCTCAGCAAAATTTACTTTTGCCACTTTTTTCAAATTCTTATACTTCGTCCGATTATTATTGATTTCCTCAGAGTGTCTTTATTACAGGGCACAGGAGTTGTGTAGATAGACAGAGAGAGATAAATAGTAAGATTTGGTGTAGTGATTTGAAACTCAGGTGGTATTAAGTTCCTGTAAACTCCAAGGGTAGCGTCCAGTTAACTGGGGAGAATTTTCGTTTTGCTTTTATTGTCGTTGCTCATGATTCACAGTATTTTTTCCGTCCTCCTAATGTCATCATCACGATCACCCTACTGCCAGTGTTATGCCTTCGCAGTAGAGTTAAAATTAATCCTCATGAGCTAACTTCAGATTAATTTTAATCCAGAGTTAGTTAACCCTGCTTGAACTCAGAGTTAACTCAACACTGACAAGCTGGGACTGAGTCTTATTTTGAATATCTAATCAGAATTCGTGAACTCCGGTTACGAATGGTGCCAGCCACGCTTTCTTTCTCTTCAGAAAATTTGGTGAAAATAGTTATTTTTTAAAATAATATCTTAAAAATTGCGAATTACATTTTATTTACAAATTTCACAACGCTACGTACTCGTACATTATTAGGGATGAGTTAGAGCATGGAAAATAGGGTATCACAAGATCTGTTCCAGATGGATTGTAACTTTCCTGAATGACTTTTATTGATGATCGGATTACATTACCTTAACAATCGGATAAACATTACTTTAATAAGTTCAATATAACATTTTGTTGTCAACATTTTTTCTGATTCAGTATAAAACAAATGCTAGGATAAAAAGTGCGAGGTCAATCTGCTATAGATAGTTCCCCCAATTATGGAGGTTTAAACCAGATATTTTTTCAACAGTCGCAAGTTGTTGGGAATAATTCCGATTTTAAATACATAATTTGACTGGATTGGACATGTTCGGGAAAGAACTACGGAGCTACTAAAAATTATTTTGGGGAGGTTTGCTGAAGAACCGCGGAGGCTAATATGTCTGGTGGAAAACGCTCGAGAAGAAATACCAACTGAAAGCGTTACAAAGATTCAACGGGCCGGCAGCAGCTCTGGAACAATACTAAATCTTCTTCCACTTTACATATATTGTGGGAACACGGCAACCAAAACTGCACTAAGGCTAAGGGCACCCGGTCTATGGAAAGCTAAACCCTTACGGTCATGCCTCAATTCTAAACCGATGGAATGCATTGAGACTCCGGACGGAAACGGACTACATCATCCCCATTTCAAACTGCAACTGAAAGGTCTCTAATAGAATTCCTAGCAGGGAGGAATGGGATGAGGGAAGAATCTGTTTCGAGAATGAACTGGCCATTTTTACCGACGGATCCAAAATGACTGTCGGTACTGGTGCCGGCGTCTACTGTGAGTCTCGAAATATACATTGCTCGTAAAATATACGAAATATACATTGCAATAAAACAAGCTGTGGATATGATTACTGAAGAAGATATTTCTGGGCAAATAATCAGCATCTATGTTGATAGCCAAGCGGCCATTAAGGCGTTACAGTCAACATCACTAAGATCCAAGCTCGTAAAAATTTGTAAAAATCGACTGGGTGTTATCTTAGCAGCCAACACGGTGACCCTGTGCTGGGTACCGGGCCACATAGATATCTCCGGTAACGAAAAGCGGACGAACTAGCCAGAGAAGGTTCACTTATAAGCCCTTCGCGAACCCTTTCCGAGGCTAGTGTACCGCTTAGGGTGCTAAGCAACAGGGAGATAGACATCGAGTCTTATGAGGAAGCTAATGAACGCTGGTGTCGATTAGATACATGCGCTATAGCCATATCATTATGGTGGGTCTACGACAAAGGGAGATCTATCATAAAGAACTAAGTCGAAGGGATATCCGCGTAGCTGTTGGTGTCGTGACAGGACACTGTGTGATACTTGTAGGTAATCACGCGGCACGGCTAGGGTTACCTTATAACGACTACTGTGGAAGCTGCAGGGACGTAGAGGAAATAGAATCCGTTCATCATCTCCTGTGTGATTGTCCAGCTCTGGCCACCAAAAGAAGCCGTGCTTTTGGCAGATAATTCTTTTCAGAAATGGATGAGATAGGTAGCATTGAGCTAAGAAAACTCCTGTGATTTATATATTTATCTTGGTGGTTTAACCTAGCGGTCGAAGATTGAAATTTTAAGGTTCCCAGGGTTCTAAATATTGGGCACAATGGACTCTTAATGGTCTAAGTGAGCTGTTGACAACCCTATCAACAAGGGCACCCAGTTACCTAACCTAACCTAAATTTAAAGTATTCCAGTAGCGCTTTAACTGCAGCTCTAGCATGAGTGGATTCATCAGCCACAATTACAAGGTCTTCTTAGTTAGCAGAGTCTTAATTTTGAGACTTCAAAATCTAATGCCTTTCGGCAGATTTTCAGACACGTCTTCAACAAATAGCGCTAACAAAATAGGACTAAGAACACACCCCTGGGATATGCTTGCCTCTGTATTAAAGTAGCCCCATATATAATTTTTGTTTCACACCACGGCAGAGGTATCAATTTGAAATTAATTGTTTGGCGACAAACCGATAATAAAGAGATTATGAATTATCAAGTTTCTATTGACGGTGTCAAAGACTCAGGGTTATAGTAACGATACAAATTTGAATTCAGATCAATGAAAAATTGATCGAAATTTGTTTCTTCCGATCATGATCAATATCTTAATCACAATCAACAATAACATCGATCTAGATCAAAATGTTGAAGAACTATTTCGTACATTTCCGATCGATCATGCTGATTGATAGAGAAATATTTCGTCTCGATCGATCAAGTTAATCGTTTGGGATATACATCTTCGACCGGAAAAAAACAATTTCAATAAAAATCTAGTTTTTTCGCGACCACGCTAAAGCTGCAGAAGAGTTATTTGTTTCATCTGTCTGACTTTGTGTACATATAAATGAATGCATGTACATATAAACAGTGTGTATCTTTTTTTTAAAACATTTTTCTCGTTTTATTCGGAAACGGATAGGGGAATAGGGGAGAAACGTTTATGAGCAAAATTATACAGAACGAGTGAGGAGGAGGTCTTGAATGTCCTTGATTTTGAGGAAATGAACCAAATTTTCTTTATACTGTCAAAGTAAAGTCCACGACTGGGTCATACACTTGTATGTTGTTTATTTCGAACAATGTTCAAAACTTGGTATGCTATTACATTGCATATATTAAATATTGATTTTGAACAAAACCGATTGAGTTACATACGAGAAATAACCAATTTTTAAGAACCTGTTAATATGACAAGTGCCCTTAAAAGTACGTATTTTCTGCAAAATCGTGGTAAGCCATCTGATAGCATGTACTCGTATGCACCCCAACTCACGTATTAAATCTAACCAAAATCGTTAGAGCCGTTTTCGAGCAAATCGAATTCTTATAAAATTTGTAAAGGACCATTAATTGTGGGGTTAGAATGAAAATTCCGATTTCATCTCGAATTGTGACCCCAGCAACCCCTGATATGAAGTTTGAATAAAATGCGTCCAGCCGTTTAATCTGTAGTCGGCCATACATACAGACTTTTGAGTCATCAGATGCCATAGTTCATCGAATTCCATGGTTACCTTCCGTCAATGTTACACGGATTACATCGCTGATAACCACCAAGAACTGACGGTCACTGTCAAGTATTGTACGGAACAGTGACTTTCGTTGAGTAGGTACTACGCTCGTAGCACCTCCACTACGATAATGCACCGGCACACAGAATATTTGAGAATCACCGGCATAAGACGTTTAGATCACCCTCCGTACAGCGCAAATCTAGCTCCTTGTAAGTTTGGTTTATTCCCCCAGTTTAAAATGCGCCTTGG
The DNA here is from genome assembly GCA_963082735.1 of Pocota personata. NCBI lineage: Eukaryota > Metazoa > Arthropoda > Insecta > Diptera > Syrphidae > Pocota > Pocota personata. The sequence goes on from OY720431.1 coordinate 58,297,588, forward strand.
GGCATTTTTCGAGGAGTGTGATCTGATACCGAAGAAGCGATGAAAATTTGGGTTTGATGTTTGGTTTCTATCTTTGAAGAAGTGCATACCAAAGTGCTGACTACTTTGAACAGTCAAATTAAACGGAGCCGGATAGCAAAAATTATGGAACACCCACTAATTAGGGGTAACAAGATTCAAGTCTGATAACCAGAGTATGTTCCCCCAGATTGATAAAACATTTCAGAGGAACGATGTCAAAGACCTTCCGTGTCTGAAAATCCCCCGAACAACGAACAATGAATGCTTACTTGCAGCAGCAGGAATAGATCCTAGAGACGCTGTCGATGATGACGACTTTTTTCTGATCGAAGATCCGCAGGATCAGGTGGAAGCTATTGGAACTATTTTCGAGGATGTATATAAGGTAAATGCTAGCATTCGCCCGAACCACGACCTGGAGAATAGAGTATTTGTGCACAACTTCAACCTTCGAAATGATATAGAGCATCGGTGATCAGAGAATAGGTTTTTCCCGGTTCAATGATAAAAACTTGGCAAACAATGCCATCACTAATGATAGGGTTCACCCCTATGCACGGGTGCCTGCCTGATTGACTTGGAGAAGGCCTTCGATACCATGTGGTTGGAAGGGCTTTTTTACAAGTTGAGCAGGTTGGGCATAAGCAAACCACTACTATGCATGTTGCTTAATATGCTCACCAGTAGAAAGTTCGTTGTGAAAAATGGCAATGTGACTTCTGCTGGGTTAATTCGCAGATACTTTTCAATATTTACACGGCTGATCTGATAGGATCTCTTCAGCACGCGATAGCGTACGCGGACGATTTGATTGCTTATAGATCAGTACCTAAGATCGACGTCATTGCAACACTCTTGTAGCGTGACTTCGATAAGATTCAGCGATATTGCGACGACTGGAATTTGAAGATCAACCTTCAGAAGTTGGAAACCATTCTTTTCAGAACGCCGTTGTCTCTGGCCTTTAGGCCTACCAGAAAGAATTGGTGAAAGTTCTCTATCTCTCTATCTCTAAAATGTGGTCAGATACCTACATATATTTTAACAAACATGTAGATGCTGCTCTGGCCAGAGCCCGAGCTGCCTTCGTGCTTTCAAAGAGACTTTTTTTATAGCAAGCAACTCGATGCAAGGGTAATGGTATTCTGCTACACGACCCTCATTCGGCCCATGCTGGCATATGGATGCCTCGGGTGTTTGAGAGGGCCTGCCTTCACTTGTACAGAACACTAGAGTCTCAGTATAAAAAAAATTCTATTCTAATGAGGTCCTATACAACAGGGCGAATCTGATAAGAGTGGACAATTTCCTGGTCAAGATGACTCGAAGGCACATTGCCAGAGCTTTGTCCCCCAGAAGCATGCCTCTCTTTAGATCAGGCAGGTCTGTTCTAGGATAGATCAGCGGTGCCGTTAATCTTCCACGTTGCCCGGACAACTGTGGATAGTCAGCTCAACTACAGCTGAGACGTCGCACAGAGTACTGAGGAGCGTCTCCGATTCAGTAGATCGGTATCGGGTCGCGATGTTAAAGGCTTAAGCAAGCAGCACCAGCAATTCTGGTGATTACTAAAGAGAGCTCCCTCGTCGATACCTTTTGATCCGGGGTAGATGTAGTACGGCAAAGTTGGCCGCCATATTTTTGCCTTGGCCGGCTTATTTAGTTTTTAGGTATCTAGGGTTAAGTAGTCTAAGTGTAGGTTTAGTATTATAAGGCACAGCACTTGGATACAAAAAAAAATGCTGAAGTGATTATATCGAGGCCCAAGGTACGCAATTTCAGTCCCGAAAAAGCAGGACAATGTCTTATCCATCATATCCTCGCCTTCGAGACAGGTCTCATACGTAGGATCTTCAATGATCCCAGTGTCGTCCATGCGATTACCACATGTGTTGTGTCCTTTGAGTAATCCAATCATAGTACTGCAGTCATTCCTACCTCAATTGAGAAAAAATTTTGCAGTACTTGTATCAGACGACTTCACAAGGACCTGGTGGTTTTACAGGAAACTAAACTAGGCCATCACTCTTTATCTATAGGAACCATGTAAAAATCGATCTAGTACAACATTTTTACTAAAATGATGCCAATTATTGTGTCCGGTCTTTGAGGATTAGACCGTAGGCCCTCTTTCGCTAGTGCATTAGTGATTTCATTTCGACTTGTTCAATCTATTCTTACATTCTAGAACAATCTTTGAGTGATTTGTGGGATTCTCGAGTCATTTGAGTGCAATTTGGCGGTAACTGCAAATGCCTATATTTCTATCACACAATCTCTACTCCATTATCTAGTCTTCTACTAAAAGTATGGACAAAATTTCTATCTGAAAGACAGACGCCATTCTGCCCAGAGTGCAAGAGAATTTTGTCTCATTATCCAAATACCCACCAGCTTGAGTTCCCCTAGAGACACTAGAGCCGTCTGTGTAGAAAACATTAGTGAAATCCTGAAGAAGATCATTTTGATTTTCATATTTAACCAAAAATACTTCATATCTCCTATCGAACATGACGACAGGGCTCAGATTGTTGACAGCCATCATGAACAACGTAGTACCATGTCCAAAGTTATGTAGATTTGTTTCTCAACGGTTAAGTCCAGTAGGAGCCAATTTAGAAAAGCGTTTAGAGCGTCGACAGCAATGGTACACGTAGCACCAATAACTCTAAGATACAACTTCCTTTGAAGTCTGATGAGCAGAGAACTAGCAACTACGAATACCACCTATATATCAGTGGTGTGGCGTCTATACGAGCCGATTCCTTCCGGCTTCCCTTTTCAAATATCAAAAATTTTTATTCAATCACATTTAATTATTTGTTCATCAAACTATTTTTCATTCATAAATCATAACTTTATACACGCTCGAAGATGAAATGCTGCGACCACTTCGGTTGTACACAAACTCGCACACATAGCCGAGACAAGTATGAACTCCACTAGCGAGGGACAACCTCTTTTTCAAAAGAAAAGCTAGCTAAAAGCTAAAAAGAATGTCTAACATACATTCGCTTATGAGGAAAATAACCCGGGATTTCTCGGCTTTTATGGATGAACATTGGTGGAGGAGAAAGGTTTTAGTTCTTAGAGTTTTTTTTCTTATTGTAGGCAACAAAATAAGCCGACGAAAATCGGGTTATTGGGTGATGTATTGGTTCGAACGACATTTGAGGTTTTTCTTAAACTTGTTGGGTATAATTTTTTGCAAATTTGAAATGACAGTTGCAAATCGGTTGTGTAATTGTGCGTGGTTTATTGAAAATTTGGTTGTAAATTTTTGTGATTTTTGTGACTGCAAATTATTAGAAAATTTTAAAAATTTAGCAATTACATATTGGTAGTTAAGTTAGTGTTTTAAAAGTGAATAGTTATTAGCTATATACCAAGTAAGTAATTATAAATCTACTCAAGAGGTTGAACATTCTTATTATTCTTAGACAAGATGTCTCTAGTTAATTTTGAGTGTTGTTTAACTGATTTTTTTCTAAAAGAAACCCACGAGTTCAGTAAGCTTCCTTTTTTGTAAAAAAAAAAAAAGTTATAGAACTAGGTCGCTCGACACCATCAATGAAAATTGATTATACGCGAAAGGATGGGTATCAGAAACATTTTCATGAGTCTTTTTACAAAAAGAATCCATGGCTGACTGGCAGTTGCAAATTAAATAGAATGTTTTGTTTTCCTTTTCTTCTTTTTTTCTAATTCTCCTAGTGTTTGGAGTCACACAGGTTTCTTTGATATAAACAATTTTATTAATTCTTCCAAAAGACATATTCAAACGGAAAAGCATATACGCAGCTGCTTGCATTTGAATGAATTTGGCGAATATCGCATAGAGACTTCTTTAGGGAATTCTTACGAGGCTCATAATAGAAAAGTTGATTGCAATCGCGATTTAATGAAGCGTTTCATAGACACTGTAGTTCTTCTAGGAAAACAAGAGCTGACATTCCGTAGTCACGACGAAAAATCTGGATCAGATAATAGCGATAATTATATTGAAACCCTTTCAAACTTGGCTAAGAACGACCATTTAAGGGATTCACATTTAGAACAAAGTTCAAGTTCCCAAAACTCCATTTTTTCCGGTCTCTCCAATGACATTCAAAATGACTTGATACATAGTATCGCTGCAGTCATCAAATCCAAAATTAATAATCAAATCAGTTCAATAAAATGTGTATCTATGATGGTCGATGAGTATTGTATTGTAGTGCGTTATTTAGTAGAAAATAGAATACAAGAAAGGTTTCTAGGTTTCTTTGACGTGAGTGTCGGTCGAAACGCGGTTATTTTTGTGCGATAAAATTATAAATATCTTAGATAGTTTTAACTGTAAAGAAAAGTTAATAGGTCAGTCCTACGATGGTGCGGCCGTAATGTTCGGTGGCCATGGTGGAGTCCAAAGAAGAATATATGCCCAATGGCTATTTTTATTCCCTGTTATGCCCATGTTCTGAATCTAGTGTTATCTAAATCATTAAAAGGCATTCCTGAGTTGAAATTATTTATCGTTAGGTTTTTTAATAAATCATCTAAAAGAACCAATGCCCGGGATATCAGAGACTTGATGGCAATATCATTCGCGTATAGTGAGCGTCTTATTCAATTGCAGAGAAGATATTATAAAAACTTTTGAACAGATTTTATGTGAACCAGGAGAATGGGATAACGATCCTCTGGTTATATCCGAAAGTTTGTTGTATAAACTGCAGGATAAAGAATTCTGTTTTTTTATTGCATGTTACTTCGGTTATATTTGCAAAAACAGATATTCTTTTTAGTTTAGTTCAAAATAAACAAACTGACATAGAGCTTGCGAAGCAAGAGATCGAGGGTTTTGAGTCATGGATTCATTCTGTATTTTTAAACTCATTTTTCTATGAGAGCGTAAGTGACTGCTCACTTAAAAAGCTTGTTGTTTTTCAACTTTATAAGCATTTTAATACGGAAATGCTTAGAGATACTTTGTCTCAAGCTCTAACATTGTGTGAAATCTTTTTAACCCTGCCTTTGACTGTGGCCTCTGTCGAAAGATCTTTTTCGGCTTTAAAAATAGTCCACACTTAAGAAATTCCCACAAAGAAGAAAGACTCTCAGACCTGGCACTTTTATCTATCGAAAAGCACTTTCTTTTAGAAATTAAAAATAACTCAAATTTTTATGAAAAAGTTTTAGCAGAATTCGTAAAAAAGAATCGTAGGATAGCTTTAGAGTACAAATAGGTAGTACATAATTGTAATTGCTAAATTTTTTATATTTAACATTGCTCCGAGTTATCAATAACTTATATAGATTATTCTGCCCAGAACGGCTTCTTTCTAAGCCACTTTTTTTATGCGATGAGCTCATTGTCTACGTAAATTTCAATGACTTAAAGTATATCAAAGGTGGCTGATTGCATATCTTAAGTCTGTGTTTCGAATAAGCACCAAAATGGTAAGTCTTAAATAAAACATTTTACTTAAAATTTTTTGGGCTTCCCTCTCTTGAAATTTCACCCCACGCCACTGCCACCTATATATGCATTTACATTAAGACTTTTTGACATGATAACTTTTCAATTATGAATCGGTACGAGTATCTATGTATATTTTCTTATAGGAATGTCAAACAAATTATTATCCTCTTTCACTATTCAAGGTGTGTCACAAATCTACTCTTCCATTATGCAAATCCTCCTTAAATTGTATACAAGAATCACATTACGTTCACTGCCAATCTTGAGGGAATATTGAAAAAAAAAAAAAAAAAATATGCAAGAAGTGTCCACATTTGCACTAATTTCTCTTCATGTAAAGAGGTCATCAAAAACCGAGGAACTCGGAATTAATGCAACAGTTCCAGACCATGCAATTAGTTACTTAACTGCTTCCTGTCATAATAGAGCTAACAACTTTGTTTCTATCAGCTCAGGATACAAACTAGAAAAAAAAACTCACCCACATCCTTAATGAGCACTGGACAAGCGAAAATAAGAAAAAAAAAAAACGACTATGACTTCGTTCACACTGCAAATCGCAATCTTAATTGCATGCATTTTCTAATTACACATCAAAGGAAATACCGTCGCTTAGTAAGTAGCTGATAGCAACAAGTTACAAAGGAAACAATTTGCATCCATTTTACGTACAAACGACGTTGTACTTATTTAGCATCTGCAGTCGTTAGTATACATACTTTGTGCCCGACTGCATTGTTATATTTTTAAAATGTCATCCTTACTCCTTCTCGGATGTGGACTATAATAATCACTAATGGCATTAAGTGATGTATGTGCACAAATTGATACATGAAAGTGTGTATTGTAGAGGGAGATGAGAAACGAGTTAAATATAGTATATCTTATTACAGGGCAGTTACTAATGACCTTAATCCGATGAATCTGTTCTAATTTTGTCGAGGCAAAGGTGAAATCGTCTAGAATTAGTTCTTAATTTTATCGATTTCCTTTGTGTAAAGTGCTATGAGCAACAACGAAGTTGTAACGCATCATGGTTGTCCATAATGCAAAACATTTTTGAACAACAGGAAATGGACGATTTACTATAAAAAAAAAATACCTCCACACTGCTTGAAAATCTCATTTAATATTTAAATAAGGCCGATACTTAAAAGTGGCTATGGATGGCAATAGTTACGGCTCCCAGAAATTACGCCATTGAAAAATACGCCGAAATTTTCTTTTGGAAAAAAAGGCCAAATTTGTGCATACAACATTTTTCCAACATTTTGGACATTTTTTCTGGCTTTTTTTTTCAAATCTTAGAATCAAAATACGCCAGAAAATATTGTGGCCTTAGGGAATTAGTTTCACTTTCAATGTGCAGTTATGTCTGGAAGGCGAATATATCTTAACAGTACTTACGAGGGTGGGTCAATAAGTCCCTGAAAATTAACACAAATTGTGTCGTCACCTTAAATTAACTTTTTTTTTTTTTTTTGTAAAGAATTATCTTTCAAAAGAACGAACCCAAATTTTCAGACAGATCTGTCAAATAGTTTTGTTGTGGCAGCCATGTTATATTGACGCCATTTTATTTTCACTAAAAAGTGAATTTCGAGTGCGCATTAAACCAAACAAAAGCTTGAAAAATATTATGGAGACTCTTCACCATCGATTGAAACCATTCACCACTGGTTTGCTCAATTTCGGTGCGGTCGTTCAAGCACAAGTGACGTTCTGGTCGCCCAATTGAGGCTACCACACCAGAAATGGACAACAAAATCCATAGTTTGATAATGGACGATCGGCAAGCGAAAGTGCGCGAGCTTGAAGAGGCCACAGGCTTATCACATGGCTCAGTGATTTCGATTTTATATAAATATTTGGACATGAAAAAGCTTTCCGCGTTTGTTCACAATCGACAACGCCGTTTCGTAACCGTGGATGAAACATGGATTCACCACAACACACCAGAAACCAAGGAACAGTCAAAACAATGGACTTCTCCTGGTGAATCGAAGCTGAAGAAGGCTAAGACGGGTTTGTCAGCAAACAAAGTCATGGCGACAGTTTTTTTGGGATGCGCGCGGTGTTATTCACATCGATTACCTTAAAAAGGGTAAAACGATCACCGGCGCATATTACGCAGAGCTGCTGGATCGATTCCAAGCCGATTTGAAGCAAAAACGGCCGCATTTGGCGAAGAAAAAAGTTCTTTTTCACCAGGCCAACGCACCGGCGCACAAGACCGAAGTCGCAATGGCAAAATTGTATGAGTTAGGCTTCGAACTCCTCCCTCATCCAGCATATTCCCCAGATTTAGCCCCCTGCGACTATTTCTTGTTTCCAAACATGAAGAAATGGCTCGGAGGTAAGAGATTTGGGTCGAATGAAGAGGTCATCGCTGAAACAAGCGCTTATTTTGAGGGGCTCGAGAAATCGTATTATTTGGAGGGCAGGTATAGAGCTAAAAGGAGACTATATTGAAAAATAAAATGTTTTTGTACCGAAAAGAGTGTTCCTTATTTAATTTTTCAGGGACTTATTGACCCACCCTCATAGGTGGACCATTTCGGACCATTCCGGGTTAAAAAGATTTCACGCTATGGGACATCTCTTAGACTCGTACACCGGATGGCTTTCGGTCTCACATGCAGGTGTTCAGGGAGCCTCTACGTGGCGTGTAACCCAATACTCGTATAAAAAAGGGTGTACCAAAATTCACAAAAGAAATAATTTTGATAAAAAAACAGGCTTTTAATTTAAAATTGTGAATGTTTTATTAAATCCTAAAGTACAATATAAAGTTATGAATGGTATAGCATATCGGATAAATGGCCTCCACCGCTTTTCTGGCACATACGAGTATACACACTTTTGTCGAAATTTTCCATGACTGTTTTGCTTAAATGTGGCTGAATTTCTTTGATACAGCGCTCAATTTGCTCCTTGAAGACATATTACCGCTGCATTACGATTTAGGTCGAAATTTTGAATGAAGTTAATCAAATCACCGGTAGTGTATGCTAAAGATGGCGTACCACGATTTCACAAAATATGCATATAGCGGTACTTTACTAATTATATGGTTCTTATGACTAATTCTTGGCTAAGGCTCTCGATTTTGTTCGAAATTGATATCTAAACAATATTTGATATATGCAAGGTCATGACATAACAGGTTTCAGAAAATTTAAAAAAAACCTGAGTTATTGCCGATAAAGATCATATATGTATATGTGCAAGTACGTGCGACCCAGTTGTGCACTTAATTTCCTTTATTTACTACCTCTGTACCAAATTTCATGTTTCTATGGTCAAGGGAGACACCCTGTAGATTTAGATGATCAGTTAGTGAGTCAGTCAGTCCCAAAATAAGCGTTTTTCGGAGATTTATATCTTGGCAGCAGTTTAAGCTAGAAACTAAATTTGGTGGGGTTGCTGGTATGGCTCATCTCAAGATATTCGTAGTGTACAATTTGTGTGTTCCTATTAAAGGGTGATCGAATACGACGTACTTGTTTTAATAGCGATTCTCGGGCATAGCACGGGTGACAAATGTCACGTCCATGTGACATTTCTGTGCAGTATTCATTGACATTTCGTCATGAATAAACTTACGTAGAAGCCGTTCTGATTGGAATATTGCTGCTATAGCTGATAATGTGCGTGAAGATCGCGACCACGTCTCTCATATGGCACATTGTGGAGTATTTTGAGAAGAGATATTGGTGTAAATGCTACGCTGGATTATTTTTTGTAGGGTATATGAAATCATTTGTAATAAACCACAATCGATTGATGCATTGGAAGCGAACAAAACACGCGTTATTAACGGAATACCGGCCGATATGCTCGAGAGAGTGCTCGAAACTTGGACACATTTACATGAGATTAGTTAAAGCAAACTAACAGCTCAAATACTATTTTCGATTATTTCATTGATTTTTATGCATTTTATTTAAAAAAAAAACTTCAGGAAGCTCGCACTTGATCATCCTTTATTATTGGGGTGTAAAAATGCTCTATGTGATTTCGCTTGCCAGTGGCACTACCGAGCAGTTTGATTTAGGAAAATAATTTTGTGACACGAAGGTCACATACGGTGTTCCATACCGAGACTAATTATGTATCTTTTTGTTAAATCGTTCAATATACGACGATGTGCCAAAAAAAAAATTGGTTCAAATGAGCTTCTTCCTTTTATCAAATCTAAGGTGCGCGGTAGAAGGAGTATAAGTCAAAAATTGCAATTTCCCAGGAGAGGGAAAAAACTTAAACTTTCAATTTTCCGATTTTTTGCAGACTGAAAGATATACCATAAAAAGATTTTTTAATATTATGTAGTAAATAAGGAAATAAGGTGACTTATACTCATATGACCATTAAGTTTTTGTTCGAAAGGTGACATATACTGGTAAAAAAATTTCAGTAAACAATTTTTACTGCAATGAAGTATTTATACAGGAAAAAAAAAATAAATAAAAATTAATGCTGTTATGAGCGTGTTTAAAAATTAATCTTCTTCAAATTCTTCTTCCGGAAGTCTATCAACTGCAGAGTTCTCAGTTTTACGATTGTTGTAGAATTCATGAAACTCAGGTCTTATGAGGGGCAGAAGATTCATTAAGTCCTTCTTCTTTTCTTTTGAAAAAGGCAAAGTATTTGTGTAAAATTTATTTGGTTGTTATTGTTCCAGGTTTCCTCTCCTTAAGAAAGATACGCTTATGAATGGTTCATCCTCCTGCAAGCTAGTTTTGTGCAAAACTTCTCCAGGTGATCGAGTATTTTGGATATTCTGCCACTTGAAAAGCTCACCTGTCGAATCTTTTTTTCTTAAGACCAGTGTGGACTTCAGCAATGATGCGTAATCATAAAACTTGTCATGTAAACTTCTTCTTCTTTGCAACAGTTCTGACAAGTTGTTAATATTTTTCTGTTTTTCTTTTCTATGTTTTTCAATGAGACCATGATTTATAAATATGTCACACTCCATATGGCTAAGGCCATAATGTTTGTATGTTTTTAATGTGGTTCTGTGTTGTATAGCCGTTAAAAACATAGCTGCAACATGCGAATTTTTGTTTCGACCACCATATTCATCAGAATAAAATACAACATGATCGACCTCATCAGGCACATTTATGAGCTCTTCATATAATGCAGTGGCTATTTGGTTAGCTCCACGTCCTCCTTCTGCTTCATGCCACATGGAACATTTAACTGCATACCCTCCAAGGTTATGAACAGTCAGTTTAAAAGCCCATAGTTGACGTTTGTAAAAAGTAACAGATGTATTCAGATATGGAATGGGAAGGCATTGCTCTAAATCGATAACTAAAGTTCGTAGAGTTGGTGTTGTTTTTGCTCGCTCTTTGTCTATTCTTTTGGAGTTAAAGCCTGCATCCGCAAAATCGTGGATTTCTTTTAAATCGTTTATGTATTTTTCCTTCAGCTCCATCTGAGATTCAATTTTAATTCTCATAGCTAGAGTGTTACATGTATGACATGTATCTACTTGCGGAATCTCAAAACTGAGATTTTGGTTGTGAAATTCTCTGGAATAAATCTTCCTTGATACTGAAGCAGGTACTTTTTCACAATATAACGAATACACTTGTATATTAAGGTGAGATGGTAAATGTTTTCTCTTACTCGTCCGCCTTGTATACCTATAGTGTGATTCATAGGAAGGAAATCAAAAAATATACTCTATAACAATTGCAATGATTATGTCGGAAAATTACATTACATCTTTGTCCTCTCCTGTTTTGCTGTAGAACACCCGCGATCGATAACGTATTTTTTTTATAACAATAGTTACAAACATTTGGCTGATATCCTACGTTTTCATAAAACAATTTCGGCAAACCTTTTTTCTTTTTCCATTTATTTTGAATTAAAATGTTTTTGTAGTGTTTTTATTTCTTTTATTTTCTTTCGGAACATTTTTTTCTTTTCCTTGTTACCTTAGTTGCAGAAGTATCAATGAAATTTCCTAAACATCCAACTTGTTTGGTATGATCCCCCAAGGACTAATACTCCTCAAAAAGCTGTTGCCTTACATTTTCCGGAAAATTTTCATTGCATTTAAGACGACAATTTCTGCAAAATGAAGAGGAATTGGAAACACAGGAGCAACAAGAGATTTTAAATTTCTGACACTCCGCTGTATGGAAGGAAATATCAGCCTCGAAACTAGCATGCCCTGATAAACTGAAAAACATAATTTTAGTTTTAGAACTAATCAACAAATTATGTTCTGCAAACCAGATTCTAAGTAAATTAAGATCAAAGTTTATATCAGAAAACAATTTTAAAGGGCTGTCTGAACCATACACAAAACCAACGTCATCCGCAAATGCTGTAGGAACACCTTTAAAATTTAACCCGAACAAAGAATTAATATATATTAAAAACAGTAAGGGTCCCAGTACAGAGCCTTGGGGCACACCTAAGTTAATCAAATTAATACCACTCCTAATATCATTAATGTTGACTCTCTGCGATCTATTAACCAGATAAGACCTAAACCATAAAGCCGCGAAAACCAGCTCTATTCAACTTCGCTAGAAAAATATCATGGTTAACCATATCAAAGGCTTTAGTTATGTCTACAAATAAGCCAGCTGTAAACAGTTTCCTATCCAAGCTAGAAAATATTTTGCAACAAAAATAGAGTAAGGCAACTTCAGTTGATTTATCTTTCTGAAATCCGAATTGAACGGGACTAAAAAATTTAGTTATGTTATGAAATTTTACAACTCTATTTTTATTGCTTTTTAAAAAATCTTGCTGATCGAAGGAAGAAGGGATATGGGTCTATAATTGAATATGTTGTCAGCAGCTCCCTTTTTAAAAAGTGGTAGAATGTCTGCGCACTTAAGGGCCTTTGGAAAGATTCCAGAAAAAACACTTTTATTAAAAATATTGGCCAGAATATCAACCACAAAACAGGCTATATTTTTTTAATAACCGATGCGAAACATCATCATTACCATTAGAGTTCCTCAAAGTGCCAATAGAAAGTGCCTAAGAAAGGGCTCATCAAAGTTACAACACGAATAGCAAGATCTACAGATCTGTAAACTGGAATGAGTATTTAAGGTAGATATTGAGGCGAAATAATCATTAAAGTAGCTAGCCATCTCAAGTTTATCCGAGGTTGTGGACCCATTAAAACGAATGATAGATGGTATTCAGGATGGTATTTACTATTTTCCATTCATCTCTAAGATTCCCTCTCATTGAACTAAATTGATTACTGTAGAATCAATCCCGACATAACGGAATTTCCTTTTTTAATTGAGCACACAATATTTTATACCTTTCTTTTAGAACAAAATTTTGCGGATGCTTTGCACTTTAATTCTAAGCTTATTCTTGCAATTAATTTTATATACAAAGCCATCAGTGATCCAGGGCTTAAGCTACAGTGTGCAGCAAAAGTCTAGATACCCCAAAATGTTTTGTCTTTGCCATGCGATATTATGCTTACAAAAGTTCCAACAGATCTGCTTTTTTCATATAATATATATTTATTTATACTTTATTAGGTGCAACAATAAAAATAAAAATATTTCATTCAGAAAAAAAAATATAAATAAAAATGTTCCACAGCACATAAAATAGACACAGCAAAAGTGTTGATACCCTTAGCATAAGCGTGTTTGTTTTCCAAGAACAACGGTACATTAATGGAGATAAGAAATTTCTGTTAGGCTGTGAAGATTCTTAATGCAAACAAGAAGAAATCCGTTCAGTTTTACTAAAATTGTAGTGAGTATAAGACTAGTGATTAAAAAGTGTGTGACTTTAACAATTGAAAGAAAAGAGTTAACTTTGGAGGAAAAAAAAATCATCATAAAATGTCATGAAGATGGAAAAACTTATTACCAGATTACAAAAATAATCGGGAGAACTAAACCAACCATTCAAAACGTAATAAAAAGATTTAAAACAGAAAAACCAATTGAAAACAAGCCAAGATCTGGACGCCCTCGGATTCTCACACCCAGAGATGAACGAATGATCGAAGGCATTGTTAGAAAAAATCCTTTCGAAAGTGCACCAAAAATTGCTACAGCACTAGAAGATTCATTAAACACAATTGTATCGCCAGATAAAGGTGCATAAAACGAGCTGGATACTTTACTGCTAGAAAGAAACCTTTTGTCAGCGATGTAAACAAAAAGAAGAGGATAGACTTTGCTGATGAGCACTTAAATAAAGATTTTGACTTCTGGGACAAAGTAATTTTTTCAGACGAGTCAAAGTTTAACATTTTTGGCTCAGATGGACGTTCGAAAGTATGGAGGCAGCCAAATGAAGCATTTAATCCGAAAAACACAAGGAAAACAGTCAAGCACGGGGGTGGCGGTGTTATGGTGTGGGTCATAATCGATGAAATCATGACAAAAGAAGTGTACTTGAAAATTTTGCAGGAAAATTTACTTCAAAGTGCACAAAAAATGGGGATCTCCGAAGATTTTTATTTCCAACAGGACAACGACCCCAAACATGTTGCCCATGTTGTGAAGATGTGGTTGATACACAAAGTCCCGCACTTACTAGTAACACCACCACAAAGCCCCGATCTCAACCCAATTGAACACCTTTGGGATCATTTGGACAAACGCTTGCGAAAACATGTGATAACATCAAAGTCTCAGTTAAAAACTTTACTTCTAGCAGAATGGCAAGAAATTTCCAAAGAATATCTTCAAAAGTTAACACATTCTAGTCCAAACCGGTTAAAAGAAGTCAAGCGACGTAAAGGGTACCCAACAAAATATTAGGTAAGTCTAATTCCTGTAAAATTAAGGTATTACCTAACACTTTTCAACTTTTAATTAAAGGTATCAACACTTTTTCTGTGTCTATTTTATGTGCTGTGGAACATTTTTATTTTTATTTTTTTTTCTGAATGAAATATTTTTATTTTTATTGTTGCACCTAATAAAGTATAAATAAATATATATTATATAAAAAAAGGAGATCTGTTGGAACTTTTGTAAGCATAATATCGCATGGCAAAGACAAGACATGTTGGGGTATCTAGACTTTTGCTGCACACTGTATGTGGAACACGAACAAATGAGAAAGAATTACGAACGTAATAGAATTATTTGGTCATTTGACTACAAGTCATAGCGAATTGTTAGCTACCAGCCAAAAAAAATTACACCTTGTTTGATCATAATAACACTGATAATAAACTACCCAGATGTTTCATTCATATGGGAAGAAGTGATATATGAAAACGAAATTCACTAAAAAAAAAAGCTTTTTACGAAAGGGAAAAAATCAGAACACAGAATGTATATTTGTTGCCCTTACGAGCTTACATTGATTATATTTTCTTTTAAGTTAGATGCAAAAGGTAGTTTTCGAAAGTATTCGGAAAATATTTGTACATGAATATATAATGTACATGAATACGGCCATAAGAGAACCGTATTTTCTTTTGAAATTTCATATTCTTTTTTCATTGTTTTAAAGATGCAGTATCCGGCAAAGTATCTTGTAGCAAGGTCGTTGACCTACAGTTCCTTGACTGATATTGCGTCTTCATCTGGTGGATTAACTATATTGTTCGTATTCATGTTATTTTCAAAATATTCCTCATTCTTAAGAATGTCGTGATTTTGTGATAGCTCTTGGGTAAGTATAATTTATTCTTCTATATCACTCTACAAAATAGCATTCCAATCCACCTGCAGATATTCCGAATCGTCTTTTTCGCAGTTGGATCATTTCGATTTGAATAAAAATTTTATCAATATAATTTATCCCTAGCAGGGAGTTAAATTCGGAAACATTTGGATTACTTTTATTAATATTCCGCGCTCTTATTTTACCAAATAAGTTCTCTAACGGATCTTGATTAAATTTATTTACATAAATGTAATATAAATCATTATGATCAATGAATCAGTCACGGGCGTTTTTCTAGATATCGAAGGGGCATTTAACAATGTGAAAACTCAAAAAATTGTGGAGGCACTCTCGATATACTGTAATAACCAAATAATAAACAATTGGCTAGAACACATGCTTACAAACCACATTATCAGAGCTTCACTGGGAGACGAAACAGTTCGTATGGGAACACCACAGGGAGGGATAATATCTCCTTTTCTGTGGGTGCTTACATGGACAACCTTTTAAAAGCACTGGATGGAACCTGTGCGAAATGTGTAGCGTACGCAGATGACCTAGCCGTTCTGATAAGAGGTAAGCACCTGAACATCATAGGAGAACTTATGCAAAACACCCTTCGAATCATAAACAAATGGGCGGAGGAGAGTGGATTAGAAATAAATCCAAATAAAACGGAAATGGTTCTCTTTACAAAGAAAACCAAAAATAGTGACTTTCACATTCCACAACTCGGAGGAGTATCACTACAACTCCGCGACAGCGTCAAGTATCGGGGCATTATATTGGACAGGAAACTGACCTGGAGAAAGAACCTGGAAGAAAGAGTCACCAAAGCCAAGAGAGCATATTGGATATGCAGGAGGCCCATCGGGAAGTCATGGGGCTTGAAACCGAAACAGGTCCACTGGATATACGAATGCGTAATAAAACCCATCATCTTCTACGGTGTAGTTGTATGGTGGCCAGTGATGAGCAAAAAGTATGCAAGAGACTTGCTAACTAAGGTGCAGCGTATGGTCTGCCTGGGTATTACAGGAGCACAATCCTCAACACCAACCGCGGCCATGGAAGCGATACTTAACATTCTACCAGTGCACCTCGAAGCGAAGAAGATTGCCGGCATTTCAGCCTCACGGCTTAGAACTATCGGCCATTTCATCGGTGGTGCAAATACGGGACATCGAAATTTGCGATTTCCTTTTACTTGTTATCCTTAAGCTATTATTCAATTTCTTAAGCCTCTCAATTCTTTTAATATAAATAGATTGCCTTTTTATATGAGTCTCACAGTTGGCGCAAGTAAATTCAACGTTATCATTGAATCTTTTTCTTGATAACCTTTTTGAATACAAGTTTAGTTCTTCTACTGTAACATCATTCGAATCCAGTACTAATTTATTGCAGTTTTCATATGTAACCTTAGATCCCGTTGGATCAAAACAAATGAAGTCATCATCATCAAGAGAGAAGGGTAAGCATTTTGTTTTAAATATTTCTTTCCAATAAAGGCATTCTTAAAATGTTTGCTGCATATATAGGGCGTTTTAAGGCTTTTTATGTGTTCCCGAGACTCCTCTGCTAAAGCTAGCCATTCATCGTATTGAACTGTTCCTTTTTTAGGAAATTTAAATAATTTTCCATCAGGCAATTCATTTTTGGTTATAGAACAGTGTGCAATTGCGCACTTCGTTCTTTTCCAGGACATTTTTTCCTTGGAGACAATTTTCTTATGCCTTTTAATTTTTTAGTATATGTATGTAATATATGTTAGTAATTAACCTGAAAATCTAAATGATTGATATTCGAGCAAATTCTTTCAAACTTTCTCTTCATATACAACGCATACGCGTTTACAAAAATTCCATTCATGAAAATTTATTCTTTTGCTGCGCTGGTATGGAAATCACACCGTCTTGCATCTTCATGCCCCTTCCCACATACCCCTTTACACTTCATCACCTCGTTCGTTTCCATATCACAACACACAATGAGAAAAAGAACTTTCCCACATGAGCGAACTGAGTGAGGAAAAAGAAAAAACTTTATTTGTGGTACTTATTCTGAAAGCTCTCTGTCTGCCAGGACGTTGTCTGCCAGGACAAAAATATGCTTCATTTTTTTATATGGGCTTACGACATTTGGGTAGTTTATTATCTGTGGTATAAGTTTACTTATACTCTTTTAACTTCCCACAATTATGTCCCATACAGTAAGGCTACTTTGATCATTGTCTTTTTTTAACGATTTGCGTGTGCAATAGACTTATACCGCTTCTACCAAACATGACATATAAAAATTGCAATCGGATGGTGTACGAGTACTTATCTCATTCTGATCAATTTTTGACTTATACTCCTTCTACCGCGCACCTTAGAAATCTACTCCGCTTTAGCGGATGTTCAGTGAAAATCTACTCAGATGCGACCACTAAAAAGCCAAGATATATGAATATACCACTTAACGTAACAGTATTAAGCATGTGTTGACAAATTGTGGAAAGAAAATAATCAAATATTACAAAAAAAAAAATTTCCTCAAGCCGCAGTGTCAAGAGCGTCATAGGAGGTAATTTCACCTTTCTATTTATATTTAAGGTGCGAGTATGTTCATAATGAAGAACCCACTTCAGAATAGTAGCACATTTAAAGAAGAAAAGCAAATAGTTTCATTTCATGGTTTTAACCTTCTTAAGTGGAATGCTGTAACGAGCCTTATGTCTACGAGAGAATACTTAACTCTTTACCGCATATTATTTCTTGGGCAAGGTGCAATAAAGCGTGAAAGAAAAAAGAAATTGGATAATGTTCTTCAAATGGTTATTGAGTCTGAGTTGCATTCCAGAAGGTTATATCCACATTGTGCTACTATTAGCATAACTAAGTATTTCTATGGAATCTTGAAAATACTAATACACCTATATAGCGCAAAAATATATAAACATATTGGCATGGGTGACAAAACGTGTGCTCTGGGTAACCCGAAGCTATTTTAATGCGATTAGTGTTGTCAGAATTAACAACGGTTGGTTAGAGTAATGTGTATTATACTCAATTTAACAAAAATAGAAAAGGATTGTTGTACAGTACATATGTAAGTTACTTGATTATCGTATTCCCTGGCCTTTCACCCTGTCGTGTCGGTAGGAGGGCCTCAGGAATTATGTTAGGTGATGCATGTAGTGTGGTGTAATTTGAATATGGCTCTAAAAATGAGCAATAAACACTCATGTTCAAGATTGTAGATGCCATTCCAAAGCAGACTTTGGGCAGAAAGTCTTAGGGTAGGTCATCAAAGCAGATTCATTACTTACTGCTAGGCCACAAGGACTGATATTACAAGTGGACCGATAGTGATGTCTGTTCAGGGGCAGCCGATTCCAAATATTAATTTTTTCAGATGATTTTCGAATACCTCAGTAGTTCGCTCTCGAATATTTTTTTGTGAATACTCAGTACACACGATGATACCCTTTGGAATCACTAGTTGTTAGGTTGCGCAATCAGATCGTGCGGTTTTGTGCGGTGGAGCCGTCTTACATGCTCATTTTGATTGAGGACTTTGGATGCCTCTACGTTAACGTGTTGACTTAGCCTTTTTGCATGACTTGCTGCGTACTTTTTAATTTCGTTGGTCACTGATTCTATTCTTAAGTCGCAATGAAGATCAGAGTTTCGGATGTACCATGGTGTGTTGACACTTCGCAGCACTTTATTTTCGATCCATTGAATTGATTTAATAGTATTCTTCTTAGCGCATCCACATAATTGGATGTCGTACTCGTAAGTCCATACCGGTTTGATGACTTGTTTGCATAGGAGCAACTTATCATGTATTGACAGAAGAATTGATTTTTCTAAGTTTAATATCGAATTCACCTTTTTTTCTTCCTTTTTTTATCCTTCCAAGATATTTAGCGGTGTTTGCATGAGTGATCTGTGTATTATTTATGAGTATCGGGATAAGTTGATTTTTTTTTTGTTTCTAAAGTCGACATGTATAGATTTGGCGTCATTTATTTTAATGCAGCATTTTTTTCTGTCCAGTTTTCGATGTCATTTATCGAAACTTGGAGTTTTCGCGCAGATTCTTTAGCTATTTCACAGATGGCTAGTATGACAGTATCATCAACAAATGTGGCGATTATGTTGCTGGATGGTGTGGGAAGATCATTGGTGAATAGTAAGTATAGTGTTGGACCCAAGATGCTGCCCTGTGGAACTCCTGCTTTTATTTCCTTTAGATCAGAATAAGTATCATCTTATTTTATTCGGAAGAATCGTTGTGTCAAGTAGGATTTAAGTATTGTACAGTGATGTTTCTAATTTGTACAAAAATCCTTCATAAAAAACTTTGTCAAAGGCTTGTGCTACATCAAGGAAAAGAGCAGAGCAGACCTTCTTTTCCACTAGAGACATTTCTATTGCATCAGTGATTCTGTGAACTTGATCTATCCTTTTTTTACTTTATCGAGAAAAATCCATAAAACTGCCAATAAAACTATTAAAAAAAAACATACAGGAAAGTTACAATCTATCTAGAACGGATCATATGGTACCCTACCCTCCATCTCACAACACACCAGTAATAAAGTGAACGTGACGTTGTGAAATCTTGAAATAGATACGATAACAGAGGATATTTCCGCGATTTTTACGAAATTTTATCACGAAACTATTGTTACAACTTTTTTTTAACAGAAAGTGTCGCAACTCCCAAAATGTGTAACCGAAGTTCACGGATTCCGATGAGATGTTCACAATAAGACTTAACTATAACCGTAAGTAGCTTTGAAAAAGCAGTACATGTTTTTTTTTTTTAAGAAAACGCCCCCAACAAGTGGGCGTGGTCATGTATAATGTATGGACGAAATGTAGGGAAAGTCAACGTTTGCATATTTCAACCAGGCAATATTTTTAAATGTCTAGTAAAAATATTGAGAAAAACGAATTTTTTTTTTAAAGTGGGCATGCCTGTGGACTCTTACTGCTTCGGCTTCTAGAAAGCTCATATATCGACATAACTTTTAGGGGTCTATCATTAATATTTCTTTGGTAGGGTCTTTCATTAAGCATTTCCTATCTTTAAATTTAAATAAAACAAAGTGTGTGTGAGATATCATCGAAATTTTCTATTCGTTTGAAAGGCCTATCGATGCCATTATATATGGATTATAACATCGTTCAAATGTCCGTAGCGGCTTCTCTGGATGGCGTACATCCGAAATGTCCAATTTTCCATGACTCTGGCGCATAAATCAGGCTGAATTTGACCGAT
This sequence comes from Pocota personata, assembly GCA_963082735.1. Taxonomy (NCBI): domain Eukaryota; kingdom Metazoa; phylum Arthropoda; class Insecta; order Diptera; family Syrphidae; genus Pocota; species Pocota personata. The sequence continues at coordinate 58,317,995 of OY720431.1, forward strand.
GGCATGGTTATGTTGGCTTTGAGGGCCACTGTGGTTTGTGGCTTATTCGCATAGACCTGCGACTTCAGAAAACCCCACAAGAAAAAGTCTAACGGGGTCAAATCGCACGATCTCGGTGGCCAGTTCACATCATCTCCACGTGAGATGGCCATGCACTCTAATCGCTCGTGCCGAATTTCCAATGTGGCGTGAGCTGTGTGGCACGTAGCGCCGTCCTGTTGAAACCATATGTCGTTGGTGTCCATATGATCCAATTCAGGCCAAAAGAAGTTGGTAATCATCGACCTATAGCAAAAGAGGGTGCTAAATGCTTAGGATTGCTCAAAAGATGTAAACGGATTTTCACTCTTATGGACTTGGCCACAATCTATAAAGCGTCCGAAACTTAAATATAAGTCGAATTTTTGGGCGGGAGCTCCCGCCCTATGCTTGAGTTTACTTGATCGTGTTCAATGAAAAGCTTGACTGTATCATCGCAGACGGACGGACGCGCAGACGAGAGCAATAGCATTCAGTGGCTACATGAGGAACCCTGCAAAAAGACGCCACATCGACATTTTAGTAGACATCCTATCGAACTAAGAAATAGACACCAAAAGGACAGGGTCTTGGACTAGTAACTGGTAAGCTGTGCATATACAAATGTACGTCTGTGGTTCTCAGTATTTATTTTCTTAACTACATTTCTAAAATATTGCAAGATCTAAAAATACCTGTTAGCGAATTGTGTTCAGTTTCCCTTACCTGTAAAAAAAGAAAAAAAGAAATAATTATACAAACTGACTGAATTCAATTTAAATGTTTACTAATGACAAAACTGTTATTTTTCATAAACTGGTATCATTTTGAAAGAATATTTTGTATATATTCACAAAAAGAGATTGTTTTGGGGAAAATTAGAGATTTATTTTTTTCAAATAATTGGCATGATTGGGTCACAGGTAATTGCTCAGTATGTGCTTTTGGTTTGTTAATTGTTCAGAAGACTCTTTTTTATCATACTCGTACGACCGAATTCTAAAGGGTGTTTTTTAAGAACACAAGTTGAACAAATGAGCCATCGTTCTTTTTATTCGATAGATAATTTTATGGCATTAATGATGAAAGATGATTTCGGGCATATGGCCACCACGGGGGCGTCTCAGGAACTGCATCCTGGAGCTCCAATTTTCTAGCATTTGGGGCCGTATCTCACGAATGGTGCGTTCGATATTGGCTTCCAAGACTGGAATCGTTGTTGTCTTGTCCGCATAGTCCAACGACTTCAAATACCCCCACAGAAAATAGTCCGGCGGCATTAAATCACACGATGTTAAAGGCCAGGCCACAGATCCATTTCTGGAGATAATGTTAGCATCGATTACTTCCTTCAATAACTCGACGGTTTCGCCGGCAGTATGGCATGTAGCACGACCTTGTTGAAACTAAATGTCCTGCAAACCATATTCACGAACTTTTCGAAACAAAAAATCGTTGGTCATGGCTCTGTACCGGCCGCTATTGACGGTGACATTTCGATTTTCTTTATTTTTGAAGAAGTAGAGACCGATGATGCCGCCAGGCAATAAACCACACCAAACAGTGCATTCTTCGGTAGCTGATGGATAACCCTTTGACTTTCCTCTCTCCAAATCCCACAATTTTACTTAGTAACAAAGCCACTAATAAAGAAGTGTGCCTCATCAGATCGACTTTCAACTGCTCAAGCGCCCAATTACTGAAATTGAATCATGTAAGCGTGCAACTCAAGATCCCTACGCAAAATCTTCCACAAAGTCGATGGACACAGGCCAGGATCTTGCGCACGTTGACGAATCGATGAATTAGAATCTTCCTCAACATTGGCCTCAACGGCGTCGATATTTTCATCTGTGCGCATTCCGTGTATTCTTGTAGGTGGCTTGAAGTCAAAAAGAAAAAATGCAGTTCGAAATTTTTCAGTTATTTTGCGGATAGCCGGCTCAGTCCAGCCCGTCCCTAAAAAAAGGCGAATTTTCCTCCCTGTCCAATTACCGACCCATGCACTTACGTCCCTTCTTTCCAAGGTCATGGAAATGCTGATAAATCGTCGGCTTATGAAATATTTATCTCGATTCACGAAAACTTCTCAATGATCAGCGGTATGGTTTCGTAGCAACAGGTCCACTAGTGATTTGATGGCACATCTCACCGAGAAGTGGAACCAATCTCTTCATCAATTCGGCGAAACCAAGATGGTTACACTTGATATTTCAAAAGCATTTAACAGAGTTTGGCATCAGACTCTTTTGTACAAAATGCTTGCATATGGCGTCGATGAGCCTCTTCTTTAATGGATTAGAAATTACCTTTCTGGGCGTTCAATACAAGTTTTCTTGGATTGCTTCAAGTCTGCAATTCACCATATAAATGCTGGTGTTCCCCAAGGTTCTATTTTGTCTCCGACTCTCTTTCTTATTTATATAGATGATATCTTGTCTGCAACTTCTAATTCAATCTATTCCTTCGCTGATGATATTCGTTCCCTAACGCATGTCCATGCTCTTCGGCCATAGAAGAGGAATGACAACGAATGTTAAACACATTGAATTCCAACTTGGACAGTATAATCAAATGGGGTTCAACCAACAATGTGGAACTTAATGCTCCGAAAACACAATGCGGTATTCTGCCTCTAAAGTGAATGGTGTGAAAGAAAGATATGTTCACAGGGATGCCTGAGTTATTTCGCAGATTATGGACGTCAGAGATCGTTCTCTGCAGGTATCCACCTCTGATAAAAAATATTTTTGGAACCTTGTAATAATACAGGTGCCTAATTGGCATCCCCTAGTGAACGCCATAGCGTTCACCTGGGACCTACACCATAGTGTAGGTGGGATGAAAAGCACCAAAAATCTTTCAAATAGCAGATTTTTGTAAGACAGATAGTAGGTACATTTTTGTATGGTAAGCTCCTCCCCAGCAAAGAATACCGTACTGTTATTCTTAGAGTATTATTTATACAGAATTTACGCAGATGGTACAAACTTCGAATAGATGAACGCAGATACTGTTTCCGAGTCAAAATATGATCAGACCAGCTTATATTTTGGTCAATGAAAACTCCTAAGTATTCGAAGTTATTTACAGTTTAATCATTGAAACAATTCCCATCACACGTTGTACCTACAGCAAACACCAATGGAGAAGATACAGCACTTCTGTATAACGAGAACAACTTAGAGAATGAAAATAAATTTCGAGACCAGAAGACTCCTGCTTTCTCAAACTAAATAACATCAGTTTTGTTTACCCATAATTTGTGTTTGGCAAACTAGATTCTCAGTAGGTGAGCATCACAGTTTATATCAGTTAGCATCACACTTTGTATCAGCTACTAGGTTCAGAGGGCTAGCAGCGTCATATGTGATGCTGAGGTCATAAGCAAAAGCCGTGGCTTTTTCGGCAAAAGTTTGGTTAAACATAAAGTTTATATAAACCAGGAACAAAATAGGTCCAAGAACAGATCCTTGGGGTACCCCTAGATTTATATTTCTAGCATTCCTATATCAGTCCCCAATTTTTACTTTTTGCGTTCTATCCGAGATATACGACTCAAACCATATATGCATAAAGCCCAGAAAACCAGTTTGATGCAATTTGCTCAGGAGAATGCCGTAGTTAACTACATATGTCAAAGGAGGTAAACGAACAGACCAGCACAACTTTTTTTCTCATTGCATTTTAACCTGTCGGGAAATATTCTGCTGGATATGCTTAAGTTAAAGAGGTTGACTAAAATGTCAACTAGGACTTCGTTTTCGTTTTTATATCCATGTACAAGTATAGTAGATTTTGTCTGAAATCTGTCAAAATCGGCACAAGTGTGAGTAGAAAATGTTTTTAATTCTTCGCATTATTAGATAGTGGGGGGGGTATCGCCAGTAGTTTTCAAGTTTCTTTGGAAGTTCAGCTTTAATTTGACATGTCGCATGGTGGGGTGTAAAATTGTTTTTTTCTTTATTGCGGTACACTACGAGTATGCCCCAAATGACAAAAATATTTTTTTTTATAATTTTAAGGACAGCAGACTATTTTGGTGTAAAATTTCAGCACTCTAGTTCAAACGGTTCAAAAGTTACAACTATGCTAATGGTTGGTTATCATGGAATGGGGTATTAAAAAAAATCGTATTGCTATCATAGCGTTGCACAAGTGCAGAAAATATCAAAAATATTTGTGTACCGTGCTATAAATTGATTTGTTAAATAATTTCAATTAGAAGACAGACCAAGAAGAAGTTGTCCGCACGTTGCCCGTGCGCGGTTGTAATACTCGTAGTTGTACGCGATCGAATTCGAAGAAATGCAAGGGACTCTTGCAGTGGCACGCGAACAACGGCCACGAAAATATCCTTTTTACGGACGAAAAGATTTTCACCGTCGATGAAGTTTTAATAAAAAAAAAAACGATAAAATTTATGCAATCCATCATTCTGCTTCGGTAATGGTTTGGTAGGATGTATCCCATCAAGGAGTTACTGCTCTCCATTTTTATGAAAAAAGGAGTCAAAACTGGGACAAAAGTACACCAAGAAAATGTCCTAGAAGGCGTCGTTGAAGGCCTGCTGAATACCCTTTTTAATGGAGTAAGATGGGGTTTCCAACAAGACTCTACTCCAGCAAATAAACTCAACACAAATCAGCAGTTTCTTAGAATCAATAATCCTGCTTTTTTTGCACCCGAGGATTGGCCTTCAGAGAGCCCATTTGAATATTTTGTATTATTGTCTGCGGTCAGTGTTGGAGTGTATGGCCTGCAGAGAATCCCACCGAAATTTGGAGAGCCTCAAAAGTACTTTAACCATAGCAGCGTTGTCCATACCCCTGGAAACCGTTTAAGGGCCTGCGTTAAAGCAAAAAGCGGTCACTTTGAATAAACTGCCTCTTTTAAACTATTGAATTTCTATAACGTTCTGCACTTGTAACAGAACTTATGGCAGGACTAGGAATGCCAAGAAAATCATCCAAGTCTTATTCAAAAAATGGTAAAATTTTACGGGACCGCCAATGAGTAAAGTACCGCCATTTGAATCTATAGCAAAAAACAAAGCATGAAGGCTCAAAGTAAATTTAGACATTGCCTCAGAATATGAGTTTTATTGAAAATAGGCTTTCTAGTACTGGTTAATTTTTGTTGAAGATGCTGGCAACAAAATATGTAATCCACAAAGGTCCAAACATTGAACCATGAGACTGCTTGTTTGCCTTGATAATACTTCGTAACAAATCGTGTATTGAAAAAAAAAAAAATATGAAAAGCAGACATTAAACTTTTTCTAATTTTAAGCGTTTGAAAAATTATGTGGCTGCCTGGCTTGAACTCATATATCAGATTACAGCTTAGCGGTGAAGTTTTTGGAGAAAAAAATAAAGGGCACAACTGGATCGAACATACTTGTTTCATTTTAATGTTCATTTATAAATTGTTCAGATTTCAAATCTCGTCAGAAGTTTCTTGAGCTTATTTCAAAAATGTTGATGTCATGTCCTTACATGCATACGCCAAAAATGACTTAGATATCAATTTTGAATAAAATCGGCTAAGATATAGCTTAGAAATAGTCAATTTTCGAAAGTCCTCTAATAAGTAAATTATCTGTTTTCCGCGGACGAGAGAAGGGGGAGGATTGTTTTCTCACTAAGGCACCTCCTCTGGTTCCAGGCGGCAGCGGAGGAGTTCCCTAGATAGAACCAACGGTGGCGTCTACAGTTCCAATCAGGCCGAACTATTTAGTGTAATCCCTATAGAGCTGCTCTGACATATTCGGATACCAGGTTTATAGGGATTTCCAATACCGAGCCAGGGTGTTGGAGAAGAGTTGGTGCCGGATGAACCCTAAATGGGCCAACGGCAGCGCTCACATCCCAAACTGTGTTACTGGCACCGGAATAACCGGCCTGCTGTCCTAGGGTTAAGGGCCTGGCCCTCCAGGTTGGAGGTTGTACCGTCGGGGTAACTTCCCGACCATGTAAAAAAACACTAGTTATGAGAGAGACACGAGGAGCCTCGGATAAAGATTTCCCTCAAATGGCAACCAGACCCGGAACGTCAACGGGCAACGATCTAAGAGTATGTACCTGGAACGTGCGGACGCTCTACACCCCAGGTGCTACTCAAAAACTTCAGTCTGTCCTCACGCGGTACAAGGCAGATATTACCACGATCCAGGAGATACGATGGATAGAATCAGGTATGATGTAAAGGAAAAATTGCGATATTTATTACGGCTGCCATAAAAGATTGCATGTATTAGGATGCGGATTCGTCGTCGGAAACCGGCTTAGGACAAAAATTATTGACTTTAAGCCGATAAGTGATCGCCTAGCTGTGATCCGCATCAAAGCTACTTTCCAAAACATAAGCCTAATATGTGTACACGCCCCTACCGACGAGGCTGAAGACCCTATCAAGGAGGAGTTTTATGACCTCCTGAATGGAGCCTACGGAGCCTGTCCGGAGTATGATGTCAAAATTGTGCTCGGGGACTTCAATGCCAAAGTCGGAAAGGAAAACATCTTTGGCGGGTTAGTTGGTAAACACAGAATCCACGAATCGACTACAGACAACGGGTACCGACTAACTGACTTTCCGGCAGCTCGTAATACTGTGATAAGTAGCACTAGATTTCCAAGACTAAGGATCCACACAGCAACCTGGCGCTCTCCAGACGGTCGAACCGCCAACCAAATCGACCATGTGCTAATCGATGCGAGGCACGCATCCAACATCCTCAACGTGCACACATTGCGAGGGGCAATAGTCGACTCTAATCATTTTCTTGTTGCGGCTAAGTTCAGAGCTCGACTATCCAACGAGAAGAAGCTGAGAACCGCCCAGAAGAAGAAATTCGACGTTGGACGCCTTAACACACCTGGAGTAGCCAGAGTCTACAGAGAGCGCCTGAGTGAGAAACTCTCCGCAGTGCATCCACCTACCACAGACGCTAACATCCAGTGGTCCCAGTATCGCGACATCATCAAAGAGGTAGCCGAAACCACCAGCCACCCCAGAGAAAGAGCCCGTGGTATGATGATGAATGCGTACGCCGGAAAAAGGTGACAGAAGATGCGCATATGAAGACGCTGCAACGCAAAACAAGGGCAGCGAGGGAAGAGTATCGAGCCAGGAGGAGGGAGGAGAAGAAAATACTCCGTAGAAAGAAGGGCATACGCAGTCTCCCAGCTCAAGGAGATCGAAGAGTCTCATTATCGAAGCAACATCCAGAAGTTCTACAAGAAAGCCAAGCAACTGGCTGCTGGCTTCAAGGCCGTAAAACAGGCTCTTCGAAACATCGAAGGAAATCTAGTCACCGAAGAGCAGGGAATAGTAGATGTGTTTAAGCAACACTTCCAGCAGCTGCTAAATGGGCTTCATGTAGAGAGACTGATAGGGCAAGAAGAGAACCCACGTCCAGTCAATGAAGAATCAGTTCCAGCACCCAGTACAGAAGAAGTTGGCTTAGCAATAAAAAAGCTTAAGAACAACAAGGCCGCCGGCTCTGATGGTTTACCAGCAGAGCTTTTCAAATACAGTGGTGATGTTTTGGTAGGGCGCATGCACCATATCATCAACCAAGTATGGGTGGAAGAAAGCATGCCCGATGACTGGACTATCAGCTCCATATGCCCCATCTACAAAAAAGGCGATCCTATGTCTTGCAAGAATTATCGAGGCATATCCCTGCTTAATGCCGCATACAAGATCCTATCCAACGTACTGTGTGAACGTCTCAAACCATTCTGCAAAACACTAATCGGCACGTACCAGTGTGGCTTCCGGCCCGGCAGATCAACCATAGACCAAATTCTCACACTGAGGCAAATCCTGGAAAAGACCAATGAATTTCAAGTCGAGACTCACCACCTATTCATCGACTTCAAGGCCGCATATGATAGCATACATCATCAGGAGCTTTATGTGGAGATGGCCGAATTCGGGATCCCGGTGAAACTGATCCAGCTTTGTAGCGTGACGCTGGAAAACACGCGCTGCAACGTGCAATTTGGAAGTAGTTCCTCCGAACTATTCCAAACATGCACCGGATTTCGGCAAGGAGACGCACTATCATGTGACTTCTTTAATCTCGTGTTAGAGCAGATAGTGCGCAGGGCAGGTGTCAACACGGAAGGCACTATCTTCAACAGATCCGTCCAGCTACTGGGGTATGCAGACGATATCGACATCATCGGTCGCTCCCAGCGTGCCGTGATAGAGGCTTTTACGGCGATTGAAGAACAGGTGAAATTTGTTAGCCTTGTAGTAAATGAGGATAAGACTAAGTACATGCTATCAACAAGCATCTGTCCACCACCTAGGACAGAACGTCACTATTGATAGCAACAATTTCGAGGTAGTTAAGGAGTTTATCTACCTCGGAGTAAACATGAACTCCACAAATGACATCCTAGTGGAGATCCGGCAAAGAATTACCCTAGGATACCGCTGCTACTTCGGTTTGGCAAAACAATTGGGTTCAAAACTCCTAACTCGAAGGACAAAATGTATGCTGTACAGAACCCTTATCCTGCCAGTTCTGCTTTATGGCGCCGAGTGGTGGACGATAAGCAGAAAGGGAGAGCTGATACTGGGCTCCTTCGAAAGAAAAATTCTTCGGCGGATTTTTGGTCCCGTGTGCGAGGAGGGCGAATGGAGGAGAAGATACAACCGCGAACTCAAGATGTGGATGTAGTCCAAAAGGCCAAAATACGTCGACTACATTGGCTCGGCCACATCGAGCGAATGGACAATATTGCTCCAGCTAAGAGGATCTTCGAATCACAGCCGCCAGGTTCGAGACGACAAGGAAGACCGAACCTCCGTTTCAAACACCAAGCCATCGCGGATGCCAGAGCGCTTGGTCTGGATAACTGGAAGCAATGTGAGCGAGATCGCAGAGGATGGAAGGTTACAGTGTCTCAGGCAGAGACCCTTCACGGGTCGGGAGCCCGTTAAGTAAGTCAAATTGGACGACAAAGTGAGTATGCAGTCTTATTGTAAACGTCTACTTTTCATGCCCAATATTTTGAGTTCCTCTTTAATAGTAATACCAATATAAATCAAAATCATGAGATCAAAAATTAAAAAAAACAATACGTGTTCTATAGGACCAAATGGGCACTGTGGCTCAGTGGTTGAGTGCGCGGTTACTGAGTGAGGGGTTCAAGGTTCGAATCTAATAAAAAACAAAATAAAAAAAATGTTCACATGGTCCCATGGTCCCACCAAAAATGTTCTCAATGTCTGACAAACATCCGAGACTAAAAATTGTCATGAGAAGCTTCTCTCAATTGAAAAAATTGCCCTTCGGAAACGACAAAAAACTGTAGGTTCCAATTATTCGTGCGGCGTATAAGAGGAGAGGCTGCGAGAAGCTAGGCCAAGCTGGGCTGTTAGCGCTAAAATATATGTATATTATATATTTTTAGAAGCAAGTGGAAAGTCAAAGTTGAATTAGATGTGCCATTTAGCCTGCTGTAAGAGGTACAGACAGACAAAGTGACTGTTGTTTTGCGGGACCCATTTAGAAAGAATATTGTCGGGAAAATACTTAGGAAGGTAGACATTTTTTATACGTGTCAATAAAAACAAGCAAAAATGACAACTGCGATTGGTTTGTTGACAATTACAGCACTTAAAAGTATAATTCGCAGCAATAAGTACCTTGGTACAATATCGTTAAATTTGCAAGCAGTGGCAGAGTTGATCGACTTTAGCAGGAAACTTTAAAGGCCGACATATAGGTATTGGAAATAAAGTCCTACCTACTACACACAATTCTGTATAAGCCTGTTACTGTTATTATTTTCCTTATTCTCTGGAGTAAAAACGATACCAGATTGCGGATGAAGTTTAGATCCACCTTAATCCAAAAACAGTACCATTTTTTGCATACGCATAAATAATCTAAATTTAGAGCTATACTCTTGAAATACCTCGGAATAATGGAAATAAACACAAGGCCAAACAATTTATTAACTTCTCAGACAAAGCCAGCGTGACGTCAAACTAATTACCTAAGCAAAATTATCTCAAAGTAAACTTGGCGACTTTATAATCCCCGCCAAAGCTTGTACGACAAATTCAGGTAAGGGTTCCAGTTCCCCATTCAAAATCAATAATCTTCAAAATCGGTCATTATGTCCTTAGGTGACATGAATAATACAAAATGTCAACCCACCAAATTGAATAACAATAATGAGTTTTGTAGAAAGCGTGTAGATTCCTTGCGAGACTTTTCAATTATCAATAATCTTCCTGCAATTCAAGTTACTTTGAACGTCAAAACTTTAACTTAAACTTGTTGTCCCTGTCCTGAACAATAATTTGCAAAATATTTGTAAAGACTGGAATTTGCCCAGAAATTATTTGATTTCCATTTGATCAAGATATGTTGTGTACGAGTATCTATGGAAGATTTTCCTTTGCTTTGATATTGTATTTAGTCTATCCGAGCAAATATGCTTTCATTAATTTTAGAATTCGGGTATGCACCGGCGCCAAGAACCCTCTTGTACATTCAGTGAAAATTGAAGAAAAAAAGATACCGAAATCCTGGAATTTTTTACTTATCGATCCTGTTCTTTTGGGATTGAATTTTGCGTGGGTACATACACCCGTATGTAGTAAACGTTTTTGGTCTCCGGACTTTTATCTAAATGTACACAACACACTTGGAAGCCTCTTCTTCAGATACAACTCCACTTGACAAGGACGATGATGTGAATGTAACGACTTGCTTAACAAAAATCGAATGCAATAGGTAACGAGTATACAGCATAATCGAAGTTCAATATGCACATACTGCGTACATTTTAGTTATAACGAAGCTAATAAAAGAAGTTCACAACTGGTTTAGTTAATGGCCACTTCCATTAAGACTCGTTCTATCTAACTGCAGCAACTGTTGCATCATGCTCATTTCAACTGGATTTTGAAAAGAAAAACTATCTTAAATCCTGGAAAATATTTTTGGACAAAAACTTCTTCGAAGTGTTGCATGGATATCCCTCTCCCGGCTACTAATGTATAATCCGTGAGAATTCTAGCACTGCTACTACCCCAAGCAACATACCACTCATCCACCATTAGTTAAAACCACTACCAGCAACAAGTCGTGGTACTTGCATTTTTTGCTCTTCGTTTTATATTACATTTTTATGTCCTTTGCAGAGCGAACTACGCTTGAATATTTCATGAATGGTTCAAAGAAATAAAGGACTAAATAAAGCGACGAGAAGAAAGGGAATGCAAACCAAAAGCGAACTCAATTGCAGTTAAAGCGCACTCACGAAAATCTCACTTCGAGCAGACGTTTTGTTTGGTTGTTTTTTATGACCGAAACGTCTTATCCAAGACATGCATAAAAACAACAAAACGAATGGATGGGGGCACTTTAACAATAAATTATTTGCGAAGTTGATGCATTTGTTCGGCGTTTTATTTTCGCATTCCGTCGTTAAGAGTATGCATTTATGTTGGTGGATATATGTAAATAAATTTTTGGTTTAACGAGTATAATAGCAATCACTGAAATTGATGCCGGAAGACAGACAAATAAAAAAAGCAATGGGAATTGTTTTTTTTTTAATTATTTACTTCGCTCTTAGTTACATTTACCACCATCATCTTTCTCTTCAGATTATTGGACCACTTATTGTAGTCTGTCCGAATTGTTTGCAATGATAACAACATCGTCTGCATATGCAGGCAGATGGGGTAAAGTCTCCAGTTCGATTTTGCTATTTCATCCATAGATAGGATGAACAGTAAAGGGCTAAGACTGTCTCCTTGCTTTAGTCCTTTGTATATTTTGAATACTTCTGACTTCTCCCCTCTAGTCTTACTTTTCCCATCGGATTGTCATAAACACTTTTAATAGCGTTTATCAGTCTCTCCGGGTCATTTTTAGTTTTCAGTGCCTCCCATACATGCTGTCTTGGAGCACTATCAAACGCCGCTTTTAAATCTACGAACGCCTTTTTCTGTTATGGCTCTTAATGTGAAGATGAGGTCTTGTGTTTGTCGACTTGGTCTGAACGCCGCCTGTTACTCCACTACTCGTCTAAGTCGCTTTTCCAGTAATTAGGTATATAACTTATACACTGTAGATGATGAGTTTATCGGCCTGTATTTAGTTGTTACAATCGTAGCTGCTACCCTTCTTGTGGATTGGTATAATCAGATTTTCTTTCCAGTCTGTTGGTATATTATTTTTTTCCCATGCCTTTTCAAACAGTTCAGTTAACGTTTTCTGTATCTCTGGACCACCATATTTAACAAGTTTCGGGGCTATTTCATCTGGTCCGGCGGCTTTTCCAATTTTCATTGTAGGTATGGCATACTCAAACTCTTCTTCCCCAACTTGTCTTTCTGTGGGTTCGTCTGTTCATTTTCAAATCTCTTTAAAATTTAAATGAAATTGCAAAGCGATCCCACTGACCCAAAATATGAGGTTTGAAGTAAATCGGTCCAGCCTTTTGGATGGATTAGTTCAGCTGGTTTAAGTAAATAAATAAATATCTTGGCAATAACAGCACATACTTGAGCTGGACTAACTTTTCGCAACTAGTTACTCGCTCTGTGCGTGTTATATTTTTTCACACGTTTCACAGTTTTATCATTTTTGGAGGGCATAACTGAGAAGTTTCTTATGACAGTTTTACTCTCTGATAGAATTGCATATCAGACGTTTGCAAGAGTTAAGGCCATGAACAAATATTTGGTGTTTCTGGGACTCGAACCTGAGTCCCCTGCTCAGTGCTTGGATGTAAAAGAGTATTTCCAGAATCCAAAGTCCCTAAAATGAACGGTTTACATATTATACAATCAACAAAAAATAACAATGAAGAGAATATACAGGGTGACTGCGACCGACTTGAAATTGAAAACATTTAAAAAACAAACACATAAATCTTTAGGTTTTGTTATAAATTAATTATGTATTCAATGCCGTTAATGACGAAAAATAATGTCGGCCAAATGACCACCTCAAGCACTGCAACAAAAGCGTGCCCTTTCAATCACATGTTTCATCACATTCTGCAGCATGCCAACCAGAGTATCTGCAACTGCGTTGCGTATATAGTCTTTCAATTATTGCAATATTATTGGTTTGATAGCATACACCTGGTCCTTCAAGTAACCCCAGAGAAAGAAGTCGGGGGCTATTTAATCTGGTGAGCGCGGCGGTCAATTGATATCTACGAATTTCGACATGATCCTGATTCAAAATGCCTGTTTCACAATTTCCATTATTAATCTGACTGTATGGCATGCATCTTGTGGAAAGAAATGCAGGTCGCGATGCATACTTTTCCACATAGACGTTAGAGAAATCCCAATTTGTTGAGCACGACGACGAATCGAAGTTTCCGGACTTTCACTCACATTGTCCCTCACTGCATCAATGTTTTGTTGTGTATGACGTGACTCAGGCTTCGGTAAATCACTTACTGTGTAAAGGTTCTCGAAATTGTTGATCATTTTTCGAATAGTGCTCTTCATATGCACTCCACGTCGACCAAAAAAATCACGTAATTTACGCTGTGTTGCAATAATTGATGAACTATTTTAATAAAATGTTTTAATCACTGAAACACGTTGTTGTGGCGCATTGACAGCAGAACACTACTGCCAACTTTCACATAATAAAACCATCTCTGTGAGAAATGGCGCGTATTTCTCTTTGAATATTCTGTTTGGGGAAAATAATGTTCCAACTTTTTATGCGAATTTTTTTTCTAAAAAACTAAATATATTCTCAGCAACTTGAAAGTATTCCACTGTGGTCACACTTGCCTGAGATGATTTAACAACATACGAGTATGGAGGCAATTGTTTAAGTTCATCCAGAGTAGATTCTGAACCACCAGAATAGATAATAAACCACCAGAAAATACTACGCGAATGTTCTAAGATGCTTAACAGAACCTATTACAGTCAAAAAGAGAGGGAGATTAACAAAATGCATGCTCTCACTACATGACAACGCACTAGATCAAATTGCTATGGCTGCTATGAAATCATTTGGCTTTCAAAATTAGCTCATCTATCTTACAGTCCTAACCTGGCACCTAGTGATTATTAAATATTCCCAAAACCATGTTCAAGGAGATTATGTTAAAAAATAATATTATAAAATTGAAATATATCCGTCTTTTTCTAGCCCATTCCGCGAACAAAAAAATTAGCTAGATCGCGGGAAATAGAATGAGGGCAATGAAATCGTTAGTGTTGTGTGCTTTTAAGACAGAAAGTGCATATACTTATGTACAGGGTGATTCCTCTTTAGACGGCCAATCCTTGGAGGGTTATATGTGAGGGGGATCCATCTTCTTCCTCATTCCTTGGTAAGGCAGTTAGAAGTTCGTTTTGATTCAACCTTGTATTAATGTATACATTGTATAAACAAGCTTGTAAAGCCAACAGAATTTACTATCCAACATTTTGCAACACTGTTCACGAAAAATCTGAAATACTTTGCGCCCGAGGGCTACAAAAGCAAATTTTTATAGAATTTTTCATCAAATTTTCACACAAATTTTCACATTTTACAAATTCATTAGAAAGCGAACTGCGAACACGTAAACGCACAACCAAGTCGATTTTAATATTTTTGTGAAAACAATTTCAATTTTTTACAAATAAATCAAATAATCTATCAATTAGTCGGGCCACTTACAATTCGTGTTCCGTGCAGTTATTACAACTTCATTCTTATTTGGCATCCTCCTTAATCCAGAGAATAGAAGGATCTATTATTGTATTCGTTAAGGTCAGATCAAAACAAACACTTCTACTCCATGTCTACCAAACAAGAAGGCTTGGATCTTGACTCGGACCACTCACCAATATATCTGACACTTAGTGAAACTGTTATAGTTAAAGAGAAAAATCCATACCTTTCAAATAAGTTCACAGATTGGCTTAGTTTTCAACATATCCTAAAAGATAAACTCAATATTAGTACACCTATTGAGTCGACAGAGCAGCTGGAAAACGAAGCATATTTGTTCATCAAACTAATCCTTGGAGCTGTACTCCTCCAACAAAGAGGAAAACGGTGGGTACCAATTATCCAAAAGAAATAAAGGAGCTCATAAGGAATAAAAGAAAACTTCGGCGTAAATGGCAACAAACTCGATCTCCTTCCGATAAAACAAGACTCAACGAGGCCACACAAGATCTTAAGCTTGAGATAAAGCTAATCCGAAATGAGACATTGAGATAACTGCTGCCAAGAGCACTGAATATTCACTTTGGAAAAGTACAAAATATCTTAACCGACCAACAAATCATATTCCTCCAATAAGATGCAGTAATGGGCAATGGGCTAAAACCAATGAGGAAAAAGCTACTGCTTTTGCAGACCACCTAGCGAATACCTTTAAGCCTAATGATGCTATCTGTGATGAGCTTTTAAATCTCAATGAAAATGCCCGTTCTATGATTCCTCCGATTAAAATGCATGAGTTAAAATATGAGATAAGGCGATTAAAAGACAAAAAAGCTCCAGGTTTTGACTTGATCATTGCGGAAGTCCTGAACCGACTGGCAAACAAAGGGTTAGCTAAACTCTTGCGGTTAATAAAACAATTAGCCTTGAGTATGTACCAAGTGTCTGGAAAGTAGCTGACTTGACAATGATCCCTAAACCAGGTAAGGACCCTCACGAGGTATCCCCATATAGACCAATATTTCTACTTCCTTCAACAACAAAGTTGTTTGAAAGATTGATTTTTAAGCGTCTCACACCAATCGTAGAGTCAAGAAACTTAATCCCAAATCACCAGTTTGACTTTCGAAGCAAACACTCCACAATAGAACAAGTTCACAGAATAACAACTGAAATCGAAAGAGCACTAGAAGAAAAAAAGTATGTTCTGCAATTTTCTTAGACGTAGCACAGGCTTTCGATACTCAATAAACTAAAAGTGTACCTACCAGAACAGTTCTTCCACCTAATGGAGTCTTATTTAACATCGCGATACTTCAGTATAAAACAAGAAAACTACTACTCTAAGCTAGTACAGATCGAAGCCGGAGCTCCTCAAGGAAGCGTCCTCGGTCCTCTGTTATACCTTCTTTACACTAAAGACCTACCTATAATGCCCTACACCAAGACCGCAACTTTTGCCGCTGACACGGCAGTCTTAGCAGTGGGAGATACAATGCTAGAATCGACGCTAAAGCTGCAAGCTGCTACAGACCAAATTATCAGGTGGACTCAAAGATGGCGTATAAAACTGAATTCGAGTAAATCTGTTCATACTGACTTCACAAATAAGTCTATCTCGTACTCCCCTATAGCAATATCAGGCACGACAATACCATATGCAAATACAGCGAAGTATCTAGGTATGACTGCTTCGTTGGAAAGAGCATATTAAAATCAAAAGACTAGAATTAGACATTAAATGGCGGAAATTAGAATGGCTTATAGGTAGGAAGTCAGGACTATCAATTACTAATAAAATTCTTTTATATAACCAGACCCTAAAAGAAGTGTGGAATTAAGGCGCTCAACTTTGGGGATGTGCCAGCCAGACCAATATTGCAATCGTCCAATGATTCCAGAATAAGGTCCTTAGAAGTATTGTGAATGCTCCATTGTACATCAGAAACAGCGACCTCCATCGGGACCTAGGCATTCCTACTGTTCTTGAAGAGATCAACTCTAGGGCCAAAGCACACGAGAAGAGACTTCAGGAGCATATTAACGAGGAAGCAACAATTCTTCTAAACGTATATGGCGTGAGACGACTGCAACGTATAAGACCGTCAGATCTTGCAATGCAACCGTAACAGGACTTACCACGTACTCTACTATATAGTAACAGAGCGAAAAGAGGCGCTCGGAGTAAACTTAACCTCCAACGGTTTGGATGGATTAAATCCCATCTATGCTCTTGTTACTGTCATTAAAAGTTGATATACAACAAATTACAATTATAATGTACCTTAAAAATAAACTGTTAGCCATTTACTTTTCTCCCGCTAATAATACTGAAAAGCAAACTGCTCGTTAGTTTCATAACAAACATTTGTATTTCCTTGTTTGAAATAAAAAAAAAAAAAAAATGTTTACCAAACAAACATACAAATAAAATTGCATCAAAAATTTCTCCAATGGATCTCAAGCGAGCCATATGAACTACTTGGGCAACTACTTGGTACAAGCAAGTGACATACTAACGCATAGACATACAGATATTCTGGTACGGATCGCTAACGAGTACGCATATAATTACTGTTGACTTACTCTGAATGACATTTCGGACGAACCCATTGGTTCACGTATTCAACAAAGTAAGACAAATACCTTAAGGAGTATTCGCAGCTCAGCGAACTTCGACCAAACCATTCACTTATTTATTTTTTAATACAAAAAGAAAACTAAATTTAATTACAATTCGCTTATATTTCCGCTAATAAGCGAATGCTTCTTGCGAACTGTCAACTTTTATTCACGAGTTTAAAGTTCTTGATCAGTCGGACCTCATAGTATGGAAGTAGCAATCGTTTTTACTTTAAAATTTATTGACTCATTCCGATTGTACACATTTCTTGTTTACAAACACAAACCGAATGACTACAGAGGAAAGGAACGCAGATTGCTGCGATCTTGCGATCTTGAGCAAAAAATCGTTCTGAGTGACATGTCATTGGAGGCTAATCGCTCGTTCGTATTTCGCAGTTCGCCAGCTCTGAACACTCCTTTACTGTTTATTTAAACACGGATGACGTAATACTAATAAAGGGTTATTCATTTCGAGGTTGAGATTTCACATCCCTGTCATATGGCATCTGTCAAAACCATTTGTCATCCATAGTGACAGGTAGTTAGTACTTGTCATTCTACAATATGGACATTCTACAGCTAAATGCATTAAAATTGCCGCATCGTAATGTTGTTGCCTTGTAAATCTGTGTATCGCGATTTAAGGACAGAAAACTTCTTCAGCGATGAGGCCCATTTCTCGCCCGGCGGCTACGTAAACAAACAAAATTACAGAATTTTGGATTCTGAGAATCGGCGGTGTGATCGGGCCGTATTTTTTTTTTTTTTTTAAGGCGAAGGAGCCGAAGGTTAGGTTGAATTCTCTGCACTATGATCAAATGATAACCAACCTTTTTTAACTTGAGATTGAAGATACTGATGTGGATAATATGTGGTTCTAATAGGACGGGGCTACGTGCTACACAACACAGGCAAATTTGGATCTATTGCACGAAAAGTTCCCCTGCCGATTAATTCCGAGATTTGGCGACATCAATTGGCCACAAAGATTGTGTCTATGAAGACAATCGTCAAACTTTGGAGCCTTTAAAAAGCAACATCCGAGAAATGTGCCGAAAAGTCATCGAACATTACCTCACAATATTCGAAGTTTGCAAAAACTCTATTTAACCGATGTTATGGCATAGTCCGGAATTTAAAATAGTAGCAAAATTTAATTGAAATCTTTCATACTTTTTATTTTGTTTAAATTAAGAATCTATATACTTTTCGAAAAGATACATCAATCAATCAGCAAGCAAAATAGTGGAGAAGATCTGGATCACCAACCCCGAAAGTTCAATTATTGGCGGAAATCATCATGATTGATTACTTTGTCAAGGGACAAACAATTAACTGCGATTATTACTGGGGTCTTTTGCGTCAGGATGCCAGGGAAAATAAACAAAAAGTGGTCCGGAGAAAAGTTTAGTTTCACTAGAAAAATGCACGCCCACACATGTTGCGTCAAACCATGACTGAAATTCACATCTGTGGGTTTGAGTTACTGCCCACACTGCTTATTGCCGGATCTGGCTCCATTTGACTTTCATCTGTTCCCCAACCTAAAAAACCATTTGGGAGGACAGAGATTTTCAACGAATAAAGACGTCGAAGCTGCAATAAACTTATTTTTTGATGGCTTTGAAGAAATATTTTTTTAAAACTGCTGAAATGGCTTTAGACAACAGATGGAAGAAGTGTATTGAGCTAAAAAAAAAATTGAGTTGAAAAATAAAAGTAATTTGAAAACTGCCGCGAACGTTTCAATCCACCGTGGTGTGCTGTTAATTCAATTTTAATTTGAATTGAAACCAAGGAAAAAAGTCAGTGCTCATATCCAACAAATTTAGTCAGCAACATTACAATTGGCGGTGCTTTACATATAGTTTGAGAACAAGCTTATCCCCGCTATATGATTCTACAGCGTTCTTCAGAGCTTCTGTATCGCTACGCATAAGAGTGAGTTGAGTTTCAGATGGGCACACTAGTTTAATTTTGGAAAAGAAAATTTTTAATAAAGTCGGTACATATGATATGCCCGCTCTGAAGTTCGACTAGTCAGTGGCTGAGTTCGGGATTTATAAAATTGCCACTGAACTGTAGATAGGTTAGGTTAGATAAGTGGGTAAACCTCCCCGCTACTAAACTATCTTGCCGGTGAGGTTCCTATAAAAGAATACTTACAGTGCTTATGGTACAAACCATCCTGTGGATTTCATGAAGTTCAAGATGTCATTCACTGGTTTGCCAGATAGTTCTTCTAGATCCTGGAAGAAGTGTCGTCCAAGGAATTTATTTCTTTGATTATAGAGGCCTGGGCAGTGGCAAAGAAAGTGGCTTGTATCCTCGTAAACCTCTTCGTCTCCACAACCCCTATATATCTCTTCTTCCGTTATACGTAGCTTTTTCATACGAGTATGACACCGCAGAATATTATGCCCCTTAATCACTCCTGTAAGAGAAGATAGGGATTTTCTGTTCATTTCAGTCTGTCGGTCCGGGCTTTGTCGCATATGGGCCATAGCTTCCTAGCAGTGACACAAGTGTCTAGAGAGGTCCAATTATTGTTGTCCTCTGTTGGAGCTTTATTTCCTGCTTCGGACTTTAGTGTGTAAGGCGGGATGTATACCCAGAGGTCAGATTAGTCAAGCGTTGGTCTTCTTACCAGTTCGTCCACTTTCTCATTCCATGGTATGCCTTCGCGTGCAGGGACCCAGCAGAGTTTTACCTTTAGTTGTGTTGCAAGAACCTTGAGCTCTTTTTGACAGCACTTCACAAGCTTTGATTTTATTTTTGTAGTTTTTAATGCTGTCGATGAAAAAGGTAAAATCGTCTCAACGCAGTTCCACGGGCAGCTATTGTCACTGCTAAGACCTCCGCCTGGAAACACTGCTGCGGTTCTGAAGTCGGACTAACTTTGATATACCCAGCGGCTCGGAGTAGCTACCCGCACCTCTACGCATGTTTCCATTCTGGATCCATCGGTATACCGCTGTATATTCAGGTAGGTGCTTGAGAAATGTGTTATAAAGTCTAGGTATGATGTGGTGTAATCAGTAGTAGATACATTGACTAGATATTTCTGTATGATCGTAGTGTGTCCCATTGTATTTGGTCTCCAGTTGTCTGACTGACTGATTCTTAGCTGTTTAGCGGAACCAGATTGAAGATGGCCTCGATTCCTGTTGTAGGTACTGTTCTCATTGCACTGGTGGTTCCAATGCACGCTAGTCCTTTTTTTTTTTTTTTATTTGCACGTATCAAAGGGGATATGAATACCCTTTTACTAATTTTAGGACACGGGCGGCGTAAAGATAACTGGAGAGAATTTTTGTAAAGTCGTTGCTTATGATTCACAGTATTTTTTTCCGTCCTCATTATGTCATCATTACTATCAAATTGCATTTTAACCATATGACCACCCTACATCCTTGTACTTTCGTGATGGCCATTAGTTTGGTGGTTCTGCTGGCTACTTGCCACCAAACAAGGCTGCCGAAAGTCAGTATAGGTCTTGCTATAGCCGTATATATCCATAGTATGATTTTGGGATTCAAAATAAATCGTGAAAAACTTGAGAAACTGGAACCTGCCCTAAATCGACTGGAATATACGCCTTTCATTTCAGGGCAATGACTCCTTAGGAGTCGGATTAATTTCTATGAGTCAAGCAGGTGAGATCTTTAACATTGCCCAATCAATCCTCCTTAAGAAGTTTTCAGAAAGGTGTGGTAATAGTGTCATCTTTTCGGTCTTATACGGTTCTATTAGTTTGAAATAACCAAACATTGTTAACAGCTGAAGAAATGTATTTAAATAAATTATTGTCACTTAACAAACGAACATTTTACGCTACACGCCAACCTTGTAAAAATGGAAAAGAAGCCCTAACTACTTGTACGTTCATATGGTCAACATTTAATTTTGTTTCAAGCGTCTGGTACAGGTATTAGTACAGGTATTAGGTGTCCGATGATTGCTGCAAAACTGTCCAGTAGTTCATTATAAAAGGAAAATCCTGAATAATTACACAAACCCAGTCATTCGCTACCTAAAAAACTATGTTGATTCTGCATGTCGATTCACTGATGTGTAATACCAAATTGAATATGAAGAAGCTATTAAGTGTCCGGTAACTGGTGCTTTTAGCCTACGTGACCCCAGGCATCAAGTTTGAAGAAAATCCATCCAGCCATCCAGGTTGTAGTCCAGCGCACATAAAAATAGACAGAGAAAATTGGTACACTTTTCGAGTTCCTGTACGAATACACTAGTAACACGAGAATTGTTCAAAAGAAATTTGTCCATGTAGAGAGATGTTCACTTAGCCGAGGTGTCCGGAAGGGGAAGTTTCATTGTAAATTGATTCACAAAAGGTTCAAATTGAGTCGGTCAATGCCATACAATGCGTTGACGCTGTTTCGTGCAACTCATGTTATACGAGTACTGAGTCCCTAAATAATTGCAAAATTTCGATTTGTAAAAATTTCGAAAATGGAACACGGTGGGGTCGGATTGGTTGTGATCCCGTTTAAAAAACTCCGTATAATGTAATGCCTCATGCTTAGGTTAGGTTAGGTTAGGTTGGGGGTGTGTACCACGATAGCTGCTTACAAGGGGGGATATTGGTCCATTTTAATTTCCCTTAGAGTAGTGAAAACCGTCCAACACCATTACTAGTTAACTGGTTCTTGTTCGTATCAGCGTATGTTCCTTGTGAATCACATTAAGTCCATCAGCGAAGCTTACTCAAGTTCACCCAGTTCTCCAAAGAGTCTGTTTTCCATATGGAGTAAGTTATGGTTTTGGAGATTTGGATGGTCGCAGAGCAAGTATTTGATAGTTTCCAATTCTTCCTCATCCTGACAGCTCCTGCAGTAGTCTGGGGAATTTATACCTATAAGTATGCCAATGCCCTGTTAGTATCCCTATCAAGATGCGGATTTCCTCTTTTCCCCATAGCTAATAAGCTTTTGATTTCTCCCTCATTCAATTGCGGCCATAGTTTGCGAGATATACGACCACTTTTCGATATACAAGAGGTGTTGGTTAATTCCCTGATTATAAGATCTATCTTTTCCTTCACTACACCAATAGGAATATCTATTTGTGTGTGAGTACATTTGTGTGTGAGGACATAGAACAGTCCACTTCTGATCCTTTAATAGCTAGTTCATCCGCTATATTGTTCCCTTCTATATCACTATGTCCGGGAACCCAGCAGAGACTGACTACGTGAATATTGCTTAGTTTGTTTGGGTTTTAACGATATTTACATACTGCCCTAGATTTTATGGTCCCGCTGTCCAGTGCCTTGATTGCTGACCGACTGTCCCCAAAGATTGTTATCTGAGATGAATTAATTTTCTTTGTGAGGATTGTCAACGCTGCTCTATCAATGGCGAAGATTTCAGCTTGAAAGAAGCTGCATTCATCTGGAAGTTTGTATGAGTCGTTAATCTGTAGAAACTCGCAGAATACTAGTGCTCCTGCTCCGGTTCCTATTTCCATTTTAGACCCGTCAGTGAAGAACTGGATGTCTTGTTCATTTATTATGTCTTTTGGGTATAAGGATGTGGAGTATCTCTTATTGAAATCTTGAAAAGGAATATCATAGTCTTAGCTCTTGTTATGGCCAGCAAATTCATATTTGTAGGAAGTGGCCGTAGGAGCTTTGTTTCCATAGTCCGGATGGATTATGCTCTTGCCTGCCAGGCCTTTTATGTACTCATACAAGGGAAGAAGATTAAGCATTACTCGTACTTTTAACCCTGCTTGTGGTATTGATCTCAGTGCTCCTGTTATTCCTGTACATGTTAATCTTTATACTTTAGTCCGATTGTTGAGATAGCTGATTTTTCTGTTGCATTCCACCATACCGTGCTCCATAGGTAAGTATGCGGCTAATGATCGCTGTGTGCGGTCGTATTCCCCAACGTTTCCCCAAGGTTTTCTTGCATGCTTAGATCGCACATAATGCTTTTATTTCATATGATTCCCTGTGTTCCGCTTCCAAGGAAACTTTGAATCGAGAATTATTCTAAGATACTTAGGTTCGTTGGAGAGTTTCAGAGGTGTTTCATTAATTTTTGGTGGATTGAAGTTTTTTTTATTTTCTTTCTTTGGGTTGACTTGTAAGCCATTTTATTCCGCCCATGGGGAGAGATCTTTAAGTGCAGAGTGGTTGTCATTTACCAGGATTGCTATTTCATCTGCGTATACTTTGTTCTTTATACTCTTCAGAATTTTGTTAAGGACAAGTAACCACAAAAGAGGTGATATGACTCCTCCCTGTGGAGTTCCCTTCATAACTTTTTTTTTATTGTACCCTTGTCTATCTGTGAATTGATATTTCTGCGGTTTAGCATTAGCACCTATCCCATCTAGAGCCGCTTTAATAGAGTCAGTTTCCACGTTATTAAAACTCCTTCTATTCTTTGTAGTCAATGTTTGATACGTCTGCATGTAAAGCTGTCTCCACGGATTTACCTTTAAGATAAGCGTGTTGGGTGTTACATAAGTTATCCACATTAAGTCGGCCTCTCACATGTAGATGAATTAATCGTTCTAGTGTTTTCAAAAAAAAGAGGAGAGACTAATTGGTCTAAAATCATTTGCGGTTGAATGAGTAGGTTTTCCTACCTCTCCAACTGACTGGTAGTTATCTAAACTTTAAGCAGCTTTTGAATATAACCTTAAGCCAGGGCATGATTGTTTGTAGAGCTTGTTGAAGCTTAGCTGAAATAATGTCGTCTGGTTCTGCAGATTGACAGGGTTTGAACGATTTAACTGCCCAAGCTATTTTGTGCTCCGCAAAACTATCATCTGTGTAGTCAACAGATTCACCCGATCTAGCTACGGATGGTGTTCTGCATTCCAAGTGTTCTGGATCTCTGTAACCTGGAAAGATGTGTAAGGAGCCATCCGGATGTTTAATGTAGCCTGGGGCTGCCGGATCTTTTGAAAGAACTTTGCGTAGCAGCTCATATGTCCACCATATTGCTTTCATGTTGCGTTATGCTTTATAGTCATGTGCAAGTCCACGGAATGAACTTCCGGTTGCGGCGAAAAATGATTCACAAGACTAATTCCCAGTATGTCCACTACTACTACAGAAATGCCATCAGCATAGCAAACCACAAAGTATTTAAACAATTATATGACTCCAACCTTGAAATTTTCAAATACCACCCGATTGCGGCCCCCAAGTGACTACTTTGCCTTCACGGCTGTGCTTATCACTTTCCGTCAAACAAAGGAATTACATACGTTCACATAGTTATTTTATTGAAACCCAGTTCTCCATAACAAATAAGACTTTAACCCACCCTTTTCACTTAAATAATATTAATGTTATGTCCTTTTGAAAGGAAACCCTAAACTACGAGTAAATTACAAACATGTTCTGTTCAAACCATTTGCAATAAACTTACGTAAGGAAGTAGCGTAGGTTGAGCCTCTTCAAGGTCAGAGCAGAAATTCCTTTTTTGTGTTCAAAATCAAAACACAAACTATTCGAACCGGAAACGGCCTATTGTGGTCTAGTACTAATTTTAAATGTTGGATTTTGCATAGACATTCTCCTGCTTCCGGTATACAGGGTTAACATTTCCGTTTTCGATTCGTGTATGGTATTACCTTGGCATGGTGTATGGAAAGTTTTACAAGGAGAATACAATAAATCTGCATTATACCCAGCAATGTGTCAATTTGAGGACTCCTTGAAATAGCAACAGGGTAATCCAATTTGTAAGATGCCTATTGTGTGGACGTGCAGCATGGTGACAAAAAAAAAAAAAAAAAAACTGTCAAAAGCTGTTGACAACTTCGATACTGCGATATCGATAGCACTTGGGTGCGCAATAAATCCATCTGATAAGGTAATAATTGGATGGTTTTCAACCAGGCAGCTGCTGATACGTTGGCAATGTAGGAGATATATTCAATTAGACTGTTATTAGCATCGAATGTGCGGTCTAGCGTTGATTAGATATGATTTATCGATATTTTATTATAATTTACGCTATGCTTTTGGCATTAGAAGTTGTTAACTTGCTTATCGAATCAATAGCAAATACGAATGCTGATCCAATTAAATTTATTGTTTACTTGAATAAGATAAATGTTCCTGTTAATTATAAAAATATGTACTTTTATTGCTTCCAAAAATATTTATTATGACAATAGCTAGAGTCCGCCTTATTGTCATTTTGTTGAGCTCTGCAACTTATACCTTGCACATATAGGCACTTTTCAACCATAACTTCTTCTTAATGTATGATACATACTTTGCATTTATTGGCGTTCGGGATATCCGTATACGAGGGTTGGTCAATACGTCCCTGAAAATTAACACAAATTGTGTCGTCACCTTAAATTTAATTTTTTTTTTGTCAAGAATCATCTTCCAACAGAACGCACCCAAATTTTCAGACAGATCTGTCAAATAGTTTTGTTGTGGCAGCCATTTTATATAGACGCCTACTAGCATTTTCGTTAAAATTTCGAGTGCTCATTAAACACTATTTTTTGCGATAAAAAACTATCACGCAAACCAAACAAAAGCTTGACAAATATTATGGGGACTCTTCGCCATCAATTGGAACCATTCACCACTGGTTTACTCAATTTCTGTGCGGTCGTTCAAGCACAAGTGACGTTCTGGTCGACCAATTGAGATCACCACACCAGAAATGGTCGACAAAATCCATGGTTTGATAATGGACGATCGGCGAATGAAAGTGCGCGAGCTTAAAGAGGCCACAGGCTTATCACATGGCTCAGTGATTTCGATTTTACATAAATATTTGGACATGAAAAAGCTGTGCGCAAGATGGGTGCCGCGTTTGCTCACAATCGACAACAAACGCATACGTTTGACAACTTCAAAGGTGTGTTTGGCGATGTTTCAGAAAAATTCGGCTGAGTTTTTTACGCCGTTTCGTAACCGTGGATGAAACCTGGATTCACCATAACACACCAGAAACTAAGGAACAGTCAAAACAATGGACTTCTCCTGGTGAATGGAAGCCGAAGAAGGCTAAGACGGGTTTGTCAGCAAACAAAGTCATGGCGACAGTTTTTTTGGGATGCGCGCGCTGTTATTCACATCGATTACCTTGAAAAGGGTAAAATGATCAGCGGCGCATATTACGCAGAGCTGGTGGATCGATTCCAAGCCGATTTGAAGCAAAAGCCACATTTGGTGAAGAAAAAAGTTCTTTATCACCAGGACAACACACCGGTGCACAAGTCCGCAGTCGCAATGGCAAAATTGCATGAGTTAGGCTACGAACTCCTCCCTCGTTCAGCATATTCCCCAAATTTAGCCCCCTCCGACTATTTCCTGTTTCCAAACATGAAGAAATGGCTCGGAGGTAAGAGATTTGGGTCGAATGAAGTGGTCATCGCTGAAACAAACGCTTATTTTGAGGGGCTCGAGAAATCGTATTATTTGGAGGGCATCAACAAATTGGAGAAACGTTGGATGAAGCGTAAAGAGCTGGAAGGAGACTATGTTGAAAAATAAAATGTTTTTATACCGAAAAGAGTGTTCCTTATTTCATTTTTCAGGGACTTATTGACCCACCCTCTTACGTTCATGTTATTATAGTTGCAATGTGATCACTGCGGTTTGTTGATAAGGGATTGAATCGTGTCATTCGCAGACGAATGACCAAACACATTAAAGTATGTATCATACAGGGTTATTCATTTAGTGCTCTAGGATACGAGTATTAATCATAAGATATAAAACAAAGTCGAGTTAGTTACACCATTTATAACTCAAGAATGGCTGGACCGATTTTTATGATCTTTGAATAGTTGGATCAGCAAAATTCACGAAAAAAAAATTTATGAAGAATATTCATTTTCTCATACATTTTGCATGGAACGTCTTTTTTGATGATATCTCGAGAACAGATTGACTGATTTCGATGAATTTTTTTTTTTTGTTCGTCTCGGCCTCGAGAAGTTTCCTCGGGCATTAGAAAAGTAAGAAAATCACAAAAATAATGAACATGGTGTTGTATGCTGGTTCCGGTAATGCCAGTAGATGGCGTTGTGTGCATTATGTGTAGCGTCACCAACAGTAATCAACGCATAGCTGTCAACCGTAAGGTATGCGGTGGTAATAAAAAGACACCAACAGTAGTCAACGCTCGGCTGTCAATTAAAAGAAAAATGGCAGCCGCCAATCCAAGATGGCCGAAAAGGAGACAACACTCTGATTCCAGCCAGCAATTAAAATACGCAATAAAGAGAAAAATACAAAAACGCAAAAACCTGTGTCGTCATTTTCCCTCTTGTTTTTAATAGTGGGTACAAGTTCCCACATATCCTTTGACAGCTGATTCAGTTGCACGGTCCTTTCATTGCACACCATTGAGCTAGACGTGCGCCGCGATTTATCAGCATTTTTTTTCGAGTTTCCACCAATTTTCATTCAGTTTTCGACGGTTATTACATTTGAATTCGATTCAATCAATTCTCTTCAAATGATTTTTTCTGAAATTCATCAGCGAAAAGTGATTTCAAAGAAGTGAGTTCAGTTTGATGGAGTGCACATTGTGAAAGGTTATGTAGTTTGTCATTGTGCGCGCATTGACAATCAATCCAATCAGTAATTTTGGACTGGGTGTGCACAGATCAACAACGTGTTAATCTTCGACGCGCAAGAAGAAATGCTTCAAGTGTTGATTTGAATCGAGTAGCATTTCAAGATGATTGAGCAATTGACTACAGCTCACATCTTTTCGTTCGAATTGGCCCAATGGAGGTTGTGTGCGACAATTACGGTGCATTGAAGTTCACTGGAGAAACGCCTGGATTGTGCTGTCCCAGTGGCAAGGTGAAATTGCCATTATTGCCTCCGCCACCTGAGCCATTGCATTCATTGCTTCGTGGCGAAACACCAGAATCACGACATTTGCTATCGAACACTCAAAATTGCAATGAATGTTTCCAAATGAATTCATTTGGAGCAGACATTATCGAAGAACGCGGATTCAATCCGACATTCAAGGTAATTTATGGTCGTTCATTTTTTTTTTTTTTGTGATCAGTAATTCTGACTTCTGCCTTCGACTTTCAAGATCCAAGGCCAAATTCACCATCGAATTGGACACGATCTTTAGCTTATGCCCGCAAAAATAAATGCAACGGAGTCAGACTACACGTTTTTGTTGGCTTTTTTAATGTCGCCAAATCTCAAATATGAGAGATTCGTTCATACTTGAAAGGGTCAGGACCCTTTTTATTCCATGTCTGCCCATATACATATTTGTTTTCACTCAGCTTGCTCGAGAACCACTAAAGACATTTTGATGTAATTTATTTTGTATCTATGCATGTACATATGTCCTGACACGATTCAAAATTCGTTAGATCATCTTTATTAGCCGCGTAACTGAAGAGCTCCTGAACGGATTTCAATGAAATTTGGCTTGTAAACTTAGATTGACAATTGTTAGTAATGCCAGTTGAAAGTAATTGAAATCTAATAAAGTGGCGGCAAAATATAGGGAGTTTAAAACATATTCGAACCATCTATGTATCTGGCACACCTAACTTAAGAACCACTTAACCGATTTTAATAAAATTTCAGATAACGACGGGGTAAAACATGGTGGGGTGATTTTTCATCCCAGGTATTCCAATATTTTTCAAAAACTGTTTATGCCAGAAGATTTGGTACAATTTTCCACTTAACTCCAGATAAATTTATATAGTTTTTTTTTTTTTAATTTTTTGGATTTTTTTTTATAATTTGCCCGCGCCAAGGAGGATATGCATACTCTTATACTATTACAGGACACGGGCGTCTGTGAAGGAGAGAGAAAGAAAGAACGATTTAGTGTAGTGGTTTGCAACTTAGATGGTATTAAGTTTCTGTAAACTCCGAGGGTAGCGTCCAGATAACTGGGGAGCTTGTTTGTTTTGCATTTGTCGTTGCTCATGATTCACAGTATTTTTTTTCCGTCCTCCTGATGTCAACATCACGATCAAGTTGCATTTTCAGCCATATGACCGCACTACTGCCAGTGTTATGCCTTCGCTCTAGAGTTGACTTAGCTTTCGCAATTGATCGACTTTTTTATTTATTTCAGACGAAATAAATAGATGATTGTTGATATCAGGATTTGAACCGTGAACCAAGAGCGTGACAAGCGTTAATGTTACCACTACACCACGGCCAGCCTTTAATTTTTAATTTTTTCGTCAATGCCACATTTCTTGTGCTTTTTTGTCGAAGAAACTTTTTAAATTTGTGGACCCCTTGAAAATTCAGCTTTCATTTGATATGTCACATGATGGGGTATAAACTTTTTTTTTTTTTGGGGTACGAAATATTTTGGTGCCGGGTCCTTTGGGGGCATACCAAAAGATCCGGCACCAACATGTTTTTTTTTAAGTTTTGTTCCCATATTCCTTTTGGGTCCACTACCCACTCAAATAGTTTAAAAGTTACAAGCGTGTGACAGACACACGGGCAGATGGGTAAACAGACAGGCAGCGTGTTGAATCTATTAGCTTTCCGTTTATTACATTGTGGTACAAAACACCAAAAATATACTCGTATATAAAAAACAAAGGCCGAGGTGTGAACAAAATTCTGCTGAAGGCGGTTTATAAGTTAATTATTGCTCCTAAATATTTATGGTTTTCTGTAATATAATAAAAACATGTTTTTCTATACAAAGTGGATAGAAAAATGCAACTTTCTTAAGAAAACGATTTTTGTTTTACCAAAGCACGCATCACCATTGTGAATGTTTTTTTTAGCGCAGCAGCTCTCTACACATTTTCCAGTTCGTACTTTAGTATCAGCATTGTGTTCTGGCAGTAAGGGAATTCTTCACAAGGCTGAAGCTATCCATGAAGATTGCAAGGTGTCTTAATAAAAATGACTGCCATTTTGAACATGGATTGACTTATGAAATGCAGTATCTCGTAAACTGTTGGGTTTTTGAAAAATATGTATGACTGCAGAAGAAAAATGTTTATACCCTATCCGGGTTATATTAAGTTTGATACTTAGTTTGTAAAATAGAGAAATAATAATGATAGACCCGATATAAAAGTATACATATTTGTGATCAACATCAAAAGTTGTGTCAATCTAGCCACGGCCGTCCGTCCAACGTTATGTCACCACTTTTTGGGACTTACAGTTTTAGCTAGGAACATGAAATTTAGTATGCTTTCTAGAAGCAGTACAAGTGTAAATATTGTTAAAATGGGCCTATAGACACGCCCACTTTAAAAAAAAAATAAAAAATTTGCAAGAGACTGAAAAATATTGTCTAGATAACATATGTAGACATTGATTTTCTCTACATTTCGTCCATACATTATATATGACCACGTCTACCTTTTTAGGGTATTTTAATAAACAAAAAACATGTATTGCTTTTTTAAAGCTATTCACAGTGATGGTTAAGTCTTATTATGAATATCTCATCAGAATCTGTGAACATCGGTTACAAACTTTTTGCTAAGAAAAAGTCGCACCAACAGTTTTATGAAAACATTTCTTGAAAATCGGATTGTAACGGTCCATGTGTTTACAATCCATCTACTACTTAAAACGAGTTTAAAAAAAAGAATATACAGAAAATTTACAGTCCGTCTGTTACGAAATACGGTTTTTTGATAAATTACCTCCAAACGGTGGGCGTGACTCCATACATTGTATGACAATTTCTAGAGAAATTAGATTTATTTATTTATTTCAACGAAAGTGTGCCAAAGTGGCTGTATACAATGTATTAAAATTAAAATACAACAAAGTAACAAGTAACAAAATAGAAAAAAAATGAAGGCAAGAAAAAATTAATATTTGCGGAAAAGAAGTGCTGGTTTTAGCACGGAAAAAAGTTAGGTTGACAAACTAAGAGATAAGAGATTTAGCAAAACATAATATGAAAACATCAAAATGAAAGTACAATCGAATTAATTTATGAAACAAGTACATTGAGTTAAAAACAAAAAAATACAATTAATAGCTCTACAGGAATTTATTCATTAGGTGACTTTTGAATTTTTTGGCCGGAAGTAAGTTTTCCTCTTGAGTTAGGCCGTTATATAATTTAATGGATCTGTACAGAATAGATGATGTTCCATACCTAGATGTTTTCGGCCATGCATGATGTATATCAGTTCTGTTGCGTGTGTTATAGGTGTGGAATTCGCTTCTATGATTTAGTTGTAGTGCTGAGTAGAATGCTGTTGCCTGTTGAAAGAACGACAAGAAACTCCAATGGGATATCGGTTTGTACAGATGGCTCTAACATATCAGGGGAATCAGGGGCTGGCATCTTCAGTGCTAACCCACCGATTGAACTTGCTATTCACCTAGAACCAGTTGTATCGGTGTTCCAAGCAGAAGTCTATGCAATTATGAAGGCAACCGAAATACTCGCAGAAGACACAAGCGAAGAAAGGCAAATTGACATCTGCTCGGACAGCAAAGCAGCAATTAGCGTGATCACAAACCCCATGTCGAAATCACGATTAGTAAGGGAGTGCAAAACTAAATTGAACTTACTTGCCAGACGCAATAGAGTCCGTCTCACATGGGTACCGGGGCACGAAGGTGTACCGGGTAACGAAAAGGCAGACGAACTAGCAAGGAAAGGAGCAGGCAATACAAAACTGAACCCGGATAGTACAATAGAGGTCCCTCTGACAACTATTAAAACAATAATCAATGAAAAGATACGACAGGAGTTCAATAACTACTGGACGAATCTAGACACGTGCAAAGTGGCTAGATCTGTAATAACCAAACCGAGTAACAACACAGCAAAAAGAGCTCTTAACTCAAGCAGAACACAATTGAGATTGATGGTGGGACTTTTAACAGGGCACATCAATCTCAACAAACATTCATTCAGACTCGGGATAGCTGATACAGCAATCTGTGCCAACTGTAAAGAGGAGGAGGAAGATATAGAACACTTCCTCTGTCACTGCCCCGCTACAGCGAGGCTAAGGCTGAAAATTCTGGGATCTCCAAGGATTCCGGATATTACACACCTCAGTAAGAAAGGAATCGGGGATATACTGGAGTTCGCTAGACGAACACTACGATTCCCCGATCTCTATACGATATAGTTGATACTACACATGATCCCTAGACCTAAATCCTCTCAATACATAATTCCCAAAACACATCACTATTCCTTACAGTTACGCAGATGAGGGGAACACAACGGGCCCAATGGAGGCCTAAGTGAAGAGCATAAGCTCACCCTCTTAAACCAACCAACCAACCAGGATGCTGTTGCCATTATATTGTGGAAGTTGCATAGTAGGTGCAGCTGCACAGTATCTCGAACCAATGGAATCCCAAGTTGTTTGTGCCTTTCGCGAGTTCTTGTGTACTAGTTGTAACGGAAGGGGTTTTTTAATGCCCGGTTTTGCACAAACTGCAGATCATTTATAAGTCCCATACAGCTACCGCCCCATGCATTTATTCCATAGATGAGATGACTATGGAAGAACGAAAAGTATAATGCTTTTTTTAGTCTCATAAGGAAGGTAGTCCTCTATTCTTTTGAAGACTCCAGCAATGGAGGACAATTTTGTTGTTGTTTTATTTATGTGCCCTTAAAAAAGTTCTCGATCAAACCAGATATTTAAATTCATCAACTCTTTGGACAGTTTGCAGCTCATACGTAATATCTAAGTCAATATTGATTTTGCTTAATAGCACTTATTTTGTTTTTTTAATGTTCATGGACAGCTTATGAGAACTCATCCAGTTTCCTAAGTTCCTGATGTCCTCATTCATGTTTATTTGTAGCGCGTTTGTGTTGTTCTCGCTGAAAGCGAGGCAGATGTTATCGGCAAACATGAATAATTTACCTCTGGTGGCAAGTTTACTGATGTCGCTTACACATGTGCAGAAAAGTGTCGGTCCCAGCACACTGCCTTGCGGTACTCCATATTCCATGAATGAGTGAGCGCTTTTTATGCCATTAACTTCAGTAAATTGTGTTCGGTTTGTCAGATATGAATTAAACCACCTGAAGCTATATCCTCGTACTCCCATTGACATGAGTTTTTGTAACAAGATTCGGTGGTCTACTGTATCAAAGGCTTTCGACAAATCCACAAAGAGTAAGGCTACTACCTTTTTTTTGAATCTTTCTGCTCTTGAATGTAGGACACTATGTCTACTAGAGCAGAGTTTGTACTTGACTTTTGTCGAAAACCATATTGCCTTTCAAATGTCAGTTTATGTTTTACTAAGTGTTCTAAGAGCTGTCTATTCACTATTTTTTCTAGTATTTTTGAGATTACAGGAAGAATCGATATAGGACGGTAGTTGTTAAGATCACTTGCTTCTCCTCCTTTGACGATTGGTATTATTCTTCCAATTTTGGGCGGTTCAGGAATATATCCTTCGACAAGCGATTGGTTTATAATCTGGGTAATTGGCTTGTGTAGTTCTTCACAAAGTTGTTTGATGACGTGAGATGATAATCCATCTTTATCCTTCGATTTCGAAGGCTTGAGGTTTTTTATAATGTTATATAGATAGAAAGTGGTTTTCGATAAAATGCATTTAATCCAAAATAGGTTCACTATGGAGAAGGGATTACAATCCCTATCTACTCTATGAACTATCTACTTTGATGAAGCCATTAATTTTGGAAGGGCAGTTATTGGTCAGATCGTTTAAATTATTAAGGAAGTATTCTCCTAAACTGCCTCTTATAATATGGGCAAGGGAAGGACATGCTATGAAGTGAAGATTCTCTCATACGTGTCTTAACCTATTAAAGCCCGGGGTTGGCCTTATTAGCCTATGATTCACTTGTTCCATTGCATAAGAGTGAATCAGGTACTTGACAGATGACATTGGTGCATTGACATTCTCTATACGTCTGCTGTTTGAACCGAGTGAACGCTGTCGGGCTAATTCATTAGCTACACAGATTCCAGGGATATCGCAATGTTCAAGTAATCACCAGATAACGATAATAAAGTATTTAGCTATCTCGTTAATAAGAAAGGCATGGATATAAATTAAAATAAAAATCCCGCTCCTTTTCGTGGTTGAATATTTACAGGATTTTTGTACTAGAGAACTTGGTCGGTTCTTTACGTTAATGATTTTGACGAGAACGCGTATGTGCATTGATATATAAAAGGCATATTTCCTTTAGCCTAGTCGTCCCACTATCGAACTAATTTGTTTCTCTCTACCTCGGAGAAATAACTATAAGTAAACTTAAAATACATTTTTAAAGAAAGTTGTGAAATGACACACAAATCGTCGCGAGAGTATAGCTAAGCTTACTAAAAATTGACAGCCTTGTACCACACTCCAGAAGATTGTGAAGCCATAATGACGGCGCATAGTGGCTCTTGGAAAGTGGAAAACTGAAGAAAGTCAGGTACCTAAGGATATCTGTTGATAGCAACACACCCTTATTCAGAAAAGTTAAAAACTTAAGTTGTAGGTCTCCCTTCAAAGTATCGATTCATCTTTATCGTCCATTTACTGCAGTGTAAGTAATTGGAGTATGCCTCTTCTAAAGTTAAATAGGTACGAGTACACATGTACATTCTAGGCCTTCTGCTTTACAAATTCTTTCCATTAGAAGGTATGAGGTACTATTTATAATAGAAAATTTTCATTTAAGATGGCAGATAAATGTGTCCCTTTCACTTCGTTGACTGCAAATTATAACTGAAAAAATGTCAAACAGCTTTAAGTGCTGAAATGTCAACCTATGCAAATGGTAAATTCATACGACGTCGCACCCTTATTAAGTCCACGAGTTGTTATGAGCATTGCAGGCTCACGTTACTATCCTTCGATAATTTCTTCCCCTTAGTTTTAAAGAGCTCGCTGCAACAACGGTCCTAAGTATCCAATTAAATTCAACTAACGACATTGCCCCCGTCAGCTGTTATTCACCCTACCATTCGAATGTATAATCACATACCACACCTCGTTAGTAAATGCAAATTAATTTATTTTCAAAAAAATAAAATCCCTCAAGCAGATATCGTGATAACAATGTGGGGCGCTTAGAAATGTAAATGCGTTAGGCACATTCTATTATGAAATAACTAATGAATGACTGCAATACTAACTGATGCCGCAACGGCAGCACCGGCGCCAGCAGTACAAATGTCCTACTTTGTGCCAAATTGATGGATATGTAAATTTATTTGGAGCGTTCTACATCGCTCTTTGCGCAAATGTTAAGGTCAGATTGGATTTTAATTCAAATCAATAATTCGTTCATTCGGTCCGACCGGATCCGGTCAGGCCTACCTAAATGCTTAGCTCTATAGCACCCAGAAACCAGGTCCAAGCAGCCTTGGATGTGTCCGCCGAAAACAAATTACCACCCAACGGGTGGTGTGTGTAACGATTTGTAAAGGAAGTGCAACCTATTTCTATTTAAATTTGGATTTTATTTGTGAGGCAATAAATTTTCACTGCGCAAGGATTATGAGTTGAGAGAGATTCGATTTAGCGATAAGAGAATATTATATTTAGCGGGCATCGTAAATCAAGTCGTTTTATTATGTTGTGACATTTCGCTAATGGAATTTTTTTCGAAACCTTCTTGTCATAGCTGTTTGATGGCTAAAAGTTTCTCATTCTCTTGGAAACACGAACTCTTGGAGCTCCATTAAACTCAGGCAAATTTATGCATCATTAACATAACTATACATATTTGATGACAGTTGATCAATGCACAACTACTCAATGCATAAATCCTAGAATCTATATTCCGTTCAAAACCAGTATCCAAGCATGATATTATTTTCGATAAAAATTCAGGCATTCCAACTTTCCTATAACCCATGCTTTTAAATGGTGAAAGTTTTAAATGTGGTTCGAAATATGATTAGACATTTTGTCTCCTCAGCCATTCTCATTACACATCCTTTTGTCGTGCAAGTTAAATACACTCTTGAGAGGTTTTCCTTAAAAGCAATTTAATTCGCATACATACTTTAAAATGAGCAGTATAAAGTTGTTGGCACTATTCCAATCAGTTTGTGACAGAGATGCTTTTTTAAGGGTTTCTAAGTATACCACATACTCGTATGTATGCTCGTCCTATTAAGGATGTCGTAAGGATGAAGACACTCTGATATACCTATATATACTCATATATGTGAGTCGAGGATTTTAAGAAACTAATTTATCTAATCTAAGACAAAGACAAGAACCTTTTTAGACAAAGTCTAAGGGAATCCAACGAACTAGATTTTGCTGAATTTGAAATATTAATAATTGAGGTGGCATAAATAATAATAGAAAATGAAAAATAAGGAAAATGTTCCATGAAGATTTATTCAAGTTGGTAGATCAATACTTTATGCATTGTTACATGTAGAAAGTGGAAAAAGTGACAGGGCGCCGGGTGAATATAGAAAGTAAAAGATGTTGAAATGGTGGATTAAGCCCGCTGGATGGTGGGATTATAGGCACCCTAACTTAGCCTTACCTCCAAAGAAGCACACGTCAACATTTGACACCGTATATTGGAAGCCAGTTGTCGTGGCTTTTTGTTTAAAAAGTTCACCTAGTTTTATTTAGAAGCGGTTAGAGATAGGAGGAAAATACTCATGAGAGGACGTTGTTTAGAGACCTTGATTTCGAGTATATGTATGAACCAAACTTACTTTTTTTTTACTGGAAATGGCCACTTGAAAGTACATAGAAATGCAGTTACATTTCCTGTGAAGATATTTTTTGTAAATTTACGCATTTTGAGGGCACGAATCTGGATTTTATGTCCATCAGCTTAACCACTCTTTTACTGAAAGCCGTAGAGCGCATCTTAGTTAAGCATATAGGCGGTATAATTAAAATATTGTCTTTATCCAAATCATAGCATGGGTGGTTGACAGAAACGGCACTCCATGAAGTGGTGCGTATAATCGAGAAGTCGATTCACTATAAAGAGTACACTTTGGCCACCTTTCTACACATAGAGGGAGTCTTCAACAACGTACACATTGAAGCTATTCAAGAATTGCTTACTGAGTTTACCATTGAGGGGTATCTTAGCCAGTGGATAATCTCTATGTTTAGAACTAGAATCATTCAGGCAACACTAGGAAATAGTCACGTTTGTCAACCACGCCGATCCCAGGGTGGAGTTATCTCACCTCTACTTTCTAATGAATAAAATATTGGTACGACTAGACAAAGAAAGGGTATACGGATGACGAAGTTCCTTTCCGTGATTACCGAAATCATGGAAATAGCTCTAGACAAGGTAGGCCCTTGGGCTACAAGCTGTGGCCTCGGGGTCAACCCGAGCAAAACTAAACTGATGCCATTTACCACGAAAACCAAAATAACCCACTGGACTCTTCCCCGATTAAATGGCAATGCTAATGCTGATTTGGTTACTGCTGTCAGTACAAATGACTCGTACGCTGCTAGTTCTGGTGATGGTGTTACTGAACTTATCGTTGTGGCTAATAATAACAATGCAAAGGTAATCAAGAACAAACGTAACGAAGTAATTTTACGAACAAGTGTGCAAAATAGTGATCTGCATGTTGTTCGTAAATTAAAATGGTTCCACATTTCAAGTTTCCACCCCGACACCACTACAGATGCAATTATTTATCACGATTCGTCAAAGCTAGATGTTGCCTCTCAATGCATTTCATGTTTTAAATTGAGTAAGCTTAAAGATAGTCAGCTGCCACTTAAATTTGTGAATTTTAAATTTGGTGTACCAATTCAATATGCAAAAACTGTTTATGATGGAAATTTTTGGCCGAATGGAGTTAAGATTCGTTCTTTTATTCACGACCCTACGAAAAACTAAGCCCTGTTAATGCTAATTTTGGAAATATACATCAACACCATTTGAATGTTTATTACCACAATGCGAGTGGATGCAGAACAAAGACCTCAGATTTGTTTATTGCGTCTAGCAACAAAGATTATGACGTAATTATAATTACGGAGACCTGGCTCTACAAAGATATCCTGTCAACTGCAATTTTTGACGACTCAATTTATGATGTTTTTTGGAATGATCGCTGTAAATTGGTGGAGGATCGTGGTGGTGGTGGAGTACTGGCCGCTGTTCAGTTAACGTTTTCCAGCAAAAAGATTCCATTACCAAATTTAAATGCTGACCAAATCTGCTTTTCGGTTGATGTCGGAAGTACTAAATTTATTTATATTGTTACTTATATACCATCTGGTAATAGATTGGATACTTATGAAAATTGCATTGAGAACTTTGAATTTGTAAGCCATTATTGTTCTGAAGATAATATCTTATGTGCTCTAGGAGATTTTAATATTGGTGATATTTTTAATAAAAAGATATTCAATCTATCGCTAGCGTTGGGTTTATTTCTTGATGATTGGAAGATCTCCTTTTTGGTGCCTATCTTTAAATCTGGCTCTAAAAATGACGTCGAAAACTATAGAGGTATTTTCAAACTTTCCGCTATACCAAAGCTTTTTGAATGCATTGTAAAAAGTAAAATAGATTTTCACATTAAAGTGCATATATCAGAGTTTCAACATGGTTTTGTTTCAGGTCGTTCAACAACATCTAATCTAGTCCATTTTACATCTTTTGTCATTAATGCTCTTGAAAGCGGATGTCAGGTGGACGCTGTTTACACGGACTTTAGTAAGGCTTTTGATTCTGTGAACCATGTTTTGCTGATAAAGAAGCTAGAAAATTTTGGATTTCATTCAGTAATGTTGAAGTGGATTTCATCATTTTTAATTGGTAGGTTTCAGAAGGTCTGTCTTGATAACAATTATTCAAGATTAATCTCTTGCACTTCTGGGGTTCCACAAGGAAGCCATCTTGGGCCCCTCCTTTTCATTATATTTATTGATGATATTGTTCAACAATTCAAATTTTGTCACTGCTTAATGTACGCTAATGATCTTAAAATATTTTTAAAAATTAAAGGCTTAGATGATTGCATAAAAATCCAAATGGACCTTAACAATCTATCGACTTGGTGTGTTAATAATGGTTTAAAGTTAAATGTTGGAAAATGCTTTGCTATCTCTTTCACAAGATCTCATATGCAACATTTGTTTAATTATTGCATTGAACTCATGCCCTTAATAAGAGGTAAACAAATAAAAGATCTCGGCGTATTCATTGATACAAAACAAACCTTTGTTTCTCATATCGAACACATAGTTGCGAAGGCTAATTCACTAGCTGGGTTTATTAAAAGAAACTCGAAAGTTTTCTCTGATCCTCATACTTTTTTATCGCTCTTTATTGCCCTAGTCAGGTCTGTTCTGGAATACGCTGATGTTGTTTGGAATCCAAACTATTTGACCTATTCAGACCGTATTG
Organism: Pocota personata; assembly: GCA_963082735.1. Taxonomy (NCBI): domain Eukaryota; kingdom Metazoa; phylum Arthropoda; class Insecta; order Diptera; family Syrphidae; genus Pocota; species Pocota personata. Next base: position 58,357,649 of record OY720431.1, read on the forward strand.
AAAAAGTGCAGAGGCGCTTTACAAAATATATCTTTTTTAAAATGCGTTGGAATTTTGAACCATCTTATAAAGCTAGATGTCTACTTTTACGTTTAATGCCACTTAGTGCAAGAAGGCGTGCACATGACATCATATTTGTGAGAGACGTCCTGTGTTCCCGTTTTAATAGTCCTTTACTTTTATCTATGTTCCCAATTTATGCTCCGGAGAGGGTATTAAGGGATCGTCATATCTTTTATCTAATGGAGCATAGAACAAACTATGGTCGAAATGAGCCAATCTCTAGATCTCTGAATTCATTTAATGAAATTAGTAGACATATTGATTTTCATATTTCGAGAGAGCGATTCAAAGACATTTTATTCAGTTTGCTTTCAAACTAAATTAGTATTGTTTAAATTTTTATTTTCATTACACTTACTGTGCATTTTATATTAAATTAATTTTACATATGATTTCTTAAATTCAATTATACGTTCGTAATCTGTAAGCTAAGCTTGTTGATGAAATAAATAAATAAATAAATAAATAAATATCTAGGGGTCATCTTAGATCTAAAGCTTAACTGGAAAACAAGCATAGAACAACGACTTAGGAAAGCATGTATAGTTTTCTATGTCTGTAATAAAACCTTTGGTAAGAAATGGGGACTTTAACTGAAGTTGACTTAATAGAAGCACATAGCCGTAGTTCGCCCAATTTTCAGGTACAGATCGCTAGCATGGTGGCCCGCGACGAGTAGAGGCTACAATATAACCAAACTGAAAAGCCTTCAAAGAACAGCATTTATAGGCATTACAAGCGCCCTGCGGTCGGCCTCAACAGATGCTCCGTGCAACTTGGAAGTAGAACCTCCGTTTAGTGCGGCGGGCAGGCGTTCACACGGAAGCCACTATATTTTTCAAATCCGTGCAGCTGTTGGGGTATGCTGACGATAGACAATAGATATTATCGCGGGCTCCCAACGTGCCGTTATTGAAGCATTTACGGCGATTGAAGAAGAGGCTAGACGAGTTGGTCTTGAGATCAATGGGAGTAAATCGAAGTATATGCTGTTGACCAGAAACAACTCCGTCGTACACCGCATTGGCAAAATGTCACTATCGACAGCCACAATTTTGAGGTAGTAAAGGAGTTTACCAACTTTGGGTCAAACGTGAACTTCACAAATGACACCCTGGTGGAGATTCGGCGCAGGATAACCGTTGCTACTTCGGCCTTTCTAAACATTGATCTTGCCAGTCGTGCTTTACGGAGCCAAAAGCTGGACAGTCTTGCCAACTGGAAGCAGCGAGCCCGGGACCAATGACAGAGGAACAATCGGTGAACTGGCCAGACGAAGCTAATCTTTTATATCAATGCATTTTTTCGAAAACCTAACCGTTTACGAGATATCGAAGAAAAAAGCTCCCGACTGCTATTCAGGCTGTAATGGACTTACAAATTGGTGGCCATTTTGATTAAGATATTTAATAGCCCAACATCCTATTTATACATCAGTTTGTCTTATCACGTAATTTTTTACTCTTGACTATTTAGTGTGTTCTTAATATCACCTCCCCATGAGCCCGGAAAAATTGATTAACCAACAAATACAAGTGTCATCAAAATCGGTTCATAATAGAAATTGTTGAAAAAATTGTTAACCTGCATAACTCCCGCACAATACATGCAGAAAAAAAGTGGTCAGATGCCTAGAAATTCGAACTATTATCCCATATATCGTTTTCTTATAATTCTTCTTAATTCTGAATTATTGAACCGATTTTAGTGAATTTTATTTTTGGTTATAGGACTTTTTCGGGCAGACCTGATTTCGGTCTCTTTTTTCGGCTGTGTAACTTACAAAAGAAATGTGATATCCCGCAAACCAATTGGAATATCAAAATCAGATTCAGTTTACGTTATGAATTTCAAATTTTCGAGTACCTGTTTTGGAAAGGCGGGGTAAGGGATACCCATTTCTTTCAGACAAAAGAAAATATTTTTGGATTGCGCTCAATCAACTTTTTTTTAACAATATATCGCATTCCTATACTAAAACAAATAAATAAATATATTGGTGCTAACGCGAATGATAGGGACCCGTATCCGTTCCCGAAGGCATTTTTTGTCGATTGAGAGAAGCTTCGCATGATTATTTTATTTTAGAATGTTTATTAGACGTTCGCGAGAGGTGAGACCGTGAAAAAACTTTTTGGTATATTCAGTGGCTTGAGTCTTCTGCTCAGTGATCACGCTATACTGGAGCGACCTCGAAAATAACAGTTTTTTTTTTTTTGAAAATGCTAGTTGTATGATTGTCTTCGGGCCATTGTTTTACATGACTTGTTTAAAAATTGTGCATATAGCTTTTACCGTTTATGAGCTAGAAGATGGTGACAGACAGACGTATAGACGGACACACACGCTACGGTTCTGTGCTGTATTTACAGAAACCTTAAAAAAAAAATCGATTATACGAAGTATTAGAAACACACACACTCAAACCCGTTCACTGCTTCATTACGCCATTGGCTTGAATGCATACTTTGTATTGATTTGGCGTTTTTGTACCGAATCGCGTGAGTTCAGCACGGTGTTCTTTCATCATCTGTCTGTACGCCTGCCACAGGCATGTAACTTTTGAACTAAGAGACCTGAAATTGCACAGGATAGTACTCGTAAGCATCGTACGTAATAATAACCCAATAACAAAATAAGACTCAAAAATATCCCAATGCCGATGTAAACCACCCGTTTTTAGTGGGGCTTTCTTCAAAAATCCGTTTTTTAAAGCTTACACGATGGTGAACCTTAATCTCATCAGAATTCTTGAATTTGGTTTGTAAATTCTGATAGCCAAGTCCAATAAATTTATAAATTCTAATAAAATCTGTGAAACATGAAAGAATTAATAACTTAGTAGGAAGATGCCATTGTATTCGACAGTAAAATCTCCATAATTGGGACACCGATGGAACCAGTCCCTTCATATCCCTATTCGAAAGCAAAGTGAAACTATCTAACCTTTTAGATAGTTTTGTATACAAATGATGAATAAAAACTACACTATGCCACACAAAATGATATTATTCAATAAAAATTAATAAACATTTCTCGTTCACAGAAATATAACGAAAATAATATGAAATAGGAGTTCGTTTGTAGACAGATAGATTAAAATTTTAAATTGGAACTCGACGCGATGCAACTGTAAACTTTACATCTGAAACTTTACTGTCCCAATTAGAGAAGTCATAATTAACGACTTTTGTGTCTTGTGTCCCAATGGGGAGGTGCGATCCGATTGTAGAAGTTCTATGGAAGTATAAAATAAAGAAATTTACTCTCCCTTTTATGAGGTGTCCCGATTACAAAGGGTAAGCGAAAGGGATGACCGAGTTGGGAGGTTGGTTTTACTGTATTTATAATGTGGATAATTCGGGGGTAATATACGGTTCATTTTATATCTGTTGCAACTTTACTGCATCAGCAGTTTCAAGGCGCCCGAACCGACAAAAGAATCTGTTCTTGCTTTCTTATATTCTTAGACTACCTGTTTCAGTTGGTGGCTGAGAAGATAGATCCAGTCAGATCCTCAGAGGTTCAGAAAGCTTTCGAATATATTATTTTTTTTTTATATAATTTGCACGTGTTAAAGGGGATATGAATACCCTTATACTAATTTTTTAAAACACGTGCGTTTTTGCGGAAAGGGGAAGAGACAGAGAGAAAGACAGAGTAGTGTGGTTTGAAACTCAGGTGGTGTTAAGTTTCTGTAAACTCCAAGAGTGGTTGTCCAGATAACTGGGGAGTATTTTGTTTGTTTTCGCTATTATTTTCGTTGCTTATGATTCACAGTATTTTTTTCCGTCCTCCTGATGTCATCATCACGATCAAGTTGCACTTTAAACACTGACCACCCTACTGCCAGTGTTATGCCTTCACAGTAGAGTTGACTTAGCTTTCACAATTGATCGACTTTTTTATTTATTTCATGCGAAATAAATAGATGATTCTTGACATCAGGATTCGAACCGTGACCCAAGACCGTGACAAGCGATGATGTTACCACTACACCATGGCCACCCACTTAAAACTCAAAAATAAGATGACCGAACAATCGAGGTATGTATACAGAGTATAAGATGAAAGTTGTGAAAGATAATAGACTCCTAAGTGTTCGGTTCTTTTTTTTTGCGTTGGAATATGGAAATCTTTTAAAGGCGAATCTGAGCCCATTCGCAGTAACAGTGTGGGTTTTCCATCCATTAAACTCACCTCCCCTCCTACCCATGGACCTTCCGGCACTGCCGTCAAGCATATCATCGCTGCTACTGCGTGCATTATGTCGTCGATCCGGTTTTCTCTGCTCCTTCATAATGTTTGCAACAGTGTCGCTAACTGCTTCTCAAAGCCCTTCCCTGCTCATCACCTGTCTGGGGTTAGGTCCTCACCCAGTTTGTTCATCGTAGACATCCATTGTCCACATCATGCTCCAGCATAATGTGTTCCGCATTGTCGACTGCTTCCGTGTACGTTGGCAATAGGGGTTGTGTAGAGAACATATAATAATGGTCCCAGAACAGATCCTTGAGGTTCTCGTTCAGAGTATGTTTGAAGTTTGGTTCTTAAACTTCACGTCAAAATGGCGGTCCGATTGGTAGCTCTTTGTTATCAGGTAATGGTCTGGTGGAAGTAGAGTGGGAAGTTTATGTAATAACCCCTTATGCCAAACCATGTCGAATGCTTTAGCTACGTCTATAAATACTCCAGTGCAGTACTTCTTTTCTTCAAAGCCGGTTTTGATTTTATTTACTACCCTGTGGACTTGTTGGATAGTTTAGTGCTATTTGTGAAAACCGAATTGGTGGTCAGGCATCGAATTGTTATTAGTCAGGATTGGATTCAGTCGATCGTAAAAGAATTTTTCGAAATTTTTTCCCAATATGGGAAGTAAGCTTATCGGTCTCTAGAATGATGTGGATTTTGCATCTTTACCAGGTTTTAATACTTCTATTATTTGAGGAACTTTCCAAGTCTTGGTAAAGTATTTTAATCGGATTAGTGTATTAAAACTGTTTCTTATTTTTCTCTTAGTATTTTACCATTTATGGAGTCATATCCTGGCGCTTTCTTATGATCAATCCTTTTCTTAATGCAGTGTTCAATTTTGGTTGATTTTATTTCCTTTATCCTTAGATTGCTGGTGATTATGTCACGATGGTCTTTTCATTGCTGAAAACTTCTTCAAAGTGCTTAGCAAAAGTATCAGCTTTGTCTGGATTCGTCCTAGCCCACGTTCCGTCTGGTTTCCTTAGTGCTGGCTGATAAGTTATCTTGTTTTTAAGACTTCTTTTTGCTTTCCATAATGAGTAATTAGTTTCTGAAGCCAAGGAGAAATGTTGTAACTTGTGTATTTTGAGTCAGTTTCAGACATGCTTTAGTTTACTTCTTTTAGTCTTCTGGTGACCCACTGGTCTGCCATTGTTTCCTGAGTTTTCTTTTATCTTCATATTATGTCGTCGTATGTTAGATGGAGTAAAATGTTTAACTTCTTTTTGGCTGATTACAGGTGTCGTTTTAATGGCTGCTTCATTAACTGATTCATTAAATTGGATTATTGTCCGTTCAACGTCGTTTTGGGATTTTAATGGTACGTGTTTCATGAGTTGTCGAAAGGATTTCCAATCCCTTTTACGATTATAGAGGTGGTGCGGTCTAGGAGTAGCTGTTATTTCAGATGCATATTGAAAATGTTTAAGCGAGTGGATCGATGAGAGTTCAAATCGAGATTTCATCGTCAGTTCTTTCAAAAGAATGTTTTTGAGTATCCAGAAATCAATTAGATCGGGGCATTTGTTTGGGTCAGTAGGCCAGTATATAGGTTCGCCAGTACTCAGATATTTGCAGTTGTGTTTGTAGATAGCTTTAAGTAAAGTTTTTCCTTTTGTGTTCGATATCGTCGAATCCCAGTCCATATGTTTAGCGTTGAAATCACCTGCTGCTACAAAACTTTGCCTAGTGATTTAATAAAACCGTCATTTTGTGCACTAGTTATATTATATTTAGGAGGGCAAAAAAACACAAATACATAGTGCTTGTCGTAGAAGGCAACTAAGAGGAAAATCACATCTAGGCAATTTTAAAATATCCAGCCTACTAGCGGCACATATACCATCTTAAAACTGTCCCGCAAGTGTGCATGCGAATTCGTGGGTTGACACGACTAGAGATCAACGATGTTGTAAAAGTTCAAACATAAATAAAAAATCAGGAGCATGCACGTGTTAAAATCCAAAAAAAAAAAAAATCAATAAACGCTTAAACCCTAGCATTATGGAAAAGTACGCCAAAAAGAAAAATACTACCCCGCCAGGCACTTCCAATGTTACGCATGGTTGTGAACCTGGGACGAGCAGAAATGCTCAGAACAGAGCTATTCAGTTTCCGGGGGATAGCAAATTAATGCAACAGCTTAGGCGTAACCTAAGAGTCGCGAGTTGGAACCTTGGAGGTATGAGTGGTCACAGCTACGAGCTTGAGGAAATGATGATTAGAAGGAGAGTGAACATCTTTTGTGTACAAGAAACGAAATGGCGAAACACCGGGAATTGGGCGCGTTTCGTGGACGTTACGACAAAAGCTTACAAGATGTTCTACTATGGATCGGAATAACGTAAAAACGGAATTGCTATCATCCTCGCGGCAGAGCTACTTGGCAACATATTGACCATTTGAAAGTCCAGTGACCTCTCAAATTGGTGATACAGGGTGAGGCATATTGTAAGCGCATATGCTCCCCATATGCGAACAGAGAGAAGAAGATGCATTCTGGCTGGATTTTCACAACCTGATCAAAAACATCCCAAAAGAAGAGCTTTTGTTTGTTGACGGAGATTTGAAAGGACATGTCGGGAAGACAAACGAAGACAATGAAGACTGCCATGTAGGACTGGGGTACGGCACGAGAAATTCTCCAGGTGAAGACATCCTAAGCGTGTGCAAGTCATACGGTCATATCATGCTAAATACCATGTTCGTCAAACAAAGCCGGCACCTGATCACTTACAGCAGTAGCGGAAATGAAACCCAGTTTGACTACCATTTAGTAGCCAGTTTCATGAAGCCCTGGATTAAAGATTGCAAAGAGATCCTGGGAGGGATGATCGCCCAACAACACCGTCTCCTTCTGACAGAAATTTTTATGGAGGGGAAGAAAACAAATAAGCAAACAAAGGTGGCTGAGAAAATCAATTAGTACAAGCTGGACAAAGGAAAAGGTGAAGCTTTTGTTACCAGCATGAACAATTACCTCTTTACCATCATCGATGAGGTCAGTGATGAGGAGTGCAGAGCACAAAATATGTGGGATTTCCAACAGCGATCTTTCTTGGAGAAAGAGTCGAAAGGCCAACACGCCAAAGAAACATGGCGGTGAACAGATAAAGCTAAAGTAGTGATAGGGGAAAAGAAAACGACTTTCAAGGCTTGGGCAAAGTGCTCTTCTGCTAATAGAGATGAAAAAGCTCGCCTTAAAGTGATAGATGTTGCAAAGGACTCGCGAAGAAGAAGTGCGCCCAATTTCAAGCAAAAAGTATGGAAGGCCTCTATCGGGAGTTGGAGGAAATATCGTCTTCGGCGTCTGATAGAACAAGGGAATAACTATCTTCAAAATAGCCACCCAGAGAAGAAGAAATACTCAGGAGATTCGTTCCCAAAGTTCATTAACAATGCTCAAGGTCAGCTTCTTTTGGAAGACGATAAAATTCTTCACAGATGGCGACAGTATTGTGAAAGACTTCTGAACGAACAGTTTCCTCGGATATTTAAGGTCATTACATATGAAATTGCCGACCTACCGGTCATTCCTAAAGTGATCGTTGTGGCGTGTAGTTGTGCAGAGAAATTGAAAATAAAGTTTTTTTTTTTAAAAAAAAAGAGCAGTTTAATCTTTCTAACGGTACAATTTAATTTACGCTATTAGCTCATTGAGTTGACTTTTTTCCTTACATAGAAAATGCTTTCACCAACAAATTTAAGGGCAATTTTTTTTTTTCAATTTAAAAAAATCATGAACGCAGCCGCAGCGACTAGAGAAATTAACGGTGCTTTTGGTTTAGGTACGTGTAGTGAGAGAACTGTTCGAAACTAGTTTACCAAGTTTAGCGAGGGAGATTTTTCGCTCGAAAATTTGCCAAGGGGTAGACCAGAGAATGTCATTAATAATGAAGAACTTGCAGCAGCTGTTGAAGAAAATCCAGCTACGACTGTTCTTAGCCTTGCTACAAGGTTCAAAGTGTCAACTGCAACCACAAGTCACCATCTTTCCGCCATCTAAAAGGTAAAAAAACTAGAGAGATAGGTGCCCCACGTCCTAACACCAGCGAATATGCTACGACGTTTGGAGGTTGCAATATCTTTGACCAACAGACACCGTATGGATCTTTTTTGCATCGCATCGTCACCTGCGACGAAAAGTGGATCCTATACGATAATCGGAAGAAGTCGGGAGAATGGGTAGACGTTGATGAGCTTCCCAGTGGACTTGGCAAGGCAGACATACACCCCAAAAAGGTAATGGCGACAGTATGGTGGACGAGTGAGGGAGTTGTCCATTATTCATTTCTCAAATGCGGAGAAACAATCACGGCCGAGTAGTACTGTAGAGAAATCGACATAATGCACAACAAATTGCTCCAAAAACAGCTGTCACTGGTAAATAGGTATGGTCCCATACTGCTGCATGACAACGCAAGACCACATACCGCACATTCGAAGTACTTCCTAAGAAGAAAAACGGTTGGGCCAGACGAGATACCCTCTGAGTTCTGGAAAAAGATGGGAGACTTCGGTTCCAGATGGCTCATGGTTCTTATCTCCAAACTTATGAGCGGTGATCCAATGCCTAATTAGTAGAGAGAAAGTTATCTTCTTCCTTTGCACAAAGGAAAGGGCGATACGCGAAACTGCAATAACTACCGTTCTGTCAAGATGATGTCACACACCATGAAGAGCGGGTATGAGATGACCGATGCGGGTTTGTCTCGGGTAAATCAACAACAGATGCAATCCAAAGTATAAGGATCAAAATGGAAAAACATCTTGATTCCCGCAGGAGTCACCGAAGAGTTCCCAATCAAAGTCGCTGTACACCAGGGAAGTGTCCTCAGTCCTTTGCTATTTATTGCAGTCCTTGCAATAGGCGTCATTACTGGACACTGTCTAATAGGCAAGCATGCAACATGGCTTGGCGTCTTCTCAAACGATTTCTGAAGAAGCTGCATGGACGAGGAGGAGTAGGAGACCATTCGGGACCTTCTTTGCACCTGCCCAGCTCTCTCCCGAAGAAGGAAACTCCAGTTAGGAGCCTTTTATTTCAACGACCCGAATGATCTGAATAAAATAGACGTTAAGGAACTTCTACGCTTCATCAGAAGTAGGCTAGAGGGCGCTTCCCAAACCCATGTACAATAGTATCACAATGGACCTATTACTGGTCTAAGTGTGTTGGCTTTTTGCTGACAGTCACCTCAACCTAACCTAACCTACAAGTTGACAAGAAAGGTCTGTTAACACACATGTGAGTTATGTTATACAATTTTTTTGTTGTTTTCAGCTATTTCAACCTCGCCAGAGAATAGGGGGAGGGGTTTTCTTGTATTTTTTTGAAGGATGTTGTGTATGTTCTTTACATTATGACCCTTCTCTTCCAGGTCGTGTGCATGTTTCGTAGTATCACTCTGAATTCTTTTTCTTCTTAGTAGCAAGTTCAAGCACTCTAAATTCAGAGTACATAATTCATATATTCATTCATTCAACGCACCTTGAATCTAGATCCAGTAATAAGATCAAAATATACTTATTTACGGCACCTTTTCAACATATTTGTTGACACCTAATTTTGTGTTCGACATTGGCGTTTCAACGTGCTCAGCCTTTCATTCAAGTTCACTCCTTAAAGATGCTCCCACATGGTGAGACCCATAAAAGAAAGAATAAACAATCAATTTACGAAAAAAATTACACACATTTCCCTTCCTCATTACAATCTCAAGAATTCGCTATTTTTTGATTTTTTTTTTTTTAATTAAGTAATAAAAAAGTTTCACAGGCGCCACCTCACAAAAGAACCGGGAAATTTCCGATAAAATTACAAAAACCAAAAACAAAAGGCATTTTAATGAAAATTCAAACAAACAACCCACCTCAGAAGATGCCGTACCACTGGAATAACTAAATATGTTAATGACGTCGATTCGCGAAATGAGTTTTTTTTTTTCCTCAAGCAGGAGAGCTACGTCAACAACTAATATATAAATATTTATGTGTGCCTAGTTTATATACCAAAAAAACGCCGGCTTGTTGTGAAGCGAAATATTTTTTATTTCCTGGCAAAAAGCCAAAGAAACACTTTGCATGCGTTATAAATGAGTACTTTTACGAGTATATTGAAATGTTTGAAAAAAAGGGAATCCAACAATGGTGATGTCACCCAGGCTTGTAAGAGATTTTCAAGCCGATTCTTCTGGGAACGAGGTTCTATTGAAATGCAAATTGTCCTTATTAGATTGCACTTTTTTGGTTTATTGTGATTTTAATGTAGCCTCTCTGCAGCTTCTGAGCAGCAGCAGCAACATACTTCAATTGTGACGGTACATAGCAGAAGAAAACAGAACTAATAATAATATTAAAGGTCGGAGTTAAGAATACTTCTGAAGTATAGCACGCTTGTCGTAGGAGGCTACTAAAATTCAACCAACTCTGAGCGATGCTGTCGGGAACACTTTATGGTGTCAGAAGGGCCGTCCAAGACAGTAATTGATGGCAAAAATTGTGCAGCATCCTGGTCAGCGTCTGATCCTCGAGGGGCGGTTGCTACACTGTTAAACATAAGCATAAAAACAAACAATACAGGGCCGCTGCCTGGAGAGCACCAGTTCGCCATGTCTACAGCCATGTCCACAGCAGGTGATGGACATGATACTCGTATTATGAGAGCACTTCAGTCCCTGGAAATGGAATGGGAGATATAGAGCAATCGACATCGCCAGCTTCTTCTTCTCCCGGCTCGTGTACTTATAGGGAAACTGGGCTAATTTTGGTGGGGGTGAAAGCCCCCATTTAATTGGCTTACTACAAGCTACAACTAACTTAAAACTAAAACTTAAAACTACAAATTAAAACTAAGACTTAAAGCTAAGGAGAATGGTGAAGGAGTTCGGCTTTGAGGCAGGGAGTGCTGAGGTTAAAATCAAAATGGGAGAGATTTGAGTTCACTTTTCTCGCAGCATGTGGGAAATTGATTCATTAGATCCATATGAAGTGCTGTGGGATGGTAGATATAAAAGACGAGGGCATTGTAAATTCCGTGGTTTGGTACTGAAGAAAATTGAGTTATAAAGAGATGCGCAATCGACAAAGCCTGAAAGAAGTCGTTGAATGAAAAGAATGTCTGCAACATCTCTGCGTTTCTCTAGGGTACTCAGGTTGATGAGGTTGAGGTGGTCTTGATAGGGAGGCAAGATAAATGGGTCGTTCCAAGGAAGACCTCGAAAGGCAAATCGAAGAAAACGACGTTGAATATTCTCGATTCTGGTCACATGAACTTGCTGAAAGGCTGACCACGCTTGACTGGCTTATTCAATGTAGAGGGATCTGGTCACGTAAGAGTCGGAGAATTCTTTTGACCATCGTTTGACAAAGCCAAGTGATGAGTTAGCTTTACGAATTATCTCATCAATATATGAACGGAAATTTAGTTCCCTATCGTACAATATACCAAGATCGCGGAGAGATTGAACGATGGATATAGGTTGACCATGGAGAAGGTAAAGGCGGGCGGAGGACACTTGGTGCTTACATGATAAGGTAATGGATTGATATTTGGCGATATTGAGCTCTAAGCGATTTTGTAGGCACCAGTTTGAAAAACTATCCAGGTCTTGTTGAAGAGATGGCTTTGAAAAATTTGGTATCATCAGCGTACAGAGTGAGGGAAGAGTGTTTAATAACTCTCTCAACATCGTTTATGGTTAGATTGAAGAGAAGGGGACCTAGATGGCTGCCTTGCGGAATACCATAGGTGGCCAAAAAGGGAGTCGATAGGAAGGATCTGAAGCGAACTCTGTAAGAACGGTTTCCCAGGTAAGAAGATATCCATTTTAACAATATGGGTTCGAAACCGAGGGTAGGCAATTTGAAGAGGATTAAGTTATGAGACATCTTATCAAAAGCCTTACTAAAATCAGTTGCAATAACATCGACTTTTTTGCCATTCAAGGCAAACAGAAGGACACGAATTCGACTAAGTTAGTGGTAGAAAAGTTTGGGTAGATGAGAAAGTTTAGCAATGGGGCGATAGTTTGTTACTTCGTGGGGATGAAGATGAAGTTTTATGGCGAGAAAAGAGGACATAAAGAGAAATAGAATTAAATACTTCTCTAAGAGGAATAGCTCCATGCATTCGATGGACACGTGAAATGACTACAGACATAATTAGAACATTCTACCGTGTAAACAGATGCGAAGATATTCCATTCCTAGGCTATCGACAACAACTTTTTCAACAACTAACTCGGATTTACCCCAACTTAGATATTACGGAACAGAACATCGGTAACAAATGAAGAAAATGCAGAAAACGATGAAATCGGAGAAGAAAATGATAAAATATATGAAGAAACGAACGAATCGCATGCTACTATAGGAGCACAATTCATTGAACCGACGTCACACCCAAGTAACTCTTTTAACATACCAGACAATATTACCACACATTTCTATAATCTGATCGAATTATATCAAAATACTGAAGCCGAATATACTCGTAGGCTCAATATACCGATACTGAAAAACATAAGAGCGGCGAAAGAAATAATTAACTCATTACTCGAATACTCACAGGAGCCTAGATGGTATAAAGGGCGATCAGATAGCAATGATAATTTTTTTAGTTGCTATTTTTCAGCAGCTGTCAAAGTTACCAATGATATCCAGCTGTCAAAATATTTATTGAAATTTGTTATTTCATCATGCATCGTTTGACGCTAGTACGAGTAAATACGCAACGTGAATTTTGTCGTGAGGTCGGTCGTCATCATGCGCATTCAATTCGTCGTACTGTGGAAAAGTTTGAGCGTGAGTACACTCTTTTGGACCTTAAGCCACCAACCAGACAGAGATCGGTGCGAAGTGAAGAAAACATAGCCGCCGTAGCGGCCAGTATCGAAGAAGACCCAGAAATGCAGATTTGGCGCCGATCAGCTGTATCGGGCATCGCCAGGCTTATTTTGGGGTCGGGTTTGGGCCGGCGCTGGAAATGTTGGCCGGAGATCCGGATTTTGGCCAAAAAATCGTCTTCTCGAACGAGGCCCATTTTTGGCTCAGCGGCTATGTCAACAAGCAAAATTTTCATTATTGGAACGACCACAATCCACAAAGATTGAATGTTTGGTGCGATTATTTTCTCTGCGGCTACGTCAAGTTCTTAGTCTACGCAAACAAGCCAATCACTTTGGATGAGCTCGAGGCCAACATTCGAGACGCTTTGCCGGAATAACGCCGCACATATTGGACCGAGTCATCAAAAATTGGACCGCCCGCTTGAAGCACTGTCAGCGAAGCCGAAGCTGCCATTTAAAAGATGTGCTATTCCATACATAATGGCATGAATACAGCTTCAAAATAGAGCAAGAATCAATTTGATATCTCACATCGTTGTTGTTTTATTTAAATTTCTTTTCCTATTGTTCTTGTCTAGTCACCCTATACATCTGGCATTATACTGTGCCGCCACAACAATTATTACCCTCAATGGTCGGCGAACTTTCGGTAATAAATCAAAGCCTGCTCCACGGTGGATGCAAAGACTGGAGCGAAGAATATATGTATGAGTTCCGATCAAAATTAGATATTATTGATAAGTATCTTCGAGGAATTCGGTCGAGGAAAATAATAAGGAAGGTATCCGAGTTAGCAACCGAAGTAGGCAATGATAATGCAGTCGTCCAGTGCTAGGTATTTAAGAGTTATCCTAAATCCTAAGGTAACTGGAAGCTAAATATAGAACAACGGGTGAAGAAGGTATGTATATCCTTCTACGCATGTAACAAAACATTCAGCAAAAAATGGGGCCTGCAACCAAAATTGACTCTATGGATGCACACAGCCGTGGTGATTCTTACGTATGGGTCAATAGTATGGTGGCGGGCTCTAAAGAAGGCCTATAATATAACCAAACTTAACAAGGTGCAAAGAACAGCATGCATAGGCACTACAGGTGCTCTACGGTCTACCCCGTCAGATGCTCTAATAGTCCTTCTGCATCTTTTACCTCTAGACCCACACATAACAAACATAGCGCGATCAAACTCAGAGAGTCTGGGTGCTAGACAGCGAAACCCTACGGGCATTGTAATATACTGGACTCTCTACGGAGAGAACTCGTATCGCCCCCAATTGACTACATTATCCCCAAAAAGAATTTCCTTTAGATCCTTTAGATTTCCAATTTTCCAGGCGGAATTACCCGCTATCCACGAAGCCTGTCGCCAGATAAAATTACACACAAATATAACGCCAAGGCAAAAGATTGCCATACTCATTGAGAGTCAAACTGTTATCAAAGCCATCGCCTCGATCACTATATCCTCTGAACTGATGTTAGAATGCCGAAATTCAAAGTAACCCTGATCTGGGTTCCAGGACATAGTAACGTTTATTAAAACGAACTTGCTGATGAACTGGCCAGACAAATCTCAACCCTCCACCGCACACTTGCGGAATCAGTCCACATTTCGCTTGGAGCGGTCAAAGCAATATTCCTTAAAAAAGCCAACCTCAGATGGACTTGGCTAACAAACTGTGTCATATGCAGAAGGATGTGGCCAGGCTACAACAAAATTAAAACAATCGACTTCCTCAATAGAACGCGTAAAGACGTCGCCACATTAACAGCGATCACTACATTTCACTGGCTTATAGGAAACTCACACAGTCGAACTAGGTATCCCACACATCACACACTATCGCAGTTGCAATGTCGCAACTGAAAAAGAAACCTTTACCCACTATTTATGCGCCTGTCCGGCACTAGTTAGGGCCAGGCAACGAGCATTAGGAAAACCCTTCTTCAATTCCCTAGAGGAAGTCTCAGAGAAAACATGTTCATGTACATGTTCCAACTGCGGCACTTCCTGAACGCGTGGACAACATTGTCACCGCCTTCGTGTCCTTCCATTTTATAACACATACTTGTCCATCACTTCGTACCTTTTCATCCCATGCACCTCTTGCGAGTTCCTTGTCCGCCTTCATTTTCTTAGAAACTGGTCAAATTCGATTGGTCATCACAGTTCCAGTTAGGAATATTGCTTTTTTGCTGTTGTTAAGATAGGTACTCTGCGAGTTTTAAACTTGGAAAAAACCTATCGGTATATAAAACACAGGTATCAGTGATTGTTCTGAACAATAGTTTTACAATTCCTGCGCCCAGTCCCAGTTCGGTCATGACTTCTCTTGGTATGGTACTGGAGCCAACATAAACTTCAAAGTCTAGTACCAAGCCATCTCTGTCCGCCAAAACAAAGTTTTTCAATCCCAATGGGTTTGGTTTTGAAGGTTCATACAGTCGGCACTCACAGCGACCAGAAAACGGAATAATCTGCTCGTCAATGGTCATGTGCTGTGATCTTGGAAGGCTCTGACATTTTTTAAGAACACAATTATAACTGGCCTCAACTTCCAAAGCTTATCATTGGTGTCTGGACGATCGGCAGTATTGTCAACAAAATTAAGATAATTTCTCATTTCGAAAAAGCGATCTCTGGAGATTGAGTCGCTAAAGAGGGGTATACACAAGTCCCTATTCCAGTAGAGTCTGGCTTGAGGATATTTAAGGGTTCCCATCATTATTTGGATTCCTGCGAATCTAATTACCTCCTTGTAAACTGTGTTAATAGATCTAAGGTCTCGCTTCTGTGCAGAGTACAGGTTTGTTTGCTCTGCCACCAATTTCCAAAATTCAATATCAAGATATTGAAAAAAGGAGTATAAGACATTTGTACTTGCATCTATCCTCTTCAATAGCTGGACCTCTAGAAACCATTTCCTTGGTTAGCCCAAACATTCTTGGCGTATGTTCGCCGCGTTCCATTGCCCAGCTTTCTTCATCTTCCGACTCTTGAGATGAGTGTTCAGATTCGGCCTGCGGCAAGTACTCTTCTTCATCATCATGGACAGAGAAATCTCCATCGGTAGCATTCAGCATTTCTTCAATTTCCGTACTATTCATTTTTAATCCTGAAAATTTCAAAACCATAACTTAGCCATATACGGAGCAAAAAAAATGATATAGTCCTGAAGTACACATATGTGCAATTCCAAAGTATAGCTCAGTTTACGGTAGAAAAAACATGAAAAAATATACTTTTGAACTCACAAACTAAAATTCAACTCAGTACAACATCACTTCAATACAAATAATACAGTGAAACAACAATTTAATATTTTTACCTGAATATTTACTTTTTCACTCTGCGGAAATCTGAAAACAATTTGAACTGGTCAACTAAAATTCAAATAATGACACTTACCGAACCCCTAACGCCATCTAAAAATTAATTCGGCAGTAGGATTATGTACACTTGATACTCAACTGCAGCTAATTGCCAACAAATGGATGTAGTGTATCAAGGAGGTGTTTTAACCAAGGTGCACATATGTGTACCTACGGTCTGAAGAGGATAAAGAGTCTTCTCTTAAGAGCTTTCATTTTAAATTTTGACGTATGACCTTTCAAACATAAAGCTGTCATTCCTTGACAGCTGTCAAGTAAAAACTATACAGTTCAAGAAAATGGAAGATATACATACACGTGAGCAGAGCATAGAAATTGTGAAAATTACCCGGACACATTTCGTAAAGTTCGTACTTTTTTCGGTGCTATGAAGCACCTTCTAGCTTTTGTGAATCTGATCAATATATTTGAGTCAACTGGCCAGGTTAGTAATGCGTAGACTCCAACTCGTGCTTGTAAAGCCAGGTCAATCGAAAACATTGATGCTGTGGCTGAAAATGTTGCTGAAAACCGAGGTTTATCTATTAAAAGACATTCGCAGCAACTAGGCGTATTCCAACCCAGGCTACACCGCATTTTGCATAAAGATCTTGGAATGCATGCTTACAAAGTTCAGCTGACTCAAGAATTGAACCCGGTGGACCATGAACAACGCCGTGCTTTCGCTGATTGGCTTCGTTAATTGCCGTAAGCAGAACTATGAATGAATGATTGTCGAGTAACCTCTCTATCCACAACGAGTGACAGTTTGGTGTGGTTTTTGGGCTCGCGGCATCATTGGACCTTATTTTTTCGAAAATTAAGGCACCGCCGTCACCGAACAATACTAACCGATTTGTTTCTGTCTGAAATTGAAGTACTGGACTTGAGTGATCTTTATGTTCAGCGGGATGCGGCTATGAGCCACATAAGCCGTGGAACAACCGCATTATTGCACGAGAATTTCCTGGACGCGTTTCGGAAACTTCAATTAACCGCCTAGATCGTGCGAATTAACGCCGCTAGACTTTTTTTTTTGGAGATATGTTAAGGATAAGGTCTACTTCAATGATCCATAAAAGATTCAAGCTCTTAAATATAATATCAGAGCTGTTATTCGCGAAATCGAGCCGCAATTCTGCGAAAACGTCATGCAAAATTTCCTCAATTGCAAGAGAAACCGAAGTGGACATTTATCAGATATCGTGTTCCACATGTAATGGTAGAGTCTGTACTTTAAAATTAAATAAAAAACAAACCTTATTCTTTTACTAATTACTAATTTATAGTTGTCTATTTTAACAGCATATTTAAATTCCAGACTGATTTTACTTGTGACTAGACTATTGTCTATGAAAGAACACAGAATTGTATGAAGTAAACAGTATTAATTGTGAATGTAAGGAACTTACAAAATTTTTTAGTGTGAATAGCATAAAAGTCAGAACAGAATGAAAATAATAAATTAAAATTTTGTCTGGACGCAAAAATAGCACAAAACTAGTTTTCTGAAAATAAAATAAGAAATATTCAAAATATTATGCACAATGTTTCTGTTTTGTCGTTTACCTCTTCAATACTTTGTTCTGTAACCAGAATTTTCGATGACTGCTTTACATCTCCGCCCCATACTTTCAACAAGCTTCTGATAACTTTCCTTTAGGATAGAATACCAAGCTGCCTTTATGCCATCCTAAAGTTCATCGTTATTTTTGGAATTTTGCTGACCGATCTTTACCTTAACATCATTCCACAAATTTTCTATTGGATTAAGGTCGGGACTCTGTGCTGGCCGATCCAAAACGTGAATATTTTCTTGGGAGAACCAATATTTTACTACTTTGGCTGAGTGCTTTGGATCATTATTCTGCAATTTACTGGTATAAACTTAAAAGTATAGGACTCCATCGTATTTTTTAATATATCCAAATACTGAAATTTGTCCATCTTTCCATTTTGTTTTGCAAATGGTCCTACTCCATGCCAAGAAAAAGCATCCCAGACCATTAAATTGCCCCCGCCATGCTTAATGGTTTTTTGCGTGTATCTGGGATTTAAAGCTTGACCTTTTGGACGATGGACAATTGTCCTATCATCTGGTCCGATTCTATGTATTTACCTTGATTTTGTCGCTCCATGCCATTTTTTTCCAGAAGTGTAGGTCTTTATTTATATGGGCTCTGGCAAAGGATAAACGTTTTCGAATTTTTTTTTTTTGACAGGAAAAGCTTTTTCCTGCACATTCGTCCAAAGCGCTTCATTCAATCTTCTTCTGACTAATCGGTTCGATACATTAACTTCAAATTACGAGATGACTTAAAGGATCTTTCTTACACTTGCGAACAATGGCTTTATCGATGGATGCAGTAGTTTTTCTTGGTTTCAGACGGTGTCTTTTGTTTTTATTTAAATAATCTATGCCTTTCTATAATAGCTGAGTTGCATTATAGACCATTTTCCTGGAACAGTTGACTATTTCAGCTATTATAGCTGGCTTTTTCCCATCTTTGTACAAGTCGTATATAATCTTTCTTTTTTCTGGAATGCAGTGTACACTACAAAATCTTAATGATGAATTCTCACCCGGCCCAGATGGTCTCCCTGCCATTTTTCTTAAAAAATGCTTCTCCATTCACTCCCGCCCTCGCTCTCATCCCTTCCGTTTTTCTCTATCACTAGGAGAATTCCCTCAGATTTGGAAGACCTCTTTCATAACCCCCATACACAAAAAGGGATCAAACAACGAAGTAACAAACTATCGCCCCATTGCTAAACTTCTTCATCTACCCAAACTTTTCTACCACTAACTTAGTCGAATTCGTGTCCTTCTGTCTGCCTTGAATGGCAAAGAAGTCGATGTTATTGCAACTGATTTTAGTAAGGCTTTTAGATGTCTCATAACTTAATCCTCTTCAAATTGTCTACCCTCGGTTTCGAACCCATATTATTAAAACGGATATCTTCTTACAGAGTTCGCTTCAGATCCGTCCTATCGACTCCCTTTTTGGCCACCTATGGTATTCCGCAAGGCAGCCATCTAGGTCCCCTTCTTTTCATTATAACCATAATCGATGTTGAGAGAGTTATTAAACACTCTTCCCTCTTTCTGTATGCTGATGATACCAAATTTTTCAAAGCCATCTCTTCACCACATGACTACTGTCTCCTTCAACAAGACCTTAATAGTTTTTCGAACTGGTGCCTACAAAATCGCTTAGAGCTCAATATAGTCAAATGCCAATCCATTACCTTATCACGTAAGCACCACATGTCCTCCGCTCGCCTTTACCTTCTCCATGGTCAACCTATATCCATCGTTCAATCTCTCCGCGATCTTGGAATATTGTACGATAGGGAACTAAATTTCCGTTCATATATTGATGAGATAATTCGTAAAGCTAACTCATCACTTGGCTTTGTCAAATGATGGTCAAAAGAATTCTCCGACTCTTACGTGACCAGATCCCTCTATATTATCCTCCTTGAATACGCCAGTCAAGCGTGGTCACCCTTTCAGCAAGTTCATGTGACCAGAATAGAGAATATTCAACGTCGATTTCTTCGATTTGCCCTTCGAGGTCTTCCTTGGAACGATCCATTTATCTTGCCTCCCTATCAAGACCGCCTCAACCTCATCAACCTGAGTACCCTAGAGAAACGCTTTGTCGATTGCGCATCTCTTTATAACTCAATTTTCTTCAGTACCAAACCACGGAATTTACAATGCCCTCGTCTTTTATATCTACCGTCCCACCGCACTTCATATGGATCTAATGAACCAATTACCCGTATGCTGCGAAAAGTGAACTCAAACCTCACCCAGTTTTTTAACCTCAGCACTCCCTGCCTCAAAACCAAACTCCTTCACCATTCTCCTTAGCTTTAAGTGTTAGTTTTAAGCTTTAGTTTTAAGTTTAAGTTTTAGTTGTAGCTTGTAATAAGCCAAATAAATGGGGAATTTCCACCAAAATACACCATTATGACACTTAGCTAACCCGCAAAACAATTTATAAATGAAATCTTTCAAAACCAACCGAAACACTAAAAACTAAACACAGAGAAATATTACTAACCACAAACTAAATATTAACACGTGACAATGCATTGAAATGATAACGGTACATTCCTTCACCTAAAATCTACTACACGATGGGGGTAAACAGTAACACCCGTAAAAGTTGGATTCACCCAATTATAATTATGTTAAAAAATTTGAACGTACAATTTTCATTACAGCTTGTGCTATTTGTGTGCCAACCTACTAAAAAACTGTTCCTCTAATACCCTAGGTTCATGTCGACATTCCATATACAATTTGTATATAATGTCCTGGCTGCTGACTCGAATGAAATTGTGTTTGAGCACATATTCAGCAATTCCATGAGCATTTGCTTAGAGAACCAGTAACTTTGACCACAGCAAAGTATTCAAATGTCATCAGGCAAACACGTAGCGTGCAAAGTGTAATGTGCTGGAACTCTTATGATACGAGGTATTCCTTAAAAGAAATCCCCTCTATTTAAAGACCTCTGAGCACACATCCAAGATATTAATAATGAATAAATTATATTCGCACAGCACCTCCTAACAACGAAAATCTGAAAAACGCTAATCCACATGCGTGTTAATACCACACAGTCAAGTATAAAAATAGTAATTATTATTGCTCCATATACTCGTATGTTCCCATTAATTATGCAATCAACTAAAATTTATTTGCAACATTCTTATTACCAACATTCAGTACATATAATAGCAATGAAATTAATTAAACAAAAATCAGACACAAATTTGTGTGCAACAATTGCTTCATCTCACACGACATATACTCGTATAAGTGCCATGTGACTGGAAAAAATATCGTAATTCGGTTTTCGTCGGCATGGTGACTTTTACCTTGAAACTTGAACTCTAAAGGAATCGAACATCGCGTCGACGATGGCGATGACTTAAACGACGACGGCATTGCGTGAAAAGTTCTTGTTAGTGAATTTCGTTAGCGTATCACCACGTGCCACTTTTGATATAACGCAAATTTCCATTTACGTCAACTCGCTTCATGTCGCCAATAAAGAAGAACCGCATTTTCTTTTTAAGAAAAGTATACATCATCCAAAAACGCCAGTACACGATGGGTGTAGAGCACACCACTCAAGGCTGGCAGAGGCTTCGCGCTCCACTTTCCGAAAAGCACTTGGTAAGGTAAATAAAGGTGCGGGGACATCACTTAAGTGATGGTTATGTTTTTGGCGACGCTAGAACTTTTCTATTTCTATTCTTGTTGGCTTTTATGAAATATATTGAACACACTTGGTGGTGGGTGGGAAGCTCTTATGCGAAACCTTGGAAAATTTGTACTTGAAAGCATATTTGTTTGGATTTAGAATATTTTCTAATTATGCTGAATTAGCTTAACAAAATATGTAGTCATTAAGCAGTCTGCCGGTAAAGAAAACAGGTCGACTTGATTACATAAGGAACGCTTACACTAAACAACTACCTAAAGCTGGGGTAAAATTGTTACCGCTTATTATAAATGCTTGTCTTAAAAAGAGCCAAAGTCGTACCCGTACTAAAAGAAGGTACTGAAAGTTACACGCCAATCAGCTTATTTTTGGAACCTGAGCAAAGTATATGAAACAGTTCTGAAGGAGAAAATGCTAGAAACTATTTGTGATCATAACATTTATCCCGACGAGCAATTTGGTTTCAGACTTCTCATCAAGTGCTCAGAATCTGCAACCATATTAAAAGTAATCATCATTCTCTTGATTGTCGTGGGGTGCGCATCACTAAGAACCTACCTTAAAACTTTTCTCATTTTTCAAGATGAATTGTTCAGTTTGTTTACAAAAAATTGATCGTAGTTGTTCTACAAAAATAAACTGCAATGATTGCAAACATTTTTTCCACTATGCTTGTGTTAATATTACTGAAGAAGATGCCGATTATTTTAAATCCAGTGCAAAATCTTTTCGTTGTGACAAATGTGCAGTGTTAAGACGCCGTTCTCTTCATTTGCCAGTGCCGGTGGTAGCTAAGCCACAGAATAACAGTGCGCCGGAGAAGGCTTCAACTGATGCTGATGTTCTGCAAGCAATAAAAAGCAACACTCTCTTATCAGTTGAAGAGTCCATGCACATCAATGACAGCGAGGGTCAATACACTCTTCAGATGATCTACGCAAAACTTTCGAAGTTGGAGGAAATTAACCATCGCTTCTTACTACAACTAAATGAGTTGAGAACTGAAAATGCGGAGCTTAAATCGAGAGTCAATGTTCTGGAAAGCAAGTTAAACTGGCAACAACAACACCTTCTCAGTAACTCAATAGAAATTGTGGGTGTGTCAAATGTCAACGATTCTCTATGAATTAGAGATTAACGATTATTTTATTCCCGGGTTCAAGTTTATTGCTAAAACAAATGAAAATTACGCTGCAGGTGGAGTTGGTTGCTTTGTGAAAGGGGACCACTTGATTCTTGGTGTCTTGTGCGTTAACTTATTGAGTGCTGATGTTTTAAAGGTTTCCGTTGAAATTAACCATGTAATGTTATGACTGCATATGTTTAATGTTTTGACTTTTTTAAATGAGTTGTCTGATCTCTTAACTAGGGAAATTTCGAAAAATTTAATTATTGTAGGTGATTTCAACATAAACATTTTGGATGGTAATGAAACCGTCTCTAGTTACTTAGATTTACTTGCTTCTCACGGCATAGCGTGCTTTATTAATGAGCCCACTAGGCCTGCTTCGGGGAGCTGTCTAGATCATATTTTTGGGCGTCTTAGTAATGTTGCACTCAATGAGTGCGTAAAATGTGTCTTTGATTTGAAAATTACTGATCACTGTATGACGGGACTCTTAGTACCTAACTTAGAAACCAGAGGTTGTGGATCTTCTAATTCCTCTCAAAGCAGAGTGAAAGTTGACTTTAGTAGTCTAAAAAATAATTTACGCTATGAGTCTTGGGAAGATGTTTATGCTTCTAGCGATTCGTCTACCGCTTATACAATCTTCATTCATTCTCTTAAGAAACATATCTTATCCTGTTCCTCATTTCTCCCTTCCAAAAAATTAGTTAAAAGACTTAAACCTTGGATATCTAGATTGCTATTAAACAAAGTTATATTTAAAAACAGACTCAGAATAAAGTGCAATAAGTATCCTGATAACCAGGGTCTAAAAAGAAGGTATAAGAAATTGTGTTTAGAATTAAAAAAAGAGATTCCTATTTGCCGCGATAACTATTACCGTGCTCAATTCATCTCTGCACAGGGAAATTTGAAAAATGAATGGCGAGTAGTAAATAGCTTACTGAATAAATCCACGGCTTCTAAAAAACCTACTGTTTTACGTGTTGATAACTCTGTAGTATATGACAAACTCTCTATTGTTGATATTTTTAATTGTTATTTTGCTAATGTTGGCTGCAGTCTACAACCGAGTCCTGTCCAATCGATTTGTTGTACTTGTCCTTCCATTTGTGGACGTGCTGAACCGTTAAATAGTAGTAGCTTTGTTTTTCAGCCTATAACTTCTCTTGAAATCTTGAAAGTTATTGGTACTTTACCTAATTCGACTTCATGCGGAACTGATGGTATTTCAAATTGTGTACTTAAAAAAATTGCATGTTTCATAGTGGATGTCTTGGCAGTTGTTTTTAATCGTTGCGTGTTTGAAGGTGTCTTTCCTGTGCAGATGTCATTCCCTTACTCAAAAAAGGTTCCACTTCAGTAATCAGTAACTACAGGCCTATCTCACTTCTTTCTGTTTTTAGTAAAATTTTTGAAAAACTAATGAAGAATAGAATAGTGAGTTTTTCAAAGAAAACTAAGTTTTTCAATCCAGTTCAATTTGGTTTTCAAAGAGGCAAATCAACGGAAGATGCGCTCTTACAGTTTTGCTCCCAAATAATGTCACACCTTGATGGGAAAAAATTTACGGCTGGTTTATTTATTGACATTACCAAAGCATTCGACATGGTCAACCATAATTTCTTATTGAGGAAACTGGAAAAAGCTGGATTTCGTGGTTTCATGCTCCACTGGTTTAGGTCGTATCTTGAAAACAGGTCGCAAAGAGTGAAGATAGATAATATAAGGAGCGATATAATGTTCTTTAACCTCGGTGTTCCTCAAGGTTCCGTTTTAGGTCCAATTCTGTTTTTGGTCTATATCAATTCACTCTTTGCTCTTAGTTTTAAGGGTTCACCAACAGCTTTTGCTGATGACATTGGTTTCACTTATGGCTTAAACAGTCCTTTAGACCTAGTTTCTGATGTTAATTGGGATCTAAGTTTATTGAGACACTGGTTTGCTGAACATAATTTAGTAATAAGCTCAAAAACTAAGATAATGTTCTTCGGCTTATCTTCTGCATACAACTTGAAAGCAAATGTGTACTTCCACGCACCTGAATGTCTTAAATATAAACTGTCTAATTGTTATTGTTCGTCTGGTTTTTCCTCTCCCTCTTTTTGTCATAATCTAACCTGTAGTGATAAGTGTTTCCAAGTAGAGAGTGTTGACGAATTTAAATATTTGGGGCTTACCCTCGATTCTAGGATGAGTTTTGCGAATCACGCTGATACTTTGAAAAAGTATTTCCGATGCACCCTTCGACATTTTTATTATCTGCGTAACTTATGCTCAACCAAGCTTTTAAGGATAATTTACTATGGAATTTTCCATTCCAAGTTGCAATATGGAATTGCTTGTTGGGGGGGTGTGTATCGAAATAAAATACAACCACTGTTAATTTTGCAGAAATATGTCCTAAGAAAAATTTGTCGAAAATCTGGTAGACATTCTAGCTTTCCTTTGTTCTGTGCCCTGAAAATTCTTCCTGTTCGTCATTTGTATTGTTTTAAGGTATTAAAAATTTTCTTTATGAAGTCTGGCAATCTTAATTTTCGTTTATTTTCTTGTTATAATCTTCGTGGAAACCTTTCAAACTTTTTATCTGTACCCTATTTCCGAACCACTGCATATCGAAATTTTTTTTCAATTTTGTCTTATCGGTTATTTAATGAACTCCCTGAGTCAATCAGGACAATAACAATACCTGGAATGTTTTTAAAAAGCGTAAAATTGTGGCTCTTCAGCTTTGATTATGTTGCGTTAGAATCTCGTATTTCTGATGTTTTGGTCTAATCTTCGTCTTCATTATTTCCATTCTCATTTTGCATTTTTTACAATTACTATAATTTTTTATTTTTTTTTCTTTTTGTTCGAATTAAATTACTTTATTTATTTATTATGTTTCTTGAAATGTTTAAAGTTTATTTTTTATTTTCTTTTACTTTGAATTTTTAAAGGGTCACCCCACCCACAAATGTTGTTTGTATTACTTTAACTAATTGAAGTGGCATTCAACTCTATTTTTTACTTGTATATAAATACAGAATGTCACCAACCTTTCTTATATTTTGTTGCTACTTGAACTGTTTTATATTGATTAAATTATTTACTTGTTTAATGAATTTACATATAAGAAATAAATACATCATACATACATACATAAGTCTATAGGTTTGGTGCTACTGGACATTGAGAAAGCATTCGATTCTGTATGGCATAATCGCCTTACGAGTATATATAAAATGATACACTTTAATTTCCCCCCATATACGAGTATGTGTAAAGTAGTTCCAAGTTTTCTGACAAATCGTTGTTTCAATGTTTATGTCAAGAATAGCTTATCTAACTTAATATTGTAATATGCGAGCTACGGCTCGAGTAGATATAACGATATTCTGTGAAATTATTTCTTTATTTTCTTGTCTATAGAACAATTCAAGTTCACACTATACTGTTCTTTGCAAATTCTTTCCTTACAAGCTCTCTTTCTTCTCAAATCACTTTATCTCATTTCAATTACTTAATTCACTAATCCAAACTAATTACTTCTTCTTGTTAACTCTCAACTTTCAATTTATCACAAAATTACAACCTCGCCTATTATCACTTTTCCAATCTTTTCGTGCGGTTCAAAACCCAACTGCAACTGCCTCGATAGCCATCTATTCTTATATAGTCGCATTTCTGATAGCCAGAAACTTCTAGCAAATTCTTCGACCACTGGAACGAGAAAATTCTCATGTAATAATTCCAAAATGACAGCTGCAGCCAATAATCTCTTGTGGTTATAATTCTCTCTTAATTCCGCGACGTCGTCTTAGACATAATCCTATTCTATCTGTGGACACGAACCTCGAATGTGTTCAGAAGGAAGACACTTCGGAATGTGTTGCTTACTTTTGGGGCTTAGTTATTATGCTACATTATGTTACAATATTTTTACTCGGGTGTACCCCACCCGTACACTGCGAACAGGCACACCCAGCCAACTATAGAGGTTGTACAGTAGCTAAGGAGATACAGAAGATAAGGGCTAACAACACTAAAAAGTTAGTTGAAGGACAAACCCTTCCTAACGAAAACGAGCATCACAAAAACAAATATCATGTTAATACAGAAGAAAAAACAAACGACCAAATTATTGAAAAACAAAAAATTAGCCCAACATATGCCGAGGCTGCTCGCTCTTTGAGTATCACCACCAGTTCTCCAGAGCAACAAAAAGATGATTTGAAACAAACCCTACAGGCCTTACTAGTATAGAGGAATCCGTTTCCAATCTCGACACAAGAGTAAAGAGTAGCTCCAAAATCAAAGTAACTTAATGACTAAATCGCTAAGAATTATGCCATGGAATGCAAAAGGACTGTTGCAACATCAAGAAGAGTTACAGGCAGTCCTGGATATAAAACGTTTGTCTTGTTTCCGAAACTCACTTCACCAAATAATCGTTTATTAAATTCAGAGGGTATAAAGTCTATCATACCATCCACCCGGATAATTCCGCTAGAGCGGGGAGCGCTGTCATTGTAAAGGAAAGTATAAATCACTACGAGGAATCAAAAATTCAAACAAATAAAATACAATCAACAGCTGTAGTTATAGAAACAGCAAATTACCCAATACTTGTTGCTAGTATTTACTGCCCTCCTAAACATTCGATAAAAGAAAACGAATATTCAGAACTCCTAATTAGAGAGTTAATTGCCGAAAAACGGAGAGCGAGAAATAAATGGCACCAAAGCAGAGCCCCGCAGGATAAAAATAAGTTTAATAATCTGGTACAGCAAGTTAGACGAACAATTAAGGAACTTAAAGATTCTGAAATTAATTCATTTTTACAAAATCTTAGCAACAAAAACACGGAGTACTCGCTCTAGAAAGCCACTAAGAAATTAAAGAGACCAATCATTCACATTCCTCCAATCAAACAACTGGATGAAAAGTGGGCTAAAAGTAACAAGATTTGCAGAGAATCTGGAAGACATTTTTCGACCAAACCCAGGAGAGTATGACAATTTGCCTAGCGAAGAACTAGCTGCCTACTGCCTGTCGTCGCGCGCGCATGTAGATTACGATCGCTACAAAAAAAAAAAAAAAATTAATTAAAAAAATAATTCCATCAAATAATAATAATATTTCGCGCCCGTCAAATTACATTCAGTGTGGTGCAGAGGAAAAAATAAATAAATAAAATAAACCAGTGCTAAAAGTGCAGTGGAGTACGTGCTATGTATGTACATACTTCCAGTTGCGATGACTGAGAGAGTGTAACATTTGATGCATAGCGGGCTGTGAATGTTTATCCGAATAGCGGACCATAGCTGATTGTCGTTTGGGCATAGCACCTGCGACAGTTTGTTTTGGAAAACTAGTCAAACTTCACAGCTTCGCTTAGTTACGTCAGAGTTGTGTCTTTTTGTGTTTCTATGTTGTAGTGATGAGGGAATTTAGGGTTGATCTTACCAACATTCGTGGGCTTCGAATGAATTTCATTGATGTGTACGCCCACGCCCATTCCCATAAACCAGCTGTTCTGGCACTAAGCGAAACACAGGTAGTTGAAGAATCTTCCGATTTGAAACTGCCTGGGTATAACTTAGTGTCATTATTCTTTCCCCACCGTGACCTCGCCATTTACGTCCGTAGTGATATTGCTTACCAAGTTGCACCACAGTATGGCCACTGTTCCAACCCGGAATTTAATTTCAAATGGCTAAAATTCACCGTCCGTAAGCAAATAATTCACTACTGCTTTATTTATAGAAGTCCTAGTGCGGACAGCAACTCAACTTTTGACGAATTTGATGCGCTGTCCGATTCCATCACTCGAATTGTCTCCTTGTACCCTCATACTGAAATCGTCATTGCGGGCGATTTCAATATACACAATTCGAATTGGCTTCAACATTCTGGCCAGATAACACCCGAAGGAAGGTATGTTGAACTTTTCGCTAAGGTAAACAATTTGACTCATCTTGTAAATGAGCCTACACGTATACCGGACATTGTAAGTCATTCCGCCAACACTTTGGACTTGTTTCTTACTTCGCACCCTGATAAATACACTATTGATGTTTTAGCGCCTCTAGGTCGGTCTGACCATAAAATCGTATCAGCTAAATTCTCGTACTCCGACCACTCAGTTAAAGAAAAAACTCCTAAAAGGAAAGTATGGCAATACGAGAAAGCCAACTGGAGCGGCCTTAATAGCTTCTTTAGGAGTTTTAACTGGTCGCTATGCTTCCGCGATAGCGACGTGGATGCCGCTGCTGATATGATCACTAACACTATACTCTTAGGTATGAATGACTTTATTCCTAACAGAATAAAGAGCATTAAACCTAAGGCAAACTCGTGGTTTGAACAGAGCTGTAAAGAGGCTATCAGGTTCAAAGAAGTAAGTTTTCGGTCTTATAAAGCCAACAAATCTGAGGAAAACCGAAAAAAAGTTTAAACAAGCCAGAAAAGACTGCAATGCCCATATTCGACGTGTAAAATTCTTACATGACCAAAAATTGAGGCAAAAAATCCTACAATGTCCCAAAGGTAGTACAAATTTTTGGTCATTCGTCAAAAATATTCAAAATTCTTCCTCGTCTGCCATCCCCACACTCATTTACAATGACATTCCAGTTGTCAGCTCCTTAGACAAAGCTAATCTGCTTGCGAACAGTTGCATTCCTCCCCTTCAAAATTTCACCCGCAATACGCGACATGCTTCGAATGCACATCAGTTTACCCTGAAGCCAAACTTCGGTCGTACTGTCAAATATAGGGATTCATTTATAAGCCGAACAACACGAATGTGGAACGATCTACCAGGCTCTGTATTTCCCCATCACTACGACCTTCAAACATTCAAAGCCAACGTGCATAGGTACCTCCTCTGTTCCTCTTCCCCCTTTTCCCTGACGCCCGTGCCCTGAAACAATTAAAGGGTATTAATACTCCCTTTGGCGCGCGCAGATTATAAAAAAAAAAATTAAGAAATACGCACCACATCGTCATCTGAAGTAAGAAAAGAAATAAAAACTTTAAATGCGAAAAAAGCGCCAGGTTTTGAATTGATAACTGGTGAAATTCTCAAGCAATTCCCAGAAAAATGAATCGCGAAGCTTACATGCATCATCAACGCTGCACTTAAATTAAAATACGTTCCACAGTTATGGAAAGTAGCTGAAGTTATCATGATAGCCAAACTGGGAAAACCACCTCACGAAGCTTCATCCTATAGGCCAATATCTCTGCTGCCTATAATGTCCAAACTTTTAGAAAGACTACTATTAAAAAGGCTGCTACCAACTATAGAACGGGAACATATTATTCCAGACCACCAATTTGGCTTTCGAGTGAAACATTCAACCATTGATCAGGTACACCGAATAACAAACATTGTTGAAAAAGCGCTTGAAGAGAAAAAAGTTTGTTCTACAGTCTTCCTCGATGTAGCACAAGCTACAACAAGATAAAGTTTGGCATGAGGGTCTACAAAGTAAAAAAGATACTACCCAACGAACAGGCTGAACTTTTAAGATCACACATTTCGGACAGATACTTCCGCATAAAAGAGAAAGACACATATTCGGAGCTTAAAGAAACGAAAACGGGTGTACCCCAAGGGAGTGTACTTGGGCCAATATTATATCTCCTGTATACCCACGATATTCCAACACTAGAACACAACTCGATTGCTACATTTGCTGATGATACGGCTTTAATGGCAGTTGCGGAAAGTAATGTGGACTCAACTCGTAAACTACAAGAGGCGATCTCGCATATTCAAAATTGGACAAGAAAATGGCAAATACGATTAAACGAATCAAAATCAGTACATGTGGATTTCACTTCAATAAAAAAGTAGCACACATACCAGTGTATATTAACAACCAAGCCATACCATACGCAAATTTTGCAAAATATCTTGGTATGACTTTGGATGCGAAACTTGGATGGAAAGCCCATGTCAAGAAAAAAGAGAGGAGATTGGTATTCGCTACAGAAAAATGTACTGGATGATAGGAAGACAATCTTGTCTATAAACATATAACAAAATTTGCTTTACAAGCAAGTCATAAATCCCATATGTACTTATGGTATTCAACTTTGGGGGTGTACCAAAAAAAACTACATTCAAATAATCCAACGATTTCAAAACAAGGTGCTAAGAAACATTGTAAATGCACCTTTCTACATTCGGAACGATGACATTCACAGTGACCTGGGCCTGGAATGCGTACAGAATGAAATACATACTTACTTACTTACTTTAGGTGGCGCTACAGTCCGGGGTGGATCTGGGCCTCAACCAATACGCCTCTCCAGTTAGCGCGATCTTTGCCTCCAGTTGCGCACTCCAAGTTGGTTGAGGTCCCCTTCCACTTATGCGCGCCACTCAAGGCGCGGTCTTCCTCTACTGCGTTGTCCCTCCGGGTTGGAATCGAAGACTCTTCGCGTTGGTGTCCATTCGCTCTACGTGTCATATCCATCTTAGACGACTGATGCGCACTTTTCTGACCAGGTCGATGTCGTTGTACAGCTGGTAGAGTTCGCTGTTAAATCTTCTCCTCCAAAGCCCGTCAATGCAAACGGGACCAAAAATCATTCGAAGAATTTTGCGTTCGAAACGACCAAGAAGATCTTCATCCGCTTTTGCTAGGGTCCATGCTTCTGCGCCATAGAGCAGGACAGGGATGATAAGGGTCTTATATAGAGTCTCCTTAGTGTTTCTTGACAAGGCCTTACTAATCAATTGCCGTCTTAGGCCAAAGAAAGAGTGGTTGGCAAGTGTAATTCTTCGCTTGATTTCTGCTGAGGTGTCATTATCAGAGTTTAGAGCGGAGCCGAGGTAGACAAAGTCCCTAAATACCTCAAGATTTTAGTTGTCTATCGTGACGTTCTCTCCGATTCGTCGATGTTGTGTGTCCCTTCTTGTTGACAGCATATATTTTGTTTTACCCTCATTCACCACTAAACCCATTTTTGCCGCTTCTGCACTAATACTTGCAAACGCACCAGTGACAGCTCGCTGTGTTCTGCCAATAATGTCAATGTCATCAGCGTATGCAAGAAGTTGCACAGACTTTTGGAAAATTATGCCCCTGGTGTTGGCTTGTGAGTTTCGCACAATTTTTTCAAGAATGATGTTGAAGAAGTCGCATGACAGCGCGTCACCTTGCCTAAATCCTTTTTTGACATCATAGGTCTCGGTGAGATTGTTTCCAACCTTTATGGAGCAGCTAGCGTACTCCATCGTCATTCTGCACAATCTGACAAGTTTGGCAGGGATGCCAAAACTAGACATGGCTCTGTATAGCTCGTCTCTATAAATGCTGTCATATGCGGCCTTAAAATCGATAAAAAGATGATGAGTATCGATCTGGACTTATTGGGTTTTCTTCAGGATCTGCCGTAGTGTGAATATTTGATCGGTCGTGGACTTACCGGGCCTAAAACCGCACTGATAGGGACCTATCAGATCGTTAACGAATGGTTTCAGGCGTTCACACAGTACAGCAGACATGCCTCTATAGTTGGCACAGTTTAGAGGGTCTCCTCGCTCGGCAGTTAAGCCGCCCGGTCCAGCAGCCTTGTTGGATTTAAGCTTAGATATTGCTATCCTGACTTCATTTTGGTCAGGTGGACGGAAATCTTGGCTTTCATCGTCCAGTTTGAATGGTTCATTCTGCCTGACAGCGGAATTTGTGTCGTCTTCGCCGTTTAGCAGTCTGCAGAAATGGTTTTTCTATGTCCTCAGCACCGACCGTGACTCTACTACAAGGTTTCCTTGTTCGTCTCTCTTTTTTCTCCGGAGGAGCCGATGTTCTTCCTTCCTTTTTTGCTCGTAGAGCTGACGAGCTGCTCTCGTCCTTCTATGCAGCGACGCTTCGTAGGCACTTTGTTTTGCTGCATGTGCTTGCCGGCACTCCTCGCCAAACCAGGGGTTTCGTGGGGGTGGACTGGTGAAACAGAGCACATCAGTTGCGGCGTTTTCATGGCTTCTTGGCATCGGCGCCACTGGTCTTCGGCACTTGATGCTGGCAGCATAGGACTTGAATGAAATACATAGATTCGCTAAGAAGCATGAGGATCGGCTTCACCATCACACGAACCCTGAGACCACCCCGCTCTTGGACCACACATACATAGTTAGGAGACTAAAAAGAATCAAACCTTTTGAACTAGCATATATAATCATGTATAGTATAAGTTAGCTTCAAAGCTTCAAACTTTTAATTTTGTATTCTATTAATTTAAGTCAAAACAAAATTGCTTATTAGTCTAAGGACTAAATTGTAATATTTTACTAACATTACCATAAGTCTTTCAATAAAAAAAAAAAAACTCGAATCTAAAAAATTAAATTGGAATACTAAAAAACTATTATAAAAAATGGAAAATCAAACTGAACGCCGAGAAAATACGAGGGGCGCCTGAAAAGTTTGCGGCCTAAGGCATTAAGTGAAAGAAAAGATCCGATTAAACAATTTTATTTCTCAATACAATCTCCCTCGAGTGAAATGCAATTCTCAAATCGGGCATACAGTGCCTTAATACCACCGAGAAAATATTCTTTTTCTTTGCCTTCCAAATTAGTGGCTACGGCCACCATGATCGCATTCTCATCTGCAAATCTCCGACCTCGTAACTCATTTTTCAAATTGGAAAAAAGGAAAAAGTCGCTCGGGGCCAACTCTGGACTGTAGGGTGGGTGGTCTATCGTTGAAACACCTGTGTCTTTTAAGGCTTGTCTCGAAACCCGCACCGTGTCAACAGGCGCGTTATCCTGCAAAAACAACACTCTGTGCCTGAGTTTCCCACGTCGCTTCCATACGACTGCCTTACGTGCCTGATTCAATAAATTTGCGTAATATTGACCATTCATCCTAATCCCCTTTGGCAGGTACTCAATCAGCAAAACACCTTCACTGTCCCAAAAAACAGTCGGCATAAGCTTCGAAGCCGACTTGTCCGCCGTAAATTTCTTCGGCGGCCTCTTCTTTGGACTCCGGATCGTATTGGCGATCCCAACTTTCATCTACAATTACGATTCGGTTGCAAATTCGTCGAGATTTTCCCCGGCTAATTGCAAAAACTCTTTCCAACAATCGAGGCGTCGTTGCTTGTCGAACGGCGTGAGCATTTTCGGTAAACAGCGCGCACACATTTTTTTTAATGTTTAAATGCTCGTGCAAAATTCTCCAATCCATTCTTGGCTGATGTGCAAATCGTCCGCTATCTACCTCATTTTTATTCTTCGGTCGGTCAGAGCTAGTTTTTCAACTTTTCCAACGTTTTCTTCAGTGGCCACTGACACAGGGTGCCCTGGGCGTGGGTCATCTTCACCATCTTCATCTCTCTCGAAAATTTGTTTAGGCAATTTTCCTTTATTCACGAGGTACTTTATCACGGCACGGTGCTCAAAATTGATGTGACTGGCATGGTGATGTTTATCCTACCACAAGTAATAACAAAATGAGATTATTATTGAAACGAAGTGATATTTATACTGCTAAAGACTGCCGCAGTTAGTGCTACCACTAATGAGAAGATGACTCGTTGCTGAGTATCTCAGGCCGCGAGCTTATCAGCCGCCCCTCGTAGAAGCCATTTTTTCACCAGAAAAAGGAAAGGTTATTGTAATCCTACCGATCAGCTGTGGGTTAATTGTGTAGACATAAACTGGGCACTCTCAGTAAAAATTTAGGGATACGCCTTGGAACTAAATTGACTTTTCACGAACACACTATCACCCCTTTATTAACAAAAAATCCCTTCTGTCCAATGGGAATACAATAATTATTCACAAGGTAATTTGTAAAGGAATTCTTCTATCTGGATGTCAAGTCTGGGGGAATTCTGCAAAATGCCATATAAAAAGGTTGCAGATATCTCGAAATAATTTACTGAAAATTATGCCCAATCTTCCTTGGTATCACTCTACTTTAGACCTACATACTCGTAATAGAGCTAATTTTGAAATAGTCTCTGATAGGAGCCATAAACTCACAGATAAATTTAGAAATAATAGCAACAACCAATTATAATTTGTGTGGATGTATGTTTATTATAATTTTTATATATTATTTAATTATTATACATTTTGTTTTGCTTTTCTATTTATTTATGTATGCATTATTTATTTGTTCGTTTAGTTTTCTTCACGCAATAAGTACTTTTGATAGAAAACACAGGTTTTTAATTAAAAAATGTTGTAAATGTTTTATTGATTCATAAAGTATGAAATCGGGTAAATGGCCTTCACGTTTTTGCTGTCACATACGCACTCTTTTGTAGAAATTTTCCATGATAGTTTTGCATAAATGTGACTGAATTGAAGGAACAATCAAAACAGTGGACTTCTGCAGGCGATGTCTTATTCTTTAGTCCAGTGTTCCGATGGGATCTCTTAAAGAAAAGTCTCTCTTCAGACAGACAATGGGATCTCTTGTGAAAATTTTCCAAAGCTTGGTATGTCAAATATTCATTTCGAACAAAAAAGCAAATTTTCAAAAACCATCTTATAAGTAAAGTACCGTTATACTAATTTCTTGGCAAAAACCTGGTACGCCATCTGTTGGCATATGTCCACTGTAACTCAAATATTAAATTTAAACAAAATCGTTAAAATAGTTTTTCGAGAAAATCGATTTTTTATAAAACCGATCTTTAGTAGAATGGAAAGTAAGATTTGGCCTTGAATTGTGAGCCGTTTAAGCTGCACTCTTGGATATACCACTTGTTGAGATGCTTTATTATAGTAATTCCCAGATTGATGAAAATCTGCAGGTCAAATTTGTTCACGAAACCAATACTTGCCCTTATAAGCGCTAATAAATAGCACAACGCGTGCCGCCGTGAACCATCTCGCCTACAACAGTCTTACTCATGGCGATTTAAAAAACAATACTTTTGCATTTAGAATATCTTTCGCACTCAAGAACACAGATTCGTAAAAATACATCAACACTATTATGTCAGCATTTTAATTACCACATCGAATGATTATAAACTTTCAAGGTCATGCATAACTTCCGAGCAACTCAGCCAATTTGTTTTGTTGCTCAGAGTATTCGTCAGCCAAGATTTCAAGATGAAAAGTAAACAGCTGTGTCAAAATGTTTGTCCAAATACTTATGTTAACTATGCACGTAAACATATGTATGTAGGAAATTCAGTATATACATAGATACATTCTGAACTTGCCAATGGTATGGATTCAATTTCTGACGTATTCTGCGAAGATATCAATATTTAGTTTTTATGATAGAAAAGTAGATCAGATCAGTGTCTGCTGTCAGCTAAATTGACGTCCTCCCATTAGTATTCAGGTAGCAAGATAAACCCTAGACCTCGAGCTTAGACTAACAATTTGGCAATATGAGAGTACCAATCACAGCGGAATTTATTGAGCCTTTAGGACTTAATCCTTCGATTGTAATAAATAAGTCAGACTTAAACCAAAATAAGGACTTTGATTCAATCTGACCTGCGCAATTGCCGCCAGGAAGAAGAAAAAGACTTCTGCGTTATGATGCCAAGAACCCTCCGAGAAATATCAAAGTCTCTATCGAGGGGCTAGCAATTATTACTAAAGGACTATAAAATGTGTTAAATTCCTGCGAAAAGCACTAAATCCTTTTCGATTTTTTTAGAAAAAAAAAATTAAAAGTTTCAGGCTCATAGGTTATTCTGAATCTTTTCTACAATGATACGAGGTAAATTTTTCAAGTTCGCGGAATAGGATAGGTCAGGACTGTAAGCTAATTCCTGGAAATCACATGACTTCATAGCAGCCATGGAAAGATCTCATCCCAACCTGAAGATTTGTTCCAATTGAGGTCTTTGAAGACTCCAGCTACTGAATGGGGTCAGAAAATTATTTGCAAAAATATTAAACCACACACAGCATAGGTGGAGAGCGAAAGGGAGATGAGGCAGAATTTGTTTTGAATATTTCAGCCAGCATGATTTTTTTTTTTTTTGCGTCCTTGATGTTCTTGCGGGGGATTTTTTAAGTTCGCTGAATAGGAGTGATGGTGGAAAGGGATGGGGTAAGAATTATTTTTTTCATTATCAGGTCAAAAGAATAAGTTAAAGTCTGTGGTTTTTTTAGATATGTCAACTTTTGAGTTCCGCGCAGTAATTAAATTCCTCACGAAACAAGGAAAAAGTGAGGAAAATATACTAAATGAAATGCAAACAATTTACAGAACTTCTTGCACTGGTTATACCATGGTTTAAAGAGTTATTAGAAGATGGAATTAGATTGGAAGACCAAATGACGTCACAACACATGAAATGGTTATAAGTGTCGAATATGCCTCAATCCGAAAGAAAGAAAGAAATCACAGAAAGGTTCAAAACTTCCGAAGGAATGAGTTTAAAAATTCTACACGATCAGCTTGGGATGGCAAAAATCAGCTCAAGTTGGGTACCCAGAATTCTTAAGCCGGATCAAGAAAATACCGTGCGAGTGGAATGTTGTAAGTAGTTTTTAAAGGTGTGTGGCGGCAATCCAGCGGAAGTTATCGACAAAGCTGTTACTGAAGAGGTCATTATTATGACCCTGACTCGAAGTAGGAGTCCATGGAATGGTATAAAATGGGTGATCCAGGCCCCAAGAAGGAATCTTGTTAATAAAGAGTGACCAGATAGCAATGAAGGTTTTTTCAGCAGATGTAAAAGTTACCAATGACATCCAGATGTCAAAATATTGAGTAAGGTTTGCCATTTCACCATGCATCCGACTCAGTTGTAAATACGCAACGTGAATTTCGTCGTGAGGTCGGTCGTCATTTCAGTGCGCAGGCAATTCGTCGCACCGTGGAAAAGATTGAGCGTGAGTACACTCTTTTGGACCTTTAGCCACCAACCAGACAGAAATCGGTGCGAAGTAAAGAAAACATAGCACTATCCCAGAAATGTCTATTCGGCGACGATCAGCCGAATTGAGCATCGCCAGAGAGTCAACCAGTCTTATTTTGCGGTTGGATTAGGGCCAAAAAATTATCTTCTCGAACGAGGCCCATTTTTGGGTCAGGGGCTATGTCACCAAGCAAAATTGCCGTTACTGGAGCGACCACAATCCACAAGTGTTCGACCAAGAGGATATGAATTCTCCTATACTATTACAGGGTACGGGCGTTGTGAAGAAGAGAGAGAGAGAGAAAGAAAGATTTGGGGAAGTGGTTTGAAACTCTGGTGGTATTAAGTTTCTGTAAACTCCAAGGGTAGCGTCCAGATAACTGGAGAGCATTTTTGTTTCGCTTTTATTGTCGTTATGCTTATGATTCACAGTATTTTTTCCCGTCCTCCTGATGTCATCATCACGAACAAGTTGCATTTTCAGCCATACAGCCACCCTACTGCCTGTGTTATGCCTTCGCAGTAGAGTTGACTTAGCTTTCGCAATTGATCGACTTTTTTTTATTTATTTCATGCAAAATAAATAGACGATTCTTGACATCAGCATTTGAACCGTGAACTAACAGCGTGACAAGCTATGATGTTACCACACAGTTACCGTCAATGGTCCTCGGTATAGAGCGATGTTAACCGACTTTCTGTGGTTAGACCTCGACAACATCGATATACGAGTATCCGAGCTGTGGTTCCAACAAGATGGCGCTACATACCATACAAGTGACGCAACACTCGAAGGGGTGGAGGAGAAATTTAGCGGCTGGGTCATCTCACGGCGAGAGTTCATCACCCCCCGATTATTATCTCTGGGGCTAAGTCAAGTCCTCAGTCTACGCCAACAAGCCAACCACTTTGGACGGGCTCGAGGCCAACATTCGAGACGCTATTGTTGGAGTAACAAGGCGGCCATTTAAATGATATGCTATTCCATGCATAATGGCATGAATGTAGCTTGAAAATAAAGCCAGAATCAATTTGATATCGCACACCAGCATCATGGGAGAATACTATGTTAATGTTCTAAGACCCAATAAATATCACCCGGTTTGATTTTAGATACTGATCATGGAGTGGGATATAAAATCGTATTGCTGTAATAGCATTGCAAAAGAGCGGAAAAAATACTAACCAAATTTTTGAATTACTAAAACCGCTTGAGATATCAAAAATATTTGTGGACCGTACTATAAATCGTTTTGTTGAATCATCTTAATTAGAAGAGAGGCCAAGAAGTGATCGTCTGCGCGTGGCCCGTACGAGCGTGCGTTGTAAAACCTGTACGCAAGCGAATTCGATGAAATCTCCTTGGAAAACAAAAAATTATGTCGCGTGAGCTGATATATCCACAAGATACATGTCAAGGCTTATTTGGGATGATCTTAACATGAAAGCCTTAGTCTGTGAATTGAACAACTATTGACGCCTAATTTAAAGCAAATTAGACTTGAAAGATGCAAGCGACTCGAAAATATCCTTTTTACGGACGACAAGACTTTCACCGTGGAGGAAGCTTTTAATAAGCAAAACGATAAAATTTATGCAAGGACATTTTTAAAAGCCTAATGAATACCCTTTTCAATGGAGTAGGATGGGGTTTCCAACAAGACATAAACTCAAAATAAATCAGCAGTTTCTTACAGTCAATATTCCTGATTTGATTGCACCCAAGGATGGGCCTTCAGAAAGCCATTTGAATCTTTTGAATTATAGTTTGTGGTCATTGTTGGAGAGTATGGCCATACTAGAGGCCCCACCGAAATTTGGAGATACTCGAAAGTGCTTGCTCGCCCTGGAAACCGTGCGTACCGCACGGAAGCCTAGTGGTCACAACGTTTGAAGACCTGCGTTAAAGCAAAAGGCGACCATATTGAATAAACGCAATTTTTTCCTAATTGCTTGCTATTTAAATAAATATTTTGACACTAACAGCCCACTGCAGGGCTAGGCCTAGCTTCTCGCAGCCACTCTTGCCGTGCGCCGAATGAATGGTTGGGGCTTTTCCGATTGAGAAAAGCTCCTCATGAGAATTTTTACTCTCGGATATTTGTCAGACGTTCACGAGAGGGGGACCACGAGAAAACTTTTCTTTTTCTTGGATTCGAACCTTGAACCTCCCGCTCAGTAATCACGCACTTAACGAATGAGCTATGTCGCCCACTTGATATTTGAGAGAATTTTATAACTACTAATCCAAAATGTTGTTTAATTTTTATAACGTTTTGCACTTGTAACAGAACTGATGGCAGGACTAGGTATACTATATTGGGTTTCAGATTCCATCGGACCATGACACTCATAAATGTTAGCTTTAGCCCAACAGCAACTTATTTTACTTAATCATAACATGCCTACATGCCTGAAAATAAACAGTGAAATATTTGCAAAGGATAGGCCATCTGTTAGTTATTAAAGGACTTTCCAATTATTTATGGAAAATAATTTCATTTAAATGGCTGCCGCGGCTTACTTGGCAGTAGCCCATCCTGTCAACCCAATTTTGCGGTATATTTTCGACGGTTCGGGGTTCTATTTCACGAATAGGTCTATCAATATTTATCAGAATAACATCGTTCTTTAACGGCACCCCATAAAAAAGGTCCAATAGCATCAAATCGTAGCTCCGCGGAGGCCAAGTAACATCACCAAAACGGCTGATTATACGATTATTGAAATTAGGGCGCAAAAGATCGATTGTTGGACGGCTTGTGTGGTACGTAGCGCCGTTCATGTTCATTTTTTCAAAATGGTTAGCATGCCTCTGTAGCGCTCTCCGTTGACTAATAATGCCACGTTGAGGTTCTCGGGTTTAGGGGCATACTTTCAGCAACATTCTCGGCTGGGCGCACAGGACGAACACGAGGATAACTTGTGTTATCAATTAGTGTGTCAATAATTTTTTACAAACTTGCATACAACACGGCACGGCACGGTTGATGCATTATTTTGACCGAAATTTCTTTTCAAAAATCTCACTGTTTCGGCAACACAGCACTCAATTTGGAAATAAGTTGTCAATATTTCCCAACGTTGTTCAAGCGTAAATCGATTGATTTCATACCACGGAGATATGGTACTGTGTTCCCTTCAATATTTTTGAGCACGAAAGAGCTGTCAATGTCAAAATGACATGCAATTTAAAAAGAAACCAGCAGATGGCCCACCGTTTATATTTCTAAAATGTGAATTCCAAAAATACCTGTCATCCGTTTTTATTATATGAGATTGCCTTACCTGTAAAAAAAGAAGAAAATGTGTTTAGATACTAAACGATAGGATATCATATTATAAACATTATTTACTAGACTTAAAGATATAAGTAAATATGCAGAAAAATAAAACAACTAATCGTTGGCCTTAATTAATTCGTTGTAAGTAGAATATGAACAGGTCTCAGCTGTGGCATTTGAGAAAACAATTTTATAGCGCTTAAAAGGTGTTCAGAAAGATTTTTTTTACAACATTTGATTCTGTGAAAAAGTGTATTAAAATAAAGATAAGAAAGTTTTATACAAGGTGGGACAAAAGTAATGTCATAATGTGAATGTGCCTTAATTTTTGCAAATGGCGTCAAATGTCATTGTGCTTTGACATTTATGTTGTATACAGATAGAGAAATAGTTGACAATAAGCAATGGAGCGATACACACCTGAAAAACGTGGAATTATTGTTACTGCTTATTTGACCAATTCCCGGTCTGTTGTTTTAACGCAATTCATCCATGAAAAGATTCCTACGTATTTTGACGTTCTCGGACCAAATCTATATTTATTATGCACAAGGGATATGCCACTAGACAACAACGTCATAGTAGCCGATTTTGTAGATGATACCCAATACTTGCAGTCGACAAATGCGCAGACAAAGCTACTGTTAATATGTCAATAAAGTAACAGATTGGTCACAACAGTGGCGTATTAAACTTAATGAGACAAAGTCTATCCATGTTAACTTTACCAAGAAGAAAATAAGCTCTCTGCTAGCTGATAGGACGTAATTCGGAGTCAACTATTCCGAAGAAAATTATTCTACATATATGAGCAAATACTTTAACCCGTCTGGACGTATGGCATTCAATTATGGGGCTGTACAAAAAAAAAACAAATATTAAAAGCACACAAACATTTCAGAA
This sequence comes from Pocota personata, assembly GCA_963082735.1. Lineage (NCBI taxonomy): Eukaryota > Metazoa > Arthropoda > Insecta > Diptera > Syrphidae > Pocota > Pocota personata. The sequence goes on from OY720431.1 coordinate 58,399,607, forward strand.
TAAAGTCCTTCGTGTAATAGACGACGCCCCATGACGACACAATCAAAGATTGCAGATACATATGAATCTTGAGATACTCGTACAAGTCGTCCTAGATGTGCACAATAACGTTCGCAGATTGCGAAGAACTAAAGCTATGTTCAGACGATTGCCAGATCTGACAATATTGTCAGATCTGTCACTGTAAAAATTGTCCCAAATACCTTACAACCGTCTGAACTTACAATTCTCTGGCAATGAAATTGTCAGGTATCTGGCAATCGTCTGAACACACAATTGTACCATTGTCAGACCATTGTCAGGCGTTTAGGACATTTGCAGACTCTTTTGCTATTGTCAGATGTACTATGCTTGGGACGTCTGACAATTTTTTAATTGTCAGATAATTGTTTTTCATATTTGAAAGAGCAAAACGAAGTTATGTTGCTATTTTTTTACGTTGTCGGTTTGGATTTATTTGTTACGATGAGTGAAATGAATTGCGAATACGTCGATGTCGAAAACGATCCAATATTTCGGCCGATTGAGGTTCCACCACACGGGGACTGCCCCGACGAAGTCTAAACATGCAAAAAAGCCCGAGATTCAAAAATCATATCGAAAGAAAGTTGAGAGTGAATGGTCCCAGGAACAAATTTGAAACTCATTCAAGAAATCGAGACGCGACGCAGTTTGTGGGATGCTAGATGCGCAGAATACAAAATACCGAAGGAAGCCTTATGGCGGGAAGTCGCTGACGGCATCCATATGAGTCTCAACGACTGTAAGGACAAATGGTCGAATCTCCGCACCAGTTTTAACAGCAACCTTGACAAGTATCGAAAAAAAAAAACCAAGATTAAGTTGTTGTTCGAAAACACCGACACAAACCGAGCAGAAAAGCTTAGAATGGCCAAAAGGCATAAATACTGGACGGAAGAAGATTTCAACAGAGTTTTATGGAGCGATGAATCCAAGTTCGAGGTATTTGGCACAAAGCGGAGACTTTTCATTCGACGCAGCGCTGAACAAAAGATGCTACCAGACTGTTTGGTTCCTAACGTCAAGCATGGAGGCGGTTCTGTTATTTTCTGGGGATGTTTCTCTTCAAATGGAGTGGGAGGTCTGGCTCGAGTGATTGGAAAAATAAATAAGGAGGCTTACAAAACATTATTGGAAGAAAACGCTGAGACCTCTGGACTAAGACAACAGGACAACGACCCTAAACATACGTGAAGACTTTGTCAAGACTACCTGAAACAGAGGGAAGATGCAGAAATCTTACAAATCATGACATGGCCGCCGCAATCACCATATTTAAACCCTTTAGAGCTGTTGTGGGAGGAACTGGGTAGAAGAGTCCGAAATCAATGCCCATCATCGGAATCTGCGTTGTGGAATATACTATTGGATTGCTGGAGCAATATACCACAGGCAACAATTCAAAAATTGATAGCTAAAATGCCAAGAATTGTTAAAAAAAAAAGTAATCGAATGTGAAAGTGGCTTTTTCGACGAAAATCAGGGTTTAATGTGTACGGGTGTGCGGAAGTTGCCGCACGTGTTGTTCGAGCGAAGGAATTTGATTGCAAATGGACTGATCACCAATCAGCCTACATGCTTGTCGCTGAACACGACCGATTAAACTCAGGCATGTAGTGGGAGCACCCACCCAAATATGCGAGTTGTATTCAAGGCTCGGACGAATGTAAGCTTTATAGATTGTAGGATACTGGAAATCCTCTACTCTCTCTACCGGTTGTCCAGCAATGCATACTTGAGCCGATGAGTTCGTTCCAAGACTGATAATTTTAGTTTTTGCGGTATTAATTTTCAGCCCGACGACGCCAGCCTCCCATAATTCTATGAGAGAGTAAGCATACGTCGTCAGCGTAGTCGAGATGTTTAAGTTGGGATGTGAGAGTCCATCCGTTTCCCGTCGACAAAGCTGCATGAAGCACATCGCTAATCACCAATAGGAATAGTATTGGTGAAAGAATGCAGCCTTGTCTTACCCCACTTTGGATCTCAAATTCCTCAGACAACCTTCCTCTATGCAGAACGTGACATTTGGACCCTTCGTAAGTAGCTTTGACAATAGCAATTAATTTATCAGGAATACCTCTCCTGCGTAAGGCACACCAAATAAACTCCCCGTTAACACTATCGAACGTCTTCTCAAAATCGATGAACAGCAGGTGAAGTGGCGATCGATATTCAACGCACTGTTCGATGGTGCGGTAGTGCTCGCCATTGACTGTTATGTTCTGTCCGGCCTCATTTTTAAAGAAATACGGACCGATGATTCCACCAGCCCATAAACCACACCAAACAGTGCATTTTTGTGGATATAGCGGTAGTTCGACATACTCTTCAGGTTGTTCGTCTGCCCAAATGCGACAATTTTGTTTATTTACATAACCATTGAGCCAGAAATGGGCCTCATCACTGAACAAAATTCGATGCGACAGCCGCGGATCTTCATTGAGATGTTGCGGAGCCCATTGACTGAAATTTAAGCGTAAATTCAAGTCTGGCGGCTTTAATTCTTGAACAAGTTGGATTTTGTAAGCCTTTAAACCAAGATCCTCTTTTAAAATTCGCCAAGTTGTCGTATACGATAAGCCCATATGTTGTGATCGGCGTCGAATCGATTGCTCAACGTCTTCAGCCTCACTCGCCGCCACAGCCGCAATGTTCTCCTCACTACTGGCTGGATGTAGCCTATTCCGTGGCGTATTATCCAATAACGTACACTGAGACTCGAATTTGCGGATGGTAAAGGCAATAACGGACTCGGAAAGACTATGATGCACACCATATATTGCTCGAAGCGCACGAAAAACATTTTTCACAGAAAGTTTTTCATAGCACAGCTGAATAATTTGGAGACGTTGTTGAGGTGTGAGCCTTTCCATGATAATTTGTCAAAAAAATACTGAATAAGAATATCAGGATACCATGAGGCCAGTTACGCGTGATCTGTAAAAAAAAACCTATTGAAAAAAAAAATCAAGTCTAAATGAATCACCCGTTATATGTTCTCCGTTCGTTTTACATAATTATTATTTTACTAATGAGTTTTTTTTCGATATTAGATTTTGTTTTTCCTTCGAGCACTGAGGGCTGCCTCAAACTTGCATTGTACATACAAAAAATAAAAATCATTTGTCTATCGTACGTACGTTTCTCATAATGAAAAAGATGCGCGTGGATAAAATCAAGCTTTCTGCGAACATCTTTACAGCTGATATCAGGGGTAATAGCAGCGGCAGCGACGGAGGTAGACGCGACAATGTCAACGGCAAGATTTTCATCAATGACTCTCTAACTGGCTACACCAGATCTCTTCTTGAAAAGGCAAAGCAACTACGTCTAGAAAAAAAGTGTCAGTATGTCTGGATAAGAAATTCATCCGTGATCATCAGAAGAAAGGAGGGAGACAAGGTTATCAAAGTAGTTAGTTTTGAGGATTTAAGTAAATTTGAAAAACATACTTTTTGATTATAATCTATGATTAATTTTAATTTAAGTAATTCACCAATAAGTCCTCATAATATTAATTTAAGTGATAATAGCTTTTCCTCTACTACAAGTTCTGATAGTTTAAAATGTTTTTGCATAGATCATACAAACAAATTATCTTTTTCTGGCCTTTCCATAATTCATCAGAATATCCATAGCTTTCGAAAAAATGTTGATACGTTTTTAACTCACCTCGCATCTTTAGAACATTTACCGGATCTCATCTTTCTTTCTGAAATATGGATCTTTGATGATGAAATTATAAATTATTCCATACCTAATTTTACATTTAAAGCAGCTTGTAATAATTCTTATTCTGCTGGTGGTGTTGCTGTATTTTATAGAAGCAATTTGTTGTCTAACGTTGACGTTGAATGTTTTAATCTTACTAGTGTTGATTTGATTTGTGTAAGTTGCGAAATTTCTGGTGCTCGATACTGTTTTGTCGGTGTTTATAGATTGAATTTTTGTACAGTAAATGTCTTACTGGATGATTTTTCTGGCTTTCTTGAAAATCATTTGTGTAAAAATCGAATTATTTTGGGTGATTTTTACATTGACCTTCTTTCGTCTTCATCCAAAGTTGATAATTTCTTATCGGTAATGTCGTCCTTTGGCTTTGATAGTTTACTGACTCATCCAACGCGTGTGGTTCAAGATGCAAGATCTTGTTTGGATATATTTATTAGGTTACATAGAAATAATCCTGCTAATTTCAGAACGGCTATATTTGACCTCAAAATAAGTGACCACTGTTTAACTACTATTCAACTTAACCTCAGTATCTCCAGAATAAAATTGTGCAATAATAAAGAGTTCACTAAAATTGATTTTACAGCTGTAAAGTCAGCCTTAATTTTTGAGTTTTGGGATGAAGTTTACAGAGCAGAGGATGCATCTACTGCCTTTGATTTGTTTCTTAAGAAACTACAATTGCATTTATCTCGCGCAAGTATACATATCAAAAAAAAAAAAACTAACAAGTTGAAACCTCTTAAGCTATGGATGACTGGTACTCTGATTACTAAAATCAGAAAGAAAAATCATCTGTTTAAGTGTTTAAAAAAACATCCCAACAACTTAAGACTGAAAGGGTGTTATGACAAGGTGTGTCGAGAGCTGAAAACTGAAATACCTCTTAAAAGAGATACTTATTTTAGTAATAAGTTAGCTCAAAGTTTAGGTAATTCCAAAAGAGAATGGCAGGTCGTCAACGAAATTTTGAACAAAAACAAACCTAATTCTGATAGTGAGTGACTGCAATCACTATAAATAATACGACTCTATCTGAGCCCTTAGAAGTTGCCACTGTGTTCAATGACTATTTTTCCAATATTACAAAGGCTATTCGTGAATCCACAATAAATAATAATTCTAACTGTCAATGTGATAATTCTAATTTTTCTATGTATGACACTTTCCAAAGACAAAGCTTTTTCTTTGAATTCTTTTCACCAGTGGAAGTTCATAAAATTATACAATCCCTTAAAAGCGTCAAATTCAATGTCATGTATTTGATCACATCAAGTAATATCTTAAAAAGAATATCGCTCCTTGTTTCTGATGTTTTATGTCATATTTTCAATTCAAGTATACAAAAGGGTATTTTTCCGAAATTACTTAAGACAGCTCTTCATAAAAAAGGTGATACCATATCCCTGTTATCTGTTTTTTCCAAAGTCTTTGAAAAAGGGGTCAAATCTAGAATTCTGTCTTTCTTAGGCAAAACTAATTTCTTTAGTATTTCACAATTTGGCTTTCGAAGTGCCAAATCTACTGACGATGCCTTGTTGAAGTTGTGTGGTGAAATTTTTTAGTAGTCTAAATGTTTCTGATATCCCTGCTACCTTATTCATTGATATCACTAAAGCATTTTACATGGTAGACCATAACATATTGCTTAAAAAACTTTATAACGCGGGTTTCAGAGGTTTTATCCATGACTGGTTCACTTCTTATCTTGATAACCGTAGTCATAGAGTTAAGATTCAAAATAGTTTAAGTGCGAAAAAACTCATTAACATAGGTGTTCCACAAGGCTCTGTTTTGGGCCCTATTTTGTTTTTAATTTTTGTAAACTCGCTTTTTCTTCAACCTCTTAGGGGTAAACTCACAGCTTTTGCTGATGATACTGCTTTGTCTTATTATGATAAATGTTATTTTAATTTATATATGGATGTGAACTATGATCTAGATATACTGCGGAGATGGTTTAAACTTCATAAATTGGTCATAAGTGACAAAACGAAGTTCATGCTTTTTAACATTATGGGTAAAATCTGTAATGATATGCCTTTACAATACCATTCGCCAAATTGCAATAGATTCCCTTTTGTTAATCCTTGTACACACAATCATAATTCACCCACTTTTGATTCACATGCCTATTGCACCGCTGACTGCTTTGTAATCGAACGCGTCGACAGCTTTAGTTTAGTTTAGTTTAGTTTATTATTATTATTAGTGACAATCACAATAAGAATATAATCCTTATAGATAGTGTTGCATACAATTAGGAGTTTAAAAAAATAAAAATAAAAATATACATGTATAAATATAGACATAAATTAGGAAGATAACAAAAATCTAAAATCAAAAGTTTTAATTTTAAGTTAAGATACATTGCTATAAATAAATATTCTTTTTTTCTTTTCCTTATTTCCTCTATTTCCTTTTTCTTTCACTCATTTACAAACCTGTGTGCAAATATTCAAAAAGTAAATCCCGAAAGTTTCTCATTTCATAGCTATTCTTCACATACATAGGTAAATGGTTCCAATATTTCACAGTGTAATGAAAGAATTGATTTTGTGATGAGACCGACATTGATCTCGGCAATATGAAACCCAGAATCCGCGATGAATTAGTCAGCCGTAACTTGGAGTATAAGTATGAGGGCTCCTTTAACCTGATTAGCTTATGAAGGAACATAATTGATCTAAAGGCTAAGTAGCTGTCGAGAGAGCAACCGAGTATTTTACACCTATATGCAGACACATGATCATATCGCCTTAGACCATAGACATAACGAGTCGCATTATTAAATGCAACGTTTAACTTCCGATTAGAAACACAGTCCAGTTTAGGAAAGAGTTCGCATCCATAAGTTATTAATGGAACAATGAGGGTTTTAACCAGCATAGCTCTAGTGGATACAGGTGTGTATGATTGCGAGTGATACAACATGCGAAGAGATGCGTAAATTCGGGAGCAGATTTTGTTTATATGCTCATCCCACTTTAACGTCCGATCAAATACAATGCCAAGGTTTACTGCTTTATCAACGTAATTTAATGGAATCGAGGCAAGCTTAACAGATGGAAATGATATTTTTATAGATAACCATACACTGCGACTTTTTAGGGTTCAAGCTTAAGCCATTATTAGCAGCCCACATCGATATTTGCTGAAGATCATAATTTAAGTGATCAACAGCAAAGCTAATTTCACCAATAGGAGACGCAAGATATAATTGTACGTCATCAGCAAACATATGAAGGTTGCTATATTTAACAACACTTGGGAGATCATTGACGTAAAGGGAAAATAATATAGGGCCCAGAATCGATCCTTGTGGAACTCCTCGAGTGATTGGTAGTGCTGCTGATATTTTATCATTTGCGAAGACTCTCTGATCCCTGTTAATTAAATATGAATTTATTAGCCCTGCTGCTGATTCGGAGAAGCGAAAGAAGTTTTTAATTTTGTAGGTTAAGCAGTCGTGGTTAACGGTATCGAAAGCTTTTGAAAAATCTAAAAGTGTTAAGAACGAGATATTCTTGCCGTCCATAGAAGTCTTAATATCATCTGTCACTTTAAGTAAAGCAGTGATACAGCTATGTTTTTCTCTAAACCCGGACTGAAGCGGACACAAGAGTTTATTCTGCTTTAGGAATAAAGAGATTTGCCAGAAAGCTAGCCTTTCAAAAACTTTTGAAAGATATGGGAGGATCGCTATGGGTCTATATTCCATTGCAGTTGATGGAGATGAACGCTTCTTTGCAATGGGTATGATTTTTGCATGTTTCCATTGAGGAGGAAAATTAGATGTAATGAAAATCGTATTATATATATGAGTTAGAAAAGGAAGAATTTTAGGTAGGATCATTTTTATGAATAGAGGATGTATTGAGTCATACCCCATAGCGTTCGACTTTATGTTAAGAATCGCTTCAACCACATCAGTTTCAGCACATCTGCAGAAATATAGATAAGGATGTTGCATATCTGAACTTATAGCTGTAGATGTTGCGTTTGAAGCAGAGGATACTGATGATACATCAGAGAACAATTTGTTCAGCCCATCAACATCTATACATTCTGGCACACTATTTTGGTTTTTTCCCGTGCACGATTCTTTTATATTTCTCCATAGCTGTTTTGTTGGTAACTCATGGTTCAATTTCTTAGATAAAAATGTATGCTTTTCTTTTTTGATTAAAGTACTTAGGTATTACTTTAGATTATAAGCTCAGTTGGTTGGAGCATACTATGTACTTAAAAAAAATATCTAAACAATGTTGTTATAATCTCAGCCAATACTGTGATTTGCCAATCTTAAAGTTAGTCTATAATGGTCTTCTCAAATTTAAACTTCAGTATGGTATAGCTTGTTGGGGTGGTACACATTATAACAAATTAGAGCCTTTGCTAATAAAACAAAAACACGCTGTTCGTATTATGTGTAAAGTTAATCGTCGTACTCCTAGTTTTAAATTGTTTAATAGTCTTGGATTTCTTCCATTGAGACATTTGTACTTCTATAAAGTTTTAAAAATATTTTTTGAAAAGTCCGGGTACAACTCTCCTAGGGTTTATGAAAACCGTAATTTGCGCGTCAACACTAGTAATCTCGTCAATGTACCTATAATCAATAAATCTCATTTTTCCACCTTCTACAATGTTATTGCTCCGCGTTTGTTCAATAAAATACCTTCAAGTCTGAGATGTGAGCGAGTTAAATCTGTATATCTTAAAAATGTAAAATGTTGGCTTTTCTCGTTAAACTACGCTGTAATTGGTAATTTACTGAATCCTTTATTTTTTTTATTCTTTTTATAGTTGAATTTACACTTATTTTTTATCGCATTAAGTATGTACTGTACATTCGCCTCTCGTCAAAATCTGGCAACAGAATGTACATAACTATTTCAGTTTATAACTTAAATGCTCTACTATCTACTACTACTACTATCTTCCTGAGATTTGTCAAGTTCGAAGGTGTTTTTAGTGCGGTTAGAATCCCACACTACTGTGGGTTGAGATCCCCATATAGTGTCTTTTATCAAAAATCATGTCGTGTAGGCAAAAAAAAAAATTCTACGACATCCCTGACAGTCTTATTATCAATAAACACTCCTAACACTCCAAAACTAATGGCTATGAAACCATTTTCAACAACAACGCCTAGTATACTAATTAGCACAAAAAATTGAGGTCAAAAAACTTTCATCTCGTTGTCAACTCTTGGTAGTAACTTTTTTTTCTTTTCTGTTTTTGTAATTCAAATGAAAGACAAAAAAAAAAAAGAAACCCCTGCGATACGGGATATCCCCATAAACTCGATTTTATAATTGGAAAAAAAAAACAGAAATGGCACAGTAATGGCGCCAAAAACATCCCTAATGCGTCAGCAGAGAAACGACAGAAGGAGAAGTATTGAAAACCATTTCAATTTATTTTTAATTATCTGATGGCGATTGATGGTGAACCGACATATGGGCTTTCCCTAGATCCACAGACGGAAAACACCATTAAAAAAAAAAGTGTGCATCAGCGGTGAAACAAAAATTTAACAACCCACCCACAAACCATCATAACACGTTTCGAATTGGGATTATCCTACCTGCCTCTCATTTATACTCGTACGCGGTATGTTTGCACTCGCGCTTCACTTCATCTCTTCCGCTTCCCCAGATAATACTATAAATCCATTTACGCTCTTCAGATGAGCTCAACATTAGGGCGCTTCCTTGCTCCTTCGCTTTCCAGAAAATTGCACAAGGTACTCAGAATCGCAGGAAGAAAATGCCAAACAAATTTGAAATTGCGCAAGTTCCGATATTTCCAGTTTTTTTTTTTTTTTTGTTTGAATTTCTGTCGGATTTTCCATTTCTCCCAACTCCCATTGAGCATCGCATTCATTTTGACTTCATTTGTTCATCCGAGTTTTTGCTTTCCGCTTTCGTGTGTTCTGCTTCATCATTTTCACCAGGACGCTTTTTTCCCTTTTGTTTTTGTTTTACATCCCCATTTTATGTTCCGCTAGTCGGATGCGATTTCACCAATGCGCATTGGCTGTTAAACTTGTCGAAAATGAGGTTATCCATCGTAAGCTCGAAATTGGATGGAAATGATGGTAGGAAGGAATTGAACGACTAATGACGTCATTGATGTTGGTGACGACCTACTTTTGAGCTTACGTCTCGTCAAGTACACACACAACAAGGACTTTGATCCTTCCCGTGCTAGTTCCGTTGCCTGGAATGAGCAAATACCATGAATGGAAAAGGAAGGTAATTTCGTGTATCCATTTATTTCCACGGCATGTTTCCTTTGATGTGAATACGGTATTCCCTTAACAGTGAAGCCTTGCCCGGTTGCTCTCTCTCTCTCTCTCTCTACCTCAAGCTATGTATACATAGTCAAAAGATACACACATATCTACAGAATGTTTATCGAAATGTGTGACAAGCAACCTTCCTCACTTTACCACCACCACAAGAACGAACGTCACCTGAGCTTTTATAACCATCCATCTGCAGATGTATGTATGGGGTAAGGACATGTGTACATATAAGTACTCCCGTGAGATTGTTTTCTCCCTGTGAAGGAAGACAAAGATTGTTTTATCCAAGTTTAAGTACACACGCAGGCACACAAACTTCACCCAACGGCGTGTTGTACGTGACGTCACTTGTGGGATATAGATGGGCCAAATGTGAAAGCAGGTGCATTTGTACTTCATTCCAGTGAACACTCACACAGATACACAGCAGCATCTATCTATCTTTTGTGGTAGAAGGATGTTCCAGTTGTTTTCTTCTTTTTGTAGGACAGGTTCGTGGACATCAAGGTTGGTGGAAGATACGAGTAGTATTTGGGTTTAGTGAGTTCTTGGGGAAGTTGAAATTCATGTAAATATTGTCCTAGATGAACGACTTTAAGTTTGGGACACATATGTGACAGGTAGGATTTTTTTCGGATTCGAAAAAAAACCTTTCTATGTCGAGGCAGTAAGCAGAGCTTTAAAAGAATTACAGGACAGGAGATGGATTTGAGAAAAAGAACAGGATACGCGTATCCGATTTGCGTAGTTTTCTTTTATATTTAGGTTTCTAGGTCCACATACGGTTTTGTGGCGTATACGTCTCATTTTCAATAGAAAAATAATTAAACGTGTATGCTATATCTTTGGCAAGAATAGAAGCGACTTACGGGTTTATTGCCAAATCTGAAAAGCGAGATTGAGAAGCGAAGAAAAAAAGATTTATCAGACATTCGTGAGACGTAAGATATCTGTTGTTGTACTAAGATTCAAAGTTGAACTTCTCGCTCAGTAATATAAATTGTTTGCTCGACTTTTTTAATCGGTTTATGTAAAATCTACATCGTGGATACAGGGTCTATTCATTTGGACTTGCAGGATAGATGGAATTCCAGCTCTTTTTCTGAAAAAGTATAGGAATAGTGGAGTGTGTTATTTTTAGAGGTATGTTTTTCGTCTTGACAACTAATTTGTACTCAGTTTAGTTTGCCGTTTCACCATGAATAGGGAGAGAAAGATACAAGAGGGAAGAAAAATGGATCTGGTGTAACGAGGAAATGGAGAAAGTGAAGGAATATAAAGGGTGACCAAATAGTAATGATACATTTTTCAGTAAGGTTTGCCGTTTCATCATGCATCGCTTGACTCTTTCCGAACGTGTGTAAATTATTAAGAAATATTGTCGAAATTCTAGCTCAGTTGTAAATACGCAACGTGAATTTTGTCATGAGGTCGGTCGTCATCATGGCTTCAGTGCGCAGTCACTTCGTCGCACCGTGGAAAAGTTTGAGCGTGAGTACACTCTTTTGGACCTTAACCCACCAAACAGACAGAGATCAGAGCGAAGTGAAGAGAACATAGCCGCCGTAGCGGCCAATATCGAAGAAGACCCAGAAATGTCGATTCGGCGCCGATCAGCTGAATTGGGCATCGCCAGAGAGTCATCCAGGCTTATTTTGCGGTTGGATTTGGGCCTACATCCGTATAGGATTGTGCTGACGCAAGAATTGAGCCGGACGACCACAAATAACGCCGAGAAGTTCCCTAATTAAACGCTGGATATGTTGGCCGGAGTTTGGCCAGGATTTGGCCACAAAATCATCTTCTCGGACGAGGCCCATTTTTGGCTCATCGGCTATGTCAACAAGCAAAATTGCCGTTATTGGAACGACCACAATCCACAAGTGTTCGACCAAGCATCAATGCATCCACAAAGATTGAATGTTTTGTGCGGCTTATGGCACGATGGCATCATCGGACCTTATTTCTTTCGAAATGAGGAAGGAGAGACTGTTACCGTCAATGGTCCTCAGAATAGAGCGATGTGGCCAGAGCTCGACAGCATCGATTTATCCGAGCAATGGTTTCAACAAAACGGTGCTAGATGCCATACAAGCGACGCACCGCTCGAATTGGTGAAGGAGAAATTTGACGACTGGGTCATCTCACGGCGATCATTTATAAATTGACCGCCGCGATCATGAGACTTATGACCCCTCGAATTTTTTCTCTGGGGCTATGTCAAATTCTTTGTCTACGCTAATAAGCCAACCACTTTGGATGAACTCAAAACCAACATTCGCACAAATTGGACCGAGTCATTAAAAATTGAACCGACAACTTGAAGCACTCCCAGTGAAGCCGAGGCAGTGCTGTACATAATAATGGCATGTATGTAGCTTCAAAATAAAGCCAAAATCAATTTGATATCTCACACCGTTGTTGTTTTATTTAAATTTCTTTTCCTATCGTTCTTATCTGGTCACCCTATACCTTGGCGTCTTGATAACACCAAATCTTTTAATAAGCACCTTTGCATAAAATTAAAAGAGGCTAAAATAGCTGTTAACTGCTGGAAGCATCGCTCCAAGTGTCAAATTTAAAGGTTTTAAAGCGGTTGTGAGGTCCATCCTGTGTAATGCGGCACAAATATGGGGTATTTTTCAGCATGAAGAAGTGGCGAAATTATTACGATATTTTATTAAAAAATATCTTTAGGCTGCCAGAAAATACTTCCTAAGCACTAGATATCTTTACGCTATGGTTGCACTTCAATTATATTATGAAGGTAATATCACAACCTCGCCATTGTCTTCCCATCATCGTTGTAAGACACCTACTACAATGAAATCTCAAGGGAATGGTCAACATTTACAGAATGTTAATTGGGGGAAGTATAACATCATGAAAAGATACATTCCGAATGCTAAAAATAAATATTTTGGCGCTAACGGCCCAATGCAGGGCCTGACCTAACTTCCTGCAGCCTCGTGCTGTGCGCTTTGAGAATGGTTGGGATCTACAATTTTATTTCGTTTGCGAACTGCAATTTTTTTTTATTGAGCGAAGCTTCTCCTGATAGTCTTACTCTCAGTTGTTCAGAATGGACAAGATTGGAATTACTGTGTAGCTTCATAAAAACAGCCTCTAAATACAGGTCATAAATCTTGAATGAAGCCCTCTAAGCACATTTATTAAATTATGTATTAAAGTAACCATATGTGTAAGTAAAACGTTTATAAAATTCGCTTAAAACTAAAGTAAACTTTTTAGTCCTGCACAGATAGCTAAACCTATGATTGTGGAAAAAAAAATTCTTTGTCCAGTCAGTGTAAATTTGTAGCCTCATTTCATTGTTTCCGTGACCGGAAACGTGAGCATGCCGAAATTAAAGTGTCCCTGTTGATGTTAGCCATCACTTGGACAATGACATCCTATTGTGGGGATGATTTTTTGGTTTTACATTTAACTACGCCCCCCACAAAGTAATTCAATGGATTAAGGCCTGGGGAGTTAGGTGTGATCATGGAAATTGATCGCCGACCATGAGTTGGGCAAAATCCTGCCGGATTTCGTATGGTCCTCCTTCAATCACACTGTCTATTCAGAGCTTAACAACTGCCTCTAGAGCCTCTATGTATCCGACAGCATTCACTCGAAGACCTTGTGGAAAAAAGTAGGGAGGCGTAACATGAAACTTAGTGAGCATCATGTAACTTAGTTGTGCATGAACGATCGGGCGACTTTCAAAAAGAGAGACATTCTACTTGTAGATCACTGTGGTTTGCAAATATGGCAACAATCACGGCGTGTCTGTCCATTTTTTGTGTTTGGTATTTATCTGACATTGTACCCGGAAGAAACTTAATCGTCCGCTAGCAACTCGATCAGCACTACCATTTTCTGAAAAAGCATCCACACCCCGTAGTTAAAGTGTGTCCCAAAATACACACAAGATTTAAATTTTCCGCCATTTGTGCGGTAAAGTGCTGCCAACAAAAAAAAAAAAAACACAGTGTGACAGCTGACAGCTTAGGGTTATTAAAAATGGAGTGCTACACGAAAGAACAACGCGTTTTCATTGTTGAGCAATATTTTAAAAAATAATGAAGGTTTGGCAGCTACAGTCTGCAATTTTCGTACAAAATATGATCGGAATGGTGATGTAACTTCATCAACTGTGAAAAGATTAATTCAAAACTAAAAATTCAGGGAGACTGGATTAATTATTAATCTTAGACACTCTGGCTGTCCTTCAACAAGTCTTCAACACAAAACATGAAAAGCAGTTCGTGAGAGTGTTGTTGAGAGTCCAGGAACATCAATTCAGCACCGTGGTCAAAAATTGGACATTTCGAGAAGCTCTCTACAGATTATTCTCACGAAAAATTTATACCAAGTACAATTCACTCAGGAACTGAAGCCTACTGACAACGCACAGCGAAGAGAGTTCGTTGAATGGATTATGGGACAACAACAAGTGGCCGCTGATTTTTCAAACAAAATCAATCAGCGATGATGCTCATTTTCATCCTGATGACATTGCTAATCGTCAAAATTGTCGAATTTGGGGTTCAGAAAATCCATGAATGATTGTTGAGAAAAAAATGTTTGGTGCGGATTTTGGGCTGGAGGCATCATCCGACCACTCCTCTTTGAAAATGCGTTAATGTTTAATGGCTGAGAAAAATCCTCACGACAAATCCTTCAATGCCCAGCTCTTTATTAAAAACAGGTGGGACCTGGACAACTTCCAGTTTAGATACGTTAAATTTACTAATTGATACACACTTCCCTAACTGCCAACAATATTGACCCTATTAAGTCAAATACTCAAAAAACCAACCTTTCAAGTCTGATTGAGCAGGACAAACTCCTTTGAGCGCTACATAGCTTCAAATCATACAAATCCGCTGGACCGGGTGGCATAGCACATGCTGAACTACAAATGTCATCTGAAACAGCATTGCATACGTTAGTCATCCTCCCTGTATCATAAGGAGTACACTATGGTAGGTTTCCTAGATATTGAAGGCGCTTTTAACAACGTCTACTCCTCTGTGATAATCAAAGTACTGTCAAATCTGAAGATAGATAACTCACTTGGCGAGCTGATTAATTTACTGCTTAGTAGTCGGATTATCAACTCAAAGCTGGGTGGGACATCTATTAGAAGATATATTAACAGGGGTACCCCTCATGGGGACATCCTAACCCCACTTCTTTGGAATCTGGTGGTCAATGAACTATTGACAAACATGGAGGCTGAGAGTTGTGATGTTATCGCCTATGGGGACGACGTCGCTATAGCAATCTCTGGGAAACACCACATTACCTTAAAAGAGCTCCTACAAAATGCTTTGAACAAGCTATCTAGGTGGACAGCTCGGTGTGGTCAAGGAGTGAAACCCCACACAATCAAACTTGTCCTCTTCTCAAGGAAATATAAAATCCCACCTATTGACCCTCCATCCCTTAATGGAATAAGCTTAACTTTCTCCAACGAAGCAAAATACCTGGGTCTTATTTTGGATAGGAAACTAAGCTGGAAATCTAACACACACAAGAAAGAGTTAAGAAAGCCACTGTCGCATTCTACTCTTGCAAAAAAAGCCGTTGGGAACAAATGGGGCTTACAACCCAAATTAACTCACTGGCTCTATATCTCAGTCATCAGACCGATTCTTATATATTGGGTAGTTGTCTGGTGGACTGCCTTGGATAATGCGATAAACCAGAAGTTATTAAGCAAGGTCCAACGTCCAGCTTGTTTATGCATTAGCGGAGCACTGCGAAAAACACCTTCCGTAGCTATGGACACTCTTTTTCATTTAACACCCCTCGACATTTTTTGTAGGCAAATGGCAGCTAACTGAGTTATTCGCCTCAAAGCTACTTCACAGTGGTCCAAAAATATGGCCACGAATTCAAGTTAAATTTTGACAAAAACTTCCAAGTTACCTTCCCTTTATGGAAGATAAGTCGTTATATTTTTATACCGACGGTTTAAGAACTAACGACGGGATGGGTGGTGGTGTCTTCCCTGATAGATTTAATCTAAACCTCTCTTTAAACCACTGTAGCGTGTTCCAGGCGAAGATAATGGCATTAAGGGAAGTCTTGTCTTGGCTAAAGACAAACGTGATATCGACCATTAATATTCGCATCTTTTCAAACAGACAAGCAGCAATCAAATCCTTCGAATCATCCTCCATAATTCTCTAACAGCTCTAGACTGTCGATCGTCTCTTAAAGAGATGGCAGAGCAGTTCAATATTCACCTAATTTGGGTGCCGGGGCATATTCCAAGAAATTGTAAGGCTGATGAACTTGTCAGACATGAAACAACAATACCCATCCTTCCAGACAAAAATTCGCTGGGTATGCTTATAACTACATACAAACTTAAATTAAAGCTGGATTCTATTGAAAGGACAAATTCTAGGTGGACATGTGGTACAACTTGTCTACCGGTAAAACAGATTTGCCCTAAGCTGGATCTGAAACGCTCTAAGAATTTAATTTAGGTGTCATTACTGGACACTGTCTAATGGGCAAGCAAGCAACAAGGCTTGGCGTCTTCTCAAATAATTTCCACAGAAAAGCTACCCAGCTCACTCCCAAAGAAGGAAACTCCACTGTTTCAACGACCTAAATGATCTGAAAAAAATAGACATTAGGGACCTGCTACGGTTCATCAGAAGCTCCAAATGGTTCAATGAGTAGGCTAGAGACCGCTTCCCAAACCCATGTGGTATCACAATGGACCTATTTTTGGTCTAAGTGTGTTGGCTTTTAGCTGACAGCCACCTCAACCTAGCCTAACCTAGCCTAATTATGCTTGCTATCGCGACATGGTAATCCAGTTTTGTGTTCCTAAATTGCAAGATATGGATGTGGACGACATGTGGTTTCAACAAGACGGTGCCACGTGCCATACAACCCGAGAAACAATTCAATTACTGCATGAGTCATTCCTGGTCGTGTCATGCAATTTAACGCCGTTGGACTTTTTCTTTGTTGTTTTTTGAAGTCTTAGGTTTATGCCAACCAGCCCATGACGGGTCATGGAAAGTTTCGACAAAAGAGTGCGTATGTGCCAGCAAATCCGTGGAGGCCATTTACCCAATATGCTATTCCATACATAACCCTATAGTGTGTACTTTATGAAACCCATGATTTCTACCAAAATTACTTCTCGCATGAATTTTGGGACACTCTTTGCGATAGCAAAAACATTTTTTTTTTATTATTTTGCTTATAACTTTGAGAGAGAATAAAGAAACATTTCGTTCTCTCTATTTGTATTTAAGTTTAACCCAAAACAGTATCGCAAACGAACAGAGAAGAATTCACAAGTCTTCTATGATCTACCTCTACATAGAAAAAATGAAACCTGATAAATGGCAAAAGGACGGGAAGAATGTTTAGCTCTAAAGGCGCTGACGTCGTAAAACAAATACGAACTATACGAATACTACTACTTGGGGAGCTCTCCCTGACGGCGTACACTTCCACTCGATTGTAGTACGTACTTACAAAATCAAATCACAATACTAAGTAAATTTTATCATCCGTAAATAACGGGGATACTATATTTTAGAACATTTGGTAAATCAAACATTAAATATCTCGAAAATGTTCAAAATTCACAAGTACCTAACCTACGAGTATTCTATCCTTTCTGTACAAACTCTGCAAATTCGTACAACTGTCATACAACAGTCATTCAGTTGGCCAAATTCATTTTGAAGTGTCCCCCACACCAACTAATATCAAACAATGAGGAAAATTGAACAAACCCGAATAACGCACACACACAATGAACACAACAAGGAATCTAAAATGCATCCATGAATTTGTGAAGATTCCACATCCATCAACTGGAAAGCATCTCATTTGACGTAGATATCTCATGCCACCATCATGCACTCTAGATAGATAGTAGATGGGGTGAAGTTTATTATAAAATCATGTTGCAGGACCTTTGCATTCCTTTGCGTCATGATTAAATTATGAACAGCAACCTTCGAGGATGCATTTTGATGGGACACCTTCTTTTCTACCCATCGTTAGGCACACACGTGGATGTCACCAAATACAAGTTAATGGGATATTTAAAGGAACACACTCCCACACGATATGGTACTCCTCGTGCTCGATCCTTTTAGCAGCATTTTATTGCTCATTTCTTGTTGACATATTGAAATTGTGTCAATGCAATGTGCCCTATACATGTGAGTATCTACTCGTGTCACATTATCGATTCGAATATTCGAGCTATGGCCGAAACGAAAATACCTGCCCACGAAGTGTACATGAAACGGAGCACGATAGGAGCAGCATCAGTAGTACCTTGAAATGCTCTTGAACTAGTACGTTGGGTATTTTTAGTATACACAATCCCGCGACAGCATCAATCGGCGCCACACGTAAACATTTTTGCTCCTCAAGAGCAACGTACAGCAGTGTACTGAGAATATCTGAGGGGACTCAGTGAGAGATCGAGTATCTATGATTTGTTGAGCATGAGTACATTCATTTCAAGAACGTGCTCCAACGTATGCATAGCTAAAAATATGAAATAAGCGAGGAGGCGGCACGGCGTATAAACAAGTGAATGTCACCACTCACTCACTCAACAGCTCAGCAAGGAATCATCATCATCACGTTTCACGGAATACTCAAACACACACGTACACATAGAGCAGATTTAGGAATCCCATTTGGAGAGCACCGAGAGTTTCTGGGAACAGTGCCAAAACTGATGCACAGTAGTAAAGCCACCCGCACTTGAAGAAGAACTTTGTAGGGCGGCGCAGCACAATTAAGTGGGATGCAGTGTGGATTAGCCTATTTAGAGAGATTCATAATATGAAATGTGCTTGGGGCGGATCTCTTCAGCTCGAAAACGATTTAAAGCGTGATTGCTGCCACAAGTTAATTACTCAAAATATAATTAGACCAATTTGTGTCGAATGGATGAAAGTGTATCGAGGCTCATTGGGTTGTTTGCCAAATCTAAATATGTATACACCTTGTAATGAACTTAACCTTCTAATTGATTGCAATTGGCTTGAGTTGGACTGGGCACTATTGAGAAGAATTGCAATTTGCCAGATGAAGTATGTGCGCCGCTTCTTTGCTTTTTGTTGATGAGGTTTTCATTTAGCGGAATGGACTCTAAATTTATTTTAAATATACAACAAGCTATTAAAAATGGTGAGTTTTATATTTTTGTTTACCTAGGAAAATTTCAAACAAGATACAAACATCTAGGTGACTCTATTTTACGACGCTTTATTATTGTTCAGCTATATAATTCGGTACACGGTTTTTCAACTTAAAGCGGTTTTATTTTGCACTTGGGCGGCGATTATGTCCCATAATTAGGTAATAATCAACCCTTTATTTGCACTAATCCATTTTTCTTCCACTAGGAGTTATACATTGTCGACTGGGAGCAATATCAAAAAGCAAATCGCGAGCGTTTTGCTGAAGATACTTATAATAGTTACCTACAGTATCCAAAGGCACACGTCATTTGTAGAAGAGCATCTGCAGAATCTTAATCTGTTGAATTTATACCCTATTATCGCTAACGAGATGCATCTTAAACGAATCGCGTACTAACAAGAAGCCAGCGTTATGAGGAGGGTAAAACGAGTGTGGCTAGCTAGGTGGGATTACACCACAAAAGGCATATCGACCCACCATCGAGATCTGGACAAAGAGAACACGCGGGGACTGCAACTATCACCTTACGCAGTTCTTATCCGGGCACTCGAAAATATGTCAACAGATTTCGACACGATAGCTCGACCTCCTGTCCAGAATGCCCAGGTGGAGAGGAAAAAGCGTTCCACTGCAGGCGCTTTGTTGAGGGAAGAATGAACCTGCCAAGCCCACAGCTTCTAATGAGTCATTTTTTTTATTTATCTACTTAAACGTTATTATGTACATCAAGGTTTAAATAAACTTAAAAACGTAATACCGATTCCCAACGAAATTGCGGAGTTGGAGGAATTCGTCCAAACGTACTGCTACAATTATAGAAGGACGCGTTGGGCTCGCTTCTCAAGAACTTTGACAAGAGCACTCTCCTCGAATTCGCTCTACCCACCGTCCAATAGGAATCTGTCAAATGATGAGATTGACTGGTACCTGAAACAAATGGACGAGACAATTAAACGAACTATGGACAATACGATACCTCGGTATCAACATACTGACAACGCAGACATATTCCGCAATGCAACAATTGACGCACTACACCAACGCAAAAGTAGACTGCTGTCGAGACTAAAAACCTTGTACAGACAGTTTACTGACAGACAAAACTCGGAGGTTAGGACGCTGAAGTCGTTGATTAAAAACCTCCAAAAATTAATTAGAGAAAATTACAGACTTTCTGTAAATTTGCATTGGAACAACAAAATTCGGGCTGTAAAATCCAACAACCCGAGTATGTTCCCGCAAATAAATAAAATATTTCGAAGAAATAATCAAAACGACCTTCCGTGTCTTAAGATCCCCCTAACGACGAACAATGGACGAATACTTATAACAGCAGGTATAGATTTAGATAACGCAGTAGAGGATGACAACTTCTTTGTGATGGAAGATCCGCAGGAGAAAGTAGAGGCTATAGGAGCGACTTTCCTGGAAGTGTACAAGGTGAATGATACCATTTGCCCGAACCACGACCTGGAAAATCGCGTCCTTGTGCACAACTTCTACCTTCGAAATGATATAGAGCACTGGCGATCCGAGAACATAGGTTTTACCGAGTTCAATGACGATAACATGGCAAATAATGTCATCGCCGATGAAAGGATACATCCCCCGTTCATATCGAAGGTGGAGCTCCAAGCGATCTTCGACTTATTAAGGAGGAAGAAATCTGTGGGAATTGATGGAGTATCGAACATTGTGCTTCGACATCTCCCTCTAGAAGCGGTGGACATTTACACCACTCTGTTTAACAATGCGCTGAATAATGCACATTATCCAGCGCATTGGAAAACAGCAGTGATACAACCCATCCCCAAACGGGGTAAGGACACCTCCAAACCGGCAAATCTCCGGTCGATAAGTGATCAATAAGAAAGTGATCAATAGAGCCCTGCTGAAGTGGACTGATAACAGTAATATAATTCCGGATAACCAATTCGGTTTTAAGGCAGGGCATGATACAATACATGCCGCGTCCAAACTGGTGTCGGATATCCAATGGAACAAAAGCAAGAAACAGTGCACGGGTGCCTGCCTGATTGAGTTGGAGAAGGCCTTCGACACCGTATGGTTAGAGGGACTCTTCTACAAGCTAAGCAGGCTGGGCATAAGCAAACCATTGCTGTACAATACTTCATAACGTGCTCACCAGTAGACAGTTCTTTGTCAAAAATGGCAATGTGACTTCTGCTGGAACATTTCTAATTAAAAACGGTCTGCAACAAGGTGCGGTTAATTCACCGATCCTTTTCAACATTTACATGAGCGATCTGATAAGATCACTTCACCATGCCATAACGTATGCAGACGACTTGATCGCGTACAGATCAGGACCAAAAATCGAGGTCATTGCAATTCTCTTGCAACGTGACTTCGATAAGATTCAGCGATATTGCGATGACTGGAAGTTGAAGATCAACTTCCAGAAATCGGAAACCATTCTTTTTAGAACGCCGTTGTCTGGTGACTCTAGGGATACCAGAAAGAATTGACGAAACTTCTCAATCGTTGGACCGCACGGACATCCACTTGCGAGTCGAAGTGTAGTCAGATACCTGGGACTTTGGTTAGACCAATATCTATATTTTAACAAACATATAGATGCTGCTCTTGCCAGAGCCAAAGGCGCTTTTGCCCTTACAAAGAGACTTTTTTATAGCAAGCAACTAGATGCAAGGGTAAAGGTAATCTGCTACATGGCCCTCATCCGGCCCATGCTCGTATATGGATGCCCCGTGTGGTTCAACGTGGGAGCAAGCTTGTTGGAAAAGATTCAGGTGTTTGAGAGGGCTTGCCTTCGGGCTTGCCTTCATTTGTACAGAACACCAGAGTCCCAGTACATAAAATTCTATCCCAATGAGGTCCTATACAACAGGGCTAACCTAATAAGAGTGGATAATTTCGTTACCAAGCTGATTAAAAGGCACATTGTAAGAGCAATGAGCTCGACGAACAACCTGTTCTCCGGGGCTTAGTACCCCAATTACAAGTATCACGAGAGAGTGCGCCTTAACGGCTTTGTTCCCCCAGAGGTGTTCCTCTATTTTGATAAGAAGAGTCTGATCAGATTGGCAGTGCCGCTAATCTTCCACGTTGCTCGGACAGTTGTGGATAGGCGACTCAACTACGACAGAGACGTTGCACACGGCAGTGTGGAGCGTCTCCGATTTAGTAGGGCGGTATCGGGTCGCGATGTTGAGGACGTACAACGTCAGTACGGTCATTTCTGGTGGCTAGCCGAAAGAGAGGAAACGCCTTCGTCGTTTCCTCCTAATCCAGGGTAGTCTGTTGAATGTTTAAAGTTGGCTGTACTTTGCCAATGGCCGACTTACATAGTTTAGGTTTAGGTAGTTTAGCTTGTAGGTAATAATTAAAAACAAAAATAATAATATCCACAGCGCTTGGATGAAAAAAAAAACATAAAAAAAAAAATAAAAAAAAAAACAAAAAAAAAATTACATATGAAACGTAAGGTAGAATAAGATAGACTAATTTAGAATAAGGTAGTTTAAGATTTATTTTAAGGTAGATTTGTAAGTTTTATATATAAGATCAACCAAAAAAAAAAAGTTCATTCAGTAAGTTTTTTTGTCTAATTTTCTTAGTAACACTTAAATTTAAGAGAATGAAATAAATAAATAATTTTCAAGTACATTACGTCGAAAGACATAGTTTTAAGTATTAGGATTAGCTTAGAGCGCCCGCATAGGGCCAGTAAGTTAGAATAAGAATAGTTAAGTTAGTTAAGCTAGTTTTAAGCGTTTTTTGTCTAGCAATTAAGTTATAATGAATTTAATAATAAAAATGCATTAAAAATGAAAAAATTAAATGAAACTTAAAAACTACAACAATATTTATGATTCAAAGTAACTGACCTTTAAGATTTTCAATACTTATACTATGATTTTTATACGAACTTAAGCCTATCTTATATAAATATATTTCTTTTTCCTTATGCAGGATTTACGATATTTTACAGTTTTTTCTATTTTAAAGGAAAATGTGGAAAAACTTTTTAGAAATATAAAAAAAAAAAAAAAAACTAAACTAGGAAGTAAAATAACTAAAACTAACTTACGAGTACACTTACCTAACCTACTGTAGGTCTGGGCCCTGATATGTGATATCCAGACCGTCTATACGAATGCCCAGCAAATGATGAGTACATTTACTTAACCACTGTATCGGCGAACCAGAGATCACATATCACGGCCCAGTCCTACTTAGCCTAAACGTTGGCACCAGTATTTGTCCCGATTAAACCTGTCAGCGTTAGGTATGCTAACGCAGTATCTTAGGTCAGCATTTCCATCACCAGACTCAATAGGTTCATAAAGGATGCGTTTATCTGTCGCCCGTCTAGCAAGATAATAAATAATTGGCACGTGACCCGTGATAAGTACCCTTGTGCATCCAGATGCAAAAATGTCTCCGGTGGAATGTATCCACTCTCCAGAAAAACGTTGCCATGACTTTTCCGGCCGACGGAACGGTTATTGCCTTTTTGGAGCGTGTTCGCCTGCTCTAACACTGTTTTGATTGTTCCTTCATTTCTGGCGTGCAATCGTGTATCCAGGATTCATCAACTGTTACGAAACGCAGTTAAAATTCACTTGAATTGCGCTTGAAAAGTTCCAAATTCTGTTTTGAAATCTTCACCCGAATCCGTTTTTGGTCCACCGTCAGCAAACGCGGCAATCATCTTGCCGATAATTTTTTCATGCCCAAATGGTCATTGCTATAATCTCAGTTACATATCTCACAAACCTTGACCCGGCGATCGTCCAACACAATATCGTGGATTTTGTTGACCATTTCTTCCGTTGTGACGTAATTTGGACGTCCTGGGCGCTCCGCGTCTTTTGTGCTCATACGACCGCAACGAAATCCAGTGAACCACTTGTGTACCATTCCATGCGAGGGAGCACAGTCTCCATAATATTTTTCAATTCTGTCTTCAGTCTATTTAATGGTTCTATTGCGCAAGAAGTAGGGCTTTATTAAAACACGTAACTCATTTTTTTTACATTTTGGCCAAATCTCACAAACCAAAGTGTTTGACAGATCTATTTTTTTTTTTTTTTTTGTCTATGCCGAGAGAGAAACAAAGATGTCAGATAACAAATCCTCTATGCGATCGGAGCGCCACCTTGCCCTCGTATATATATATTTTTATGTAAAATTTGATTGTCAGTCGCACCAAGTACAAAGTTCTTACAAGATAATGCATATAATTTTAATTTAGCAACACATTAAAACTCCCAAAATATCACATTGTCAGAAGAAATTCAAAAACTGACAGCTTTCTGAAAGCTGGAACCATTTATGTTGTTTCGACTCACTTCTTATGTGTCTCTGTGAATTTAAAAACGTACATACATTAAGTTTGGAGTATGAAGTACATATTTGCAAGCAATTATTTTTTTTTGCGGAAAAAAGTTGACCGATATTGAAAATTATGTCAATTATTTTTGGAAAGCCATGCTAAGCATCGTTTACATTTTGTTTATATAGGGTGACCAGATAAGAACGATAGAAAAAATAATGTTAAATAAAACAACAACGGTGTTAGATATGAAATTGATTCTGGCTTTATTTTGAAGCTACATTCATGCCATTATTTATGGAATAGCACATCATTTAAATGGTTGCCTCGGCTTCGCTGTCAGTGCTTCAAGCGGTCGGTCCAATTTTGAAGACTCGGTCCAATAAGTGCGGCGTTATTCCGGCAATAGCGTCTCGAATGTTGGCTTGTTAGCATAGACAAAGAACTTGACGTAGCGCCAGAGAGAATAATCGAGGGGTGTCAAGTCGCATAATCGCTGTAGCCAATTGATGAACGCTCGCCGTGAGATGACTCAGTCGCCAAATTGCTTCCTCACCACTTCGAGCGTTGCGTCGCTTGTATGGCATGTAGCGCCATCTTGTTGGAACCACGGCTCGAGCTCTGGCCACAGAAAGTCTGTTAACATCGCTCTATGCTGAGGACCTTTGACGGTAACGGTGTCTTCTTCCTCATTTCGAAAGAAATTGGCTCAGTGGCTTGTTGATATAGCCACTGAGCCAAAAATGAGCCTCGTCCGAGAAGATGATTTTTTGTCCAAAATCCGGATCTCCGGCCAACATTTCCGGCGCTCAATTCTTGCATCAGCACAATCTTATACGGATGTAGGCCCAAATCCAACCGCAAAATAAGCCTGGTTGACTCTCTGGAGATGCCCAATTCAGCTAATCAGCGCTTAATCGACATTTCTGGGTCGTCTTCGATACTGGCCGCTACGGCGGCTATGTTTTCTTCACCTCGCAGCGATCTCTGTCTGGTTGGTGGTTTAAGGTCCAAAAGAGTGTATTCACGCTCAAACTTTTCCACGGTGCGACGAATTGCCTGCGCACTGAAGCCATGATGACGACCGACGAAATTTACGTTGCGTATTTACAACTGAGCTGGAATTTCGATAATATTTCTTAATAATTTACACACGTTCGGAAAGTGCCAAACGATGTATGATGAAATGGCAAACCTTAATGAATATTTTGACAGCTGGATATCATTTTTAACTTTGATAGCTGCTGAGAGATGACAATTGGAAAAACTATCATTGCTATCTCATCAGCCTTTACAAAAAATTTAATGAATTTTTATCGAAATCGCTGGAGCTGTTTTTCAGAAAATTACAATTTTATAAAACTTTTAGTTTTGAGCCTAATTTTCTTAATTTTCCTTGAATTTGTTTTCTCTTGCATCTTCGCGCCTGTTTTCGTTTGTGGTTCGACTTCAGGTGAAGAACCGGCTCTTCATTTCTTGCTAGGACTTTTCTTAGAGAACAGACTCATTGCGCGTGTAACTCTTCTTCGTCCGTATGATATTCGTGACTAGTTGAGCGGTGTGGGCTCCCGTCGTATTCTTTTAAGAGATGCGGGTTCGTTTGGTTTCTTACTCGTAAGCTTATCTACCTCTTTCGCAAGCTTCTGATAGAGTAGCTCCACTTAATTAAACTTGATTCGCAGTTCGCTGTCTTCCTCCTTAAAGCTTTTGCGCTTCACTGAGTCTTCTTTTTCGCGCACTGTCACTTCCGGTGGACTTCTTTTTCCAGATCGAGATTCCCTTAAATTTTGTATGAAGGGGTTGCATGATAGCAATTGATGAGCTGATGTCCGAAGAGGGTGGATCTTCCAGTGTACCTCGAGATTGCGTTTTCTTCATCGTATATTTGGTATACACTTTACTCGGTATAGAGGGATCATTTTAGTCACCTCTTACGACTACTACCTCCGGTATATTCTGCTTAAATAGCCATCTTATACGAAATTGTATGCTCTTATAATATCTTTACAAAAACTCACCCATTTCCGAAATAATGCGAAAGGTTGATTTTTCAGAATTACGGATAGGTTGGCTGAACAGACAGCAATCAAAGCCGAAGTATATAGAAAATTGTATGCTCTTTCTATAGGTAGGTAGGTAGGCGTGGTTGTGACAGCATACTATGCTGAAACATAATTAGCACAAAAGCGCGGTTTTAATACCACAACTCAAGTGACCTAAATTGTTGTAAAAACTGACGTTGGACTTGTAGGAAAGGAGAAAAAAGATTATTTAAAACCACCCCGTGGCATTGAGGAAACTGATAACGCCCCCGATGCTTGTCTCCGCTAACTCACTAATATTATCAAAAAGATGTCTGCCAATTGTACGGTGTCTGACCCTACTAAGGGCCGGACACTTACAAAGGAAGTGAAGGATTGTTTCAGGCTCGTTGGCCATATTGCAGCTACAACAATGTGCATTAAAAGTAATTCCCAGTCTGGCTGCGTGGTCCCCTATGGGCCAATGTCCAGTGCTAATTGCCAGAGCAATAACTGATTCTACCCCTAAGTGCCCCTAACGGAATGTTGACATGCTCCGCACGGGAGCAGTCAAGGGCAGATCCCTGCCTTGCCAATTCATCAGCCCTTTCGTTTCCGTCAATGTTACTATGACCAGATGAGGCTGATCCTAGACCGATGACCGAGTGCGCCAAGCTCCTCGTTGCATTGTTCAACAAGTTTAGAGGAGGAAGCCGCAGATACGATGGCTTTGATAGCGGCATGGCTATCAATGAAAATGGCTATGGTGTTAAGTTGTATCGATGTATGTTTGAGGAGACGGCTCGCCTCTCGTACAGCAAGAACTTCCGCCTGGAATACGCTGCATGAATTGGGAAAACGGAATGAACTAGAGATATTGAGGGATTCAGAAAAGATTCCTGCCCCTACCCCGCAGTTCATTTTGGACCCGTCAGTGAAAATGGTTGTTTTGAACTCGTTAGTCACCGTGCCACATTTCCATTCCGCCCTGGAAGGGAATCTCACAGTGACATCATTGCAAAAGTTCACCCTGGGAATTATGTAGTCGGTCGGATTAGCCGCCAACTCCCGCACCAGCTACCTGTTTCTCTTAATCTGACCGCACTACATGTTGATATGATAGTATGCTCTTTCTATACTTTGCTATCATTTTTTAACCCAGATCAAAAACTTTCGAGATTGTCGCGAAAAATCAAAAGAAAATGTTTCTTGTTCTGCCATTTTTCAAATTGGCTTCCGGACAATCTTTGCAAAAAAAAAAAAGTTATTTACTTTGTCACTGATGGGTATTAAGGAGGTAAATTTTTTGAAAAAAATATGTTTCAAGACACGTTAAAAAAAAACGGTTTAAATGTTGTCAAAAGAAAAGTCATTAGTTCATCAAATCAGCGATCATTCATAAATCAAATTACATAATCCTACGGAAGAGTATCTAATATTTGACAAATTTATGAGTCATAACATATGAATCCAATCAAATCATACAGCTTTCAATTAATTTTTCAAAAGACCACCGCCCCGAATCCCATGTTGACAATTCTGTCCTAATAATAGCAATTTGTTTTCTCAACAAGTGGCCATCGATGCGCTAAATCATCCAAATTATCATTTATTTGATTCACAGTTGGACAGAGTCCAACATATTAGCCAATGCTGTAAATGATGAAAGCGGAAAATGCCTCTGTAAAACAGTGATTCATTAGAATTTCCTCCTTTTTGACCACAAACTGTGCTATTCTTATTCCACACAAAGTAAGAAGATCAACAAACTAATCGGTAATTATCCTCGAGCAAGTGTACCCAATATCACAGGAAATTCAAACCCATTCTCCCCGTCGTTCTTGGATAAATCAGAAAATAAAATATACACTTTAAGCAATAAACAAACTTTATGCAAATACATATTGACCATTTCAGCGCGCACACACCAAAAGCAAAACAAACAGGCTATCAACGCACAAATTCATGTGCAAAACATTTTTTCTTTTCTTTTTTTTTTTGATTAAAAATAGCTCGACACCGCTTGGAATAGTCTGCGCGTATACTTATCTTTGTTTACACGCAAAAGGCCAATGAAAAATTAAAAATCACTTGCTAGTGCTCTCACATCTCATCATCACCATTCAGTATCTCTAGCATCAGCACCATGCCACCTTGACCGATGATGATGCTATTGCTGGAAACAGAGATGCTGGAAATGACGAAGGGGTGAACAACAATGACGAATGTGGTCTGACCTCATCGTCCATTTCGAGGAACAGCTTTTAAAATTTCAAAAAGTATTTTTTTTTTTCCAAAAAAATAGTGTACCGAAATTTCATTGCCCCCCCTCCCCCACATCATTTCCGAGAGATTTGTTCAGATGAAAGTCTGAAGTCAATCAATTCGTCATGTTTTTTAAGAACTGACGGATCGTTTATTTATCTTTGTCGGCCGCCGCACCGCGATGATGCCAAATGAACTATCTCTTCACGAAACATCGCGCGCTGGATATTTCCCACCATACTCAAGTACGCACAGAAAGGAAAACTTTATCGGATGGCACGGTTCTCATGAAAATTTCTATCGTCGGGTAGGGGGGTGGAGGTGTTTTGAACACGTTCAATAAGTAATTTGATTTTTTTTCTCCCAACTTTTTGCATCTATTTTTATCGACCCTGCTGCGAGATCAGACGCTTTGAGATAAACCGTTTGTATGTGTTCGCGAAAATATGTAGTATACGAGTAGATGTATCTTTTTTTTCTTTATTTCCGAAGAAAATCTAAGAGGAACATGTTAAAACGAGAGGAAATAGAAAAAAGTGCGCAACTCTGTTGCACATACTTGCCTATACGTGCTTTTCTTTGCCAGATTATTTATATTTCAAAAAACGATAAAAAGATAAATAATTTTACTAAAATGTGTTAACTACTGAGCCTATTTGATGAAATCGGATGAGTTGCAACGCACAAAGTTCAACATAAAACCATAGGTCTGCATTAGCTATGTATCATTCAAAAATTCAATCCAACACTTTCAAAATTAAAAGTACTCGTATGTACATTTCTGCAAAGTTGACTTTGCAGACCATGCTAATGCGTTTGCGAATTTGCCCATAATTGTGTTATTTGCCGAAGCTAAGTTAGGAGAGGTGTGTGATGATTTAATGCTCATCCACAAGTCGACTTAAGCAAAAAAAAAAAAATATTTTCGAATCTTAAAACCTTTAATTGGATACAATTCATTAACTCGTATTAAAAACTTGTTACTCCATCTTTAAGGCAACATAAGCTAATGACATAACTGAACGATATGCTTCCCAAAGTTCTGTCAATTCCAACCGATGACCATACTACTTTTGCCTGCATACCTATCTGTCAAATCAATTTGCCCGTTTGTTTCGAAACATCATCATTTTATTAAAATAAGAGGCATTTCTTTTATCGCACAGGGAATTATTTTTGTGAACACTTTCTATTAATATGTGCACAAATTCGTAGTCCGACATTTTTTATTCGAAAACTTTCATAACTTTCTGACAACTGTCAGATATACGAGTACATATGCAATGAGCGACTGAGACCGCTCTCTCGTGTTTGTAAAAGTGAACGAACATATAACGAATCGACGAATCGAAATTTCACGAATGTGTTGGATTATAAGATAGCCTATACGAGGGGCAGCTGATAAGTTCGCGGCCTAAGACATTAAGTGAAAGAAGAGATCCGATTAAAAAAATGTATTTCTCAATAAAATCTCCCTCGAGTAAAATGCATTTCTCACATCGGGCATACATTGCCTTAATACCACCCAAAAAAATATTATGTTTCTTTGCCTTCAGAATGACTTTCTACGGTCGCCTTGATCTCGTTCTCATTTGCAAATCTCCGGACTCATATTCCTTTTTTTCAAAAAAAAAAAAAAAAAAAAAAAGGAAAAAGTCGCTCGGGGCAAAGTCTGGGCTATACTCGTAGGGTGGGTGGTCTATCATTGAAAAACATGTATCTTTAAAGACCTGTTCCGAAAATCTGCGCCGTGTGAATAGGCGCGTTATCCTACAAAAGCAACACTTCCAGTAAAAATATCTCAAGAACCTGAAGTCTTACCTGGCGATTATCAATGGTTTGTTTTGTTACTAAATTATTACATAGGTATGTACCAATGCCTAAGGTTAAGTTAGGTAAGTGGGTAGGCGAAGAGGGGTAAACCTCGGGTGAAAGTACCTTGCCCGTGAGGTTTCTATAAAAGAATAGTTAACCATACTTCCTGTTCTTATGGTAAAAACTATCCTGTGGATTTGATGAAGTTCAAAATGTCATTCACCGGTTTGCCAGATAGTTCTTATAGATCCTGAAAGAAGTGTCGTCCGAGGAATTTATTTCTTTGTTGTTAGAGGCCTTCGCAGTGGCAAAGAAAGTGTATTGTATCTCGTGTATTATATCTCGTGTATTGTATCTCGTGTATTGTATCCTCGTAAATAGAACTTCTTCCGCTATACGTAACTTTTTCATATTATACCGCATAGTATTATGCCCTTACTTATTCACATAAGTCTGTGGGTCTTGGCATTGTCGTATATGGGTCATAGATTCCTAGCCATGACACAAGTGTCTAGAGAGGTCCACAAAAAATTAATACATAGTACATACATATATATCCAATAAACAAACATAAGATACAAATTAATGCAATTAACAAGGCAATATAATCCAAAACAAAAGAAAGATTCAAATTTAGTTAGATTGCGAGTAAGACTGAGAAAGATTCGTAACCAATAATATTAATAAATATATTTACATCTGGACAGATAAAAGAGATTCCAAACTTCTGAAATCCAAACCAAATAGCCAATGGTTTAGAAGTTTCTTAAACTTATTTTGCGAATCAATTGTTCTTAGTGATTGAGGTAATTTATTGAAAAGACAACAAGAGTTAATGTGTAAAAATTACGAAACGCAGTGGTGCGATAAATGAACACAGCAACAGAATGAGATGAAATTACGCGGAGATTATTACCGCCGAGGACTCTAAAATTAATATTGCCAGCTCTAGAGAAGAATATTCCTAGCACTTTGAAACAGTATAAGTGGCGAACGGTATAATGGAAAGGAAGGATATAAACGGTGTTTATTATAGATTAGTCTCAAAACATATTTTTGTAATATTAGTAGAGGCTGTATTTTATTTAAATAGATACCTCCCCGGCAAGTGATGCTTTTGAATAGAATAAACCATAGTATATGCTTTTCAAAAGCTCGGAAGAACAAACTCTCCTTAAATAAAAGAAATTCCTCAAAGTGTAGCGAAAATATTTTCTCAAAAACTCATTATGGTTTAAAAAACTCATCTTGGAATCAATTAACAACCCGTGGTGACCGTGGTATAGTGGTAACATCATCGCTGTTGATTCACGGTTCGAATCCTGATGTCAAGAATCATCTATTTATTTCGCATAAAATAAATAAAAAAGTCGATCACTTGCGAAAGCTAAGTCAACTCTACTGTGAAGGCATAACACTGGCAGTAGGGTGGTCATATGGCTAAAATGCAACTTGATCGTGATGATGACATCAGAAGGATGGAAAAAAAATACTGTGAATCATAAGCAACGACAATAATAGCAAAAAACAAACAAAATACTCCCCAGTTATCTGGACAGCCACCCTTGGAGTTTACAGAAACTTAATACCACCTGAGTTTCAAACCCACTACACCAATCTTTCTTTCTCTCTGTTTCCACAAAAAAGCACGTGTTCTAAAAATTAGTATAAGGGTATTCATATCCCCTTTAACACGTGCAAATTATAAAAAAAAAAAAAAAAATACTTAAATTCATTAACTTTCTCTATTTGAAAGCACTTTTCACTATAGTTAAAATAGCTGCAAAAAATAGACGAGGAATTACAAGGGCAAGCATTCAATTTGAATTGTTAGCACTCAGGTGCATGAAAGAAAAAAATTGCCTAGGAGAGTTATGAACAAGGATTGAACAACATAATTTTAGTTTTGGAACTAATTACCAACTTATGATCCACAAACCAATTCCTAAGCAAATTCAGATCCCAATTTATATCCGCAACTAAGTCCAACGGAGTGACAGATCCATATGTGCACCCAATATCGTCAGCAAATGCTGTCAAAACGCCCTTAAAATTAAGCTCAAAAAGAGAATTGATATAAATAAGGAAAAAAAACGGTTGTGGCACACCCATTTTAATGTATTGAATTCCACTCCTGATTTCATCTATTTTAACCCTCTGTGATCTATTTTCTAAGTATGATCCGAACCACGCAAGCATAAAGTTTCGAAAACCAGCCATTTGAAGTTTTTTTTTAAGAGAATGGAATGATTGACCATATCAAAGGCTTTGGTTATATCCACAAATAAGACTGCAGTATGTTTTTCTTCTGTTCAAATTCCACTATATTTGCGAACAAAACTCCAAAAGTGCCTCTTCAGTAGATTTACCTTTTTTAAAATCAAATTGGACTGGAGTGAAGAAAAGGGTCTTATTTAAGAACTTGACAACTCTATTTTTACTAATTTTTCAAATACCTTTAAGCCTAATGATGCTATCTGTGATGAGCTTTTAAATCTCAATGAAAATGCCCGTTCTATGATTCCTCCGATTAAAATGCATGAGTTAAAATATGAGATAAGGCGATTAAAAGACAAAAAAGCTCCAGGTTTTGACTTGATCATTGCGGAAGTCCTGAACCGACTGGCAAACAAAGGGTTAGCTAAACTCTTGCGGTTAATGAATAAAACAATTAGCCTTGAGTATGTATCAAGTGTCTGGAAAGTAGCTGACGTGATAATGATCCCTAAACCAGGTAAGGACCCTCACGAGGTATCCCCATATAGACCAATATCTCTACTTCCTTCAACATCATAGTTGTTTGAAAGATTGATTTTTAAGCGTCTCAAACCAATCGTAGAGTCACGAAATTTAGTCCCAAATCACCAGTTTGGCTTTCGAAGCAAACACTCCACAATATAACAAGTTCACAGAATAACAACTGAAATCGAAAGAGCACTAGAAGAAAAAAAGTATGTTCTGCAATTTTCTTAGACGTAGCACAGGCTTTCGATACTCAATAAACTAAAAGTGTACCTACCAGAACAGTTCTTCCACCTAATGGAGTCTTATTTAACATCGCGATACTTCAGTATAAAACAAGAAAACTACTACTCTAAAATTAAATGGCGGAAATTAGAATGGCTTATAGGTAGGAAGTCAGGACTATCAATTACTAATAAAATTCTTTTATATGTATAACCAGATCCTAAAACCAGTGTGGAATTATGGGGCTCAACTCTGGGGATGTGCCAGCCAGACCAATATAAGAATAAGGTCCTTCGAAGTATTGTGAATGCTCCATGGTACATCAGAAACAGCGACCTCCATCGGACCTAGGCATTCCTACTGTTCTTGGAGAGATCAACTCTAGGGCCAAAGCACACGAGAAGAGACTTCAGGAGCATATTAACGAGGAAGCAACAATTCTTCTAAACGTATATGGCGTGAGACGACTGCAACGTATAAGACCGTCAGATCTTGCAATGCAACCCTAACAGGACTTATCACGTACTCTACTATATAGTAACAGAGTGACAATAATGAGCCAAAAGAGGCGCTCGGAGTGAACTTAACCTCCAACGATTTGGATGGATGAAATCCCATCTATGCTCTTGTTACTGTCATTAAAAGTTGACATACAACAAATTACAATTATAATGTACCTTAAAAATAAACTGTTAGCCATTTACTTTTCTCCCGCTAATAATACTGAAAAGCAAACTGCTCGTTAGTTTCATAACTAGTCGCAGTGTAAACAAACATTTGTAATTCCTGTAGTTTATGTTGTTTGAAATAAAAAAAAGAAGTGAGATCGGTTTGTAGTTCGTGACGCTGTTAGAATCGCCGTGTTTATAGAGCGGTACCACATCCGCGATTTTAAGTGCATCAGGAAATTTCGCAGTGAGAATACTTTTATTAAATATCGAAGCAAGAATGTCGGCCACAAACCATGAGATATTTTTTAAAATTCTATTATTTTTAAAGTCCCGATCGATTTCAATAACTCCCAAGAGGTTATCGGCTCAAAAAAAGGTATACCTTTGGAAAGAAGCACCGCGATTGCAATTCGTACAACCTTCCAAGTTTGGGTTTGGTTGTAGGGCTACGGCTATAGAAGAAAAATAGCTATTACGAGTAAATGCGTTAGCAAAGTCAAGTTTATCGGATGCTACTCTACCATCAATATGAATCACAGTTGGATTTTTCTTCCGAGATGACTTGCTAGAATGCTTTTACTACGTCCCATTCACGTTTTAAATTCTTTGCATATTGGAATTTTTTCTTTTTTTTTTTTAATTGTGCATTTGATTGGCATCAACCTGGCGATGTCCAGTGTCGCAACTATCTCACACTCATCAATTGTGCTTATTTTACCTCCCCGTGGTCACCACCGGGTACTGGTCTATGTCCATCCGGGCTTGACTTGCTGAACTTATAAGTGCGAGTGTTGATAAAGTAGAAAATAAAGCAACACTATAATGCTCTGTCGGAGTTGACTGTCTGCTCGAGACTCAGAAGTCTAACATGAGCACCTCAAAAAGAGGACGTACGGCGGATGAATTCACATGGTTGAATCAACGGTGGCGTCAACAGTCAACATGGCAGATACCTTAATGAGCTACTTCGACGTATTTGGAGCTGAGGTCATTGAGGATTTTCAACACTAGTCAGGGTGTTGAAATAGAGATGGTGGCGGAAGAGCCCTTAATGGGTCATCGACAGCTATCACATCCCCGCAGCGGGTTACTGACTCCGGAATATTCCGGCTCCCTTTATCCAAGGGATCCTCCAGGTTGGGGGTTGTGCGTGGGGCTAACAACCCTACCGCGGCAAAAATTTTTGTTACGAAGCGACCAATAGCCTCGGATAAGGATGAATTTACTGTTGACGACCCGGCTAAACGAAATAAGGACAATGACGTTCGGATCTGCACGCGGAATGTTCGAACCTTGAATAGATCGCGTGCAGCCGAACAACTAGCGGAGGCCCTAGACTGCTACAAAGCAGATATCACCGCCATACAGGAAGTGCGATGGGATGGGCCGGGCAAAAGGAAGATGAAAAACTGTGATATCTACTACGGTGATTGCTACAAGGAACAGAAGCAGCGTCTATTTGGATGCGGATTCGTTGTAAGCGGCAGACTTAGGCAAGAAGTCTTGAGCTTTCGACACGTAAGTGAACGCCTTGCAACTATCCACATCAAGGCTAAATTCGCCAACATCAGCCTTATATGCGCTCACACCCCCACAGAAGATAAAGACGATGCTACCAAAGATTGTTTCTATGAGCTCCTCGATAAAGCATATGAGCAATGCCCTAAATATGACATTAAAATCGTCTTAGGTGCTTTCAACGCCAAAATTGGAAAGGAGGACCTCTTTGGTAGTACAATCGGAAAGCACAGCCTACACGACACCACGTCTGGAAACGGACTTAGGCTCATTGATTTTGCTGCGGGACGTAATGTTACCATAGCTAGTTCATGGTTTCCTCACCTTAATATACACAAAGGAACATGGCGGTCACCAGATCATCAAACCGTCAACCAAATTGATCATGTTGCTATCGACGCAAGGCACTCCTCCAGTATTCTAGATGTCCGAACTTACCGAGCGGTCAACATTGACTCGGACCACTACCTTGTTGTAGCCAAGGTACGGATGCGGATATACTGGACGCCAAAACAACGAGAAAATACTGTGAGGAGATTTGACGTTGGACAGCTACAAACGCAATAAACCGCCAGAACCTTTGCCGTTCGCGTATCCTTAAACCTCTCGAGAAGTCCTATGCTGCCAGCATCAAGTGCCGAAGACCAGTGGCGCCGATGCCAAGAAGCCATGAAAACGCCGCAACTGATGTGCTCGGTTTCACCAATTCACCCCCACGAAACCTCTGGTTTGACGAAGAGTGCCGGAAAGCACATGAAGCAAAACAAAGTGCGTACCAAGCGTCGCTGCATAGAAGGACGAGAGCAGCTCGTCAGCTCTACGAGCAAAAAAGGAGGGAAGAACATCGGCTTCTCCGGAGAAAAAAGAGAGAGCATGAGAAGCGCGCGATCGAGGATATAGAGAGGTGCTACTCAAGGAATAATGTTCGGAAGTTTTACCAAAAGGTAAAAAGAACGTCTCATGCCAAAAAGACAAATTCCGCTGTCAGGCAGAATGAACCATTCAACCTGGACGATGAAAGCCAAGATTTCCGTCCACCTGACCAAAATAAAGTGAGGATAGCAATATATAAGCTTAAATCCAACATGGCTGCTGGACCGGACGGCTTAACTGCCGAGCTGTTTAAGGCGGCGGGAGATGACCTGGTCGAGAGCATACACCAACTCGTCTCCAAGATTTGGTCAGAAGATGGAACCTCAGCATCGTTTGTCCGATCCACAAGAAAGGAGACCCTCTAAACTGCGCCAACTATAGAGGCATCAGACTCCTGCATATTGCGTATAAGATCATGTCTGCTGTACTGTGTGAATGCCTGAAACCATTCGTCAACGATCTGATTGGTTCCTATCAGTGCGGTTTTAGGCCCGGTAAGTCCACGACCGATCAAATATTCACACTACGGCAGATCCTGGAGAAAACCCAAGAAGTCCAGATCGATACTCATCATCTTTTTATCGATTTTAAGGCCGCATACGACAGCATTTATAGAGACGAGCTATACAGAGCCATGTCTAGTTTTGGCATCCCTGCCAAACTTGTCAGATTGTGCAGAATGACGATGGAGAACGCTCGCTGCGCCATAAGGGTTGGAAACAATCTCACCGAGACCTTTGATATCAAAAAAGGATTTAGACAAGGTGACGCGCTGTCATGTGACTTCTTCAACATCATTCTTGAGAAAATTGTGCGAAACTCGCAAGCCAACACCAGGGGCATAATTTTCCAAAAGTCTGTGCAACTTCTTGCATACGCTGATGTCATTAACATTGTCACTGGTGCGCTTGCAAGTCTTAGTGCAGAAGTGGCAAAAATGGGTTTAGTGGTGAATGAGGGTAAAACAAAATATATGCTGTCAACAAGAAGGGACACACAACATCGACGAATCGGAGAGAACGTCACGATAGACAACTAAAATCTTGAGGTATTTAGGGACTTTGTCTACCTCGGCTCCGCTCTAAACTCTGATAATGACACCTCAGCAGAAATCAAGCGAAGAATTACACTTGCCAACCACTCTTTCTTTGGCCTAAGACGGCAATTGATTAGTAAGGCCTTGTCAAGAAACACTAAGGAGACTCTATATAAGACCCTTATCATCCCTGTCCTGCTCTATGGCGCAGAAGCATGGACCCTAGCAAAAGCGGATGAAGATCTTCTTGGTCGTTTCGAACGCAAAATTCTTCGAGTGATTTTTGGTCCCGTTTGCGTTGACGGGCTTTGCAGGAGAAGATTTAACAGCGAACTCTACGAGCTGTACAGCGACATCGACCTGGTCAGAAAAGTGCGCATCAGTCGTCTAAGATGGCTAGGACATGTAGAGCGAATGGACTCCAACGATCCGGCCCGAAGAGTCTTCGATTCCAACCCGGAGGACAACGCAGTAGAGGAAGACCTCGCCTTAGGTGGCGCGCACAAGTGGAAGCAACTTGGAGTGCGCAACTGGAGGCAGTTAGCCAAAGATCGCGCTAACTGGAGAGGCGTATTGGTTGAGGCCCATGTCCACCCCGGACTGTAGCGCCACCTAAAGTAAGTAAGTAAGAGCATAACTTTGTGTATCTTTTTTTAAAGTTTATATTTTCCGGGTGTTTTGAACATAAAATCTTTAATTTGTTTTTTCTTTTCACTTTCAGGGCTTGGGGCGCTTATGTGAGCTTTTAACGCCCTCTATGTAGCTACACAGAGAAATATGCTTAGTGAGTGAGTCAATGAAAAGATCGTAAGACCGAGTTCATTATTTTCATCGTAAACCCCTTCCCAGAACTCAAAACATAGGGAAATTAATCTTAGTTATGTTTTTACTCGAGCCAGAGTTTCCACTTGTTTTGTTTCTCGAGGTGTCAACAATTAAGCCGGTCATTGAATCAAAAACACCTTTTTCACAAGCGCCTAGTTGGGAATTGGAGAAACGTCCGCAAATATGGTCCAAACATTTTCCTGATTCTTGCCTAGTTGGCTCATTAATAAAAGAGGCTAGACCATGTGCGGCCAGGAGAAACAAGCAATCCGAGACAACAGCACTACCTTCCAAAATGTTTATATTGAAATCACCTAGGATTACTAAATTTTTTGAATGCTCATTATCCAAAAGAATTGAAAATTCCTCCAAAAATTGTTGTTGGCCTATGTTAGAGCTTTATTCTCTTCTTTTTTTTTATATATAATTTGCACGTGTTAAAGGGGATATGATTACCCTTATACTAATTTTTAGAACACGGGCGTTTTTTGGGGAAAGGGGAAGAGACAGAGAGAAAGACAGATTGGTGTAGTTGGTTTGAAACTCAGGTGGTAGTTTAAGTTTCAGTGAACTCCAATGGTGGCTGTCCAGATAACTGGGGAGAATTTTGTTTGTTTTTTGCTATTATTGTCGTTGCTTATGATTCGCAGTATTTTTTTCCATCCTCCTGATATCATCATCACGATCAAGTTGCATTTTTGAGCCATATGACCACCCTACTGCCAGTGTTATGCCTTCACAGTAGAGTTGACTTAGCTTTCGCAAGTGATCGACTTTTTTATTTATTTTATGCGAAATAAATAGATGATTCTTGACATCAGGATTCAAACCGTGAACCAACGGCGTGATAAGCGATGAAGTTACCACTACACCACGGTCACCACTGCTTCGAGCTTTAGTGTGCAAGGCGGGATGTTCACCGAGCGGTCAGATTGGTCAGGGCTTCGGATTGCCGAACTTCTTCTTGTCTAATCTTTGCAAAAGGAATGAGATATAAAAGTTGTTCCAATGCCTTGCTAAATAATTTATTTATGCGCGCGAATAGACTTATCTGTAGTAAATGGCTCGATAGCTTTAAATGTCAAGTTAACCAGATTGCTTAACCAATGTTGTTCGTTCTTTTGTGATGGCAAACAAAATTACAAAAAAAATTCTAATAGCTTAACTCCCACTGATGAACACCCTGGGTGAAAAGAAAAATATCTTCCAAGTGACGTACGGGGCTCTCTGGCAAATCCCAATAAAAAATTTTCATAATTTTGAAAATTGATTTTTAGCCATAGAAGTTGCTACCGATACACAGTTGAATGGCACACATATTTCCCCCCCATCTCCGTGTAACGTAATTTAGCTTTACACGATTTTAACAAAAATATTAATAAAACATCAGTCTTGTTATCTCTTGATGCTGACTATAAAAAAGCAATGATGTTCCCATATTTTAATGTCAAAATAAATAAATAAAAAGAATGATAACACGACAAGAAATCCAACACAAAACAAATTTACGTATACGGTTTCCATTGACGTAAAAAAACACTTCTGTTTGACAATCATCTAAGCGATGTCGGTACATACCGCACCGGGCCCAGCCCGTCTCATTTCGCGCGGCGGTTTTCATCACTGTCGCCTTGTACGTTGACTTATTCAATTTTCCTACCCTCATCGGTTATTCATTTATGCAGACAGATAGATACATCGCCCACCTACACCCCCCACTAACATGACATAACCCAAGCCATTATGTGGCTAAGAGGGGTGGTGATGGTGATGCGTTTGCACGGTGGAATATGGAGCGGAGAAAATAATGTTGTGGAAAATTTCTCGTGATGAAAATTAGTTTTATGAACGACCATCCCCCCACCGGGCCCAAGTGTGCGTGTGTGTGTGTTTTTGTTTGCTCATTTTTTTGTTTGCTCTATCTATAGAGTGTTGTTTACATTTTTATAGGAAAGCATCCTATCGTGTCCATTCGGTTGGAAAAAAAAACAAAAAAAAAACGATGCGTATCGTTGTTGTCGCTATACGAGGCAACTATTCGTAACTACGTTTCCCGGAGATAAACTTGGGATACGCCTTTGGTCTCTCTACGACACAAGTCCTTGTTATTGGATCCAAAACATTCATCACGCAGTGAAACGAAAATAAACGATTTATACGTATCTGCAAACTGAACATAGCTTAAATCATCTGGCAAGGGTTGTGAGCATGCATATACTCGTATGATTCATGGTATGCCACGGCATTTCGCATATTCATTTCGAATTCGTTTGCCGCCTGTGGCGGCTTAATGGACACTATAGCTAGCTGTCCATTTTTATTATTTTCAATTTAGACATACTAACATGAAAAAAGCGAAATGTCCTTTTGTTGCGCAGTGGTATACCAAACAAGCGGGCTAAAAGAGAAAACCATTGTTTTAGCAATTATAAAGGGAAATAAAGGAGCACTGTCATAGAATTAGACATTGTGGCACATTCTGACACCCCAAGAGGCATTGTTTCTGCAATTCAATTGTTGTTTTGTATTTTAAAGACTGTAACGTTGAGAATCTAAGAAATTAATTATGTCTAGGTATGTATTTGCATTCTTATTTTAAGAGTAATGGAATGTCCATTTTGATAGGCGCCTTGTGGATGAAGCTTCAACAAATCATACACGAAAGATACAATCCGTCTAGAACGGATCATATGATGCAATATCCCCCATCTTTAACTCACCCCTAATAAATTGAGCGTGCCGTTGCGAAATTATTAAAACGGATGCAATGAAATCCTTTTATACAGAGGATATTTCCGCGATTTTTAAGAAATTTTATCACAAAACTGTTGTTACAACTTTTTCTTAGCAGAAAGTGGGCGTAGCTCCCAAAATTTGTAACCGAAGTTCATGGATTCTGATGAATTATTCACAATAAGACTTAGCCATCATCTTAAATAGCTTTGAAAGAGAAACAGTTTTTTTTTTATTTTAGAAGACGCCCCCAAAAAGTAGGCGTAGTTATGTATAGTGTATGGACGAAATGTAGAGAAAGTCAACGTTACATATTTTACCTACCCAATATTTTCCAGTTTCTAAAAAAAATATATTGAGAAAAGTGACTTTTTAAAAGTGCGCGAATCTGTGAGCGGATTTTAACAATTTGTACACTTGTACTGCTTCTAGAAAGCTTATATACCAAATTGCATATCCCTAGCTCAAATTTAAGGCCCAAAAAGTGCTGATATACGGACAGATGGAATGACATGGCAAACTTGACACATCTTTTGATGTTGAACACAAATATACAGCCTAGGCCATAAATGCAAAGCACCCCCTATAAAATACATTTCATAAAAAACTACTAAAGGTAGTTGAATATTTTTAACTTCCCAGGATCCAATACCCATTAATGACTAAACGATGTGGAATTCCCGCGATTTTTAACTCTGGAAATTTTGTGTGTGGTAAAATTGGTATAATCATTTCGAAAATAGTAGTGGCCGTGGTCATCATCGCTTGCAACGCTGCAGGTTCACGGTTCGAATCCTGATGTCAATAATCATCTATTTATTTTGCATGAAATAAATAAAAAAGACGATCAATTGCGAAAGCTTATGTCAACTCTACTCCAAAGGCATAACACTGGCAGTAGAGTGGTCATATGGCCAAAAAGGCAACTTGATCGTGATGATGACATCAGGAGGACGGAAAAAAATACTGTGAATCATAAGCAACGACAATAACAGCGAAACAAAAAAAAAATCTTCCCAGTTATCTGGACAGCCACCCTTGGAGTTCACTGAAACTTAATACCAGCTGAGTTTCAAACTAACTACGCCAATCTGTCTTTCTCTCTGTCTCTTCCCCTTTCCTCAAAAAAAAAAAAAAACGCCCGTGTCCGGGGTATCCATAACCCCGTTTTTTGCGGATATCTTTATTCATTTGTGGAGACCGATTTACACATCATTCATAGTTTTTTGTGTTTAAAGAATAAAAGTAATAAAAACCTAAAGATGACTAAGCGTAAAAGACACTGAGTGAAGCTGAAAGAGCCAAAATTGTCCTTTTGGCCTCTCAACTCAGGCCCAACAAAAAATTTCAAAAACCTTCAAGCATTCGCGTGCAGCCTTAAAACTATACAGAATGACTGGAGAGTACATTTCTAAGTCGCGCCCAGGCAGAAAAGGAAAGTGCTCGGCTGGTGAAGATCGGATTCTTGCCCGGAAATCTTTAAAAAAAATCGTCAAAAGACCTCTTCTGAACTAACTGCTTCGCTTAAGGAAAGCGGAAATGTTACGCTACTACGAAAACGTTTAGAAGAAGGCTAACATAAGCCGGTCTTAGAGGTTGCAAGGCCAGACAAAAGTCCCTGGCTTTCGGAGGAGAAGAAGAAACGACGTCTTGAGTGGGCCAAATTGCATAAGGATTGGAGCCATGAAAATTGGAGCAATGTCGGGTGGTCACACGATGCAAATTTTGAGGTAAGTAAATTGAATACTTCTAAAAACAAAATCAAAAGCGGATTTACGAAAACATTGCAACTGAACACTAAATCAGAATGATTTCCGGGACTTCTAGCGCAGTCTACGTTCGCAGGAGGAAGGGAGAAGAGCACCATCTCCATTGTGTGGTACCCACAGTCATTTTTGGTGGTAGTAGTTGCATGGTGTGGGGCTACATGGCGGCAGCAGGTATAGGAGAGCTATTCACGTGCGAGGGAAGAATGAATAGCGACAGCTATATTGATGTTTTAGGGACCTCCTTAACGGCATCCTATCGTAAAATATTTGGAAACAGGTCTCACCGAAAGATTATTTTTCAGCGATATAATGTTCCATGCCATAAATCCCGAAAAAGGTCTTGGAGTGGTCAGCTCAATCGGCAGACCTGAACCCGATTGAACACTTGTGGGCACTTCTAAAAAGAGGATAAAGAACAATAATACGACATCCTTAGTAGGCCTGAAGAGCGCTATACAACGAGAATGAGAAAAAAATCAGCTCGGAAAAATGTTTTAATTTAGTTGTTAGCATCCCTCGTAGGGTTCTTGCGGTGATAAAGGCCAATATTGAATTATAAAAAATAAATAAATAATCGTCGACATACTAATTGTTTTTTTTATTTATACGCATTCATTTTTTCAGATGCAATGGCATTCTATACATTTGCGTAGGGTGCTTTTCATTTATGACCAAGGCTGTATACCAAAACAAGTGGACAGATGGACGGACATAGCAAGATCGACATAACTTCTGATGCTGATCACAAATATATATGTATATACTTTTGGGGGTCTATTGTTATTATTTTTATATGTTACAAACTGTTTATCAAACTAAATATTCCCTGGATAGGGTATAAATAATCATTTTGTACAATTTTGTTCTGATGAGATCAGTCAAAGTTTACCATTTAGAACATACTGACTCGACAAAATGTTCTGGGCCAGTTAAGAGGGTAAGTGAACAGTTTTGGTTAAGAGTCGGAAATTGAGTTGCCAGCAAAAATACTTATTCCACTCATTCTACTGGCAAAGCAGGCTTTATTTTAAACTTTTAAATGCCTTTTATAGCCCGATAGTGGAACGCGCTTTTCGACTTAAAAATAATAATGTTAGCAAGTCAATCTGGTCGCATTTAAAGAGTCTACATGTCACTTAGATATTTTTTTTTTATCGGGGCGGGTACACCCTACTGGAGCACTCAGACTCAAAAACAGGTCTATTGTACAACCAGGCAGAGAACCCCATTTTAATGTGTTTTTATCGTCTTTTGTGAAAAGACGAGTAGACGCTTCAGTGATGAAGAGCTTAGGTCATCAGCACCGAAAATCTGCCACCTGATCCGAGCAAAGGCAGGACAATCACATAGGAAGTGTTCCGCAGTGACATCGCCCTCTCCAGAGGAGTCGTAGATAGGGGTA
Organism: Pocota personata; assembly: GCA_963082735.1. Taxonomy (NCBI): domain Eukaryota; kingdom Metazoa; phylum Arthropoda; class Insecta; order Diptera; family Syrphidae; genus Pocota; species Pocota personata. The sequence goes on from OY720431.1 coordinate 58,444,113, forward strand.
GCGCTCAAACCTAGCACATGGAGGTGTTTGGCAAAGGCGAAGTGGCCCGTAAGAGCGCCAATAAGTTGTTGCAGTCTCTACAGATACTTCGCCCCTTCTACCTGTTCTTCCCAATATAGACCGCAGACATTAGGATAGCATATATTTCTGCCTGGAAGACAGATGTGTATTTTCCCAATGAGAAGTGAAGCCTCATGTTGTCGCATTCCACGAAAACACCAGCACACCTGGCTCAGACTCCTGCCAAAGCCAATCCTTAACATGGGGAAAGTTGACTTCAAATTTGCACCGCAGCCGTAATTCAGGTGTCATTGCATCAGATGGCATATCCATGAAACAGGGGTCATAGGATAATCGTCGTACAACGTCATCAAAACTCCAGTGCAAATCGTGCCAGAAACCACTTCTTTTTAAATGGAAGATGGCTCTGAGTGTACACCCCATTATATAAATATCAAGGGGGGGGGGGAGGCTCATCAAGGCGTCTAGAGCAGAGCCAGGTGTACTGGGGAAAGCTCCCAAGCAGCCAAGACAGAAAGTTCTTTGGAGTTTGGCGAAAGCAGCAGTAACGTATTTACGTGAGAGCTTATTCCACCAAACAACTGACGCATATGAGAGGAAGGGTCTTATCATTGCCGTGTAGATCCAAAGGACTTTCCTTGGCGACAAGCCCCATGTCTTGCCGAAAACACCTTTGCATTGCCGAAAGACTGACAGAGCTTTGGAAATTTTCAGCTCGACATGTTTCGTCCAAAGAAGCTTGCTATCTAAGATTACTCCTAAATATTTGGCTTCCTTGGAGAGTTCGATAGTGACGCCTTTTAGCATTGGCTGAGTCAGACCAGTCAATTTCCTCCTTCTCGTAAAGAGAACTACCTCGGTTTTGAGAGGATTAACTGAAAGCCCATTACTAGCGCACCAATCGTTGATTGCGTCTAGGGCCATCTGCACCTTAGAGCAAACAGTCGCTAGGCATGATCCGACAGACAGAACGGCAACATCATCTGCATATACTTGAGCGTAGACGTTAGAACTATTGAGTGTGTTCAACAGGGAGTCAACCAGCATGCACCAAAGCAGTGGAGACAGAACACCGCCTTGTGGACAGCCCCTATTTACACCTGCCATGACACGCCGGCCACAATCTGCATCTACAGTCAATGCTCTGTTCACCAGCATTGCTTTTATCCACAACACTAGTGATTCTTCTACGCCGTGACTTCTGGTGGAGCTACACATGCTATCAAAAGTCGCATTGTCAAAGGCACCCTCAATGTCTATGAAAACACCTATCGCGCATTCTTTCCTGTCAAGCGCACATTCTATTCTGCTGACCAGATTTTGAAGAGCAGTCTCGCAGGATTTTCCGCGTTGATAGGCATGTTGCATCTCTGCCAGAGGATGTACCCTCAAAGCAACTTTGCGCACATGTAGCTCAACCAGTCTTTCCATGCATTTCAGAAGGAAGGAAGTCAGACTAATAGGTCTGAAGCTCTTGGCGAGAGAGTAGTCATCTTAGATACTTACAAAGGTCTCAATAAAGTAAGTTTAAAATGTAGTTGAAGTAAAAGCGGAGAATTTAGGTGTAGAGGACACAAAAATAGGAAACAAAAAACAATGAAAAGAACATTCCGACTCAAAGCGAAAATGCAATTACAAGGCAATTTCATACCTGCCGTAGAAATTGTCAGAGAAATTGATAAAAACTCGTTGTCTTTTCATTTTAATAATTCATCGAAATTTGCTGTAAATAGCTTCATCAATATTATACTTTCTAGTCAAATGAACATATTAATTGAACCTAATAAATAAAAAGACGTGGGCAATAAAATATAGTTAGACCTCTTTTGCGTCGAAAAATCCACCTCGCACTTGCACCACTTTGGCCGTCAATCTAGGCCTACCGTCGATCAGCTTCCTAATTGAAGGATCTCCCAAAGTTTGTCTTTCGATGTTGGATACTGTCTTCGAACCTCTCTGTCAAATTCGGCCCAAAGAAGTTTTATTGGGTTGAGGTCGAGTAATTAGGCAGGGCATTTCATATTTTTCAGTGTTTCTTCTTGTTCTTCTTGGTCCACGTATTCACGGCAAAGCTTGGAAGAATGTTTCGGATCATTATCTTGCATTAATGTGAATCCAGGGCCTAACAGAAATTCACCCCCTTGTCGACCCCGTGGGATACCATCACATTTTGCTATTCGCTTCGTGAAGTTTCGATTAAGTTTCAGAGCTTGGTAGATGGCCAGTACTACAGGTATCTCGGGAGTTGTCACAGAGTTATAAATTCGCCTATCCTGAGAGAAGTGGTCTACACACCAGTCTAAAACTGAACTAAAAAAAAAACACACACACAAATTCTATAAAAAAATTTTTTGTGGTTTATGACTAACATATACTCATTACACAGAACACTAGTACTAATTTCTTTAATATTTTTTGGACATGACCGTCAAATTAAGAAACCAAAATTTTGTCAAAATTCATTAAGTTGTGTCATAGTTTTTGCATACTTTTAGCACTCAAAGCCGCTATACCTTAACCCCACTCTGATTGATTTTAATATTTTTTGGGTAGGATCATCTGCATTTGGGCATTTGAAAAGGACCAAATGGATAGACAGAGAAAAGTATATGTTTTGACCTGTAATTGACTATAAAAGCAAATATAGAAGAATGTTAAAATATGGTACGGAACACTAACTGCGTCTTGACCGTATCGCACTTGACAACTTTTTTTTATCATCATTGATCAATAAACCATCATTCTTGCATTTCTTTACAACACTCGTAACTGTTCCACAAGACATGTAACTCATCGAAAAACCGAAACCTAATATCGTCAACATAAATCTTTTGATTAAATCCAATAGAGTCGAAGAATAACAAAGAGTTTTTCAATAGGAACATAACAACTTTGTATTTTAATACAAAAGCACCCTTAAATTTTTGTTTATGATCAGTCAATACCAAAACGTCACCCAAGGCTTACATTTTTACTACGGTGAAGTCCACGAATGTGCAACGTTTGGAAACTATTTAAAATTACTACCGAAATTCTGAGTCGGTGGTCGCAACTTTAAGAGCGCTTACTCCAATTTTCGGTCGTAATAATCGTCCCACCAGACAGGCTGTGCGTGTACAGTGGATAAATCTGAGTTAACATATTCACTACTGAATGTTCCTCTGCCAGTGAGACAACGCACTGGTCGAAGTGCCGAAGTGCATATCGCAGCCGTGAAGCCTCTTGCTTCAGTTCAAAATGAGCCAAATCAATCGATTCGACGCCGTACACAAGAATTGGGAACCTCTTAGTTCACATTGTGGCGAATTTTGCTCAAAGATCTTAGCCTACACCTTTATAAGATCAAATTAACTCAAGAATTGAAGCCTCCTGATCATTTGAAGCGCAGAAACTTCTGCGATTGGGCTCTGCAAAAGTTTGTAGAAAATCCTGAATTTCATCGAAAAATCATCTTCAGCGATGAAGCTCATTTTTGGCTTAATGGCTTTGTCAACAAGCAAAATATGCGATATTAAACAGCAACACACCCACATGTGCTTCAAGAGACTCCATTGCATCCACAAAAAGTGACCGTTTGGAGTGGATTTCATGCCGGAGGTGTGACTGGACCGTATTTTTTCATCGATGAAAATGATCGCTATGTTACAGTCAATGGAGTTCGCTATCGTGCCATATTGGAAGACTATTTTTGGCCGTAATTGGATGGACTTGACATCAGTGATATGTGGTTCCAACAAGATGGTGCCACATGCCACACAGCTGGTCAAACAATTAATCAATTGAAGGGGAAGTTCGGTAATCGTGTAATCTCGAGAAATGGTCAACTCGCTCATGCCATTTAACACCGATGGATTTCTTTTTATGGGGTTACGTTAAGTCGTTGGTTTATGCCAACAAGCCAACAATGTTAGAGGAGCTCATGAACAATATCGAAAGCGAAATTGCCAACGTTCCGGCCGAAATGTGTGGAAGAGTGGTGGAAAATTGGCTCCAAAGAATCGATCTCTGCAAACGCGCTCGCGGAACGAGATCTAATTCCATACTTAAATCTAACATGTGTACTACACCTGGAATAAATTTCAGCCCGATATCTCAATTATTCTGTTTTTCATTTGGATACAAAATTGGTATGTCCTTATTGAAAAAACCCTTTATAATATTTCCATGCCCAATTGTTTGGCTTAATCAGCCCTACTTTGGTCACGATCACGATTACCTATGCATCTTCCCTTTCAGCGTGCTACGAATATCACTCCCTATTCGATTTCACTGTCTTTCATAAGATCTTCAAAACGAAATTATTTCGTTTAAGAAAAGTCACATACGAGTAGGTATACGTATTATCTTTATTCCTCATCACTATGTAAAAATCCAAGGGATATTGCCGCCGCCCAACTAGTTCACCATTCTATGCTGTAGGTACGAGAACGTACATACCCAAAACATAGTACAAAATATGTGAAAAAAAAATGGTTTGTTCGAATGGGCGGCAGCGTATGCTGTAGCCAGCACATATTGAGCCTTTGGAGGACAATTGGATTCAAAATTTGGGCTGTTACATCCACCAGGATTTTACATCTACAGCGATTGTTTTTGATTTCGAGCTTCAAACTGCGGCAAATTTTTCGAAAAGTCAGAAGAAAATAAAGGGCACTACTGGAATTTTAGCAAAGTCGAAAAGAGGCGATAAAATTTGAATTTCTGAAAAATGTTCAAAAACCTGAAGAAAAAATTGTTCACCATGTCCAAATTTGAATGACATGTCCTAACATATGTCTAAAATGGCTTAGATATCAATTTGGAATAAAGTCGACTGAGCGGAAACGCGAGCACGCATAAGCATTAGCGCATTAGCTTCTGCACTGTTGCTCGAGTTTTTAGCGAAAATATGTATTTTTTGACATACGAGTATTTATCAAGATTTTTGACATATGCATATAACATATAATAAAAATTGTGTAATTGTATGCAAAGTAGTTCTTGCCTAAATATTATTTTTAGTGCATGTTTTTCCGTAATTTGGTAACCATTTTTCAAGACGACGCCCAGAGCATAACTCTTTTTTGAAAAAGTATAAAATTTCACTTACAAGGCTAGAGAGAATGTGTTGAAATTTCTTTGCTTTTCTGAATTTATTTTTCAAAATAAAATAACAGACCGGAAATGGGAGCAAGTAAAAATGTGTGTAACTTCAACTTGGAAAGTGTGTACCTTTTGTTTGGTTATCCTATTCATATTTAACCACCTTATCATCATAGTCATATCACCCAGCCCAATAGCTGGATCACGTTTATATACAAGTCACTCGAATAATTTTAAGCTTAGCTAGCACGCTTTGAGGAAAATCCATACAAATAGCACCGCACGAGGGAGAATAAATAATCGAAAACCAATATATTCATTTGCATTTTTATAACTTTTGTGAATATTGAATACTGAAGACTTTGACATTGTTGAAAACAGAATTATGAAATTGTCGAACGAAAGTTTTCGTTAAAGGATCCTTTGAACAGAGACTGTCAATCTTCTGGATAGTTTGCGAATGATATTTTGATGTCTAGTTTTGGTAGCCCTACCAAACCCGTTCATCTGTGCAGGATGACGACGGAGAATGCATGCTTCTCCATTAAGGTCGGTAACAATATCACCGAGGCCTTTGATGTCAGAAAAGCACTACGACAAGGTGACGCTTGTACGAAAAATGCTTGTACAAAATTCTGAAGCTAACATCAAGGGTACGATTTTTCAAAAGTATGTACAGTCTGTTTGAGGTAGTTAAAGACTTTTACCTAGGCTCCGCTGTAAATTCAAAAAATGACACCAGCGCAGAGATCAAGTGAAGAATCCCTCTTACCAACCGCTGATAGTTTGGGCTAAGAAGTCAAATGAGTAGTAAGGCCCTCTCACGGACAAGTAAGATGACTTTATATAAGACCCTCATCACCCCAGTCGTGCTATAAGGCGCAGAAGCATGGACGTCATTAGAGGTGAACTATACCGGTTGTACAGCGACATAGACCATCCATCCATTGCCTGACATGGCTAGGATATGTAACGAATGGACATCAACGCTCCGGCCCGGAAAATGTTCGAATCGACAACGCAGTAAAGAAAGACCTCACCTAAGGTGGCGCAGACAAATGGAACCAACCAACTTCGGGTGCAAAACTGGAGGCGGCTAGCAGGAAATTGAGCTGACTGGAGAAGCTTGTTGGTTGAGACCCAGGTCCTTCCCGGACTGTAGGTTTGGATTTGTTGTCTCAGTCAGACTTACGCTAAAACTGAACAAATTTTGCATTTTAAACGAACGAGTAGTGGGAATCCACATCAAGGGTAAATTTCACAATATCAATTTCATTTGCTTTGATGTTCCCATAAAGGAGAAAGATTATGATAGATGATGATGGTTTCCATAAGACCTACAAATAATGCCCCGAGATCATCAATCGTCAAGCTCATCGACTTTGCAGAGGAATGAATATAGTAGTTTATATGACGAGATCCCTCATATCAACATCAAACATTTTTACGATCTAGGAAATGCACCGCTCTAGCATAACGTATGTTCAAAAACTTCTGCAAGTGAGTCCTAGATTTCACCCGAACTCTTCTAGTAAAACTTTGACTTAGTCGCTCAATGGTTTGCTTCATTTGTTTTTTTTTTTTTTTTTGTTATAGGCCACTACTTCCTGAGAAGTAAAGTCAGATGTCTCAGTTCTCATCAACGCTTGGCGGTAGTTCACTATACCCAAAGTCTCCTTTGATAACATTTAGACACACGACATATACAGAACCATGTACCTACATAATTGGTTCATCCCTCCCAAAGTCACCCAGCTTTTCATGAAGGCTGGTAATAACCTTATCTAATATGATAAAAAAAAAAATCCTAGTGCAGAGAAAAGAAGACTCAACCGCCAACATACAGTTCGACCCCAGGAAGACACGCATTCAGGGTTTATGGGGGCTAGGCTACGTATGGCAGATCAAAAAAACTCCACATGCAAACATAAACATTCAAATTAAGTATTTAGCTAGAGCGTTAGAGCACTTAACAAAAATTCATGCGAACGAAGCCATCATTTCTATCTTCATACAGTGGTTAAGTGCGAACACTGAGCGGGATACTTATACGTTCGAGTCCTAAAAACACCAATAAGTTGTTTTCGCGGTCCCACATCTAGTTAACTGCCATGAAAAGTTTCTCAATTATGTATTTCGGAAACAACAATACCTACTCCATTCGTGATAAAAAAATAAAACACGCACAGCACGAGCGCTAGGTCAGGCCCTGTACAGGCTGTTAGCGCCAAAATATTGATTTATTTATTTTTTTTTTTACGTAGTGGCAGATACATTTTTTTAAATCTCCTGCTTTTAGTTACACTTTTCGAAAATTACAGTTACACTAGTCTTTCGACAAGTGGCAACAGAACATGAGAATGCGAGATTGTGAAAATGTTAAGGTGCGTACAGGGTGTCGTGGCATAAGGCCATGTAACACAAGGCCATATAACATAGAAAAACATATAACAAAAAAAAAAAAAACAGTTATATAAAATAAAAGGTACATATATAGTTATACGCCACAATTTGATGCGAATTGAACAGTACAATCTCTTTGAACATCTCTTCGAATTATACCCCGGACGGCCTTCGGCCTCACATGCAGGATGTGATATTCGCAAAGCGTCATAAAGCCATACCTCGAAATATGGTCTTATGTTGCTTTGCGTAAATGTCATAAGGTCATACTTTGAAATGTTGCCTTATACCACGGCACCGTGCGTCCAGACCGAACGAAATATTTCAGGAACATTACTTAAAAATGATTCTGAAATGCTTCCTTATTGTTTCCCATTTGCTTCAGAAGCATTTCAGAAATGTTTTTATTCGTTTTTGTACTTGAAGATGATGGACGCAAAAGAGATACGATTAATAGTGTCGTGCTTCATCATCCTAAACAGATTCTACGAGTAAAACAATAAGGAGAAGTGACAAAGACATTCTTTTTTAAAAAGAAGAGGCAATTCAGTAGGCTTGAAGTTATTACAAGATCTCAAAATCGGCAGTCTAAGTGGAGAGCTTGAGAAACAAAAATAGTTTTGCATCGCGAATGGTAAACTGAAAAACATTTCAAAAATTTATCTTTGTTTCTTAAATGTTTTTGAAGTGATTCGTTCGGTCTGGGCGCACCTTAAGATTTTGTGGTAGAAAGTAGCCTGAAATTTATATTGAAGGGTGAACATGATAACCCAAGAATTCGTCAGTGCACCACCTAAACCAGAGCTTGCAACTTTATAACGGGAAAGACGTAGCAGCGGTGTTGATGCTACAAGTCTAGGGAGACCATTTCTGAAAACTCCAAAGAAAGCCAAAGTACTGCTATTATTCAATCTGATTATCTCACAACATAGAAGCATGTGCAATGCAGTCAAATTTCGAACTTGAAAAATTTCTAATCGCGTCAGCTCCTAAAATTCCATTTTATTTATTCTTATTAAATCCAAGTCTTACTTTTTAGTGTTCCGTACCAAAATGGTATATAGGGACTAATGGATTTCAAACGGTGTCTGTCTGTCCATCTGTCCGTGTGTCTGTCATATGCTTATAACTTTTTAACCGTTTAAGCGAGAGAGCTTAAGCTAGGGGCAATAGGAGTCCAAAAATATAAAAAATATTCTTTTGGATATTCTTGAACAAAAGAGCTCAAAAACCATAACATAGACAATGTCACTCATTCACACTTGATTCGATTTTGACAGTACTTAATGACCTACGTATCAGGACATATGTATGTGTGCATATACCGTAGGGGACAAATAAAAGTTACCACATAAGAATTTTAATCAAACTTTGCTGAGTCTCCGTGGATTCGAATGGTTATAAAATTTAGAGAATAAAATTTAGGTAATCGGAGACTAAAAATTTCTAATGTCTGCATTTATTTCTTGTGTTCAAAACAGTAATGGAATGAAAACTTCACTGAACAGATTTTCATTTTAAACAGATGTAATTAAATAAAATAAAAATAATAATATTTAAATTTGACAGAATATTTTACAATTTCACTTCATTTCATTAGCAGGGTTTAATTGAAGTATAATAGATGAGATTAGTATCCAACTACCAGCCCATTGCTAAACTGTCTTGCATACCTAAGCTCTTTGAAAGCATGGTTTATGACACAATGTTTTTTCACTTCAAGACTATGCTTTCACCAATCCAGCATGGATTCATTAAGGGCAGATCAACAACCACCAACCCTACCGAGTTTGTATCTGGCACTCTGTGCGTTTTGGAAGATGGTAATGAAGTCCATGTAGTTGCCACCAACTTCAGCAAAGCCTTCGACAAAATTTCGCATGCAATCATTCTCCTCAAACTTAAAGCTCTTGGTTTTCAAACGGGGTTTATCTCATGGATTAAATCTTACTTGGAAAAGCGTCAATATAAAGTCCTCTTCAGATCTTCAATTTCTAAGCCTATTAAAGCCACATCGGGTGTTCCTCAAGGTAGCCATCTTGGTCCAATGATCTTTATTTTGACAATTAACGATGTCGATTGTCGACGACTCCCACCTTTCTAAAGGGTCTTTCATTAAACGCTTCCTATCTTTAAATTTAAATAAAACAAAGTGCGTGTATTATATCATCGACATTTTTTAATCGTTTGAAATGCCTATCGATGCCATTATGTATGGAATACAGCACCGCCGCGGCTTCTCTGGGTGGCGTGCATCCGAAATGTCAAATTTTCCATGACTCTGGCGCATAAATCAGGCTGAATTTGACCGTGGCATGGGATATGTTGGCTTTGAGGGCTGCTGTGGTTTGTGACTTATTCACTTAGACCTGCGACTTCAAAAAACCCCACAAGAAAAAGTCTAATGAGGTCAAATAGCTCGATCTCGGTGGCCAGTTCACATCACCTTCACGTCATGGCCATGCCCTCGAATCGCTCGTGCAGAATTTCCAATGTGGAGTTAGCTGTGTGGCACGTAGCGCCGTCCTGTTGAAACCACATGTTATTGGTGTCCATATGATCCAATTCAGGCCAAAAGAAGTTGGTAATCATCGACCTATAGCGCTCGCCGTTAACGGTGATGGCCTGGCCAACGTCGTTCTCAAAGAAATATGGATCGATGACGCCGCCAGCCCAAAATCCACACCAAACAGTGACTTTTTCGGGATGCATTGGACGCTTTTGGATCTCATGTGGATTGGTATCGTTCCAAATTCGAAAATTTTGTTTGATGACGTACCCATTCATCCAGAAATGGGCCTCATCGCTTAAGATGATTTTTCGATGAAAATTGGGGTCAGTTTCCAATTGCTCCAGAGCCCATTCAGCGAACACACATCGTTGTCTATGGTCATTTACCTTCAGCTCCTGGGTCAGTTGAATTTTGTACGGGTGCAGGCCCAAGTCACTACGCAAAATTCGCCAAGTTGTGGTCTGCCAAAGACCGAGTTCTTGTGAGCGACGCGAAATCGACTGCCTCGGATTGTCCTGCACACTCTCACGGACAGCGGCGATGTTTTCAGCAGATCTTGGGTTTCGTCGACGTACTGGTGTTAGTTGATCGTTTACTGAACCAGTGTACTCAAATTTATCGACCATATTGCGAATAGTCCTCTCGGAAAGACGATTATGGCGACCGTAAAATGGGCGAAGGGCGGAACGTTGCCCGAACAGAACACCCATTTTGATAAAACAATTTTATTATTTGCACATGTTGTTGAACGCTATATGCGTCCATGGTGATTTGGCAAAACAGACTGAATAAATGACAGGCAACTTGACAGATTTAGCTTCAACAAAATGGCCGCTATCAACTGTCAAAGTTCGGAAGTCCCTCTTGGAAGACTCTGTATATATGCGGATTATATACAAATTTTCAGAACCATATCATCTCGAGCCGACTCTCTCTCACTGCAAGATTATTTGAACCGATTTTCAGTCTGGTGCCATAGTATTTTTTTTTAGAACTCAACTAAGCTATTACATATTCTCGTAAGCGTATCTGACCATCCTCTAGAGTCTATTCCATGAGCCTATACCCTCTGTCTCTTCTCTGCGCGATTTGGGTGTTATCTGTGATAGTGAACTCAACTTCCGTTCTCATATTGAAAACATTATCAATAGAGCTAGCTCTGCTCTCGGTTTCTCGATGGTCTAAGGAATTCTCAAATCCTTATGTTACAAAATCCTTATACATCACATTCGTCAGACCCCTCCTTGAGTATGCTTGCTACTACGAAATCCATATCTTGCGAATCGAAGCTGTCCAGCATAGGCTCATCCGCTTTGCCTTACGTGGTCTTGCTTGGACTGATATTTACAATTTACCCCCATACGCTGACCGTTTGATACTAATCAATTTACAGCCTCTCGATAAACGTCGCGAAGTTGCTGAGATCTTGTTTATTCATCAGTTATTAGCTGGTAGCATCGATTCTCCCGCGCTGCTGCAACCCACGTAACCTCAGGTCCTCACCCCTCTTCCATCTTATTCCTCATAGCATCAATTATGGATACTATGAACCAATGTGCAGAATGCTCCGCAGAGCTAATCACATGCAAACCGTTTTTGACTTTCACAATAGCAGAGCCTCCCTGAGAAATGCCCTTCATTCCTTTAATTCTATCTGCTGACCGCAAAACTGTTACTTTTAAGTCCAGTTTTTGTTTAGTTATTTTTAAATAAATGAAAAATAAAAATAATTAAATTCTATTGAAAGCACTAAATGGTCCCTTATGATCTCAATGTAGCTATCGCCATTCATGGAACCAGTGCAAAAGACTAATTCCCCTTGACCCAAAAATGAAATGCAGCACCATAACGGGAAATTTGTTTCTGGTTAAAACACACTCCTTGTTTAAATTTTCTCCGGTTCTCCGTCGGATGTACCATCTGACTATTGTGGAGATTACAGCCTTCCAATCATTTTCAGTCCAATTACTATGAGCTCTGGCAGAGTTCAACCTTGCAGCTCTCATTTTTAGAGTCAAAGATGGTTTTTTTCTTTGTCTTCTGGCTAACTATCCGAAAGAATTCCGTTTTCTGCTGACTGTTCTGTTACTAATTTTTTTAGATGTTTCTTCGAAAAACTCTAAATTTACTTGCCTTGCTGTCTTTTTTCGATTACTCCATGATATTCTTTTTAAAATTCGGTCCTCCTTGCAGGTTGTCTTCTTGTTTAATTTACCGGTACCAGTTTTCCGTTTTGTGCTACCAGGCACCTTATTTTTTTTCTAAAAATCTTATTATTCTCACGTGGCTGCATCCAATTTTTTTACCAATAGCCCTTGCTGACAAACCTTCTTTATTTAAAAAAAAACTTTACAACCGTTTTTAACTCACTGGTAAGCTGTTTACCCATTTTAACTACTCTGAAGCAGAAACGAAACTGAGCTTCAAATCATGCAAAAGACAATCAAAATGTATTTAACCGTTATACAATTTTCCATTCAAACGTAGTTCACTTCGAGGACAAATCAGAGCTGCAACTTTAGTTTTTTGTGGAATAGTATGGTGGTAACTTTTATTTGTCCATTACGGTACCGTCTTCAGTGATTGTCGAGCGAGCCATGTTAAAAGAAACATATGAGCAGTCATGGAACAAAAAGTTCCTTTCATGAAGTATGACCATAGCTTTTTCTTTTTCACCGGATAAACGAGAAAGCAAAATTAGGATACAATTAAAATAACGTTACGGAATACTAACCATGTGTACGACTATTTGTGGCTAATCTTGTTATTACAATTAGCTCTTCAATTCAAGAAACAACAAATAGATCGATAAAATATGGTTTCTATTTCGGACCTAGTATGCAGATGGTCTTTTCTAAGGGTTGGGGTCAAAATCCCGAAAACTGAAATCCCGAAAATCCAAAATCCCGAAAAACCAAAATCCTGAAAGACCAAAATCCCGAAAAAAAATCCCGAAAAATTATATAAAATTAAAAATTTGTCAAATGTTCAAATATATATATATTATATGCACAATGCATAAACAGTAGAATATGCTTGGGGTCACTGTAGGATTTGGAGTGGGTGCGAGGTGTTCACTTTCATTTTCGAGAATTTGGCCTTTCGGGATTGTGGGTTTTCGAGACTTTAGGTTTTCGGGATTTTAGGTTTTCGCAATTATGTTTTTCGGGATTCTATCCGACTCCCCTTTTCTGAAGCTACTATCATCAGACCGTAAGATATATGGTGATGAGTAGCAAAAGTTCTTAAAAGTTGTGAGTGTCAACTAAATTCTTGGCACGTATGGCTACCTCAATGACGACTTGATGGATTTTGATCAAATTTGGTTTGTACTTAGTTTGGTTTGAAAATATATCTGTCAGGAAAGCGTTTCCAAAAATGTTTGTTAAATGCCAGGGTAAAGAAACAGTGAATAGATTTGAATAAAGTTTGGTTTCTAAGGATGTTCTAGCATGCAGATAGTGCAATTCAAGGTCTAAAATAAAATCACGTGGCAGAAGTTTTTTTTTTTTTTTTTTCTTCAAAATTATTTAAATTAAATATTTAATCGCGACTTGAGGTTACACAATTTATAATTCTATTTTGACCCACCTGCTGTAAAGGTTTCCTATCGAGCAAATAGAAAAGAAAATAAATTTCTTACAAGAGCTACTTTCTTTTTTCTTGGTAACTTTTCTCTGTCTAGGAAAAATACATAGGAAAGTTACAATCCATCCCTAATAAAGTGGGCGTGGCGTTCTGAAGTTTTCTAATCTAATTCAGTGATACATATGCGTAACTTTCTATTCAAAGTTTACTTCCTCTACTTCTAAGAGATTATATCAGAAAACTTGATTTTATGACTTGACTTCTTCTTATAAAAAAAGTGGGCGTGGCTGTAACCATTTGTTACCAAAGTTCATGGATTGATGAGATGAGATCTTGAAAGTGAGGCTTTTACATAATCGTAAGTAGCTTTACAAGAGCAATATCAGGGTGTTTGAAGAAAATGTCCCCAAAAAGTGGGCGTGGTATTACACAAAGTGTGGATGAATTGCTTATATATATCCAATAATGGCAATTTTGCTTGCTGACATAGCCGCTGAGCCAAAAATGGGCTTCGTCCGAGAAGATGATTTTTTGGCCAAAATCCTGATCTCCGGCCAACATTTCCAGCGCCCAATTAGCGAACTCACGGCGTTGTCTATGGTCGCCCGGCTTCAATCCTTGCGTCACCACAATCTTATATGGATGTAGGCTCAAATACTACCGCAAAATAAGCCTGGTTGACTCTCTCGCGATGCCCAATTCAGCTGATCGGCGCCGAATCTACATTTCTGGATCTTTTCCGATACTGGCCGCTCGAGCGGCTATGTGTTTCGCACTTCACACCGATCTCTGTCTGGTTGGTGGCATAAGGTCCAAAAGAGTATACTCACGCTCAAATTTTTCCAGGGTGCGACGAATTGCCTGCGCACTGAAGCCATGATGACGACTGAGCCGGAATTTCGATAATATTTTTTAATGATTTCTACACGTTCGGAAAGCGTCAAAAGATGCATGATAAAATGGCAAACCTTACTGAATGTTTTGACAGCTGGTTGTCAATGGTACTCGTAACTTTGGTAGCTGCTGAAACATAACAATTAGAAAAACTATCATTGCTATCTGGTCACCCTTTATTTTCTTAAGATGACATTTTTCAGTTTCTAGTAAAAATATTGAAAAAAAAAAAACTGTTTTTGTTTAAAGTGGTCTTGTCTGTGGACGGATTTTAAAATTCTTTACACTTGTACTGCTTCGGGTTTTAAAAGCCGGTATTTTGGTTTTAGTGGTAAAGAGCATCAGTTCAGTTTTACTTATCTTATCCACGGCACCTTCCATGATTTTGATAATCACTGAAGCAAACATCCCATTCAATGTCTAAGAAGGTGACTAGGGTGTATTGTTTGTAATAAATTGTCTTTTCAATCGTTCGCACTACTTCGTGAAGCTTCGTCTCTGTGGAACGCCCCTGAACGTGCTGAGACTTGGATAGACAGGATGTTTCAATAGTCTTTCGTATGTACGTGTCTAGAATACGTTTCAACGTCTTTAGAAGGAAAGAGGATAAGCTGATAGGTCTGAAATCCTTTGAAGATTCCTGCCCACGCTTCCCAGCTTTCGGAATAAACACAATACGAACACATATCCAGCTCTATAATTTGATAGTACCCACGGGACCACATGGTCCAACTTTCTATGCAATCAGAAGTTAGAACTGTTAATATTTACATCATGCATGAAATGAATGGACACAATATTTTCTTTTGACGAGCAAAAAAAAAAAAATTGAAAAACGCGTAGATTTGAGTTGCCTGAGCTAGGGAGAGTTTTTAATACTTCCAATCTAAATTTGACGGAAAAGGCAAAAGTCTGAGGCCTGATAACCGATGTCAAAAGTAAGACCAGAAGTTTTTTGAACGATCATTTCGTTAGTAGTATCTGCATAATTAGATCATCTTTTCATGCAAAGAATACCTACCAATTACTTGTTTCGAATTAGGACTTGAAACAGGTCATCTGAAACATAAAACAAAATTTTGGTCCAAATGTTTCTTTAGCTTTATCATAGGAAATTTGATACTCTTTCATTTACGAGACAAATCGGATAAGAAACCCCTTGCTCCATCAACGTTTAATATATCACATAGCAAGGCAATTACAAATATCCTACAAAAACAGTGCAGTTATTAATTTTATCTCCGAATCAGTACAAAGCACTTCTACGGCGCCTGGATTAACAGCATATGTACATATGTACATGACCAAGTATAATATAATTTGTGCGGCCCCAGTCGCGCAGTTTATTTTTATATCTAACGAACGACAGTTGTAGCTAAAATCATATTTTACGATTTGCGGTTGGTACTCGTATTAACCGGACCATAAACAATTGAAATTGAGTCGTTTACTTTTCAGTTAAAATAACATTATTCGTTAGACATAAAAGTCGAACATAACCGCACTGGTATCTTCTTCCCAAATGTATGACAAATATTTTGTCAAATTTTCGGTCCATCAAATTCAAAGCTTTTAGACAAATTAAAAATAAACAAACACTTTTCGAATTCATGACTTCCATGTTATTGTTATTGCTATCGATTTTATTCTCGATTAAGCTAATAATAGTAGCTAGGTATAAATGTTGATGTGTTTACTTGTATGTATGTGGGAGTGCTTATACACTTATTCTGCCGAATATGTCCTGTCAAGAACTCACACTCAAAATAAATAACCTTGGACTACATTTCTTCTGTATGGCATTACCATTTTATGTCATCGGATTCGGGAGTATCGAAAAAAAAAATTAAATCAATCGGAGGTACTCGTAAATACTCATAGATCTGAAAATAAAATTTCTACACAAATACTAAGCCATTGAATTTATATGGGGTAGTTTCTACGGGTGGGTAACTTACCTAATAAATCAGTTAAATTTAATTATATGGAATACCTGAAATAAAGAAGAAACGGATTAGTTAGGTATTTAAGAATTTATAAGCAAAAGATAGTATAACATGGGGTATTTCAGATAGGTAGTTAACACAGAAATTTCAGATTTATTCACGATCCATTCACGATTCAATATAATTTTCAATGTATTGTAGTATTCCACTAGTGAAATATTTTAAAGTCATTGAGAAAATATTTCTGAGAAAAAGCGCATAAATGTGCTATATATACTCGTAAACTAGGTGTGGCATTATAGTTCAATTTAGAAAGTTTAAGTTCCGGAAGCATTTTTAAACCAGTAGCTAAGTGTGTGGAGATAAGATCACCATCTTATGATAGCTACTCTCCTATTACGCACTGCTGCCGTTCGTAGATCTAATGACACAAGAATACCTAGGTTCAACGTAGTCCGACTGCGAGTTCCCACAGTGCGTAGAGTGGAAACAATCAGCAGCTCCCTGCCCGCCACCATCTAAGACCATTGGTGCGCTGTGAAAACTGTTTTCACATCAGGTGCCGAAAGGATTGTCGGTCGATCGCAGGGAAACCATAGGGCGTGGCTTTCCGAGGATACCTGGAGAAGGATCAATGAACGAAAACAGCTAAGAGCTCGAATTGCAGCAACTCCAGCAGCAGGAAGGATCGAGCTTGAGTCCCTATATCGCATGAAGATGAGAGAAGTACAGCGTAGCGTGAGACGTGACAAGCGCAATTACACCAATGCGCTGGCTACGGAAGCAGAAGAAGCAGCAGCGAGGTGCGACAGCAGAACCGTTTTTAGAATCAGTAAAGAGCTTATAGGTGGACGAAGCTCTACTCAACACCCAGTGAAAGGCTTAGACGGTTCGTTGCTAATATCGGATGAGGATCAACTAAAGAAATGGGAGGAGCATTTTACTTCGGTTCTAAACCGAGTATTCGCCAGCAATATGCACCCAAGTCAGACTGAAGTGTCCGTAGAAAGAAGTTCCCGAATTCGCACCACAACTCCCAGTAAAGAGGGGATTATTACCGCAATCAAAGCACTGAAAACTAATTAGGCGGTAGGACTTGACGGCATACCCGCGGAGCTTTTTCAAGCTGCGCCAACAGCATCGGCAGAGCTACTGTTCCCACTTGTCGGGAGAACACGGGAAGCCGAGAGTTTTCCAGATGAGGGGAAAAAGGAAATGATTGTCATGCTCCCTAAAAAAGGCAACCTAATGCAGTGCGAAAACTGGAGAGGTATCTGCGTGCTGCCTGCTGTGGCCAAGATAGTAGCTAGAATCATCCTGGAGCGAATCAAAGAACACCTTGAAGACACACTCGACGCCGAACAAGCAGGTTTCTGCTCTGGATGCTCCTGTGTCGACCACATCAACACCCTGCGGATCATCATCGAGCATTGTGTTGAATATCGATTACCACTTCACCTGTTGTTCATCGATTTTGAAAAGGCGTTTGATAGTGTCAATCGGGAATTTATTGGGCGTGCCTTGCGCAGGAGAGGCATTCCGGATAAATTAATAGCAATTATCAAGGGTACATATAATGGGTCCACATGTCACGTTTTGCACAGAGGAAGGCTGTCTGAGGAATTCGAAGTCCAAAGTGGGGTTCGGCAAGGCTGCATACTTTCAGTATTGTTTTTATTGGTGATTAGCAATGTGCTGAATGCGGCCTTATCAACAGGAAATGGAGGAATTCGATGGACTCTCACATCTGAACTCAAACACCTCGACTACGCCGACGATGTATGCCTACTGTTTCACAGAATAATGGACCTTCACCAAATGACAGCAAATGTGGAGAGGGAAGCAGACGTCGTTGGGCTGAAAATTAACTCGGCAAAAACAAAAATAATCAGCCTAGGACCAAACTCATCAACTCATATATGCATTGCTGGACAAACGGTTGAGAGAGTTGAGAGTTTCCAATACCTTGGGAGTACTGGATATAGCCAGCCGAATAGGTAAAGCAAAATCTGCGTTTGGGATGCTATCCATAGTTTGGCGAAGTAATGCAATTAGCTTAAACACCAAGCTACGACTGTTCCATTCCAACGTTGAATCCGTGCTGCTATATGGATGTGGTACCTGGAGAGTGACCGTCACTATCACGAAGAAGCTGCAAACGTTTGTCAATAGGTGTCTACGTTACATCTTAAGGATATTCTGGCCAAACCGTATCTATAACGAACAGCTTTATCGGAGAACGGGCAATGAACCTATACGCACAACCATACGACGACGAAAGTAGCAGTGGATCGGTCACACTCTCCGAAAGGGTGACAGGTCTATAGCTAATCAAGCGTTGCAATGGAACCCGCTTACCCAGGATGGCAGGATACGCGGCGTCCTAGGAGTACGTGGCGCAGAACAGTTGAGAAGGAAGCACCGCAACTGAGAAAGAGTTGGGGAGAGCTGAGGCACATTTCCATAAATCGCACACGATGGCGCGTAGGCGTTGTAGAGGCCCTAGGACCCACAAGGGATACAGGACATAAGTAAAAGTAAGTAAGTAAGTGTGTGGACCTACCCGTGAAGGGACGGGTTACTAATATCACTGGAGCGCCCGCCACAAATACATAGCGCTTGTCGTAGAAGGCGACTAAGGGGAAAATTTAGGCAATTTTAAAATATCCAGGTGAGCCCAGCGACACATGTACCATCTTAAAACTATCTATTAAACATAAATCAGAAAGCATGCACGTGTCAAAATCAAAAAAAAAAACACGCTTAAACACTATCATTCTGGAAACATATGCTAAAAATAAAAGCACTACCCCGCCAGGCACTACCAATGCTAATCATGGTTGTGATCCTGGGACGAGCAGAAATGCTCGGGTCAGAGCTATTCGTTTTCCGGGGGATAGCAAAATAATGCAACGGCTTAGGCGTAACCTAAAAGACACGAGTTGGAACCTTGGATGTATGAGTGGTCGCAGCTACGAGCTTGAAGAAATTATGATTAGAAGGCGAGTGGACATCTTGCATGTACAATACAAGAAACGAAATGGCGAAACACCGGGAATCGGGCGCGTTTCTTGCACGTTAAGACAAAAGCTTACAAGATATTTTACTATGGAACGGAACGAGGTAAAAACGAAATTGCTATCATCCTCGCGGCAAAGCTACTTGGCAACATCTTGACCATTTCAAACCGCAGTGATCGTTTGATGCCTCTCAAATTGGTGATACGAGAAATCGCTCTTATCGCTGCCTGGCTGTCAATGAAAAAGGTAATATCATCGGGTGGATCGCTTGGAAAACACTGCTATAGTCCGGAAGTCGAATTGACTTGTTCAAATTGAGTTTTTCAGAAAAAATCGCTGCCCCTACTCCCACGTCCATCTTGGATACATCAGTGTAGATGCTAGAGATGTAGTTATCATTTAGCGGGATATTAGTTTCCCATTCTTTCCGACTTGGAAATGAACTGGAAAACAGCTTATGAAAGTCTAAATATGCCCCTTCTAGCTTGACCTCCAACCTTCAGATTGGCTTAATCTTAGAGCACTTCTAGCTGCAGATTCTTGTGCAAATAGATCTAAAGGTAATAGATTCAGTATGGTCTCTAATCCTACAGTTGGTGTGGTTCTCATAGCTCCTGAGACACCAATGTACGTCATTCTTTGTACTCTGGTTAGTATCTAGAGGTTAGTGCCCTTACTTGCGGCTGGCCATCATACTAGACTGCCGTAAGTCACTATAGATCTCACAACTGCTGATCATCAGAACAATAACATAACTGTGGATTTAAATTACTGCCAAATCCCCACTATTCGTCTGATCTAGAAAAAACCCCAACTTAGAAAAAACATTGGCAAGGTCAGAAATTTTCAACGAATGAAGAGGTCAAAGCTACAGTAAACTTATTTGAGGAAACATTTGTTAAAACTGGTGTGATGGCTTTAGAGACCAGATAGAAGAAGTATATTCTTAAACTTGGAAACTTCTGAGTTTATTTTTGATCAAGCCACGGAACTTTTAATCCATCCTCGTAGACTGTTCGTAGCAATCCATGCGTTTAGTCGGCTCTGCAAAATGCCAGTAGCAATTCTATAAAAAGCATTCAAGAATGAGATTCCTCGATTTTAAAAAAAAAAAACATGAGGGGGCAATGTCCATTTCACTTGTACATTGTTTAAACCCGGGCCATAGTAGACTTCATCAACATCTACATTTACGATTATCTACCGAGGCATCAATGCAATTCTAAGACACACTGTAATCAATGTTGAGTCCAAAACTAGCAATCCTTAAAGACTTTAGACGCCAGACTTCAACGCACGAGTATCTTCAAATAAAATTCAAAAAAAATTGTAGAGTAATGTCAACGCCCTTCAATGGTAAAATCGACGCGGATGTCACAAACAGAATCAACACTGGCTGGATGAAATGGAGAAGTCTAACTGAAATGCTCGGCGATAAGAAAATGCCTATGAAACTAAAGAGCAAGGTCTATAAAACAGCGGTAGGGCCGGCTATGATGTATAGATCGAAATGTTGGGCAACGCATTCCGAAATGCGCATGCTGAGGTAGTCAGCGGCGGTAACCCAACTCGATAAATTGTGGACCACATTTAAAAGCGGAAGCATGAAAATAACACCGATAACAGAAAAGCTAAAAAAAAAAATCGACTTCCCTGGTACGGGCACGTAATGCGCCGAGACGACAGCCATATCATCTAAAAAGCTATTAATATCTGAGAACCCACCAGAAGAAGAGGACGTCCCCTTGCCATATGGCTAGGGACCGTGAGGAAGGACAATCCAGGACAGGAAGACCTGAAGACCCACCCCGGATAGGGATTTAAGGCAAAGGAGATTTCTTAAAAATCCGACTCTAAACTTGAACGACAAACTTCCAAATCCCATTATGAGTGATTGTATATTTTCTTACAATATACCAACCTCATCTTAAGTAAATATCCATAACATCCATAACATTATTACATATCAAGATTAATTACAATACTTAATGACATCAGCACCTTGTTTGTTGTTACTGCCACTAGCCACACAAATGAAAATGCCTCTCTGCGGGCACCATAAATACGCAGTGAAATTCAAACTCAATCTGCATCAACAAAAATAACTGCAGTTCTATTTGTGTTTTTGAAAAACCACCTGATTTTTCCTCAAATACTATAAAAACGCTAGGCATGGGAAATCGGAAAAAGGAAAACACAAAATGCCGCTGACTAAAAATATCTCCTCATTGTTGGTCCAAATCATCGGCGCACACGCAACCAAAATACGAATACGGATGTCTGTCCGAGAGAAAAATTAAGATCTGATATATGCAGCCAGCGCACTAGTATTCCTCCATAGAATTCTGATTAAAAACCATCGATTAAAGTGAATTTTTCAAGTTTTCTCGTTTGGATTAAAAAAAAATAATTACCGCGAAAATATTTTCCAATATAAATTGAATTTTAAACAAAGTTTTTGGGGGAGCGTGCTTGCTATTACAGGGTTGCAGGAATAATGTTTACGATTTTTTTTAGACCAGGGTGGGGGATGCAGTGCGCTCCGTATTTATACTCAAACATTCGGAATCTATCAAATAAACAAAAGAGCGAACGTAATGAACATTTATCGTTATTGGTGTTTTGTCTAGTGCTGATTCTCCAAACATCGACCGCCAATACTCACGAGCGGTTTGAACTTTGAGTTATTTTTTCCGGTGCACACTATTTGATGCCAACTGTTTAATTGATGTTTGACGCTGACAAATTTAACGCCTTGCAATGGCTTTTTTGAAACAAATATAGGTAAAATATGGAAGAACTTTTAGAATTTCCATCGATACGGGTGGAATATTTAAGACTTTATTTTTGTATTCCGGTCTAAGTTAACTAGTAACAAAACAAACTGGGACGTTATCAGAAAAGACTGCAAGGAAAATATTGCTCTAAATGTGCCGCTAAAGACACCACTTGAAATAGAAGACGAAATTGACAAGCTCGTGGAAGCCATTCAGTGCGCAGCATGGAAAAATACTCTTTTTCGAAAAACAGCAACACGGAACAGCAAAGTCAAATACCAGCCTGATATCGAAGACCTCATACGAGAAAAGAGAAGAGCGCGCAAGAGATGGCAATAATCCCGCGCGCCACCGCATAAAACTTATCTTAACCACCTTTGCAACAAGCTAAAACAATGTGCTGCAGGACTTAACAAATCGCGAGACTTCTACTTACCTCGAGAGCTTGACCGCTGATAAGTGTTCAAACTACTCTCTATGGAAAGCCTTGAAGTCCATAAGGAAACCGTAATGCACTCGCCACCTATAAGAAAAGCTAATGGCGAATGGGCAAAAGGAGACAAAGAGAAAGCGGAATTATTTGCCGAACATTTAGAGGAAACGTTCAAGCCATTCGATGGACAACCATTGATCGAAGATCCGAATGCAAATACGGCACCCGACAACTTTAAATTAAAAACTGTATCCCTGTCCGAACTTCGTATGACAATAAGAAAACTGAAAAATAACAAGGTTCCAGGATATGATTTAATCACTGGCGAAGTTTTGAAGGAGCTACCGAAAAAGCGTTAGTTAAGTTACTCTACATTATAAACGCTTCATTGAGCCTTCTATATGTTCCAAGGCAATGGAAAGTCGCCGAAGTATTAATGATTCCGAAACCGGGGAAATGTGCAAACGACAAGAAATCATATAGACCCATTTCGCTTCTGCCGATAATATCTAAGGTCTTTGAGAAACTTCTGCTAAAAAGATTGCACCCAGTAATTGAAGAAAGGCGATTGATCTCGGATCATCAATTCGGGTTTCGGGTTAAACATTCCACAATCGATCAAGTGTATCGAATTACAAATGAAATTGAAAAAGCTCTAGAAGGGAAAAAGATATGCTCTACCGCTTTTCTCGACGTATCGCAAGCGTTCGACAAGGTATGGCACGAAGGCCTGAGATATAAGTTAAGGGTAATCTTACCAGATAAACTCTACAGAATATTGGAATCTTACCCTAATAACAGACCCTTTCGTGTTAAACATGGGGCAGAATATTCGAGATTCAAAGAAATCCATGCCGGTGTTTCGCAAGGAAGCGTTCTCGGCCCAATCCTGTTCCTGCTCTACACACGAGATATACCACAAAATGAAGGGACTGTCGTAGCAACGTTCGCAGACGAGAAGGCTATCCTCGCAACAGATGAGTCAGTCGAATCATCAACAGGAAAACTCCAACGAGCTTTAAACAAAATATGCGAGTGGACAAAGACCTGGAGAATCGTCCTTAACGA
This sequence comes from Pocota personata, assembly GCA_963082735.1. Classification (NCBI taxonomy): domain Eukaryota; kingdom Metazoa; phylum Arthropoda; class Insecta; order Diptera; family Syrphidae; genus Pocota; species Pocota personata. The sequence continues at coordinate 58,467,857 of OY720431.1, forward strand.
GACCAAGTCAACGCATGTCAACTTTACGTACAAAAAGATAAACAACTTACCTATTTCCATTAACTCGGTACAAATACCGTACGCAAACGAGGCAAAATATCTAGGAATGACACTAGACGCAAAACTTAAGTGGAAGCCACATGTTTAAAAGAAGCGTGACGAGCTCGAAATCAGACTTAGAGAAATGTACTGGCTACTCGGGAGATACTCGAAGTTAAGCGTATACAACAAACTGCTTCTGTACAAGCAAGTGCTAAAACCTTCTTGGACATACAGTATACAACTTTGGGGTTGTACCAAGCCAAGCAATATGACTGTTCTGCAAACATTCCAAAACAAAACACTAAGAGCAATTGTGAATGCTCCATGGTATTTAAGGAATAGTGATATTCACAGAGATCTAGGAATTGCTACCGTGAGGGATGAAGTAACAAACTTTGCTCACAAACTTCGTACTCGCCTTCATGATCATTGCAATAATGAAATAATCCGTACTCTCGACGTGACAAATCTCGAGCGCCGACTACAAAGAACAAGACCGTACGATCTGGCGCAGTAAGGGAAAACCGCATGTAATGACGGTATTAGTAGGTGCCTTCGCTGGAAAGCTACCTACCTAACGCGATTAACACTACAGAAGCGTAAACTACTTGTTAAGGTAACTTAGTCGTAGTCACCACAAAACGAAAAAATGAGAGGAACGAATTTCCTACTACTATGAGCACGAGCGGCCGGTTCTCATAGTGCCTCTCTGGGGGGTGAGGTTTAGCCCGTAGGCATATACTGGCCGACACTTATGAATCATCAGGTCAGATATATGAATCGGGCAGAACCAATGGTACGGGCCATTGGTATCTTTTGAAGATTCCTGCACCTCCAGGCGCAACAAAAAAAAAAAAAATATATATTCCGGTCTTCAGTCAAGCTTTTACGACCTACCTATCATTAGTAAGTGTCATTTGGATTTGTTCTATGTCTACAAAAGGGAGTGTAATCAAATGTTTTGTTTATTAAGCTTGAATCAGATACCTATTAGGCTTTGAAAAACGCTAGTTTTCACCAGTACTCAAAACCAATTTCAAATATTCTTAGAGCGGATGGGTGTCTTTTTGTCAGGCAACTATGCAATCAAGTCCATTGTATCTTAAGGTGATGCATCCGTGAAGCGAAGTGTCAGCAGGGTGACCTTTTAGTTTCTCCTCCTCTTGAGAACGCGCAAACAGGCGACAAAATTGTCACCGTTCTGGCCCACATTGGAAGGAATGTCAGTGTGTAAAATGTGGGGAAAATCATAATTCATACATACCTAGTCCTATCATAAGTTCTGCTACAAGTGCAGAACGTTATAAAACTTAAACAACAAAACATTTTGGATTAGTATTTATAAAACTTGTTTGCTTTACTAGTAAGTAGGCGCCATGACTCAGTGGTTAAGTGCGCGATTACTTAGAGCGAGGTTCAAGGTTCGAATCCAAGAAAAATATTTTCTCGCGGACCCACCTCTCGTGAACGTCTGACAAACATCCGAGAAAAAAATTGTCATGAGAATCTTCTCTCAATCAAAAAAATTACCCTTCGGAAACGGCATAAAACTGTAAGTCCCAACCATACATGCGGCGCACAGCACGAGTGGCTGCGAGAAGCTAGACCAAGCCCAGTATTGGGCTGTTAGCGTCAAAATATTTATTTAAATAGCAAGTATTTTAAAAAATATGCCTTTTGCTTTAACGCAAATCTTGAAACCGTGTGAAACCGTCTTCAGGGACATCTTCTTGGTACACATTTGCCCCAGTTTTAACTCCATTTTTCACAATATAACTCCTTGATGGGATACTCCCTACCAAACCATTACCGAAGCAGAATGATGGCCGCGCTGAACCCTAGGAACTGTATCTTTTGCTTCTTTAGATGTCTTTGCACACTTTTGATCATTTTCGTCCGTAAAAAGGATATTTTCACGGCCGTTGTCCGCATGCAAGTGCAAGAGTCTTTCAAGCCTAATTTGCTTTAAATTAGGCATCAATAGTTGTCCAGTTGACTGAAGAAATGTTTTCATGTTGAGATCATCCCGAATGGTGAATACGAGTATATTCAGCTAACGCGACATAATTTTCTGTTTACGAAGGGGATTTTTTCGAATTCGCTTGCGTACAACTTTTACAACCGCGCACGGGCAACGATCGGATGACTAGTTCTTAGCGTGTCTTCTAATTTAGACGATTCAACAAATCGATTTATAGCACGGTACACAAATATTTTTCTTATCCCGAGCGGTTTTAGTAATTCAAAAATTTGATTAGCATTTTTCTGCACTTATGCAGCGCTATGACAGCAATACGATATACTCGTAGACCTTCTTTATAAAACAGCAATATTCTTCAACGTTTTTTATTTATTCCCATATACGCATGAAGCCAAATCTGGACTATAGGGTGGATGGGATAAAATTTCCCAGCGAAATTCCCTTAAAATCTCTTGAAGAATGGGCTGGATCGTTATCATGATAGAAAAAGACACGCTGATGATAGAGCTTTTCAGGTAATTTATTCTGAATTACGTCTTTCAGTTCCCGATCGACTAGGATAACTCCTTCGGTATCGCAGAACACTGTGGTCTTTAACTTTTTTAACTGACCTTTTCGCAACCATTCTTCCCTTTAGCAACCACTATTTTGATCGAATTTTGAACTCGGGATCATACTGGTAGATCCTCATTATCCCCAATTACGATGCGAACAAAATAGTTGTGTGAATCAGCAAAAATGTAGCTTCAGCACTGAAAGTTGAAAGTAGTATTGGCTATTTCCTTGATAGAATCTCGTTGATTCTTGTCTAACATTTCTTGAAACTTAGTACACATGGCCACAGTGAGTAAATTTTATGATCATCCTGAGCATTGATTGTCTTTGAGCTTTGTCAAGCTGTACTTCATAGAAAGATTGTGTGTCTAAGATGTGATATTGTTCAATTTGGTAATTATTAGATTGGGCGAGTCCACTGGGTCTACTTATGCGTCATCAAGACATCCTACTCTAGGGAGCAGTAGATGCTGGTGATGGTGATAAAGTTCTTCGTTTTGGATGGGTTAATCCCTAAGGAAATTCATCCGAAGTTGACAAAAGTTTACGGGGACTCTGATCCTTCCATGTCAACTGTTAAAAAGTGGGCAGCTGAATTTAAACGTGGTCGCACATCCCTCGAAGATGACCCACGTGAAGGACGGCCAAAAACCGCAACCAATTTTTTTTTTTTTTTTTTTTTTCAATTCAAATTCATTTTATTTATCAAATTCAGTGTTACATGGTTATCCATTTATCTGCGAAGCCTGAGGGGCTTATCTGCAGAAGATTGCATATCACTTTTTAATAAATGTTTCTTAAGTGAGCTTTAAATTATTTTTACATATTTAATGAAGAACAAAAAAAACAAAAATCAAAAATTAAAAGTTAAAATTTAAATAGATGGCTAATTATAGGAAACAAAAAAAGTTATATTTCAGCAAGAAAAAAATCTTTTAAACGCTTTTTGCGGGTTTTGAAATTTGCAATATTTTTTAAATTTGAGGGAAGCTCATTAAACACTGTTGGAACACTACAGTTTGTTTGTCTTTTGCCGTAGTTGTTGCTGCATAATGGTGTTTGAAGCATACCTCGAACTCGTCTTCTCGTGTTGTATTGATGGTCAACAGGTCTTTTAAGTCGGATGTCATCATAATATTCTAGGCATATCGTCAACTTGAAAATTTGCTTAATGGTCAGTACCTTCAAAGAGTTCTCTCCATATGTGTTTGTTAGATGTCTCCTGTTGATCTTCTTAATAATGGTGTTTTGAAGCTTTTGTAATTTATTAATGTGTGTATTAGATGCATTGCCCCAAGCAAGTATCCCGTATCTCAGTTTTGATTCGACAAGTGCATAGTAGACTTGCTTCTGGACTTGAAGTGTCGAGTAATTTCCCAGATGGTATAGAGCAAACAGCGCCTTTTTAAGATCAAAGCGAAGTTTATCGATGTGTTTGTCCCAAATGAAATGGCTGTCGATGGTAACTCCTAGGTATTTATAACTTTCGACAACTTCGATGTTCTGATTCGGCAATGCACTTTGACAGATTATACTTCGAAAGCTAATGCTCTGTTGAGTTAATCTATGATGTGGTCCCCGAATCTGCATCATCTTAGTTTTCGATGGGTTCAATATTAGTCCGTTATCGTGACACCATTCTACAGCTTTATCAAACTCATCTTGCATTATTCTCGTAGCCGTATCAAGACATTTATGTTGGACGATTAGCGCCGTGTCATCTGCGAATGCAAAAGGCGTACTGTTTTTGAAAACGCGAAGCAGCTCGTTTGTAAAAAGGATGGACAATAATGGTCCCAGTTTTGATCCCTGTGGAACTCCGAAAAGAACCGGTGTATGATTGCTGAAACTCTGAAACTCTCCCACCTTCACTCGAAAAGATCTTTCACTTAGATAGTGTTGCAACCAGTCAGCCAGTGTGCCTCGAATCCCTAATCTTTTTAACGCCGTTATTAACTTTTTATGGTTCAGAGTATCAAATGCTTTACTGAAGTCCATGAATAAAACAAGAACATGGTGGTTTTTACTCAAGCTCCCATTGATAATATCCGCAAATTCACCCATGAGTTTTCCCGTACTTTTGTTTTTTTGAAAGCCGAATTATTTTTCGTGGATAAGGGAATGATTTTCTACAAAGTTTTGGAGTCGTCTTGTTATAACTTCTTCCATACACTTCTCAATTGCCGGTAAGATTGATATTGGTCTGTAATTGGCTAACAAATTTTTAGTTCCTCCTTTATAGATAGGGCGCACAATTGAAGTCTTCAGTATTCGAGGAATTTTAGATTGATTCAAGCTAAGGTTTATAAGCCTTGAGATTATCGGAGCAAAAATAACAGCATTGTTTTTGATATCACGCACTGTGATACCATCGATACCCGCTGATTTATTTTCATCCGTTTGTTTTAATACATCATGAACTTCTTCAGTGTTTGTTTCTAAGATGAATATTGTATTGGGTAATACGGAGTTCATATGGTGGGGTATATTTGTATTGCAGCTGTGAACTATCTGCAGGACTTGATCCGAAAAGTTTTCAGCACATTTCTTTGATAAGGTTGTCAGGCACTTCTCTAAAGGAAAGTTTTTGCTGATAACTTCGTCGATATTTTGCTTCTTCCATCCCATTATTTCATTGACCAGGTTCCATGTTTTCCGAAGATCCGATCTAAGGTTGTTAAATTTATCTCTATAGTAGTTAGACTTCTGTATAAAGATATCCCTGTTCACTTTGTTCCGAAATTGCTTATACTCGGCTTCATAAGCCATGTTCAGCCTGTTATTCTTCCATCTTCGATACAGTTGATCCCTCAGCTTGCATATTTCACGAATATCAGTGGTAATCCAAGGATTGTGTCTGCATTTCTTGTGCGATATAGTAGACACCGTTGAGTTCGCATAGATGTCTTGCATTGTTGTTAAAAATTTGCCATACATATCGTCAATATCATTTTCATTTAAAAGCACTTGCCAGTCAGTTGAATGTATTCGTTCGTCCACCATCCTATTTCGAATATATGACTTTGGTCTCTCTTGAATGCTAGATAAACTCTGAGTAATGGTTCCATACAAAACAGCATAGTGATCGGAGATTTCACTTTCAATTACGAAGGATAAGATTGGTCTATCTCTCATGCTAACCACAATGTGCTGTATCAAGGTTGATGTTCCTCTTTTTAGATCTACTCTCGTGCTATCCTGGATCACATTCATCAACCCATGTGCAGCTAACATCTCTAGGTAGTCCTTTACATAATTTCGATCAGATCTTCGAATGTCAATATTCATATCTCCTAATATCACGATATCCCTTTTCTTATCTAGTTGTTCAAGTATAAGTCCCATTTCTCTAATAAATCCTTTTGTATTTAGTTTAGGCGGCCTATATAATCCATCCACATATTTAGCTTTTTCCCCTTCCAGAATTTTTATTCGAAGACATTCGTAAAACGTACTTTCAACACTCATGCGTTCATATTTTAAATCATTTTTAATGAACATGACAATGCCACCACCTCTGCGCTCGTTCCTGTTAAGAAATTCCGCATTAAATCCGTTTAAGGAATATTTATCATTTTCCTCTTTTTGAATATTAATTTCTACTAGAACAATTATTTTTAAATACTTCAGAAGGTTGCTTATGTTTATACAAAAAGTATTCCAGTGCTTGCGCATTGATCTTATATTGAGACACAAGCAACTAAAATTCGCATTTTTTAAATCATTGAAATTATCACCGCTAAAACCGTGTATTACCCTATAATCCAAATCTACTAGTATATTATTTCTATTTGTGTTTTTCATTTTTGTGGTCAGTTTGTTGTTCGTCTAAACACACACTCTCACATTGAATTTAAACATTTGCTATGAGACTGACGTCATCAACTGTCAATATTGGAACCGCATTCGTACTCTCGCTTTTTTTTGCTAGTACTCTTCCCGCTGACTCCCACACATAGCTCCAGTTTACTTGTTTTGCCTTTTCTTTCGCCATCCAAAGCAGTTGTTTATTTTGTTTGGTCAGCTGATTGTTGACGAAAACAGGAGCACTACTCCAAGCTTGATTTGGGTTGGGGGCATTGTCAGTGTTTTGCAAAACAGTTTTTAGTTGCATTGTTTAACAAAGCAGGATTTGGCTATATGTGACGCAAATGATGCAACAATTAAAGATTTTTCAGGATTCTCAAGAAACCATCGAAAAAGTGCATGATATCGTGTTGGACGATAGGCGAGTAAAGGTGAGTGAGATAACTGAGGCCGTGTGTATATCGGAAGAGAGGGTGCGAAACATCTTGCACAAAAACTTAGGGATGCGAAAGCTCTGCGCAAGATGGGTACGCAAACGATATTCGCGGCAATCTTTGGACCGATTCAATAGGGATCCGACCGATTTTGTGCGGCGATTTATCACCATAGATGAGACATGGGTCCACCACTACACGCCAGAAATGAAACAGCAGTTAAAGCAGTGGGTGAAAGCCGGTGGTTCAGCGTCAAAGAAAACATCTGCCGGAAAGGTCATGACCCGAAAGGGATTCTGTTAATTGATTACCTTGAGAAAGGGAGAACAATTAGAGGCGAATATTACTCCAACCTTCTTGACCAGCTGGATGCCAAAATTCGCGAGAAGAGGCCTGGCGTGAAGAAGAAAAAAAATCATCTTTCACCAGGACAATGCACCTGTTTACAAGTGTGCGTTGGCGATGGGAAAACTGCGGGATTTGGGGTACGATTTGCTCGATTATCCCCCCTTTTCACCTGATTTGGCACCCTCAGACTTCCATCTTTTCCCAAACTTGAAGAAATTTGTTTCTGGGAAGCGCTTCGCATCCAATGCAGAAGTTGAGAGGGCCGTAGATGAATATTTTCACACCTTTCCAGACTCTCACTTCCGAGAAGGAATACTAACGTTGGAGAAACGCTGGACCAAGTGTGTTGAAGTCAAGGGAGATTATGCAGAAAAATAAAATCATTTTTTAACTGAAAATCGCAGTCTTCCATTGTCAGGCCGATAACTTTTCACCTTGCCCTCGTACAACCGTACAAGCTTCAATTTACATAAGGAGCGGTACACAGCCAAAGCTGAAGAATTTCTGTAGAATGAGCTGATGTTGGGCATGGAAATTCCGAATTGGTAGGTCTGAAAGAGCTGTGACGAGCACTGACAAACTCAAACAGTGGCTCGTTGGTGCTATGGCGATGGTAGTACTGACAGCTATGCGTCTGGTGCTGGCACTGAAGACCTAGCTATCAGTGGAAGAGACAGCTGGAAAGATTAAAACAAAACTGAACTGGTAAAGATTGCTATTAAGTGCTACACATCTTAGGCGTCATCTATGCACACGGCGGGATAGCGCTTTGCGTTGCTATGATCTGCCCATTTACGTACATAGGTAATAGAAATTTTTTTTCATCTTAAACCTTAAACGGTTCCTTTCTGACTACAATTTATTACTGAAGAGTAAAATACTACCGTCTCCTTGCCAAACCATTACTAGAAAGTATTCTTCCATGAGTAACAAACTTTTACATTCGCGCCAGATTTTTCATTTCTATAAATACAAAGAGTATTTCAAAAAGCTCTCAAGGACTAACCCAAAATTTCAAGTATATCTTTAACAGTAGGATAAGTACTATCAGTTACTAAAACTATAAGACGACCAAGTGTGCTAATAAATCTACCCTACCAAACAATGAGGGTTGTTAAACTCCTACTCACCTTTTTTTTAAGATACATAGATTAGACATCGTTTAAAAGTACTTCAGATCACCCCAGTAACAACAGAAATGGACCCCCAGCACACGAACACTACGGCCACCGATAGAAACTACTCTTATTTGGGATGTAATCATCGAAAATGAGTAAGGAAAAGAAAAATCCTTTCAAAAAAAAAGGAAAGGTTCTCCTTTTTTCCGGTCGATCTACGAGCAATGCCTGGGGATTAGTATCCTGCCAAGTAATGGTTATATCGAAGGTTTACATTGACTTTGAAGGATGCTGCTTTACAAAATTATTCTTTCTCAAGTGCTATTCGATGATGGAAAGCAGAAACTGGGAGAGTGTGTCCTTTGAGGAGTTTTGTAACCGAGAATACTATACATTGGGGGTAGTTTTGCTGTATTATTTGTTCGTAAATAGAATCGAATGGATTAATAATAATCCAAGTGCTTGTTCTGTATGAATTCTTTAAGACCTGAATGGAATGCTAAGTGAATTAGACAAAAATACTACATAAGAAAAAATAGAGCATCGATTAGATGGTTTGATTAATTGATTCGTGAGTTAAAAACGATTGACTGACAGTCGCAGTAAAGAGATGCCAGTATGAGAGTCCCCCAATCCTCATCTATTCATCATGGTTAGACATTTTAAAATCTTATTTTAGATTTTTGTATAGTTTTTGTGACGCAATGTTAGTGAAAATTTCATGATTTGATGATAAATGGGAGGGGAGCGACAACAAAGAAGGCATTTTGCGGTCAATATTGGTTTTTAAATGGGATTCGGTAGGTTTGTCGTATTTATTTATTTTATTTATCGTATGGATCACAACTAACTCTTTACAAAAATGTCAAGGCTGGCTAGCTAGTGAAGAGCATTAGATATAATGCTGGTACAACTAAACATGCGAAGGGGGTAACTAAAGACAATATGGTTTAAAATTTGGCGAGGTTTACCACAGCCTCAGGCACTGCACCATGTTGAGTCCTCGTACACGGATAGTAGGATGGGCAATAATGTGCTGCGTGGTGAAAATTCCCTACAGATCTTCATATGTTCCCCGTCGATCCTCACAGCTAGACTTAAAGGTGTTTTTTTGTAGTTTTAGGCGGTAGAAGTATTATTCGTTGATGGTGGCGCGCAATCTTGATCAAAATTGGTAGCCATTAAGTTTATGTAGAACTGATGGTTTTGGAAACTATGCGCATCGAAGTAGCTGAATATGACTAGATGTCTATTTTTGAAGTGTGTGCGCTGATTAGCCAGATGGTAGCTCCAATACACCAGTTCAAGGACTGCAGAACGCAATGTACCAGTTGTGCCTCCCCAGGAATTAGATGCAAACTTTTTGCATTGGAATTTTAGCAATCTTGTTTAAAGTCAGAGTTTTATACGAGTACATATATTGTTATCCCGAGGTATTTGGGGTGCTTATTGTTCTGGACCACAGAGCCATTGAACTCGACTTGGTTTTGAGCAGCTAAAGGTAAATCATTTGAATACACAAACTAGCAGGACAGTGTATTTGGCATGTCACATATGTATAAATTAAGCAAGAGTGGGGCCATGACTGTCCCTTGAGGTACTCCATTAATGAGTTCTCTAAATTTGCTCGCTCTGTCGTTGAAAAATACTAAATATAGGGTGGTTAAATTTTAAGGGCCGATGTTGAATGTGAACCACACCTAAACGTCAAGTTTTTTTCTGCATTTCATTTGACATTTCTCAATTTCAGACTAACTCAATTTGAACCATGGAAAGATACACAATCGAGCAACGCGTTAAAGTTATTCAGGCTTATTATGAAAATGGGCATTTACGCGCTTACAAGGTGCAATTGTCTCAAGAACTAAAGCCTCTTGACCATTTCAAGCGTCGTCAATGGTCACAATGGTGGCAAGAAATGGCAACAGTGGATGATCAATTTTCGAAGAAAATCATCTTCAGTGATGAGGCACATTTTCACCTCAGTGGATTCGTCAATAAGCAGAATTGCCGCATTTGGGCGAATGATAATCCAAGAGTGATTGTCGAAAAACCAATGCACCCACAAAGAGTGACTGTTTGGTGCGGTTTATGGGCTGGCGGTATCATCGGGCCGTATTTTTTCCAAAATGAGGCCGGTCAGGCAGTTACCGTGAATGGTGTTCGCTATCGTGAGATGATAACGAACTTTTTATGGCCCGAATTGGAAGATATGGATGTGAACAATATGTGGTTTCAACAGGATGGTGCCACTTGCCACACAGCTAACGAAACAATGGCTCTTTTGCGCGACAAATTCAATGGCCGTGTTATCTCACGTGGTGCCGATGTCAATTGGCCGCCAAGATCATGTGATTTGACACCGTTGGACTTCTTTCTTTTGGGTTATTTGAAAGAAAAGGTGTACGTCGATAAGCCAGCAACAATTCAAGAGCTAAAGGATGAGATAATTCGGCACATTAACGGCATAGAACCTCAATTATGCCTCAGCGTCATCGAAAATTTGGACCATCGGATGGAGGTTTGCCGCCGAGGTCGCGGCGGCCATTTGACCAATATTTTGTTCCATACATAATTGAACCATACCAATATTATCATAATAAAAAGAAATGACAGTAATTTCCTAAATAATTTGTGTTTTATTCAAAATCAACATCGGCCCTTAAAACTTAACCACCCTTTACTAATAATTAAAAGCAGTATATATAGAGAGTTTGAATAAATGATCATTATTTATAAATTTCAATATCTTGTATATAGGTATATAAGAAAAAAATTCAAAGTGTTCTCCTCTGGCTGGAATTTATAAAAATCTATAATCTGTTCAACGGATATCTTATCCCGCACTGCAAGGTTAAATTTCCGCTATGCCATGGCCGATTGAGGTTTTTGCCTGCGTTTTGTGAATCTATTTTCCTCACTCATTTCGCTGGATTTGCTGTCTGATTATTTTGCAACTCCTTGGAATGCAAACATATGGTGACCATCCTGGATGGTCACTTAAATGACTAAGTTACTGAAATACTTAGCAACCCCAAGTATCACATTGCCGATATCCGACCCTAAAAATTGTGCTTTATACAATACTCGTAGCACTTCACTTGCAGTTCATACCAATCAACAGGACAGGATATTTAATGCTAGTTTGAAGTCCAATGACAAATGGCTAAATAAAACTTGTGTGAGGTTCATTGCAGCATCCTGCACATACAGCTATGGTCAAAAAAATAGCACCAAGAGTGTGTAATTAGTATTTATAAGCAATATTCTGTATTTAGTTTTTTTTTCCACACTTGACAATTAAATACCATTAGTCGAAGTGTGCTCTCTAATATTTTAAGTAAAACCATTCACAATAATAGCCGTAGTTTTTATTATAAGCAATTTTCCAACGACATCGCTGTGGGCGTGCAGTCAAAAAAATAGCACCACCTACAATATTCAAGGAAAATTAAAGCACGAAGGACTTTTAAAGTAAAAATGTATTTTTTAAAAAAATAAATTACGTATTAAATACGAGTATAGTTTATAGCCTTCATTGGCAATAACTGCCTTAGAACGTCGTGGCATAGAATCTACCATTGACTGGCATCTCTGCAAGGGGATGGCGTTGATGTTGCTCGGTTGTTGCTCTAAAACTCCTTTCGTTACACCGGCCCATAAATTTGCCAGTGGAGATTGAGGTGGCCACTCCATTACACTGATCTGCTTTTCTTCGAACCACCTTTTAGCTGTTTTGCTGGTATATTTGCGGTCGTTATCTTGTTAAAAGACCCACCTCAACGGCATTTCCTCGGAAGCAAATGGCAACATAACTTCCTCCATAATTTTGGCATAAAGATGTTGGTCTAGTATAGATTTGATCCAATATATTGGACCAACACCATGGTAGGAAAACATACCCAAACCATTATGCTGCAACGGCCATGTATGTACTTCATTTCAGTCCAATCTATAGAGGCAAAATATACAGGAAAGTTACAATCCGTCGGGAGCAGGTCGTATAATATCCTATTCCTCCTTTCCTAACCCAACCCGTATAAAGAGGGCATGGCATTTCCTCACTGATTTCGCTAGATCTGCTGTCTGATTATTTTGCGACTCCTTGGAGTGCAAACATATGAACTTTTTATTCAAAGTGCAATGACATCTTTCTATTCAGAGAATATTTCCGATTTTGAAGAGATTTTAACAGACAAATTGAAACGACTTGCATGTTGCCCTAAACATTGTATGGGCGAATTATAGTGAAAATCAACTTCTACATATCTTGCTAAGACAATATTTTTGAGTTTATAGTAACAATATTGAAAAAAAAATTCTGAAAAGTGGGCGTGTCTGTGGACATATGGAAGGACTGTCAGCAGACATAGATCGATTTATTATTACTCTATAAAAAGGTGCTTGCCTTGCATCAGATCAGGTAGTTTGTGTTACAGTAAATTGACAGAATGTGATTAACTTGACTCTATCTAACAGGTACTTCGAATTCGTCATCAAATTTGTTTCTCTCAAAGGAATCCGACAGCAACAAACCTGATACGTTGAGAAAATCTACAAGAACTCCACCCAAACTCGGAACACTACAAGAAGTTCAGAGCCTGAATGGTGTCCTTACCATACATTTCTCACTAATATGCGCAGTAAGTTTTTTTTTTTAAATAAGTCCCTTGAAACTAATTTGGAGGAAGACTGGAATCTTTACCGATCAAAGCAGAAGAATATAAGAAGATAATTTGTATACCAAAACATTACCTGAAACCAATAGGCTAGTTAAAGTTCTCGAAAATGGTAAACAAGCTGGAGCATAATAACCTAGTAAAACTTACGGCACCTTTACTGAGACAAAAGAGAAAACCATTAGATTGCAATTGGCTGAAAACCAGGCCCTATTCAAACAACTCGTTGTAGCTAGTATATCGCATTTATTGTGGCGACGGAATAGGCTATCAAATGCAATTACTTAGAGTCTCTTTCTCCCAAAAACTGGTTGAGATTACTAGTCACTCGCCTTAGATCAATAAGTCCATACTTGCTGAAAATCATGGATACACACTCATACAATCTTCAGGAATTGTTTTGAATGAACTCGAAACGACATAATTCAGAAACTCGCCTCAACAATGCAGGGAGCTCCCCTCCTAGGACTACTCTTCCTCACTGCTGAGTACTGTGCTCCTGTCTGGCTCAATAGCATCCACCCAAACAAAGTTCACTGCCAGCTCAACACATCGATGCGTATTGTCTCATGAACTACGAGTATTAGCTCCACACCAACACCAACGATATTTTGTTTCCAGTAATGAGCAATATATGTCCAACAATGTTATCGAGAGTACCGCAAGAAACCGACTGATATCATGCCACCCTCCCTAAAAATTACACAAAACCTCTCAACAAGAACTTCAATGGATCTCCTCTATAAATGATATATATCGCTTATAGGATCCAACCTTCAAAACCTGCTGGCTACCATCTGCATACAAAAATCTTAGTAATTTTCGTTTGTATTGTAATATAATAATGAACCATACGCTAAATAAAAACAACTTAGTGATCTACCTGATGTCCCTTCTATAGAACCTCTTCGCTTTAATTGGAAAGACTTAAACTCGACCATAAAATATAACCTAGATCCTAAAAAAAAAACTCCGGGAAATGCTCACATGACAGGCAGACTTATAAAACAATTACACCAAATTGCAGTAATGTATCTATCTACTATAAACATATTTATTCGTATCTTACCTACTGGCTACTATTCAGAAAAGTGAACGATTTCCGAGATCATTATGGTACCCAAGTCTCGTAAGAAACCAACATTGACCTCTTCTTACAAATCAATTAGTCTATTGTCAATTCTTTATAAATTATTTGAAAAACTCCTGGCTACAAAAATGCAATCTATGCTAGCGAGCAAGTCCATCATACCATATCACCAATTTGAGTTCAGGAAAAACCATGGTACAATTGAACAAGTTCACAGGCTCATTTCCCACATATGGAAGGCCCTTGAAGAAAAGGAATACTGTTTAGCTATTTTCCTAGCTCTGACTTGAAGGCATTTTGTACCAAATCAAAAAGTTCTTGCCACCAAACTTACATCCGGTCCTCATAAGTTATCTTGACGATCGCAAATTTGTTGTCAAATATAATAGTTTTAAGTCGGAATTGTATCCCATTAACGCTGGCGTACCACAAGGAAGTGTCTTTGGCCCCATTCTCTATCTGCTTTATAGTACACTTTAGACCTATCAACGTATGATAACGTAATCACATCAACATTTGCAGACGACACCGCATTTATAATTACAAGCAATGATCCGATAATTGCATCAGTCAACTTGCAAAAGCATCTCTCAAAAATTGAAAAATGGCTGGAAACGTGGAGAATAAAAATAAATAGTCCAAAAGTTCTCATATAAATTTTACTTTGAAAATTAATACCTGCCTGCCGAATACCTGCCCGCCGTAACGATCACCCAATTTCCCAACGAACAGACGTCAAAGCACCTAGAAGCTAAAAAACACAAAACTGCACTGGCTTTTAAACAAAACCCCCTAAGCCTAGACAGCAAATTACTTGTCTGTGTTGAAGTCGATCTAGTCCCATGGCATTTAGCTATGGAGTATTGGACCTCGAAATGCCTACTGTCGCTGACAAGATTTATTCACAGTGTATCCGCTACTCCAACAGACTAAGAAGACATCAAAACATTATGGCAACAAACCTGCTTACTTACTTACTTACTTATTTCCTCTGACCCCTCGTGGGGTATAGGGCGTTAACAACGCCTGCGCGCCATCATGTTCGGAGTTCTGCAACGCGCTAGAGCTCCCTCCAAGTCATCCCTAATGAACTGGATTCATCCTCGACTGTCCTCTTCATGTCTGCCTAAGGCGGCTCATTCGTCTGCCTGATAGGGTAGGTGAATTCCAGTGCATGGCCTATTTCGCAATGGAACTGACTTCGCGCCGTAAAGTGTGACCAATCCACTGCCACTTTCTCCTCCGTATTTTGATGTCTATTGGCTCCTGACCCGTTATCGAAGGAGCGCGGCCAGAAGATCCTTAGGCGAAGAGATCTATTTATGAAGGTTTGCAGCTTTCTTGTGATAGTGTTGGTCACTTTCCAAGTACTACACCCATAAGTAGCACTTTTTCCACTTTTGAGCGGAATAGTCTCCGCTTGGTTTTTGTGCTGAAAACAT
The DNA here is from genome assembly GCA_963082735.1 of Pocota personata. Taxonomy (NCBI): domain Eukaryota; kingdom Metazoa; phylum Arthropoda; class Insecta; order Diptera; family Syrphidae; genus Pocota; species Pocota personata. Next base: position 58,483,353 of record OY720431.1, read on the forward strand.
TTCTTTTCCAGATTTTAGACAGCATACCGAGCGCAGCCTTTGCTTAACGAATTCTGCTGTCTACATCCAGTTCGGTAAGTATAGAAAGCTGCTTACTTTCTCGACTTGCTGTCCGGCAATGTCGAGTTGAGTGGCGCTGGTGCTTTGTTGACAAATTGAAGTGCTTAGGGCCTTTGTTTTTGCCGTAATTATTTTGAACCCTACTTTGTTCGCCTCTGACTTGAAATTATGGGCCACCTGATGCAGGTCCATTATCCTATGTGAGAACAGGTAAACGTCATCAGCATAGTCAGAGTGTTTGAGATATGGTGTTATAGTCCATATGAGCCCCATGTTTCCTCCAGACATAGCTGCCCGCATCACATCACATCACTACAAGGAATAACAGTGTCGAAAGTATGAATTCTTGTCGTACTCCGCTGCGGACTTCAAATTCCTCTAGCACCTTACCAGTTGTGTAAGACATGACTTCTACCGCCATCATAGGTACCCTTTATAATAGCGACGAGTTTACTGGTATACCTCTCCTGCGCATGGCTCGCCATATAGCATCTCGATTCAAGCTGTCGAAAACCTTCTCGAAACCAATGAACAGCAAATGTAGCGGAGATCTGTACTCGACGCATTGTTCAATGATGATCCGCAAGGTGTTAATGTGGTCGACGCATGAGGATCTAGCTGGAAAGCCTGCCTGTTCATTGTCAACCGTTGAATCGAGATGTTCTATCACTCGATCCAGAATTATTCTAGCTATTAGTTTGGCTACATCCGTAAGAATGCTTATTCCCCTCCAGTATCCACATTCCGTCAGGTTTTCCTTCTTGGGCAGCTTAACAATCATTCCCCTCTTCCAATTTTCGTATCACATCTTAAAGCATTGGCTAAAAGATATAATAATTCAAATTTAATTTGTAGGATTTGAAAACTTTAATAAAAAAAATATACGGATTGGACTTTCGAACAAAATGCTCAGCGAAACTCAAAGATGTCATTATAAACGGAATTAAACTGTGAAAGATCTTATCATCAAAGACCTTACTAAAGTCTATATAGACGCTTTCAAACTGATGACCTTCTTCAACAGCAACAGTGGATCTATTATTCATGTAAAACTATTAAAGTCAAACTTTAAACAACTATAGTTAGAAACTTCACCTCGATTACTTTTAAATAGCATTCTCATAATGAACAGATAGTAAAACGATTCTATGAATCGTATTCGAATTTTTCATTGCTTCCATGTATCCGTGTAACTTTTTAATCACTATGTGCTCAGACTTAAAATATTAAATTTTCGAAATTCTTGTTTGTTTAAATTGTTTTCGAGAAAACAGAAATTTTTTAAATTGTCTCGTAGTGAAGTACCGCCAATTTCCGCGTTAAAGTGAAAGTTTCAAGTTTGCTTAGGATTGTAAACTCACAGATCCCCGATATACCGTTCGAAGTAAATCCGTTCAGTCACTTGGACTAAAGTCGTGAATACATACGAGTACTCGTATAGGTAAAATCGGCAGACCCACTTGATCGAAATCACGAGATCGAAAAATTTCACAAACCATATCGTCGTTAGGAGCCTTGGAGTCGTACTTAAGATATCTTTTTTATTTTCCCCACCCAAAATAACCAAAGATTTCTTTACAATCAACGCCAATCATTTTCATGTTTCTATCTTTTATTCATACAGTAGCAGTCCTAATTGTAACGGATCACAACACACATATCAGCGAGTAGGTATTATATTTTCAAACTCACCTCCATTAAACCGTCATCCCACTGAATTCCATTATCCCACGCACTTCCCATTGATAATAATTGCACCATTCCGTGCTAAAATTAGCTACAACCCATTACACCATTTCTCCCGAAATATGTTTACCTCTTATTATGTGTACACGAACAACATCTATAAAATGTTTGTTCGCTTTTTAATGGCTCAGGTCAAGATGTGCATTTTGCATCTCGTGTCGAAATTCTATTTTCGTAAAACTATTTATATGTTTGCTCGTAAAAATAGCACGAGAAAGACGAGCGTGTATTTACGCATATGTGCACTGAATACAAAAAGAAATAAACCGAATAGATACCTCACTGATATGCTTCGTAGTACTACTCAACCCATTTTGTGGTTTCATTGAAATCTGTGCCATGCTATTCAATTTCTAGAGGCAATTTAATTTTTTTACTAATTTTCCCATTCGAAGTGGAAAAACGAATCGCATGTACGAGTACGAGGGCGATTTCCTTTTCATTTTCATCTCATTTGGAAATTTTGCCAACAACTTTTGTCGACTTCTTTCGAACCTTTTGAACGTTGGAGTAGCAAGACTGTGTTTGATTCTAATTTGTGCGGAAAAAAAAAAAAAATTTATCTGCTTTATTTTTTGTCATGCACTGAGATGTGAGATGTTGTTTTTGTGAATACATATACACACTGTGGACGAGGACACCGAACGACGAACGCTTATATCGAACGATAGATACTTTTTCAGGTTCGATAAACATAGGAAGTTGCGCATTGCAGTGTACAGTGAAGATTTTTTTATTTTTTTTGTTATGCTTCTTTGGACGTATAACATTTGAACCCCCATAGAGTGTGTTTTTATAGATACAAGCACCAGTTTTGGCTTCGCAGATATAAATTCCGGTCCAACAAAATGCCTTAGATACACGGATATTATCCATTTTACTTTTTACCATTTTTTTTTTTTTTTCGTTTAGTTCACCATAAATGGGTGAACTTTTTTGGTGGAAATAAACTGAAGGACGGAGGTGTTATTATGTAGAACATCAGAACTTTTTACCCATCAACAGATGGTAGTGCGACGAAGCGTCTATCACGTTCGACATATGAACATACATGTAGTAATGGTGACAGGGTGATTTTAAACAACTTGTGTTCTTTCAATTGATATTCACTGAGAGAATTCGATATGTTTGAAGTTTACTGGGGCGACTTCGACGACCAAACAATTTAAAAATAGAACGAAAGAAGGATGTGATTTATGTGTGTAAAATAATGAATTTATGACAGCAATCAGTGGCCTACAGCTACACAGGTTAACGAACTAAGTAAATATACAGAATAGGGACATCACTCATGTCAAAAGAGGTATTTCACGAGAAATTGTATGACAAAGTTTAGACTTTCATGTCGATATTTTAAATGAAAATGTATTCCACTCATGAGAGCAGACTTATTTCTTGGGAATGCTGGAAAATTCAACCGGAAGGTGCTTATGAAAATAGAGCCGAAATCCATATCTTTGTGCTTTGTAAGATGCAAAAATTTCACAAAAGCACAACATTTAGGCTCATTTGCGTTACTTGATCTTAGATTATACACTTAGTTCAAAAATCCTAAAATTAACTTCTGCTGATTGTTTTATTGAATTTTTAAAAATAAATAAATCTTTTCACGCTAACACCTCACACAGGGCCTGGCCTAACTTCTCGCAGCCGCTCCTGCTGTGCGCCGCATGAATGGTTGGGACCTACAGCTGTATGCCGCTTCCGAAGGAACATTTTTCGATTGAGAAAAGTTTCTCAAGAAAATTTTACTCTCGAATTTTTAGAGAATGAGAAAACTTTGTTTTTGTATTTTCTGGAATTCGAACCTTGGATCTCCCGCTCAGTGATTGAGCACTTAACCACTGAGCCACGACGCATAATTTCGTCCACATTCTTCAAAACCATTTATTAATGTAGCGCCAGTAGTTAAGTAGCTCCCATACTAGGAAATATGAAATTTCCTGCTTCTCGCATCCCACGTTGGGAGGCTCCACTCTTAGTCTCTTCAACAGCGGTAGCTATTTGGGAATAAAGTTAGACCAGAAACTTCACTGAAGAGAAAACGTCAACAAACGTGACAAAAAAGCAATGGTTGCCGCCTACTCATGTAAAAATGCGGTGGACTCCACGTGGGGCCTACAATCCTACACAATGAACTGGCTATATACATCGGTAGTAAGGCCGATTCTCATGCATAATGATATGGTGGACCGGCTTGGAGAGGAATTCTAAACTGAAATTAATGGAAGAAGTTCAACAAGTGGTATGTTCCAGCATCACGGGTGCACTGAGAACCTCTCCAACTTCACCTGTTCCTGATAGACATCGTCGGTAAACATATGACTACCAGTTCGGCACTTCAACTGAGAAACTCTCAACAATAGAAAGAGCATAACACTGGTAATTTTTTTTTTTTTTTTTTTTATAATTTGCGCGCGCTAAATGGGATATGAATACCATTAAATTATTTCAGGGCACGGGCGTTTGAAGAAATTGAGAAAGAGAGAGAAAGAAAGATTGGTGTAGTGGGTTTGAAACTTAGGTGGTATTAAGTTTCATTAAACTCCAAGGGTGGCGTCCAGATAACTGGGGAGCTTGTTTGTTTTGCTTTTTGTCGTTGCTCATGATTTACAGTATTTTTTTCCCTCCACCTGATGTCATCATCACGATCAAGTTGCATTTAAGCCATATGACCACACTACTGCCAGTGTTATGCCTTCGCAGTAGAGTTGACTAAGCTTTCGCAATTGATCGCAATTTTTTTATTTATTTCAGACGAAATAAATAGATGATTGTTGAGATCAGGATTTGAACCGTGAACCGAGAGCGTGACAAGCGTTGATGATACCACTACACCACGGCCACCCTCCAACATACTTACGATGCATCGGCATTTTCCCAGGATAACTGACTTCTTGCCTACCGAAATTAATCTCAACTTAGGCTTCAAACTCTTGGTACCGGACAGATTTGAGTCCTGTACAACGTATCGCTGCCAATTTTTACTGATGGGTCCAAAATCCAGGACGGAGTCGGCATCGAATTCTTCTCAGAGGACTTAGGCATCCGCCTCTCCTTCAAAGTTCCTATCCTTAAGGGCACTGTTGCTATTGGCCAAGCCTCTGACTAGCTGGTGGTAAATACTGTATCAAGGAAAGATATCGTTATATATATCGCCAGTCAGGCAGCCACCAAATCCCTCACATCCAGCATCATAATACCTAAGGCAATGAAATACTGCTGCCTATCTCTTAACGAGATAGCTAGACAGTACAACCTCAACTTTTGCTGGGATCCAGATCACTATGACGTCCCGGGGAACTGACTAGACGAGGGTCTTCTGGTACCAATAGCATAATTTTAACCAACATTGACGTACCGAAGTCTTAAGCCAAGTATTGTGACCCGAACTGTGCAGGTTTGAGCGCGGAAGGAGAACAGCAACCACAGCCACTCGAGCATAAAAGAGAAACGAATCAAATCAAAGTTTCTTCAACCACTCAACCAAAAGGAGTTTTGTCTGGTAGTACAATGGAGAGAAAATTGAGTTTGAGTGCTCCGGGATGTGGAAATTTCCTTTTTATAAAAAAAACAAAAATCTCCTCGCCAATACGCTAAACCAAGAAAACCATATATGGAGCCAGTTTGGCCAATGCCACACCGCTGGGCTACTATGGCCAAAACTAGACCAAAGAAGATCTAACGAACTTCTAAAACATAAGAAAGGAACTTCTCTGCACACTAACTCATGTAATAACACACTAAATACATGCGTATGATAGGTAGACATGCTCAAAGATTGGACATCCCCCACAACGACTTCTGCAGGAGTTGCAGAGACGACGAAGAAGAAGAGACAGTTCTGCACTTCCTGTGCACGTGTCATGCACTTGCCAACCTTAGGAAAGCAATACTTGGTTTTCAGTGATCTCAATACTGCCTCTAAGGCTAACATAAATAGCTTCTTCAGAAAAAGCGACTGATTCCAGGAGCGGACAGTGTGACCTATCTCCACTTCAAATCAAGTAGCTTCCAGTTGCATCTCAACTTCGTGATGGTCTCGGACCATTCGTTCGTTCATTTTCGGATTGCGTGTGTGGTAATCGAGACTTGAGATCTTTCGTTTAGCTCCGGTGTACCTACGTTGTACACCATATGCCATCAGAGCATATATAGAAGACCAAAAACACTGGTTTAGGAGAACTAAGAGCTCCTCCACTAAACTACTGTTCCAAAAAGATAACTCACTCAATGAGAAGTAGAAAGTACAAATAGTGGAGAAAGCAAGAAGCGGAGTGATAAAACGGACCGAAGCTTTCGGATCAGTTTGCACGCACCCGTAGGACATTTCCAAAAAAATACACAATTTTGTGCAGTTTTACAGCCATGTCCTTTTGATCACTCCTGCCGAAATGCTCAGATTTGAATGTAACTTTTTGCGGAATATACGTAAAACGTAAAGAACGCCTAAGACACACCAAGCGAATTTAATGAGGTGTTTTCAAAATAAATTGACGTAATTTTGCAGCACTGATTCTTCTTCTTTATTATTTTTAAAAATAATTTTGTACCACGGAAAGTACCTACATATGTGTCCCCATACCATTGTAAGAACACCAACCGTAGTCAGACATAAAAATGTAACATACCTTCTCTTTGAAATCCCTTCAGTTTGAGTACTGCTGCCATAAATATTAACTTCAGAACCTAAAATTAACTACCACCTCCTTTACCACAACAGACACCCAAATTCAAAATATTCCTTGGCTCATTTAAACAAAGTCACAATACAATCAATTAAAAGTTTAAATAAACCTTTTTTTTCTGTACAAAATTAATTTACCTTTACCCCAGTGTCAGAGGCAAAAATTTAACAGACAGAGAAAAGCTATTCGCAGACACTGGACAAAGTAAAAAGAATACCCGAGACGAAAGGATGCAAGGTAGATCCAATGCCATGAAAACATAATAGAAAATTGGAAATTAAGGCTCACGCTCGTTTGCTCTTGGCCCAATTTCAATAAATCAACCCCAGAATATCAATGAGAATTACAACTGGATTCTTCAGCTACCTACATAGGTACACACAAAGCTACGACAAAATCACGTAGTCCTACGCCTCTGTAGTACCAGAAAATCCTTCTAATAATACTCCTGCCACAATTCGCTTCGCCACTAAATCAAAGTTATCAGTAAAAGTTTGCGGTTTTGCAGCCCCACGTTCTCGTAGATACGTGTAGATACTTCGTGGATACGCATAAAACTTGTACAATTATTTTTACCTTAATGCATGTATATGAGGATTGATGTCCTCCTACCCGAACACGAGGAGTAAGGGCGTAGATCTACAAAAGTCTGTACGTATATAATATGTAAATGGAAAACTGTATAATTAGAGTTCCTTAATTTTGCAACCTAATTAAATGGAGGGTTATACGCATGAGTGAACCATATAATTGGGGTAAGGTGAATAAAATTATTTGCAATTTATTTAACACGAATTTTCTTTTGTGCGTGTTGGTGAGAGTGAATCTTCCACGCCTTAAATTAAACTTGCTCGTTAATTGAAACCAATGAACAGCGGTAAAAATGTATCGAACGCGTTGAAAATAAATTTCAGATTTGATATTCATGACATCTTCTGAAGAAATGGTGAGAAGCAAGTAAATGCTGAATGAAACTGCGTGTGTTTCGTGAGACTCGTGTATCCAATTTAGATCGTATCAATTAACGGCAAATCATTGCACCTTGGATAGAAAAGTCGTTCACATAATTGCAAGAGAGAGTTGAATTTATTTCGTGTTTTGTTTGCTTTGATATATGGATGAATGTATTCAGATTGGTATTCCAAGTTATAGATGCAAAAAAGCGCCCGTGTAACCTACTGACTGTAGTATATTTGTGAAGACAAAACTTTGGACTGGGTACAGCAAAAGTTCGATAATCTTTACACGTGGGATAAGTTCATGACCCAGTAGCAATAGAAGCATACAAATCGCTCCCTCGCACCAGGGTGGCTTAAAAAAGGAAAGTGCAATAGGTCATCCTTAAAAGGACTTATCACTTAGATGGCACTACCCACTCGAAGAATTTATCTTTCAGAACAACCAACTGGTTTCATCCGTCTGCAGTAACGTTCATGCTTTTACAGTTCTGTGCCGTATAGCAGAACTGGAATGATGAAGCTTTTATTTAAAGTCATCTTAGCTGTACGTGGGGGAGCTTGCCTTTAGTAGGGCAAAGAAAAAGCAGTTGGCAGGAGTGATTTTTCACGTTGCTTTCATCATATTCTAACTCGTAGGACATTGTATTGTAAGTTGGAGAGAGGTAAGTGAAGATAAAGATAAAGGTGACCCCCAAAAGAATATATCCGTACATATATGTACAATATATATCTGTGATCAACTTCACACTTCAATTTTGCGTGTCATCCCGAGTTTTTTAGCCTCGTTTGAAAAAGGAATTCGAACGCAACTGACAAAGATAGGTAAATTATTTACTTTTTATAGATACATAAAATACATGGATAGATTTGGTTTCATTGACCGCGATTCGCCAAGTCGGTGTCCATTCATTTACCCTATTCATTGCTTCTTGCAGCGTGATAGTGGGTTCTTCTATAGTTTTCCCTATCGCCAAAATGGCAGCGTCATCGGCAAATGTAATGTGGTGGCTTCTTCTTGCGGTATACCACGAGTATACAACAGATACAAGAGCGGATCTAAAACACCTGCTTGCGATACCCCAGCCGATATTTATTTAAATTCTGAATAATCGATACCGTGTTTGACATGTAAGAGTTTATTCGCGAGATATGACTCCAAAATGTCATATAAATGTCTTGGCAAAATTTGTCGCAATTTGAACTTCAAGACTTCGTACCACACCTTATCAAAGGCTTGGGAAACATCTGGAAATACACTGAGCAAAACTTCATTTCTTCAAAAGATTTTTCGATTACATCGGTTATCCTATGCACTTGATTAATGGTAGAATGATTGCATCTAAATCCGAACTCTTCTATAACCGACTGCAACCGGCTGAACAATATCCTTTCGGAAACTTAGGATATAACCGAAAGACGCGACATCGGTCTATATGACTTTTTCAGTCGGCGGTTTACCAGGTTTTGGAACCATAAGAACTTCCGCGATTTTCCATTGACTTAGAACGCGTTTTAGTCTAAGAGCATCGTTTATAATATACCAAAGTTTAATTACTGCTTTCTTATGTAATTCATTGAGAACCTCTCTTGTGATGAAGCTTTTTTACATTTCAATTTCTTTATTTCCTTTTGCACTTGCTAGTGTATAGTTGCCAAGGGTTATGTCCCGTGCATTGATATTTTCAATGCGTGGTTGATCATCAAACGGTTTAACCATTTCTTTCAAATGGGCTTTAAAGATTTCCGCTTTTTCCTTATCATTTCGGCCCATTCGCCATTTTTTGATTGGCAGGACTTGAATCTGTGGTTTTTTAATGCCCTTAACCACTTTCCAAAGCGAATAATTAGAAGCTTTTTCCGCTGTCAAATTTTCAAACTATATTCCTCTTGCATGATTTTTAAAATACTCATGAGGACTGAAAAAAAACAAAATACTGTGAATCATAAGCAACGACAATCAAAAATACTCCCCAGTTATCAGGACGCCACCCTTGGAGTTTACTAAAACTTAATACAACCAGAGTTTCAAACCCACTACACCTATCTTTCTTTTTCTGTCTCTCACCTTCTACAAATGCCTGTGCCCTGCGAAAGCTTATGTTAACTCCACTGCGAAGGCATAACACTGGCAGTAGGGTGGTCACATGGCTAAAATGTAACTTGATCGTGATGATAACATCAGGAGGACGTGAAAAAAAATACTGTGAATCATAAGCAACGACAATCAAAAATACTCCCCAGTTATCTGGAAGCCAACCCCCTTTGGCGCCCAAATTTGCATTTGTTTTATGATGTGGGAAATTAGTTTGTTGCTATCTTTTACCAATTCTTTAATTTCTGGAAGATATTTTAAAGCATTATTTCCTTTTTGTTAGTGCTGGAGTATTAATTATTCCAGGCGGCACACTGCAAGATTTCACTAAAGCGATCGACTTCAATTTCTAGTTCGTAGGACGTCTTAAATGATACACTCAGATCTATGTATATTGTCTTCAATATCTTTCTTAAAGTCTTGCCAATTAGTTTTACCGTTAGTTAATCTGTGTGGTTCCTCTTTTCTAATCAGGGTTTCACTCATCGTTAAAACGGCTGGAAAATGATTCGTTTTACTACGAAGAAGACAATCAGGTCGGGTATTTTGTTGGTATCAGTTGTCCAGTAAGTAGGTTTACTCGTTGGGTGAAAGTCGCAGCTATATTGCATAACCACATCGTAAAGCATTCTACATTTTTGTGAGATACATCTTGAGCCTTAGAATGTGTGTTTTGCATTAAAGTCACCACCGATTACAAAACGTGATGAAAGCGAGTTAAAAATGTTTATGAAATCACTTTTTCAAGCACGAGATATTAAAAGAATAGTACAATGTACGAGTATACTTGCATTGTATTAAGTACTATTTTTAGTTCTAGCGGATGTTCGATATTTTCTTTTGTATATTGCCTTTGCCCTTTCCGATGGCTAACAGCCGTGATTTCATCCTTTAATATTTGCGTGCGATTGTTGCGACATACGTGTTTCAGAAATTAAAAATATGTCAATATGGTTTTCACGTACAAATATTTCTAACTTGTCGAATCTTTTCAAATTCCCATTGGCGTCCCAAGTAAGTATTTTAAGCATCTTTTTCATATTGGCATATAAATGAAAATAATAGATGACTTTACTGTACTTTTTAGAATCCGAAGGAATACAAGATTAAATAAAAGACACGCACACTTTTCAAAAACGAAAACTTTTTTTTACACAGTAGCTTCCTTAAAGGCCCTATCTATCATACTAACACATTTCAAGACTACGTATAGTGCATTGATCTCGAATCTTAAGAAATATGAATGTCTAATAAACACTTTGAAAATATAACATACAAGGACTGCATAAATATAATGATCGCAAAAAAAAAAATGTAAAACATAGTCACGGCATTTGCGCAAGTTGCGGCAGTATAGATTGTTTAGCGCCACACCTATTATTTTTCTTTTGTGGCACTTTCTTCAAAAAACTGTTTAACTCTTATTTTGAGAATCTCATCAGAATCACGTAATCACGGTGTGGCTGAGAGCAAATTTTTTAGTGAGTATTCGTGTATTTAAAAGACAAGTCAATTTATCAACTAAACTGTCAAGTTTTCTAAAATTAGAAATTGAAAATTAATTTTGTGGAAAAGAAAGCACAGTAAGTGAAGGTCGTGGAAAACTGTTTAAGTGGCATAATATTGATTTTTTGACTTTTGAATATCGATTGTAATGCGAAAAAGAGAAAAACCCAATGGGCAATGACGCAATGTTAAAATGTTCGTACATACAGCTCGGGATGAGTAAATTTACAAAAAATAAATGTGCGCAACATTCGTGTATACCCTTATTACGTCAGTTGATTTTGATTTAAAAAATAAGTACACACACTGAGTACCCACCTAATTCAATCTACGAGTAAGCTCAGAGCATGTTTTTGATTATGACAGCTTGCCATCTAATTGTGTGGTATATGAAAGTTTGAAGATCTTAAGATGCTACGAATGCTGGGAATTCAATCATACCTACATCTACTCACTATAAACATGCAAATCAAATAATGTGCTAAATGTGGTGAAGCGTATTAATTGTGTAAATTCAAAAGAAAAATTGAAATTAAATGATACTCGTATCTCGGTAGACCATACTTGTAGAGACAGAAACTGTCGTACACTTCAACGGAAGTTCAATTTTGAAGCGGAAAAAATTTAGTACTAGCAATTAAAAAATATATGCTTAAACATCGTTGAAATGTTAGTACGTTGTCTTTTATTTGTAAAACGGAAACCCATTTGAAAACCTACAATCTTGATTTGGAGACAAAATTTTGGTTTATGTCCTTTGACCCCCCATGGTGTATAAGGCGTCAACAACGCCTGCATGCCATCGTGTTCGGAGTTCTGCAACACGCTTGAGCACCCTTCAAGTCTTCCCCAATGATCTGGATTCCCCCTCGACTGTCCTTGACTGATTGGATTACATTGTCTGGCGTACTTCGCAATGGAACTGTCTTCGCGCCGTAAGGTGTGACTAATCCACTGCCACTTTCTGCTCCGTATTTTGGTGTCTATTGGCTCCTGGCCCGTTATCGTGTCTAGTTGATCATTCGATATATAGCATAGGGTGACCAGATAAGAACGATAGGAAAAGAAATTGTAATAAAACAACAACGGTATGAGATATCAAATTGATTCTGGTTTTATTTTGAAGCTGCATTCATGCCATTATTTATGGAATTTAAATGGCCGCCTCGACTTCGCTGGAAGTGCTTCAAGCGGTCAGTCCAATATGTGCGGCGTTATTCCGGCAATAGCGTCTCGAACATTACCCTCGAGCTCGTCCAAAGTAGTTGGCTTGTTAGCGTAGACTAAGGCCTTGACGTAGCGTCAGAGAAAATAATCGAGGCGTGTCAAGTCGCATTATCGCGGCGGCCAATTGATAAGCGCTCATCGTGAGATAACCCAGTCGGCAAATTTCTCCTTCACCACTTCGAGCATGGCGTCGCTTGTATGGCATGTAGCGCCGTCTTGTTTGAACCACAGCTCGGATATATCGATGTTGTCGAGCTCTGGCCACAGAAAGTCGGTTAACATCTCTCTATACCGAGAACCATTAACGGTAACTGTGTCTCCTTCCTCATTTCGAAAGAAATAAGGTCCAATGTTGTCGCCGTGCCATAAACCTCACCAAACAGTCAATCTTTGTGGATGCATTGATGCACTTGTGGATTGTGGTAGCTCCAATAATGGCAATTTTGCTTGTTGAAATAGCCGCTGAGCCAAAAATGGTTCACGTACGAGAAGCGCCCAATTAGCGAACTCACGGCGTTGTCTATGGTTGGCCGGCTTCAATTCTTGCGTCAGCACAATCTTATATGGATGTTGGCCCAAATCCAACCGCAAAATAAGCCTGGTTGACTCTCTGGCGATGCCCAATTCAGCTGATCAGCGCCGAATCGACATTTCTGGATCTTCTTCGATACTGGCCGCTGTGGCGGCTATGTTTTCTTCACTTCGCACCGATCTCTGTCTGGTAAGTGGCTTAAGGTCCAAAAGAGTGTACTTACGCTCAAACTTTTCCACGGTGCGACGAATTGCCTGCGCACTGAAGCCATGATGACGACAGACCTCACCACGAAATTCACGTTGCGTATTTATTTATTTATTTATTTATTTTTATTTATGCTGCTGAAGTATAACAATTTGAAAAACTATCATTGATCTGGTCACCCTTTACAATTCGGCCAGAAGATCCTTAGGCGAAGACATGTATTTATAAAGGTTTGCAGCTTCCTTGTGACAGTGTGCTCACTTTCCAAGTACTACATCCATAAGTAGCACTGTTTCCACTTTTGATCGGAACAGTCTCAGCTTGGTTTTTGTGCTGAAAACATTGATGTTCCAGATCCTAGACAGCATACCGAATGCAGCCTTTACTTTACCAATACTGCTGTCCACATCCTGTTCGGTACCACCATCTTCTGAGACCATACTTCCTAACTATAGAAAGCTGATTACTTTCTAGACTTACTGTCCGGCAATGTTGAGTTAAGCGGTGCTGGTGTTTTGTTGAGAAATTAAAGTGTTTAGGGCTTTTGTTTTTGCCGTATTTATTTTGAACACTACTTTGTTCGCCTCTGCCGACAAATTATGAGCCAGCTATTGCAGGTCCATTATTCTGTGTGAGAGCAGGCAAAAGTCATCAGTATAGTCAAGGTATATGAGATATGATGTTGTAGTCTATCTCAGCCCCATGTTTCCTCCAGACAGAGCTACTACAAGGAATAACAGTGGCGAAAGAATGCATCCATGTTATACTCCGCTCACAGCCGGAAAAACGCATATCCCTCTCCAGTTTCCACATTCCGTCAGGTTTCCCTTCTTGGACAGCTTAGCAATCATTCCCCTCTTCCATCTGACCAGCTATTCCTCATCCGAAGTCAGCAGATTTCCAGAACTTGGAACTTTGACAACGAGCGAGTTCCTTAGTAATACCATACACGGTCCTGCTGTCGAATCTATTCGCTGCTTCTTTAGCCTTGGTGGCTAGTGCGTTGATGTAGTCACGCTTGTCTCGTCTTACACTATGCTGCATTTTTTTTCCTTCATGCGGTACTGAACTTCTATTTCAGGGCGCTCTACTGCTGAGGCTGCTGCAATTCGAACTTTGAGTTCAATACGTTCATCGATCAGACTCCTGGTGTCTGCTGTCGGTCATGTGCTTTGGGTTTTTCGTCTTCATCCGGCAATGGTGTCTGCCCCGGGCGTAAAAATACTTCTTAGCGTTCCAGTGGCCGTCGATGGTCTCAGGAGCGAAGCTGCTGATTGTTTCTGCATTTGTGGCTAGGTGGTTCCTTATCTGTTGGCGCAACTTGGGATCCCAGGGCCTCTCGGAATTATACCTGGCTATCCTTACCGTAAGAAGACGTATAGTAGCTACCATTAGTTGGGGTTCGTTCTCTATTCCGATGTCAGATAAAGCCTAAATGGAAGAACTGTGAGGTATTATAGAGGGGTTAAGAGTCACACGGGAGTGTTGCTTAACGGTAGGACTAAATATAAACCCGACCAAGGCCACTGTGATAATTTTCACTCTGGAAAAAGCACGAAGAAGTTGTGGTAGCCAAAGCAACTCAAGCACTCATGGTGTGCGGGAACATCTCAGGTAAACCCTGGGGATGCAACCCAGCAGCACTAGGATGGACACCATGATGGTCAGGTCCATTATAATGCACCGAGCAGTAGCTTGGATCAAAAGAACCAGACTGAGCAAAACAAAGAAAATCCTTGGAAAAGTACAAAGGCTAGCTTGCGTTTGCATAAAAGGGGCTATGAAGACTCATTCCTCTACACCTAGTGCTAGAAAGGATTACTGAAGAAACGATTGTAAGAATAATCAAAGAGGGCATCGAGAAAGGAAAATGCATCACACATAGATAGCGAGAAATACTTTCCAAATCAGTCCCGCTTTTGGACTGACCCAGGGATGATATGGTATGGCAGCAAAAGAGAATGGAACAGTGAAGTCGGGATGTACCAACTCAAACAAAAAACCATAAAGTGGAACACGGATGGATCGAAAACATCCACAGGAACTGGAGCAGGTGTATACCGGCCCATAGCCAAGAACTCGGAAGCCATGAGAACTTAACCTAGTGAGTTCAAGCATAGGTTTACGCGATCGAAAGATGACTTGAAGTATCGCGGACAAGACACCGTGATACTATTTGATAGCCACGTTGCCTTCAAGACGTTAAGCTCTCATGATATTAGATCTACACTGGTGTGGAACTACCTTGCCAAAATAAACCAACTGAGAGAGAATAACAGTGTCACCCTCTATTGGGTACCAGGCTTTGAACTAGCAAGAAAAGGCTCGAGAGACCGGAACCATTCTCTAGGCTGGGACCGCATATGATACGGGAAGAGCTAAGGAAAGAATAAGACTGTAAAATCAAACTTTGGGAAGAACTCATTAAGCTAAGACAGGCCAAAAAGAGGTCTGTATAAAACTTAACAAAAACCGGCTGCGCATTATTACAGGCTTCCCAATGGGTCACTGTAGACTTAAGGAATACCTCAGGAATCTGGGTATAGAGCAACGCAGAGACTGCAGATTTTGCGAAGATGTTGAGAAAACCCTAGGGCACCTTCTTAAGGAATGTGGGGCACTAATCCACAAAAGAAGGAAACACCTGGATGCCTATCAACTATCAGAAGAAGATCTACCATCGTTGAATCCAATCTACTCACCTCTTTCTCTTGAAAACGTTTTTAGATACGAAAAAGGAAGAGCAAATTTATAGGAAACGCGTCGAATTGTTGGTTTTGGTGATCTTGACAATGGTTTTTTTGAAATTGCCTATATGTAAAACTGAAAAGCTGTTTTTCGAAAGTTCAACCTTTTACGAGATATTGAAGAAACACTTCAACCACCGGAGATATATATTAAAGGAATAGCTAGGAGTGCGCACTTTATGTTAAATTTAATGTAGCAGAACAAATAATAACATATAACCATCGAATTTTTGTATCCTTTAAGTTTAAGTATAAAAAAACTTTAAGCTAACAACAAAAAGGTATTAATTCATAAATAATTTGAAAATAATTACAAAGTGATATTTGCGCACTTTTATTCAACGTCAACGTCTTATATACGAAACATTCTATTCAGTTGTTAATTATAAGTTCCGTATAAATTTCTTGACATCCCGGACACCTCCAATCGCTTCTGGTTGACATTTTGATTGGCTTTTTAGTCTTTTTTGTGCAGCTGGTCTCTTTTTTTTTTCTCATTGACCTTTTGAGATCACCAAGAGGCAAGGATGCCACATTGAACGCAGATAAAAATGAATTAGTCAGTGATTGGGATTGATTAGTCTCATTTGTTAGTAGGTCTTCTTTGACTAATTCTGATATTAGTTTTTGTAAATCATTTTCTAATGTCACGTGGCTCAATAGTAGTTTTAATTTATCAAATAATAATAATTATATTGTGTATAGACTGGATCGCGTAAATAGAAGTGGCGGCGGTGTAGCTATCGTTATAAAGAAACGAATTAAGCAGACCTCTTTTACTTTTAGTCAGTACGAAGGTAATAGAAGCAATTGGTGTGGAAATACCCATCTCAAATTCTTTAAAACTAAAAGTCTTTTCGGTTTACTTCCCTGGAAAAAAATCTAACCCACAAAACATTTATAACTTTAAAAATGACTTGCGAAAACTATTCTGTTACGATACTTTTGTCTTAGGGTGTGACTTAAACAACATACATTGCTCATGGGGATGCTTAAAAGCAAACTCGTGGGGTAATGCATTACATGACTTAATGTTAAGATATCCAGTGCAGCTTTTGTATCCCAGCAGCCCCACCTATATACCAACTATATACCATATGTCCCAAATAGTCCAACTCAGCCATTTGCCATAAACGCACTGAGTTCAGACCATCTCCCAGTTGAATGTAGGATCTTGTGCACTCCTGCTCTCAACAAAAAAAACATTTTTGGACTATAACAAGGCTAACTGGGACCTGTTTAGATCTCACTTTACGTCAAAAGTTCGTAATTACTCAACAGAGCTATAAGGTGTTAGTTGCACGCAACAGATAGACCAAAGTATAGAATTTTTTGAACACAATCTTTTGAACAGTGTCCGCTTTTCGGTCCCAATTAAAAATACAAGGAAACGAGTTATACTACTTCCCCGCTATATACTAAACTTAATAAAAAATAGAAATCGATGTAGAAGACATGATCTCAGTGAAACGAAATTCCTAAATCGATTGATAGCATCTGCAATCTTCGAATTTAGAAATAAAGAATGGAACAAAAGACTTTCTTCTTTGGATAAAGGTTCCAAACCTTTCTGGAACTTGTCCAAAATTCTGAGAAAGAAAAACTCACGAATTCCCCAACTCGAAGTTTCAGGTAGGCTTGCCATCACCAATGAAGAAATATCTGAAATCCTAGCGGACGCCTTCCTTCAAAATCATCAGGTAGCGGTAAATACTTCAATTTCCCAAGTAGATTCTTTAGTCCAGAATGCAATAGATGACTTTAATAACCGAGAGTCTGAAACTCTGCCAATAGATGTCTCTATTGAAGAGGTTAAAGACATTAATATTGTCTTTGATCTAAAGAACCACAAATCACCTGGTCTAGATGAAATCAACAATTTGGTCTTAAAGCAATTACCATTAACTGGCTTCCGACTGCTAAGGTTCATAATCAATACGTGTCTAAAATTACAGTATTTCTCAAAAAAATGGAAAATGGCCAAGATAGTACCCATTCTAAAATGTGGAAAACTCCCAAACATGCCAAGTAGCACTTGCAGCAAAATCTTGGAGAAAGTTATGAGGAATATCTTTTATTTCTTCATGAAAAAAATGTTATTCCATCCCAACAATTTGGGTTTAGAAAAAACCACAATACGTCTCACCAAATTCTTAGAATTTGCAAGCATGTGAAAGCAAAATTAGCAGCGAAGCAATCGACTGGTCTAGTACTTCTCGATGTCCAAAAAGCTTTCGACACAGTGTGGCACCAAGGTCTTCTTTATTAGCTGATCAATTGCGAATGCCCTCCACATTTGATTAAACTTATCCAAAGTTTTCTGACGGACCGATACTTCACCGATACTTCAAAATTACTCCAGCCAAAGAATACGAGTAGTTCCAACAGGGGTTCCTCAGGGATCTGTATTGGGTCTCTAATATCTATACATCTGACTTTCCCACTATCACAAATTGAGAAATTGCGATGAATGCAGACGATACTGCAATATATTCGTCTGATCACTATGGATATGCTATAGAGGCTAATTTACAAAATGCGTTAAACACTATCTTCGAGTACTATAAGCACTGAAAAATTAAAATCAATGCTGAAAAGTCTCAATCTATCTTTTTTACAAGAAAGAGAAGGAATTGTTTCATACCAACAAATAGCTTAATAGCCAACAACTGTGATGTACACTGGGTAAGCTCAGTCAAATACCTCGACAAGACGCTAACCTTTGGTGAACATGTGAAAAATATTCAGTGCAAAGTAAATGTGGCCATAAAAATCATTACTGAAAACTGCTCATTTTCAAAACTATTTTTCAAGCCATAATGCTATATGGATGCCCAATTTGGGGAAATTGCGTAAATGTTCATCTGAAGGAGATCCAAATTCTATAAAATAAACTATTAAAAATGGTGTTGCGATGAAACTTGGCAGCACTAGTTGGGCACACGTCACGACTGGGGTGTCAGTCGTGACGTGTATCAATCAGCTGATAGATGTCAGCACAAGTCTGCAACTTCATTTCCTTTTTCGTTTTAACTTTGGAGTTGGGAAAAACAGGACGGAGTCCAAACACTAATGTGAGAACAATTATTGAATTTGTATATTATAATAAATTTGTATGTATAACATTTACTTTTGAAATAAAGATTTCAGTATACGAGAACACTCGTTGGATACTTGGAATACGTGTTTTGCCTACACCCGTCCGACTTCTCAACAAATGGTATTCCGCTTACCTTGGTTCTTTTCTACAATGGTTCTACACGAGAAAGCCGGAGTTATACCAATCACAAGGAAAATTGAAATTTCAATATTGCTTAAGAAGTCTCTGCTCCAGCTGGCTCCAGGATTTGCGTAAACGTCTCTGTCTCATCTGTTGTAGGCTCATCAGGAAGTGGTCGCAAGATCGCAATGCGCACTCTTACACCATCCTACCGTAATGATTCGGTAAATAAAAACTCAGAGGGAAACTGAGTATGCAGAAAATAGTATAAAACAGAAACCAATAAAATCGAAGTTTTTCCAACAAACTACTCTAAAAAGTCGTTTCTACTACTTGGTAGTACAATGGACCCAAAAATCGAGTCTGAGTGCTCCAGGATTTAAAAAAAAATGCAAATATTCACATAACCTAAGATAAGAGTTTCAAGAAAAAGCATAAAAGTCAGAGACCTAGGACCGGGAGAAGAATAGCCCCCCTCCCATGCAACTTTTTATTGTTTTGGTATGGTCTATTACGTTCCACAGTCTGATTGTACAGTGAAGTTCGAAAAATGTTGGTCAAACATTTTATTACCCTTTTCGGGCGCAGTTCTTGGAATTTATGAGAGCTACGGGTTTTTTTGCACTAGGTAGCAAAATGTAGTTCAAAGTGTGCATAAAGTCGATGTTATTATGAATAAGAGGTGCATTTAGCTGGTGATAGCAGTCCGAAATGAACCGAAGTAATTTAGTGAAAAAAATGGGAAAAATCAGTTCGGAGTGCAAAGCTAATATTTTGTGTCTGTCACGTCCAATTTGACAACTCAACAAACTATAGCATGGAATTTAAAAAAATATCGTGAGACCGGGACTACCAGCAGAAAGAAAGGCTCAGGGTGGACAAAAAAAACGACCCCAGTGGATGATCGTTTTTTGGTGCTGTACAGCCGTCGGCATCGCTTCAAGACTTCGGTGGATCTTAAAAACGATCTGTGTCGAGCTAAAGGAAAAATAATTTCGTCAAGCTCAGTGAGGAAAAAGGCTCGTGAAAGCTGGACTTAGAGCACTTAAGCCAGTACTGAAGCCGGATTTTCCAAAAAGAGTCAGAGAAAAACGATTGCTCGAGCATCTTAATTGGACTCAAGACATGTGGAACAATGTTATCTTTTCCGACGAATCAAAGTTTAAGCTGCATGTTGGAGATGGAAGGATTCTTGCGCGAAGAGAACGAAAGGATAGACTCAGCTCTGAATGCATCTTACGGATGCCCCCAAAACTGAAGGTGTGATGGTCTCGGGATGCTTCTCTGGAGATGAGAAAGGTAGAATGATGTTCCTAGAATCGAAAGTCACTGCAGAAGTTTACCTACGGGTTCTAGAAAATGTATTAGAGCCCTCTGCGCTGGAGCTTTTTGGTGACACTTGCAGATTCATTTTTCAACATGACAATGCTCCTTGCCATACAGCCAAAATTTAGAACTTTTATGTCTAAAAATAATATTTGCATTTTTTTTAATTTCTTAGGTTGTTGGCCTCCCTACAGTCCAGATCTCAATCCAATTGAGAATATCTGGTTAATAATGAAACCTAAGGTTGCGAAGAAGCGTCCAGAGTCAATTGAAAACCTAAAAAAATTTACTTATCCTGACCTGGAACACCATACCTGCTTCCACATGGAAAAACCTATCTGATTCAATGTCTCGCCGATGTGCAGCTGTAATAAAAGCAAGAGGAGGTTCAACAAAGTACTAATTAGATAGAGGATATTTCTGAGAAGCAATAAAAAACAAAAACACTGCACCAATAAAGCATTTTTCTTTAATCCCTAAAAATGAGGCAGGTGCTCCCATGACCGCGTGTGAAAAATTTGAGCACTCTAAATGTATCATGATTCGATTGCACAAGAATACAAGGTTGATACCTCAGTGCAAACGATGCCAAGGATTCAACCATACGCAAACGTATTGCCGAAATGAACCACGATGTGTCAAATGCGCCGGTAAACATCTTAGTCAAGAGTGCGGCGTAAACAAAAAAACCCCTGCAGCGTGTATTAACTGCAATGGTAAGCACCCGGGCTGTGAAGTAGTCAAGGAATTGCAAAAAAGAAGAGATCGACTTATGAAGCGGCAAAACCCACCTTCAAAACCGGTAAATAAGGAAAAGCCGAAAACTGCTGCAAGAAAGGTGACTAGAGACAACCGAGCCGACCCTGGTGCGCTTACGTACGCCCAAGCTGCGACATCAAACACCGATCAAATTCCACACCGCGTTAAGGTAAAAGCGCCTAAAGAAAAGCCATCAGATTCTGACATGCAGACGCGTGCTCAAGCATCAACATCAACAAAGACGAACGCTGTTAATTCGGAAAACCCCGTATCTCACGTCTTTTCCATTATCCTTGCAAGGCTTGAGGAGCAAACAAAAACAAATATGCTAATTGTCGAAAGGTTGGAGAAGCTTGAATATAAGCTTAACAACAGGAGCATTTCAAAACGAACATGACGAAACTCCTTAAAATTGTTGCATGGAACGCCAACGATCTCATACAAAGACTAGAAGAGCTAGAAATATTTCTACGAGAAAATTACATTGACATATGTTTGATCTGTGAAACTCAGCTGACGAAACTATCGCGTGTAAACATTACTGGATACAGTACCTATCACGCTTATCATCCGTCGGAAAGGGCCAGAGGCGGATCGCCTTTGATCATAAAAGATTGCATCGAACAGTCTGAAGAGATTATGATAGAGCTTGAAACAATGCAAGTGAGCACTGTACGCGTGAAAAATGGGCATTACTCTCTCAATGTCTCGTCTATTTATTGTCCACTGCGTTGCAGGCTTGAAAAAAATGATTTTACAAATATTTTCAACTCTCTTGGTCCGAATTTTATTATTGGCGGTGATTTTAATGCAAAACACACCTTCTGGGGTTCAAGATGTGTCTCACAAAAAGGCAGAGCACTTTACAACGCCTGCATGCAACACAGATGCGACTTTCACTCGACTGGTAAACCAACATATTGGCCGACTGATAACAACAAAATACCCGATCTGATCGATTTCTTTGTTGTAAAAGGAATACCAGACAAATGTATTAAAATTGATGAAAGTTTTGATCTTTCTTCCAATCATCCCCCTATCATTCTAATCATGAGCGAACGTCGAATTAAAAAAGATGTACCTGTTAGACTAACTAGCAGAAAAACTGATTGGGGAGGCTTTAAAATCAAAGGAAAACGCCGATCAATCATGCCCAAAAATATCCACCGGAAATAAAAGAAATGGTAAGGGAGAAGAGAAAAGCGCGTACAAAATGGCAACAAACTCGTGCTCCGCAACATAAATCGCATTTGAATCGCTTGTGTAACTTGCTAAAAAAGGCCATTATTGATTTTAAAAACTGGACAATACAAACCAGCATTGAAAGCTTAACAGCGGAAAAAGATTCCAATTATTCGCTCTGGAAAGCTGTAAAAGGCATTAAAAAACTGAAAATACAAGCGGCCCCAAACAAGAAAAATGACAACGAATGGGCCAAGAATGATAAAGACAAAGCAGAAGTCTTTGCCGCCCATTTAGAAGAAACATTTAAACCATTTGATGGGCAAGCGCTTGTTGAAAATGATAATGCGTCGGATATAGCACTTCACAATTACACAGTAAGAAATGCAAGGCTGACCGAACTTCAACAAGAAATAAAGAAACTGAAACCGAATAAAGCTCCTGGATACGACCTAATCACAGGAGAGCTTCTTAAATCATTACCTAGAAAAGCGTTAGTTAAGTTCCTCTACATTATAAACGCAGCGGTAAGACTAGAATATGTTCCGAGTCAATAGAAAGTCGCGGAAGTAATAATGATTCTGAAACCAGGAAAACCACAGAATGATAAAAAATCGTATAGACCTATTTCGCTGCTGCCGATTATGTCTAAAGTTTTCGAAAGAATAGTACTTAAGCGATTACAGCCGGTTATAGAAGAAGGATCTCTTATTCCCAATCACCAGTTTGGGTTTAGAACCAAGCACTCAACAATAGACCAAGTGCATAGAATAACTGATTTAATTGAAAAAGCTTACGAAGAAAAAAAGGTTTGCTCGAGAGTATTCCTTGATGTTTCTCAAGTTTTTTACAAGGTCTGGCATGAAGGCTTGAAATATAAATTAAGACAAGTTCTGCCGGAACACTTATATAATATTCTAGAAAAATACTTGACGAATCGACTTTTCCGAGTCAAACACGGAAACGAATATTCGGAATTTAAAGAAATAAGGGATGGGGTGCCGCAGGGAAGTGTCCTTGGACCGCTTTTGTACCTATTATATACTCGCGACATACCGCAAGAAGAAGGCACCGTATTAGCTACATTTGCTGACGACACTGCCATCCTGGCAACGGGTAAAACGATCGAAGAATCGACTGAAAAATTGCAAGAAGCATTGAATAAAGTAAATGAATGGACAAAGATTTGGCGACTAGCTTTAAACGAAAACAAATCAGTTCATGTCAATTTTACTTATAAGAAAATAAATAATTTACCCATCTTTCCAAACTCAGTTCAAATTCCGTTTGCAAACGAGGCTAAGTATCTTGGAATGACACTTGATGCTAAGCTGAAGTGGAAATCGCACGTGAAGAAAAAAACGTAAAGAACTCGAAACCAAATACAGAGAAATGTACTGGTTACTTGGAAAACATTCCAAGCTTAATATAGAGAACAAACTGCTTTTATACAAGCAAGTGCTAAAGCCGATATGTACATATGGAATACAACTTTGGGGTTGTACCAAAATAAGTAATGTCAATATTTTACAAACTTTTGAAAATAAAGTGCTAAGATCAATAGTTAATGCACTGTGGTTTATTAGAAATAGCGATATCCATGGAGATTTAGGAATTGCGACAGTCGAATATGAAATCAAAAACTTTGCGCATAAGCATAAAGACAGATTACAAGGACACGTTAATAATGAAGTCCTTCGAATTCTAGATGAGAGGAATCTACTGCGTCGTCTACAAAGTACTAAACCTTTCGACTTAACGCGATAGCAAGAAACCGCGCCTAATTTGCGGAACAAGCAGGAACTTTCAATGGAAAGGGACCTGCCAAACGATCTCAATACGTGAAAGAAAAACTGCTGGACATGTAAAAACTTAGTTGTAGTAATCAAAGAAATTTATCACGAAGGGAGGTTTTTTTAGTGAGTAAAAATCTCACACTACTATGAGCACGAGCTATCGGTCCTCATAGTGTCTTCATGAAGATTTTTTACCTACCCTCGGGGAAAAAAAAAAAAAAAATTATTCGATTGCAACTGCATAAGAAAACAAATCCTCATTAAAAAATATGTAGTTATTGCAACAAATTTGACAAAATTCGAAAAAAATGTATGATATGGAATCACACTGTATAATAACTCTGACATGATTATATTGTTAAGTAACATTTAGTAAATTGATGCTAGGCCGGCATTTTGTTGGTTAATAAAGAACTTGTGCTGACGTCTTCCACGAACACCAGACTGGTGTTGGAAAATATATATTCGACTAGAATTTCATCCTGGATCAGTATCCGGCCAAAGTCAGTCCTTAACGCGAAGAAAGTCGACTTTAAATTGCTGTTATTGCTTTAGGCGGGATTTCTACAAGATATGAGTGAAAGGTAATGAAAAGTATTTAGTACAATCCATTAAAGACTGTACTAAAACCCACATCTTTTAGACAAATATATTTTTTATAGTGGTGCTCATGATATAAATATTTAGAGGAGGGAGCTTCAAAAATGTATCTGGAGCAGAGCTAGACCCAGTGCAGCCAAGACTTAATAAGATCCTCTTTAGTGCCACTAAAAATGTATCTCATAGAAATTTCTTTTTCTTCAATTCGATATCTGTACCTAATCTTATGGGCTATAAATATTAATGTCTAAATATTATGTTTGATACCAAAAAAATATGATTTTGGCAAAAGAATCTAATCCCTTCATTAGTGCTAAGTTCCACAATTGGCACCACACAACAATATTATTTTCTCATTGTACACCTACTGTTAGGCAAGAAAAACATTTCACATAATCGATAAAGTATCTATTCGCACTCAAAAGGACATCATTATGCTCTAATTAATCTCCACATCTTACACAACACCGAAGACTGGTCTTCTCACAAGAAAAGC
Source organism: Pocota personata (assembly GCA_963082735.1). Taxonomy (NCBI): domain Eukaryota; kingdom Metazoa; phylum Arthropoda; class Insecta; order Diptera; family Syrphidae; genus Pocota; species Pocota personata. The sequence goes on from OY720431.1 coordinate 58,508,496, forward strand.
GCACAGAAATTCTTTGTGAACAAAGTGTTCGCCCGCATCTCACAAAGCAGCTAGAGCTTTTCCTTATCTCGTTTTCTCCTTTGTCACCACGAAAATTCAATTTCCTCACACTTCTAGCGATGCCGACAAGTGTGTAGAAATTGTGAATTTCGAGGTAAATTGCACATGCATGAGGTGTAGAAGGAGTCTCTTAGAAAATTAACACTTTTCCGTTTTTCATTCTGTTTAGAAGCAGAGGCGGTTAGTGATGTCTCAGCGGACTGAGTCATTTCTAATTATGAGATTTCTCGAGTCGTATTTCTGTTGGAAATTAGTTTGCTAAAGATGCAAAGTGTCATCGCATAAATGTCAACGAAGCTTATTTTTCAAATGGAGAAAAAGAACAAATATATTTAGAAAAACAACAGACAAATGTGTGCACGGGGGATACTTGTTACGATTTAATGACGAGAAAATATCAGAAGTTGAAAAGACAAATGGTAAATATTTGCAATTGCAAGAAGCATCTACAAGATATGAATCTCCCTCTGGAAATGATGTTGTTTTGAGAAGTGTTGTTGGCGATGAGTGGAACGATTGATTGAGGGCTTTTATTCCGAGTGGATGGATGTTGATGGATACTGATTGAATTGTGACAAGGCTTTATTTTTGCTTTTTACTTAAGAGCATGGAATTCCATTGTCAATGTTGCCTATTTGGAATATACTCGTCCTTAGCTTATAATTACAACTTTTATTGGGGAAGATTTTCAACCCCTTCCGTATCGAGACATGGTCGTACATAGTTAAGAACAATTACGAGGAGATGTGTTTATTTAAAGCACCTAAGTGTAATTGTTCAGTCTGTCGACGATTGATATTACTTATAAAACTTTTCTACCGAATAGATACTTTTATGATGAAAATCTTCTCTCGAAAATCCTCTAGAAAATTTTGCGTGTGCTAAGTGTCGGTCGCAAAGCAGTCCGGGAGGATGAGAATTTTGATCCCAACCAGCTCAATAGGCAGTTTGCAGATGTTCAAACAGCACCATCTTTATTAAGCCAGCCTCTCAGTACCGCCCCGAACAGCTCCTTTGAATTTCACAGAGTTGAGCAAACTGATGTTGTCAAGGCGATACTTCAAATTAAGTCTAAAGTTATTAGAGTTGATGGTATCCTCCCTTCGTTTGTCAAAATAATACTCCCCTTCATACTTCCGGTTGTGACTTAATAACATGCTTCATGGAATTTACCAAAAAATTATTCCGATACTGAAAAAGAAGGCATCAGCTAACTCTATGGCTGAGTACAGACCAGTTGCGATCCTTCCTTATTTGTCAAAAGTACTGGAGGAAACTTATTCATAATCAGATATCAGTTTTTGTCCAACGGAATAAGATTCTCTGCGCTATTCAATCTGGTTTTAGAAAAATGCACAGTTGTACAACTGCACTGCCTAATGTCGCTGATGATTTGCAAATAGCTATAGACAAAACCCTAATATTATTTCTAACGCTGCTAGACTTTTCGAAGGCCTTCGACACAGTTAACCACATCATGTTAATTAATAAACTCAAGGTGTTATATAGTTTTTTCTGATTCGGCTGCAAAATGTATTCTCTCCTACCTACAGGGAAGAAAGCAAACAGTTTTCTACAATAATATTTTTACCGAATTCATTGAAATATTATCAGGCGTTCCACAAGGTTCAGTTCTTGGTCCTCTTCTTTTCATGCTTTTTGTTAATGACCTTCCTACAGTAATTAAATATTCAGTAGCACACATGTATGCAGATGATGTTCAACTGTACCTCAGCTGTAAGTCTGGGCTTACTACTGAAACTGAAATCAAGCTAAACGACGATCTTCGCAGGATTTTAAATTGGTCTGAAGAAAATTTTCTGAAACTGAATCCCATTAAATCAAAATACATGATCATTAGCAGAATTGAATCAGATGTAAACCATTTTCCTGCTATATGCCTTGGAGATAATCCAATTGAGTATGTTGACTTCACTTCTCATTGGGAAAACACACATCTGTCTTCCAGGCAGAAATATATGCAATCCTAATGGCTGCGGACTATATTGGGAAGAACAGGTGGAAGGGGCGAAGTGTCTGCGTATCTGTGGTGAAAGCCCTTGCGCTTAAGGCCTTGCTCAATCCTTTAACCACTTCCAAAATAGTTCGAGAATGCAAAACATCCTTGAATTCGGTAGGAAGGCTGAACTCACTGAATATTGTTTAGGTCCCAGGACACAAAGTGATAACAGGAAATGAGATCTCTGACGAGCTTGCTAGACTATGCTCAGAAGAGAATTTCTCTGGACCAGAACCCACGTTGAATTTGCCAGCGTCCTTGGTTAGGGCTTCCATTGACGACTGGGTTTTCAGTGAACACAATCAAAGGTGACATGACTCGCCAGGATGCAGGCAGACTAAACGAATGGCCCCCGTCGTCTGTAAGAAATCCGCGGCTTTCTTGCTATCTCTTAGCAGAAAAGACTGCAGACAGCTTGCTGGCGCTCTTACGGGCCACTTCACCTTTGCCAAGCACCTCCGTGTGCTAGGTTTGAGAGCTACCCCTGTCTGCGGCTCCTGTGGAGAGGGCGATGACACTGCGGAACACTTCCTATGTGATTATCCTGCCTTTGCTCGGATCAGGTGGCAGATTTTCGGTGCTGATGTGGTGAGAGCTGATGACCTAAGCTCTTCATCACTAAAGCGTCTACTCGTCTTTTTACAAAAGACGAAAAACATCCATTGAAATGGGGTTCTCTGCCTGGTTGTACAATGGACCTGTTTTTGAGTCTGAGTGCTCCAGTAGGGTGTACCCGACAAAAAAAAAAAAAAAAATTGGCGAGGCTAAAAACCTCGGAATCTGCTTCAATTCTAAGCTAAGTAGGGGATGATCATGTTAATACGATAATTGGTAAAATTTATGGTTCTCCATTAAAAAACTAGCAACTACTCCACTTAAATCTAGCAAAATCTCTTCTCGTGCCTATCGTAGCTTATGGTTGTGAAATGTGCTGCTCTAAAACGCTATGATCACGTTTCTGCTACACCAAAAATATCCTTGGATGCACATTGGACCAGTATTTGAAATGTTGCCCTATTAAATATATTCACAGAATTATAATCTCCAAACAGCCTTCATATTTGTTTAATAAACTAATCGGTCTTTGACTTTAGTTCTCCCGCGATATTATTATCTTTGCACTGAGCGTCAATTTTTCGTTTATACCGATCGCATTTGGAATGCACTTCCTCTCAACATAAGAAGATCTTGTTATGCGAATTCTTTAGATCACACCCTCTTCAGGCAGCGGTTGATTAACTAAGTGAATTAATTGACTTGAAAAAGTAAGATTAATTTAAATATAAAATAAATTGATATTTTGCAATCATTTTTCTTAATTTATTATTACACATGTAAATTAAATTAAATTATTACTTTTCTTTTTCTAAATGGCAAATTCATTTATAACCTAAAGATCTCATGATCATCTTTGTGATTTGACAAACGGTTCGCAAGCTATAAAGTTAGATTGTTCCTAGTCCTAACGAATATCGCGCAAACCAGTATTCAAGAGAGTACCTCAAAACCCATTTATTTGTTAGTGTTCCTTACCGAAAAGAGGTAAGTATGAGTGGATTTGTAAGGTCAGGTAAAAACAATCACTTCTTGTGAAATGTCTACCTATCTGTTTGTTCGCACACGACTCACTCGAAATTCACTGAAGAAATTTAATTAAATATTAGCTCTGATACGAGTACTACGTCGGCACATCCTTGATATTTTATGCCGGTGTTTGCAGGATATAACTAGACTCCACATTAGTGGTGAGAGAACCCCTCCTTGTGGATAGCCTATACTTGTGTTTATTGTGATGGTTTCTTGTCCCAACACAGTCCAGGTCCTTAGCATTTCCGACGTCCAGTTAGATGTTACTCTTTTCCTTTCGATAGCTCTTCTAATTGCGTCATGAGATGTATTGTCGAAAGCAACTTCGATGTCTAAGAAAGCGCAGATGGTGGTTTCTCTGCAATCTGCGGCCCGTCTTGAACTATACTTGTCAATTGCTACAGTGCAGGTTCGATCGATTTCCCGGCTTCATATGCGTGTTGACTGTGGCGGAGAGGTTCTTACTAACACCGTTGATCTTATATGACTTTTTTCCATTGTTTTTAATATGAATGAGGTCAAACTAATTGATGTGTCTTTTTTTCCCATTTTCGGAATGAAAATTGCATGTATCCTTCTCTAAAGTCTCGGTATGTACTTGAGGGTCAAACTGCTTCTGATTATACCGAGGAGGCATAATTACTTTCGGTCCTTTTTGTAGTACGGCAGGGAAAATGCCGTCTACTCCCAGTGCTTTGAACGACTGGAAGGTGTTCATTGTCCAAATTAGTCGTGCTGTACAGATGTTTGTTATTATTGCCCAACCTTTCCTGATGGGTCTTCAATACCTTTCGGTCACATCTGTAGTATTGGATGCTGTACTACCCGCAAAGTGTGTTTCGAGTATCTAGCTATCTTAAAACTACTCATTTAAACCAAGGACTTTCAAAGTTAATGAAAAGAGTCGACTTCCATTATCTCTAACCGTTTCTGAGAAAAACCAGGTATACCCTTTAAAAAACAAAACTGAACCTCTTCAGTGAGAACCAATGAGCAGATTGCGCTTCCAACACAAATAATTTGATCTCGCCAGCCGAACATTGCTAGACTATCTTTATATGTACATACATTGGCGCTAACAACTCCTTACAGCGCCTGGCCTAGCATCTCTCTGGCATTCGTGCTGTGACACATCAATGGAAGGGACCTACAGTTTTACGCTGTTTCTGAAGGCAATTTTGTCGATTGAGAGAAGATGAATATTGTACTCCCGAATGTTTGTCAGACGGTCGCGAGTTACAATTTGCCAGGGTCTGAGTGCACGTACTTCCCTTACTTAACGTTTTACCTTTACTACTTTATTTACGTGTAGTGAATCAAAACTTTCAAATTTGCATCCTTCAAGGGCATGATTTTTGAACTATGATCATCAAACGAACCCGACTATCGACAAGTATCGATGGTACGATTATCGATAGTTTTCCACCTCTACTTGACTATATTTCTTATGTCAATTCTTGTGTGTGTAAAAAATTCTCAGGCTAGGATTCAAGAAATCATAGCGCAATCTATAGAAAATTAAATCAGTTTGCCGGACTTGTCGAATTCGCTTGAAGAACTTCTGGATACTCATTTTCCCGGTGGTTATTCAGACTTGTCGTGTACCCAATAACCTATAGCACAGATTTATTCTCAATATAAATGATTACTTTAAGACCAAGGACAGAACTCACGGGGGTGGGTTAAGTGGGCTAACAGTTTTCTACTTTTTATGTCATGTTCGTTGAATTGCAACGATCATTAAAAATTCCGTTTGAAGTTCCAAACGTTATATCTCCAAGAGAGAATTGAAAGTAGTTTCCATCCCCAAAGCAATTAAAAGCTCATACATCAATCCAAAAGACTTTAGTCACTTCAACTTATCCTTCTTTCTCTTAAATGCATTAAAAAAGCTTATCGAATTTCACCTTCACTGCACTATTTATAGGAATTTGCTTTCATATTCCTGACATTCGTACTGCAAGGGAAAGCCTGTAGAAACTAACTTACGTTCAATAGCAAACACTATGAAGAAGTTGCTAGAATATAAGTAGTTCTCAATGATAGCTATTCTTGACATAGAAGGAACTCAGAATTAAAGCAATGTGGACTGGCACATCAGAGTGTTAAAACCTTTTATCTTATTATTGGTAGTAAACAATATTATGCTCGGTGGAATATAAATAAATAAATATTTCGGCATTAACAGCCCTATAGGACCTGCAGTTTTATGCTGTTTCCGATGGAGGGAAGGTTTTCATGTCAATTTTACTCTGGGATGTATGTCAAACGTTTGCAAGATTTGAGATCATGGAAAAACTTTTTGGTGTTTTCTGGGACTCGATCCTTGTGTCTCTCGCTCAGTATTCACGCACTTAATCATTAAGTCACATCCATGTTTAACTGTGCTGAATCGCTAAATGCAATTGCAGAGCAGCACAAGTGGTTTTGCGTGATATACCCAGCACAAGACCTCACCAAGTAGCACACAGCGAAGCACAACTTTGATCTACCCTATTACCATAAGAAAACAAACTTGTGCCGTATGACCATAGAAAATTGTAATCATGACGAGTAGAGTGCACCCTCAGAGAAGCAAATAGCAGGACTCAGTCTTAACGACAGACATTCTAGTAGCCTTGGATTCGATTTCTGTAGTAGTTAAGGCAAAGCTGAGGAGAAAGAAGCTGTTTCACACTATCTCTCCACAAAGGTAGAAGAGTACTTCTATGAAGTCCCAAGTAATATTCCCCAAAGATAAGAAGAAAAAGATTTATGTCATCCACAAATTGCGCTATCCAACTGCAATATAGAGCTAAATATATCTGAAATCACAGTGGATTCAACGGTGGACTAAGTGAGTCCTGCTGCTTTAAAGGGCATTAACCTTACCTAAACTAACTTACTTTTACTAATGGCTACTGAAGATAAAATTGCTAACATCTTGAAATTGTTCTCCTTCATACCAAATCCAAATAGTATTGGATGATATAACAATTCAACTGTGATTCTGATCTCGTTCTTTGTTTGTTTGTTGGTTATTGTTCCACACTACTAATTAATCCACTCGAACTTTCCCATTTTATCTTCTATCCAAATCCAATTAAGAAAGCATTTCATTTGTGTTCCTTTCTCTTTGCTCTCCCACACTCCTTCGATTCAATGTTACAGACAAAAATTGAATAAAACAACTCCTGCCCACGCCCCCAATTGAGATAGTATTGTTTGCTTCTCTTGACTTAGTGACAAACACTTTAAAAACGCAATTATCCTAAAAACGTACAAACTTCCTATCGTCCCGTCCGGAAATTTTGTTCTATTTTCAGACACACATCAGCGAGACTCCTGAAAGGAGTCAACAAGGGCAGGATTCCTCTTTTCTCTGTAAGAAGCCCGATTTTCAAAAACTCAAAAAAAAGGATAAAACTAGGACATGCACTTAAGGCCGACAAACACCAAAAAGTAGCCACAAATTTGTTAACTCAACGTAGTTTCTGTCATATTTCTATTAGCCTCCGAATTGCGGCTGCCGCCCAGAAGGCACCCAGTTCCGTGTGGCAAGGCGGTGCCTTTTTGCCGTTTTATCCATAATGAGATTCTGGTCGTTTTGCCGGATTGAAGAGGGGGATGAGGCAACTTTCTGGCACCGATCCAAATATTGATTTAACGCTCGCTCAATATACACATCACAATGTGAGTGGTTCTAAAAGGGTGCTAAAATTTATCTCATATTTTGTGCTTCCCCCTCAAAGACACTCGATTCAAATATAATATATACGAGTACACTTGGATACTTTCTTTCTGGGGCATAGTTTGCTCTTCATCATCATCGCCATCGAAGAGTATCCTTTGCACCCATCAGCATCCAGATTGTTTGTAGATGTCTTTATGCGCTTGTTGTGGCGCTATTCTGGAGCTTATCCTTCCGTCACGGAACTGCAAAATTGCCGTCAGAAAGGCGCACAAGGTGGAATTGTCATTTATATTATGTTTATTTAGTTTTGTTCTTCTTTCATCCCTGTCGTCGTTTTTTTTTTTTTGTTTTTTGCTGAGGTTTGAACTCCTTGCGAGGGCGGCGGCGGCTGCGGCTGCTGCTATAGGCCGATGCCAAGACAGGCAACGGAAGTAGGGTTATCTTAATGTTTGAGCTTATAAAAACTATTTTAACTTCTTTTTGTCAAATATACACATTGCCGCTGATGGCAGCAGTCCTTTCAATGGCATAAAATGTATCTATTTATAGAACCCTCACTAGGGTTGGGTTGGGTATTTATTTATCTTTTACGCGGGCGATGTCTTCTCCTGTGTGTATATATGCCGGTGGTGGTTTTGGCCCAACCCTCTTGAGAGTAGCAATTTTCCTGGCAGTAGTACTTTCTGCCAGCGGAGCAGTAAAAGTATTACAAATTATGTTTGCATTCTACAACAACAATAATAGAAAAAAAGTTTTCCTTTTTTTATTGCTGGATGTATATAGTTATTGTTCTTGTTTTTCCTTTTTTTTTTTTTTTTTTTTTTTTTTTTTTTTTTTTTTTTTTTTTTTTTTTTTTTTTTTTGTGGTGGGAACGGCTCATTGGAGTCCTTTGAGATTCGAAATTGTAATTACATGGAAATGTATGAGTATATGTTGGGGATACTCGTACTTGTAATGCCACAAGGAGGGCTGATGAATTTGGGGGGTTAAGAGAGGCCTGAAAACTTCAGATTTTTCAATATACACAGAATGGGAGATTGGTGGCTTTGTTTACAGATAGAGAAGACAGTAATATTTTATTTTCTGGTTCACATATATTCTCAGAACTTTTGCGGATGTTCGTACGCACGTGCACGTACATATGAAACCGGGGAAGTGGATCTACTACTGGTCCTTTATCATGATTTATTCGTCTGGTATCTACAGAGTCTCTGTGTGGCGTGGGCGGATGGTATGTCAGTATTTTTTTTTTTTTTTTCTTTTTTTATTTGCCAGTAATATATTAAAAGTTGTTGGATTTATTTTCACAGATGAATATTGATAATAAAACTTTTGAGTTATGTATGTGATAAGGAGAAATGTTCATAATTTTTTTTTTTTTTTTTTTAAACCAATCTTTCAGGCACCTTGTGTAAGTCGTTCTTCTTAAAAGAATTAAACAAGACGTGGTTCGCAGTGCTTTGTCGACGGGTTTTTTTTGTCGAGAGCAGGTGAAAATCTTATAAAGACACCATAAGGCCCGACAGCGCGTGCTTATGCTAGTGTGAGATTTTTTGGTCACTAAGAACACCTCTCTCCAAGATAATGGCGGAGATAATGGCAATAGTCTTGTCTTGGCTAAAGGAAAACGTGATATCGGCCAGGAGGAGGCAGATACTATTTTTCACCTTCTTTGCACCTGCCCAGCTCGCTCCCAAAGAAGGAAACTCAACTTAGGAGCCTTCTGTTTCAATGACCTAGATGATCTAAAAAAAACAGACGTTAGAGACCTTCTATACTTCATCAGAGGCTCCAAATGGTTCAATGAGTAGGCTATAGACTGCTTCCCAAACCCATGTGGTATCACAGTGGATCTATTACTGGTCTAAGTGTGTTGGCTTCTTTTGCTGACAGCCACTTCAACCTAACCTAAACTACAATGGCCATGAACACGATCTTTGTGTTTACGAGCAATTTTTGTTACGACGACGCTGGAAATTCCCAGATCCCCATGAATATCTTCGTTTCGTACGTACCACGGTGCGCTAACGATCGTTCTAAGAACTTTATTTTTCAAAAGTTTGTAGGATGTTTCTATTGCTTTTCCTGGTACAACCCCTTAGTTGTAGACCATACGTCCACACTGGCTTTAGCACTTGCTTATAGACAAGCAGTTTGTTATGTAGGCTCAACTTCGAATGTTTTCCAAGTAGCAAGTACATTTGCCGGTATTTGTTTTCGAGCTCGTCGCGATTCTTTTTTACGTGCTATTTCCATTAACCCTTAACATCTAGAATCATTCCTAGATATTTGGCTTCGTTCGCATACGGTATTTGAGCCGAGTTTAAATATAAAGGTAATCTATCCACTTTTTTGTATGTAAAGTTAACGTGAGTAGATTTGCTTTCGTTTAGCACAATACGACAAGAATTCGTCCAAGCGTGGACTTTTTTAATAGCATGTTGCTGCTTCAATTGTGCCGCCCGTTGTCAATATTAACGTATCGTCCGCAAATGTGGCCACAACGCAGTTTCTTTCCTGCGGGATATCACTCGTGTAGAGTACTTATAGAAGCGGGCCAAGGGCACTTCCATGTGGGACTCCGGCCGCAATCTCCTTGAAGTCAGAGTAATCATTTTCGTGCTTAACACGAGAAAGTCTTTCGGTGAGGTACGATCGTAAGATTAGAAAGAGTTGCCATGGCAGTAGTAGTTGTAATTTATACTCCAAACCTTCGTGCCAAACCTTATCGAAAGCTTGTGAGACGTCAAGAAATACACCACAACAAATCTTTTTTTCTTCGACTACCTACTTCGAATACCTTTTAGCACTTTCCAAAATAAATAATTGGATTCTCTTCCAGTGGAGCGATTTTCAAGGTAGGTCGCTATCTTATTGCTTTTAAATTCCCGAATACAATCTCTAAGGCGATTGCATAGTCGGTAAGGATCTTTTTATGCTGCGGTGCACGAGTGATTTGCATTTTCTTTCGTGCTTTTCTTTTCCCTCTCACTAGTTCAATGATTTTTTGGGGATACTTTTCGTTGCTGTTAATCTTATGGCTTCTAGAAGGAGTGTTTCTCCATACCGCTCTTTGGATTGCTTCCACGAAACGATCAACTTCGTCCTCCAGTTCACAAGGTGTTTTAAGTGATACATTTAAGACGATATTTGTTTCGCAAACATTTCTAAAGACCTCCTAGTTTGTTTTAAATTGTCGATGTGGTGAAAATCGATATCTCAAACACTTCACTTGCATTAAATGTCCATTAATTTGGTAACAAAATTAAGACAAGTTCTGTCAAAAATAAAATGTTACGCTTTACGAATAGCCTCCCAACCTCAGATTGCTGAGCATTGGATCGAGAGAATACAAAAGGATTGACGACGCAGTAAACGTCTTTTATTCTTATATTATTAACTTGAACTTTTGCCACCCATGGATACACAAGAACCAAGGGTGATAAAAAACAAAAGAAACCGGGCTTGGAAGAACTACTATATTAAAAGTCTCAGCCCATCTGATTTCAATGAGTACATAACGTTCTTCAACGATAATATAAGTGAAATGGAAAACTTCCTTTGAAATTTGTCAACTCTAAGATAAAAATCGGATGGCTATCCTGCTAGTTTCACTTGCAATGGCTGCACAATCAACAACTCGACTGATATAAATAGTTCTTCGCTGATCATTTTTGTAAATCATTTGGCGATGTTCCCTATTTATTTATCTTGAGTACTTGTTTTACTGACATTCCTTTGAATTTAGAAACTATTTCTAAATTTATTTCTCATCTGAAAGATGACTACTGCTTCAACAGTCCTAAAGAGGTGCTGAGATATTTTCCTTTTTTATAATTTGCGCGGCCCAAAGGGGATATTATTACCCTTGTAAAGGGTTTTTCAATAAGGACATAACAATTTTGTATGTTACACGTTTGCAGCGATCGATTCTTTGGAGCCAATTTTCCACCACTCTTTCAGACATATCGGCCGGAAAGCTGACAATTTCGCGTACGATATTGTTCCTGTCAAGTCACACCTCCGGCATGAAATCCACTCCACACGGTCACTTTTTGTGGATGCAATAGAGTCTCTAGAGTCGCACATGTAGGTGCGTTGCTGTCCAGTACCGCATATTTTGCTTGTTGACAAAGGCATTAAGCTAAAAATGAGCTTCAACGCTGAAGATGATTTTTCGATGAAATGCGCTCTTAAAGTTGCGACCACCGACTTAGAATTTCGGTTGTAATTTTTAATAATTTAAAAACGTTGCTCGTTCGTGAACTTCACCATGATACAAATGTAAACCTTGACTGACGTTTTGACATTGAAAGATCATAACAAATGTTAAGTGTGCGTTTGTATTAATATACAAAATTGTTATGTCCCTATTGAAAAACCCTTTACTATTACTGGTCACGGGCGTTGTGTAGATAGACAGAGAGAAAGAAAGGAAGTTTTGGTGTAGTGGTTTCAAACTCAGGTGGTATTAAGTTTCTGTAAACTCCAAGGGTAGCGTCCAGATAACTGGGGAGCATTTTTGTTTTGTTTTCATTGTCGTTGCTCATGACTCACAGTATTTATTTACTTCTGGCAAATTCCCCAGTTTTTGGAAAAAGTCATTTAACACATCTGCGTTCAAAAAAGGTGTCAGAAATCATATCACCAACTATAGACTTATTTCAAAGCTATTAGGAGATTGCTGACCAGAATAGATACCCCATACTACCTGCCGAAGATAGTCGTGAACTACTTCACCAACAGAAAGTTGAAGTACCAGACCGACGATGGCGTTAAATACTACAACGTTTCCGCGGGAGTTCCAGAGGGTCAGTTCTTTGACCTCTATTGTATGTAACATAATGTATGATGGAGTCTTCCGACAAAAGCTGCCACAAGGAGTTAAGGTGATCGACTTTGCTGACGATATCGTCATGGTTACTGTGGCCAAACACATCCACGATATAGAGTCTGCCACGGATGAAGCTGTTGCCAAAATCAGCAGGCCTAGAGCTAGCTGACCACAAAACTGAGGCTGTCCTAATAACCAGCCGAAAGACTGTGGAATACTCAAATTTCCGTGTTGGGAACCAGACAATTAGTTCTAAAGAATCATTAAAATAGAAGTAATGCTCGATAACAGGCTGAACTTCAAGACTCACGTCAAGTATTCAAGTAAAAAGGCGTCACAGATGCAGGCAGCGCTTCCAGTATGCTGCCGAATATCGGTAGGCTTGCATACGCCAAGAGGTAAACTCAATCCTTCTATACGCTGCCCCGGTCTGGTCGAAGGCACTCACAATGAAAGAAATAAGAAGGAAGCTCTCGTTTGCATACAAGCTCTGCGCAATCGGAACTATAAGTGGTTTCGGAACAATTTCGGACGAAGCAGCTGGTATGATCCCATCGACATTCTCGCCAAGGAGGTGCAAAGGGTTTAATTTAAGCAAACCGCTGATCCTCAAGAAGCTAGCGTTACCAGGAGGGTAAAACGAGGAGAAAGGGCAACATCTGAAGCACTGCGGCAAGCCGGTAACTACCACCTTACACAGTTCCTGTCCGGAAACGTCGGCTTTCGAAAATATCTGCACAGATTTGGACACAATAGCTAGCCCTTATGCCTAGAATACCCAGATGAAGAGGAAGTGTTCCACTGCAGGCGCTTTGCAGAAGAAAGAATGAACCTGCCAAGCCCACAGCTTCTAAAAGGTCATATAACGAAGTAAGGGACGACTGCCTGGAGACCTGTACCTTCATAACGAGCATACAGAATGAGCCGAGAAAAGTCCAAAGACTAAGAAGAGCCGAAACGGCCCCGCGAAATAATATCTACCGGCAGTCCCGCGGTGAGAGTGGTAGAAGTATGAATGCAGGGTGTGGATTAATACGTAGGCGCACTCCTGGCATCGTTTATTCTGGTTTGCGAATTGCGCATGCTGGTAGCCCGGCCTATTAGTATCATTAGAAGATTACCACATTGAAGCATCCAAAACAAAACAAAAAAGATATTTTGTATCCCAAAACTGCGACAAATTAACATTAGTCCGAACAACATGGTTTTATCAGAATGAGCTCTACTGTTACTTACTTATTAAATTTTTTGCACACATGTTCTAAGGCTTAAGAACGTGAATAAGAGATCACCACAGACTTTTTCAAGGCCTTTGATCAACTTTCCCAAACTATAATTGAATATAAACTTAAGGTGCATAGTTTTCTCCTTAGAGCAGGTTCCTATCAGGTCAAATTTAGAGGTTTTCTTTCTAACTCCTCAGGGTACTCATTTAGGTCCTATTCTCTTTATACTCGCCATCAATAATGTTACATCATATATTAGTCATACCGATATTCTCATTTATGCTGGATGACATGAAAATCTTTAAGAGCATTAATAATTTAATAATCTAAACGACCGATACCTTCTTCAATCCGATATTAACAGTCTCTCGACTTGGTGTGTTAAAAGCGGTCTAATTCTGAACCCTCGCAAATGCTAAAATATGACATTTTCTAGAAGGCGTATGCCAACCGCGTTTAATTATTAATTATCTCCTTGTCGCGTCAATTGTTTTAAGGATTTAGGGGTTTATTTTAAACTTCATTGTTAACAAGTAACAGTTTATGTTAGGTTTTATAAAAATATGGTCAAAAGAGTTTCAAGACCCATACGTTACTCTGTCTCTGTATAACTGTTTCGTATGACATGAAAATATCTAGACATATATCATGTCTTGCCCACACTCTCTCACTGCAGAATGACTTAAATAAGTTCTCCAATTAATGTGAATAACCTCCGAAGTACTAAGTTATCACTAATAACCCTGTTACACTGTAACCTCAGTTCGTGACTTAGGTGTTACCTGGTATAGTGAAATTGATTCCCGTTCTTATAGTAATTCTATATAAAAGTTTGGCCCAAATTTTTTTTTTTTTAGAAACTGAACCTGGCTTTACTAAACGTTGGTCAAAAGAATTTTCAAACTTTTTTTTTTTATATAATCTGCGCGCGCCAAAGGGGGTATTAATACCCTTTAATTATTTCAGGGCACGAGCGTCAGAGAAAGGGGGAAGAGGAACAGAGGAGGTACCTATGCTCGTTGGCTTTGAATGTTTGAAGGTTGTAGTGATGGGGAAATACAGAGCCTGGTAGATCGTTCCACATTCGTGTTGTTCGGCTTGTAAATGAATTCCTATATTTGACAGTACGACCGAAGTTTGGCTTTAAGGTAAACTGATGTGCATTCGAAGCATGTCGCGTATTGCGGGTGAAATTTTGAAGGGGAGGAATGCAACTGGTTATTTCGCTTAAGCAGTTTTTGTGGAAAACTCATACGTTACCAAAAGAATCTACAATTAAGCCACATAAACACGATCACAATATTTTGTGTAAAACAAGGCTTTTTTAGTCAATTACGATTAATTGATTTAAATGCATTGTTTATAATTATTTGTAAAATTCATTTTATCTTCAATTTTTTTGTTTAAAAAAACATTAAATTTAAATTTTGCCGATATTATTTTATTTATTCTTTGACCTCGGTTGACATATAATTAAGTCACTTACTGAAAAGAGTTAAGATTATAGTTTCTATAGCTATTTAAATAGGTGCTACCTCTTTGAGAGTCAGTACTTGGTTGGAGAACCTTTTTGCCTAATAACTTCGCGGCATCTATTGATTATAGTGTTGACCAGCGCTTCTCATTGGGTGGGTTGATCTTATTCCACTCCTGTTGAATAATTTTCCACAGAGAGGCCTTGTTTGTAGCTTTTCTTGCAGCAGCTTCCCTTTTTATAATACCCCATCGATTTTCTATGGGGTTTAAATCGGGACTTTGAGTTGACCACTAAAGGACTCCAACTATGATTTAACGACCCTAGAGCAATGCTTTGGATCGTTATCTTGTTGAAAGATCGATGTTAGTGGCAAATTGTCACCGAACTCTCGATAAGGTGTAATTTCCCCAGACCATCACAGATGAGCCACCATGCTAACCGTTTTCTTGGTGTACTTGGGGTCTAATTCTAGTACAATGGGGGACGCCTTATATATGGTCTTTCATCGTTTTCAAAGAATCATCGCTCCAGGCGACCAATTTCCAAAAATGTATGTCTTTAGGGAGATGTTCCTTTGCGAATTTTAACCTTCGTGCAATATTTTTTTCGACACGTTTGGTTTACGTTTCGCAATTTTTCCATTTAAATTATTTTCCTTCAGGCATCTCCGGACAGTTTGTGGGGAGATTTTTACCCCCTAGTCTATGCCCATTTGGGCTCTTAGCTAAGATGAAGTCAGAAAATGATCAGACTTACTCTATCTTCCTGAGGTGAGGTTTTGCGTGGCTTATTACGCTGAAGATTATCAAATGTTTTATTTTTTTGGTAATAGTGAATTGCAGTTTTCACTTTACCGCGTAAAAAACCTAAAACTTCCACCACTTTTGTAATTGATCTGTGTTTTTGGAAGGCTTCCCAGATGATTTTCCTCTCGCATGGGATGGAGCTCTTATTCCTACCCATTTTTACTAACTTCTTTTCTAAATTTCGATCAAAACGCATGTGATATTAATAAATAAATTTCAGTAAAAATGGTAATAGAAAAGTAGTAAACTTACTTTTATCGCACAATATGGCTTAATTACGTATATATCGCACACTGAAAACAAAAGTGGTACTAAACAAAAAACCTAATTTTCGAATATGGCCGATTTAAGTTTTGGACTTAATTCAATGGTCAATAGGTCTAAAAAAAAGTTTTAAAAGTTTTTCACCTCTTGTGGATATTAGACGAAGTATCAAGACGGGTATCTCCACAAAGGGTGCGTGGTATATATCGGAACCTAGATGTCGCTCTAACTCAAAAGTGTAAAATTTTGTATAGTGCCACTTTTGTTTTCAACGTGCGATATGAGCACTAACATTATTGACTTCTCACAAAGAACTACTCACTGTTTGTAACATAAATGTTTTTTTTTCCTTCACGTGCTACGAATATGACCACTTGAATATGCTTGCGAAGTTTGGTCACCAAATTATCAAATCCACATTAAGTGAATCGAAAATATTCTATGCAGATTTATCCGTTTTGTCGACGAGGTTTTGGACTGGGATAATACTTACAACTTACCTCCCTGCGAGGATCGACTGAATTTATTAAACTTCCAGACTCTGAAGTCCCGTCTCTTTACACACCAACTGTTGGCAAGAATTCCTGATTGCCCTATCTTGCTCGAACAGTTCTCATTCAATACTACCTAATCCTCAATCTGCTTTGCCCGCCATTGTGCTGAACCTCTGACAAGTTTAATGTACCTAGCAATTTTGATTTTCAAACCATCAAGCTCACTCTGTTTGCTATTCTAAAAAAAAATCGTAGGGAGTCTCCAAAATGAAGCTCACCTAAGGCCCATAACACGCCTCTGAATGAAATGTATGTACCGTGCAAATCGGCTCCTAAATCGGTATAGGTCCAACTACCAAAACAATAACGACGCCAAGTGATCATAAATCTTGCAATGAATATACCTTCTAACAATTTCCAATCCAAATGAAATCTAGTCACCCTGACAAGTGAAGAAGGAGGAGGAGAAGATGCCATAAGATCTCAATATCATCAAAATTACCATAAACATCATACGTATAATAGTCTACCCTCTCTCCGGTTTATGATTCTATCAAATCGCAAATGTATCCGTATGATTCCTTTCACTAAGGGGGCCATAATTTTCTGATTTATGATGGCAGATATTATAGATAAATTTCTTCAAAAAAATTATTACGAAGTACTCGAAATACTTTTCATCACCAGATGTATTGAAAACATACATAAAACTTTAAATTTATCTAAAATCACTTACCGATTTGTTGGCAGATATTTTATTCAAATCCTGTTTGATTAGACGGCTTCTGTGTGTTTTTTTTAAGGAACGTAATGTGTAAACAATCAAGATAACAAATATTTACAATTTAATGATTCACTATGTGATCTTTAAATTTAAAAAAAAAAATAATAATAATAACTCTTTCTAGACAAGAATTTTTTTTTTTTTTAATTATTTTCTTTCCATATTTATTTGAGTATTAATAAAACAGAACTATTTTTCCTGGATGTAAAAACAAACACTACTTTTTCATTCACATTTCACTTATTTTGATTTTTTTTTTTTTCATTTTTCATTTCGAATATATTTTATTTATTTATTTTATTTTATTGTTCCAATTTAATGTAAGAATTTATTGATGCACTTTACACTTTGCATACCAAGCACACTCCGCTTCCGATGGACTTTATACGATTTTATCAATTTTTATTAGTTTACACATTTCCATGATGAATATTATTAATATTTTTATTTTTCCACTAAATCACTGAAATAATTGATTTTATATTAAATCGAAACGAAACCTAAGAAAAGGGAATTTTTGGACAATCATCATCTAATTGGGTAGGTGGTGAAAACATTTAATTGACCAATTCAGGATAATCACAGTGCAGGCCCGAGGAGGACATAATTTAATGGCAAATTCATTATAATATCCATTTATTTTGACTCATGAAAGGAAAAGGGAACAACAAATTCCCGAAATGAAAGGATATTCCAAGTTTCTACTTTTGCTTGTCCTTAATCAATTTTTTTTTTTTTTTTTTTTTTTTTCGTTCTTTTTGCGTTGCGTCCCTACTTTATCGTGGGTTTGTTTGCCACTTACATACAGATGTGTGTGTATGTGTGTCAGAAAGGCGTTGGGAATAAAATGAAGGAAATTGAATAGTGTGTATAAGGACTTTTTGTGCCATTGTATAAGTGGCAATCGCTTGAATTTGGTGTTTTTGTGTATCTTTTGTATACTGTACATATTATATTTGAAGAAATATGTATTTTCTTCAGCTAATTACGGGTAGAAAGGTATTTTTGGGTGATTTTTCAAAAAAAAAAAAAGTATCTACAATGCAACGGTACTTCTCAAGCGGCGTTGCTATTTAGGTTCATCGTCAATTTAAGGGTTTGGCATGCATTTTTGGAGATGACTTGAATCTTTAGATACACAATTGAGTAGATTTCAAGCACATATCACGTATAGGCCAGAGTAGAAAAGACCAAATAAATTATGAATTTCATTACTGTTGAATCTCTCTGTGCCATTGTGACCAACTTTTGGGTAGGTACACACACACTTTTTTTTCCATCAATTTTGGCCCGCATCACCCTTATAATTATTCCTCTGTAAGAAAGGGTGAAGGTTAGGATATAACCTAATATTTTTTACCAAAAATTACGAAAAAAAAGTAAAAAGCGTTTAATAATTCCTTTCATCGTCGGTGGTCTACAAAGTTGGACAGAAAAATCGATGCCCAAAATTTACTATGCAGAGTAAACTAATTTGTGGCGACCCCCCTCCAAAAAAAAAAAAAACAATTTCCATATTTTCTACAACTTTTTGCTTCGTCTCGCGTTTTCTTTGTGAAAATTATTATCCACTTCACTGAGCACGAAAACAAAATTGAATACAGAAAAAAAAAAGTGAAAGAAAAATTTTAAAAAACTCCCAATGCAAACGATTTACATATCTCCTACTAATTTTGTATGCAAATGATATACAAGTTAGGGGGGTTTTTATGTACATTTTTTTCAAAACTACAGCAATATTTTTTTTTTTGATATTAAAGGGTATAGAGAATTTTAAATTTTTCACACAATCGTTTTGAGGGAAATAATATTACCGTACTCGAGAAACGTTTTGCACGGTGGCCGATACTCCACTGAAAACTTTTCCTTTCAACAATTTTCTAGCTTTCCAATTGAATGTGCCGTCTTATGCTCTCATTTTCCTTTCAGTGTTTCTTTTGTGTTACTCTCCTTGGAAAATGGAAAACTCAATGAACTGGGCAGGCGCGAAAAATGTTTGTTGTGATAAAATGTGGGATATTCTACACAACGTGGTTTATCAGTGGGACATTTTATTGGTGAAATGTACCAAGTGGTTACAGTGACGTAGTGTAAGTATTTTGGGGATTTCGATACTTGTCACTCACAATGATAACGTATCTCAAGCATTAGTTCGGTTTACTTCATTCGTGATAGCAAAAAATAGCATTTGCCTTAAATTTTATTTTAAAAATATTTTTTGTTTTCGTATGATACACGATTAAAATCGTTGATAGATATATTGCAGTCAAAAGCTTTTTATCTTTGGCTTGTGTAATATAAATTTTAAGATTATTCGCTTGACAGGTTGTCGGAGGTTTATTATTTATTTTCGATAACGCACAAAATACACATAATAGTATGGTCGCCACGGTATAGTGGGTAGGGTGTTTGCTTCTGACCCGAGCTGTGCAGGTTCGTTCCCGAACGGGGGATAGACCAGTAGATACAGGGCCTTGCCTAGCTTCTCGCAGCCACTCATGCTGTGCGCCGTACGAGAGCTACAGTTTTATGCCGTTTCCAAGTGGTAATTTTTTCGTTTGAGGGAGGCTTCTCATGACAATTTTTACTCTCGGATCAGTTTTCGCTAGAAGAAGAATTTTCTTTTTTTTTTCACTAATAGCGCTTTATGCCGGTACTAAAGGATTGTTCATTTCGAGGCTAGGAATTCACATCCCTGCCTTACAGCAACTGTCAAATCCATCTGTCATCCATAGTAACAGGTAGTTAGTTCTTGTCTTGCCATTTTATAATATGGATCGTTTAACCACCATTCAATGCATTAAAATTACTGTGCCTTACTATAGTACAAAAATAACTGTTACATACATATATGTATGTGTGTGTATCGCAATTTAATAACAGGTTATGGTTGTGAGCAAACAATTCGAAACACAATCACCAAATTCGAAAAAATCAGTAGCGTGTGTGATGTCGTAAGGCCTGTATACATACACTCCGTGCCAAAAAAAAAAGCCACTTCTAACACTAACTACCTATTTGTAGCCAAATTTTCCACAAATGCGACAAAACTGCAAGAGCAGTAGACGCTACCAGAAAAGGGTATAAAATAGGATAAATAAAAATAATAAAAAAAATGGGTTTACTGCATTTACGGAACTGTCCAAAAGCACAATATGGCCAAGATCCCAATTTGCCAAACCATAACATATGGCGAATGCTTAACAGTGGGAGCAAACATTCGTCTAAATATCACTCCTTAGCTCTCCTTCGCACTATCTACTTTCCGTCAGGTCCAATCAAATTAAATTTGGATTTGTCAGAAAATATGACCCTTTTCCAATCATTGACTGTCCATTCCCGGTGCTGTTTAGCCTACACCAAACTTTTTTTCTTTATTACTGCAGAGAGAAGCGGCTTTTTGCAGGACTACCGTCTTGAAAACCCACTTTATTTAGCCGCCATTGAACACTCCGCTTGCCGATGTTAATAGAACATCTCTCGTTCAAGTCTTTTCTCAATTCCTTGGCAGTTGTGAACCTGTTTTTCATAGACATGTGCTCCGAAATCCGATCTTGCTATGTTTTCGTTTTTTTGGGTCTTCCGGCCCCAAGTTGCCTCTCTGTACTGCCCGTCGAGCATTGTGACATCCCACAAACAAACAAAAATACAGAATTTGGGATTCTGCGAATTGAAATATAATCATTGGCAGTAGCGCTACAATCAAGTTCGTAATGTAGTGCTTGCTTTACCTCCTCGTGGTGGTCCCCGGGCAACTGCATGTATAAATCCTTATTCATGTAGGCCAAAATTGCAAGTGCGAGATTGTCTAAGGTCTTATGCCTAGGCAAGGTAACCTGGGCCAGCAACCCGCGTTACCGAAACTTCAATTGCTACGGAAACCGACACAATGCCTCGGATAAGGACTGATAACACGTTGACGACCTTTGGCTATTGTACCCGGACTAAGATTGGTTTCTGGAATGTGAAGACGCTCCTTGCTTCGGTTCTAAACCGAGTATTCGGCAGCAATATGCACCCAAGTCAGACTGAAGTGTCCGTAGAAAGAAGTTCCCGAATTCTCACCACAACCCCCAGTAAAGAGGAGATTATTACCGCAATCAAAGCACTGAAAACTAATAAAGCGGTAGGACTTGACGGCATACCCGTGGAGCTTTTCCAAGCTGCGCCAACAGCATCGGCAGAGCTACTGTTCCCACTTGTCGGGAGAACATGGGAAGCCGAGAGTTTTCCGGATGAGTGGAAAAAGGGAATGATTGTCAAGCTCCCTAAAAAAGGCAACCTAATGCAGTGCGAAAACTGGAGTATCTGCGTGCTGCCTGCTGTGGCCAAGATAATAGCTAGAATCATCCTGGAGCGAATCAAAGAACACCTTGAAGACACACTCGACGCCGAACAAGCAGGTTTCCGCTCTGGATAGCCCTGTGTCGACCACATCAACACCCTGCGGATCATCATCGAGCAATGTGTTGAATATCGATCACCACTTCACCTGTTGTTCATCGATTTTGAAAAGGCGTTTGATAGTGTCAATCGGGAATTTATTTGGCGTGCCTTGCGCAGGAGAGGCATTCCGGATAAATTAATAGCAATTATCAAGGCTACATATGATGGGTCCACTTGTCACGTTCTGCACAGAGGAAGACTGTCTGAGGAATTCGAAGTCCAAAGTGGGGTTCGGCAAGGCTGCATACTTTCACCAATATTGTTTTTATTGGTGGTTAGCGATGTGCTGAATGCGGCCTTATCAACAGGAAATGGAGGAATTCGATGGACTCTCACATCTGAACTCAAACACCTCGACTACGCCGACGATGTATGCATACTGTCTCACAGAATAATGGACCTTCACCAAATGACAGCAAATGTGGAGAGGGAAGCAGACGTCGTTGGGCTAAAAATTAACTCGGCAAAAACAAAAATGATCAGCCTAGGACCAAACTCATCAACTCATATATGCATTGCTGGACAAACGGTTGAGAGAGTAGAGAGTTTCCATTACCTTGGGAGTATTGTCTCAACCGATGGCGGAACTGAACTGGATAAAGCCAGCCGAATAGGTAAAGCAAAATCTGCGTTTGGGATGTTATCCATAGATGGCGAAGTAATGCCATTGCTTAAACACCAAGCTACGACTGTTCCGTTCCAACGTTGAATCCGCGCTGCTATACGGATGTGGTACCTGGAGAGTGACCGTCACTATCACGAGGAAGCTGCAAACGTTTGTCAATAGGTGTCTACGTTACATCTTAAGGATATTCTGGCCAAACCGTATCTCTAACGAACAGCTTTATCAGAGAATGAGCCATGAACATATAGGCACAACCATACGACGACGAAAGTGGCAGTGGATCGGTCACACTCTCCGAAAGGGTGACAGGTCCATAGCTAACCAAGCGATGCAATGGAACCCGCTTACCCAGGATGGCAGGATACGCGGCGGTCCTAGGAGTACGTGGCGCAGAACAGTTGAGAAGGAAGCACGGCAACTGGGAAAGAGTTGGGGAGAGCTGAGGCACATTTCCAGAAATCGCACACGATGGCGCGTAGGCGTTGTAGAGGCCTTAGGACCCACAAGGGGATACAGGACATAAGTAAGTAAGCAACTTGGGTTCCTTATGATTTGAAGCCAAGGGACGTTGAGCGTCGTTTTTTCGCCTGTGAAAAAGGAAGGGTTTTCTTCATCGCATTGTGGCGGGTGATGAAAAATGAATTCATTACAGCAACGCAAAGAAAAAAAGAACTGCACGGTCATTCTTCTACATCGTCGGCTCGGCCGAATATTCACCCTGCGAAGATTACGAGTATACTGTGTATTTGGTGGGATCAGGTCGGTGTCACTTATTATGAACTATTTAAACCCAACGAAACCATCACTGGGGAACGGTAATTGATGCGATTGAGCACTGCGCGAAAAACGGCCACAATTCGAGCAGAGGCACGAAAAAATGGTTCTACAGCATAACAATGCTCTGCCTCACATTGCCAAACCTATTAAAACCTACCTGGAAACGCTCAAATGAGAAATCCTACCCCACCCGCCATATTCCCCAGATATTGCGCCATCCGATTATTACTTGTTCCGTTCGATGCCACATGGTCTGGTTGATCAGCAGTTCCGCTCATATGAAGACATAAAAAATGGCTTGATTCATGGATAGCCTCAAAAGATGAACACTTTTACCGTAACGGTATTCAAACTCTGCCAGAAAGGTGCGAAAAGTTGTAGCTAGCGATGGGCAATACTTTGAATGATTCATTTGTAACCATTTTTTCACAATAAAGTTGCATTTTCATCAAAAGAACAGCGAAAACTTAGTTGCGCACCTAATATACTCGTATATTGGCATAGTCCAAAATTTAAAACAACTTGCCTACAATTTTCTTCTAGTTGTGATCCAAATAACCATCTGCGGAGTATTGGCTTGGCTCTATTGTTCATCATCATCATAATAATCCCGTGCCCTCTTTTACCCTAGACAGAAATGAAAACCACAAAAGGTTTCAAAATAATAGTTTTATTACTAAATTGTAGCCTCATCCCTCATCAATGTGTTCACCCTTTTCGGCATTCTTTTTAATAATTTCAAAAGGGTTTCTGTTGAAATTTATCACCATTCTGTCTGCAAAATATTCCATAAGTGTTCTGCGGAAGTGGTGCAAACTTTTCTTATGTTTATGTCCTGCTCAGCCCATAACAACAAAATAGCTTTGAGCGTTCCTTCAGCTAACTTGTCCAAGTACTGCCTGTATAACTTTAAAGAGCCCTTGGGATCAGTGTCATGCTGAATTATAAATCTTTGTACGCAGTTCAGATTACATTTAATTTTTAATAATTTTCCGAGACCCATTATATTGCAAATATTGCCGACTGTATCTTCGTCAAAACAGCCCCAGATAATAACAGAACACCCACCAAGTTTCACGGAAACCACCAAGCACTGAACAGATGTCTGTTCTTCTGTTGACTTGTGCACGTAGACTTCCAATTTTGTACCAAAAACCTCGAACTTTGACTCGTCGCTACAGACATCCTTTTTCAGTCTTCAAGTGTCCAATTTGTATGTTAATTGGCGCACCGCAATTGCTTCCGCTTATTCACCGCTCGCAATAATGGTTTTAGACAGCTTCATTTCAACGGATACAATTGTATGCAAATGGATACATTTTTTTTCCATTTTGGATACTAGCATACTTTCTTTCTGACATGGATACTTTTAATTTTTCTGTCAGTATTATTCATTTTGTGCTTTAGGATTTTAAATTTAAATAAAATAAAAACTAAAGGGTTTTTCAATAAGGACATAACAATTTTGTTTTTAAATAAAGCACAGAATAATTGAGATATCAGGCTGAAATTTATTCCAGGTGTAGTACACATTTAAGTACGAGTATAGAATTCGATCTCATTCATATGACCACCGCAAGTAAATTTGCAGCGATCCATTCTTTGAAGCCAATGGCTTCGTATGGTCTCAAGAGTGTTATAAATGAACCAACTCACATATCTAACTCAACTAAGAGTTGTATTGACCATATTTTCACGCGAATACATAAAAGTAGTAAGAGTTGTTTTTGTGGAAATGTTTACAATTTGAGATTAACGGATCACCATATGGTAACTCTTAGCACAGGTAACTTTACTAACCCTTATCTTGTAAATAATTCATTCCGGAACAAATTTCGTACAAACTATGCCATGTTAAATGAATGCTTAAGATATGAATTTTGGGAATCAGTCTATGCAGACTTATTTTTATCGATTTTAAGAAACCATATAGAAAACTGCACATCTTTGTCTATGCATGATTTAAATAGTAAAAAATACATTAAACCTTGGATGACTACTGATCTCTTAAAGAAAATAAAAAGGAAAAACAAAATTGCAATAAAATGTAAAAAACATCCACATAACCTTAGGC
Source organism: Pocota personata (assembly GCA_963082735.1). Classification (NCBI taxonomy): domain Eukaryota; kingdom Metazoa; phylum Arthropoda; class Insecta; order Diptera; family Syrphidae; genus Pocota; species Pocota personata. Next base: position 58,533,643 of record OY720431.1, read on the forward strand.
ATAGATGTAAATAATTAAGCAATAGAAACACGCGATCATTACTATGACAATAAGATGCAAAATGCTAAAGGTAATATTAAAGAAGAGTGGAGAATTGTAGATAATATTTTAGGAAAAGATATAAAGTCTAAATCAATCGATGTCTTGGAAGTAAATGACATTATCTTATCTGATTCAGGCAGCATAGCGAACAAATTTAATGAATATTTTATTTAGATTTCAGAGAGGCTAAAGCCTTCTACACGTGCAATTGTAATACTTCAACGGATATGTATGGTGAAAGTTGGCAGGTTTATAGCTTTGTTTTTAGCACAATTTCATCTGAAGAAATATTTAAGCTCATAATGTCTTTAAAAAATAAAAGTTCTAGTACAAGTGATGGTATTACAAATGTGCTTTTAAAAAAGATTGCCTTTAATATAAATGAATCATAGCATAAGCAATGGATGTTTTCCACAATCGTTAAAATGCTCAGAAATTATACCTCTGTTTAAAAATGGAAATCGCAAAGATGTTCGCAATTATAGACCTATATCTCTGCTTCCGACCTTTTCTAAACTCTTTGAGAAGCTATTAAAATCGCGTACGGTTTCATTTTTGGATGATCAGAATTTCTTTTCTAAAAATCAGTTTGGTTTCAGGCCAGACAAATCCACAGAAGACGCTATTCTCAAGTTATGTACCCAATTGTATCAAGGGTTTAATTGTTCCAAATCTACAATGGCTCTTTTCATAGACATGACGAAAGCGTTTGACATGGTGGATCACAACTTGCTTCTAGATAAATTGTATAATGCTGGTTTCAGGGGAGTACTTCATGATTGGTTTCGCACTTATCTTTTAGATAGGAAGCAAGTAGTTAATATTAATGGATGTTTTAGTAGTTCCCTTACAATAAAGAATGGTGTTCCCCAGGGCTCTGTCCTTGGTCCACTTATGTTTTTTATTTATATTAACTCCCTCTTCAATCAGAAGTTTAACGGATTCTCTACTGCGTTCGCCGATAAAATGAACTTACCGATTTCCACTTATTTTTTCATTCACATGACTGTGAAAGGTTTTGTTTACCTCTGCATACGTGTGGGTGTATAAATTTTAATGAAAACATTCAATGCTCAAATAAGTGCTTTGAATCTGTTACTCAAGATAAATATCTGGGGCTAATAATTGATTTTAATTTGAGTTGGAAAGCTCATACGCAAGCAGCTATATCTCACATGATGCGAGTGGCGCGCAAAATGTGTCTTGTAAAACCTTATTGTTCCAAAAAAGTATTAACCATGATATACTATGGCCTTGCAAACTCTAAGTTACAATATGGTATTACGAGTTGGGGAGGATCATATGATAACACTTTTGGTTCCTTACTTATAGCTCAAAAATATCTTATTAGAATAATTTGTGGTAGAAATCGCTTTGCTCATAGTTGGCCGCTGTTTAGAGAATTGCGAATTTTTCCGTTAAGACATCTGTATGTTTTCAAAGTTCTCAGGGAATTCTTTAAGCAAAGTGGTAACACTCCAAATAGAAACTCTAGTTTTTATAGCTTACGCGTTAATAACCTAGCATTAGTCAATGTTCCGATCGCACATAAAACCAAATTTTCTCATTTTTTTTACTGTTACTGCGCCTAAATGTTTTAATAAATTACCGATTGCTGTTAGACGAACTTACTTTTTTCACTCATTTGTAAATAAAGTAAAAAATTGGTTATTTACTATCGAATATGCTAATATAGAATCGTTGTTCCGATATGTGTCTTAATTGTTATCTTAAGTTTATTTGCTCTATATATGTATACTGATAACTACCCCACATCAGTTCCTTGAATTGTACAAATTTTAGTCAAGTGTCATTCAACACTAACTTTAAATAGTTACAGAATGACTACTATTATTCCTTCCACTATTATTGAAGTAATTTATGAATTATTAATTGTTAAGAAATTTGTTTTAAGTCGGAATGAATAAAAATTAAATACAAAACAAAAAAAAAAATGTCCCCCACCCTTCCACACATACGACCGGAACGTTTACAATTTCGCGTTCGATATTGTTTGTGAGCTCCTCTAACATTGTTGGCTTGTTGGCATAAACCAACGACTTATCGTAACCCCATAAAAAGAAATCCATCGGCGTTAAATCGCATGAGCGAGTTGGCCATTCGACCGGACCATTTCTCTAGATTACACGATTCCCGAACTTCCCCTTCAATTGATCAATTGTTTGACCAGCTGTGTGGCATGTGGCACCATCTTGTTGGAACCACATATCACTGATGTCAAGTCCATCCAATTCCGGCCAAAAATAGTCTTCCAATATGGCACGATAGCGAACTCCATTGACTGTAACATGGCGATCATTTTCATCGACGAAAAAATACGGTCCAGTCACACCTCCGGCATGAAATCCACTCCAAACGGTCACTTTTTGTGGATGCAATGGAGTCTCTTGAAGCACATGTGGGTGTGTTGCTGTTTAATATCGCATATTTTGCTTGTTGACAAAGCCATTAAGCCAAAAATGAGCTTCATCGCTGAAGATGATTTTTCGATGAAATGCAGGATTTTCTTTAAACTTTTGAAGAGCCCAATCGGAGAAGTTTCGACGCTTCAAATGATCAAGAGGCTCCAATTCTTGAGTTAATTTGATTTTGTAAGGGTCTAGGACAAGATCTTTATGCAAAATTTGCCACAATGTGGACTGAGAGATTCCCAATTCCTGTGAACGGCGCAGAATCGACTGATTTGGCTCATTTTGAACTGAGGCACTTACGGCTGCGATATTTTCGGTACTTCGACCAGTGCGTTGTCACACTGGCACATCCCGTATCGCTTGACCGTTCCTCGTCCAAACTTTACCAACAACGGACCATGAGTGTAAGGTCTGGAGTCGAAGGACAAGCAAGATTCAGGAAACTGACCCATCAAAGGCATAGCAGGTCTGGCTTTAAGTCGCTTGCACATATTGCAGTTAAACCTCACTCTCTCTACTGCTCTTCGTATGCAAATTATCCAAGCACGTTCACGAATTTCCGAGATTGTCGTAGCTGTTCCCTGGTGAAAATGTATCTCATGATGATGCTGGATAAGTAAATCGACCAACAGATGCTTCTTAGGCAATAACTCTTACCGATGAAGTCCATCTTGCTTGAAATTTCGCAGATAAGAAATCGTTAATGCCATAAGAAATTTTTGTTTGATTGACATGAAACAAATTATCATGGTTCCCCGAATCAACGACAGTCCTACTTGGTTTGACCGGCCATTCGCATAACGGGCGCAGGAGGAAATCCGGACCTCTAAACCACGTCGTATTCTGATTTTCCATTGATGAATCGAACCACTTAGTACTATCATCAGCGACATTATCCTTAGAACCGATGTAAAGCCATTCACATGGAGAAGTTGAGTCCAAGATTTCTCTAACTCGAGTAGCAACAAAAGAAGGGAACTTATATTTAGTTGAGTTAATACAGGAAAGTACGGTTTTCGAATCACATAGGAAGCGCACCTCGTTAAAATGAATTGTATGAGATGTTTCAAAGCGCAAGTAACCTACAGCGGCAAAAGCTTTCTCCGAAGCATCAACAAAACTAATCAGGCTTACCTCGGAATCATCGGGGTTTCACGGGACGTATCGGCGTGGAATTCTGAGTTTCTCAATATTCTTCAGATCCTTAATGAAGTCCAACCACAGTATCCGCAACTCGTATGACAGCGGCTCATCTCAGTCAAAGCCTTCACCCCACACATCCTGAAGTACAATCCGGGCTTGTAGTATATAAAAAGAAATAATACCAAGGGGATCTGTCGTTTGGTTATAAAAGCATCCGCTACTAACACCCCCGTTATGGCCCCATCATCAGAAAGCTTGTACATGAAGTGATCCGAGGACGGATGCCAATACATGCCTAAAACTTTGACAACAAAACTATCGCATTCATTGGGATCAATGCTAACCAGCTTGGTGTTGACATGACTCTCTGGCATTTGTTTTAGGAGATCACGACTATTTGATTGGACACCAACGAGGTCGAAATTCATAGAATGGCAAATACTAATAGCATCTCGGGTCACAGATACAGCAGTTTTCACCGTATCGTTACTATTAAAGTAATCGTCCACATCAGTTCGCTTGGTCAAGCCATCGACCGCTTCTGGGCATTCAGTTCGGAACAAATTAGCATGGTGATTTTTTCATAAACTGAGAACAAGTAGGAGAACATTTGGGACCGAACATCATGACCTGCATAATGTACACTGTGGGATTCCGGGAGCTGTCACCATCCCTCCATAGAATGTGTTGGCACTGCTCTTTGATACGCATCCGATGGAACACCTCTTTCACGTCAGCGTTCACAGTTATCTCACGTTCTCGAAATTTGAATAGACCAGCAAGAAGTGGAGCGAGATTACCCGGACCTTTCAGCAAGTGAGTGTTTAACGAAACACCGTTGACACATCAGCGACACACCTGGGTTTCAGACGGACATTGTTAAGATTTTCGACGATGAAGATTGGAGCATACCAAACTCGCGTCCAATTTCTTTGTAACTCGTCTTGCAAAGCGACCCTAGCATAACCCTTAGATACTGACTCGCGCATAAGATTATTCTGCCACTCCAGCAGATGGGGTTTTCTTTTCAAGAACTTCTCCAAACCAATAAGGCGTTGCTTAGCCATCGGAAGCCCAATGAGCCAAAGAAGCCCAATTTCCTACTGATTACCAACCAACTTTAAAGTGCTCTCCATCATGTGCATTGCTTTACTGACTTCTTTACTAAAAAAGTCGCCCTTAGGATGCATCACACCAAACTCCTCCGTGGTAAAGTTCGAGTTCATATAATTCATCTTCCTTCTTTATAGAGTCGTGAAACAAAGCCTCGTGATTTTGATGCCTGATGGAAACAAGATGGAGCTGACTTACCATACACGATCCAGTCAAGCAGTGTTTTTAAGGCATATGGTTCTCCGCCTTTGCCATGACGGTGTCCGTAACAACAGGAACTTTGCTTGATCTAAGCCAATCAAGATCTTAGGCTTAGCATTCACAAGATCTTTAAGTGGGAGTCCTCGAGGGTGAGGGTATAAGGATTTCAGCTGAGCAACATCAACCGACTGGCTGGCAAGCCCCAAATCCTTCACAGTGTAGACATCCTTTACGTCATACTGTTTGCATTTGTTAACACCAGACACAGTCAAAGACGTACGCATAGAGTCTTCTTGCCGAAAACCCCTTTTGTCCACTAAAGCGTGAGTGCTTCTGGTTCCCCTTCTAGTCCAAGTTCATTGAATAGATCCTTCTCGAGCATCGTCAGCGACGAACCATTATCAAGGAAGGCAAATGTATCGACAAACTTAATATCACTTCCATAAATCCGAATCGGAACAATGACTGCTGTCATTACGTTCGGGTATCTCGCTCTAAGCGTGGACTGACAACGTGGAACAGAACCGTTTAACAGTGACTGATGATTGGCTTGAATTTTTCTCATTATTTCCAACCTTTCATCAGATTTGGAAACAACTGTATTTTTGGAAATACTAACAGCAACTGGTGATTCCTTCAGCAACTTCCGTTTCACCTCTTCAAGTTCAGCTCGCAACTCTGAAAGCTCCTTATCGAGCCTGTCCAATTGCTCCCCAAGCAAGCAAGCGCAAAAGTTTCAATGACCTGTGCAACAAAGTTGACCAAAACTTCCGGGCAATGGCTCCAACCTGCTCAAGGTAGCTGGAAAACATCGAGAGTGGTCTATTTCCAAGACGACAGGAGACCCCAGTAGAGGACTATATACCAGAAGAAACGTGCCCAATTCCTGAAGTCACCGCAGAAGCAGTAATCGCAGCAACCAACAGATTCGGAGATAAGAAAGCAGCTGAGTTGGATGACATACCCTACATAGCCCTCAAAACTGCAATAAGAACTCGACCGAACACGTTTGCAAATATATATAACACATGCCTGAGTAAAGGGGGTATTCCCAGAGAGGTGGAAGAAGCAAAAACTGGTACCGATCCCCAAAGGAAGCAACGCATCTGGAGATCCATCATCGCCCCTTCTGTATGCTAGATATGGCTGGAAAAGTCCTATCATTACCAATAGGCTGGAAGTAGGCATCGAAAACGCGGGCGGACTAGCAGAGCATCAGTACGGTTTTCGAAAATCACGCTCGATAATAGAGGCAATCCGATTGGTCGTAAGCACAGCGAAAGAAACCATAGAAGGCAGAAGATGGAGAGGCGGTACTAAACGATACTGTGCAGTAATCACACGACGTCCGAAATGCATTTAAGACCGCAAACTGGAACCACATACTGGAAGCCCTGCAAAATAGGAGGGTACCAAAATACATCATGGTGGCGTCGTGGCGTAGTGATTAGTGTGTCGGATCACTACGCAAGAGTTTCCAAGTTCGAATCTCAGAAAACACCAAAAAAAAGTTTTTTCACGATCCCACCTATCGCAAACGTCTGACAAATATCCGAGAGCATTGTTGTCACGAGAAAGCTTCTCAAAACAAATTTCCGTTCGGATACGGCACTAAACTTTAGGTCCCTTCCATTCGCACTGTTTCAATTGCCCAGGAGCTAAACATTGCACAAAAAACCGTTTGGAACCATTTGAATAAGGCTGGATACAAAAAATTAGCTCGATGTATGGGTGCCACACGAGTTAACGCAAAAAAAAACCTCATGTGTCGAATTTCCATCTGCGAATTGATGCTGAATCGCAACAAAATCGACCCATTTCTGAAGCGGATGGTGACCTATTAATTCGGACCTGTACTGTCAACAATTGGACCGTCTAAAGGAAGCAATCGCCCTGAAGCGGCCAGCTTTGGCCAATAGAAGAGGAATTGTGTTCCATCAGGACAATGCCATGCCATACACATATATAGTGACTCGCCAGAAGCTCCGAGAGCTTGGTTGGGAGGTTCTTATGCATCAAGTGATTATCACCTGGTACTGTCCATGGCGGACGAATTTGATAGTGAAAAATCAGCCTCAAAAGAGGCTTGTGAAAATCGACTGACCGACTTTTTTGCCAATAGGGACGAAGGGTTCTATGAGAGGGCAATAATGTAATTACCTTCAAAATGGCAACAAGTTATGGAACAAAACGGCGCATATTTGGCCTAAATCGGATCATTCTAACTATGCTAAATAAAGCCTTCAATTTCATGCAAAAATAATGGATTTCTTTTTACTACACCTGTATGTACGAGTACATATGAATATGTACGAGTAAGTAGTTAAGAAGATATTTATGGGAAGCACAATTTTAGTGTCTTTTAATCGGTTTAGAAGCTTATACGGACATAGTACGTCCGCGGACTTTTGACTTTAACCATGATGCCCACTACACAAGACCATTTGAAATGGCTGATTCCGGGTAATCCTCCAAAAAATCTGAGACAAAACTAAATCGAGGACGAAAAACTAGTTTCTTTCGATAACAGTCGAAGATGAATGAGCGCAATTGCAAAACTTTTATTTGTAATTCCATGGTTGTTTAAATTATTCATTGGCTAATTATAATTAATTTGTTACTTAACGATCGATATTCATATCTGTCAACATAGCAGATTAAGAATAAGTCATCAGCAAATATAAATATAAATAATAAAATACATCCTTATGTGATCTTATATCCCGACTTTCACCCTCATCTCCTCATCACACATTTTCCAATTTCTTCATGTTTTCATCTCCCTATGGTCATATCCTTATCTCCTTAATCCGTATCCTGATCTCGTTATCCGCACATCTAAATCTCTTCATAAACTTTCTTTACCCCATTTCCCTAATGCTTGGTTTTCTTACTTATCCATCTCCGCATCTTCACTTCTCCACATCCCTTCAGTTTTCATCTCAATGTCTCGTCTCCTCTTCTTTCCATCCCCTCATCAATGCACCCCCCAACATTTTCATAACTTCATCCCTTATTTCTTTATCTGCTCGTTTCTTCATCTTCTCATTCCAACTCCTAATTTTCTCTCTCCGTTTTGCTCATCAAAATGTAATCCTATATGCATTGTTTACAATGAGTACAATCTTTAGCACAGGTCGCTATGTCTGTTCTACTGTTTGTATGAATGAGCTAATCTAGATAAAATAAGTTTAGATTTACATAGAAGTGGTTTATGCACGTGCTGAAAAATAATGTAGCCTAAAATTATGCAATACGATAAGAAAATTATTTCTTCTTGTTGACGAATCAGAATGGAATTATTTCAGCAACTTGAAAGTTTTGATACAATTCTATGTCGCACGTGATCAGTTTCTAAATATGGACCAAAAAACAAAGCAGAAAAGCATCGACCAAGGAGGAATTATGGTGCATTTGTACTTCTCGTATACAGCCGTCGTCCTAAAACGTTTGCATCTTCATTTTGGTGCATTTGTTTTGAATAAATTTTTGTTCGCACGATCATTGCAATTCCTTCCTGAAGAGCATATCAAAAGTCCTTCACCTTCCAACTTGTGCTAAGACCTCTGGTTTTTCGCAATTACCTCCAAAACCATTGATCTTATCACTAAAAATTATGAAACACTCGTATGTATTTTGAAAAATAAATAAATTCCTTGCTTAGGAAAAACAAATGCATTTTCAAAACGAAAGAAAAATCTGGTGATTTAGCATCAATTGACGATAGAACTAATAATTATTTTTTTTACTTTTTCGAACTCGAGATTTTGATCAATAGAGAAACTTGAAAAAGTGGGTCTATCAATTCTGTTTGTTTTTGGGTCTATTTTGCACAGGACTGCAGCCTAAACTCCTTCGGAGAAAGTCGAGTAAATGTTTCTGTGATGAGGAGCTTATGGCATCAGCGCCGGAAATCTGCCACCTGATACGAGCAAAAGAAGGACAATCTCAGAGGAAGTATTCCGCGATATCGTCGCTCTTTCCACAGTCATCGCAAACTATTGTGTTACTTAAGCCTACCATACTGAGGTGTTTAGCAAATGCAAAGTTCCCCGTGAGAACGCCGACAAGTTACCTGTAGATTGTAAGAATGCCGCGGATTTCTTACAGACGTCCGGGTTTAGTCTCAGTTTAGTCTCCCCATGATTCCAGTGTGAACTGGGACCTAAACAAGAATCACAGAGTTCAGCCTTGCGAGCGAATTCAGAGAGTTCTTGCATTCTAGAACTACTTTGAAAGTAGTTAAAGGGTTGAGCAAGGCTGTAAGCGCAGCCTGACTGTCACTAGAGACGTATTCCTTACAACCATTAGGATTGCATAAGTCTCCGTTTGGAAATCAGACGCATATTTGCCTAACGGCAAATGCAGCCTGATATTGCTCTCAAAACTATGGGATAAGATTTTTGAAACCCCGCCCCCACATCCCGCTCACTCTTCATTGATCGCATATGTACCTATAGATACGTACAAACTAAATTTCATCAAAATGCCTTTAATGGTTCTCCAGCGAGCCCTGTGTAAACAAACATATGGATAGACATGGAACAAGTGTGTTTGTTTGTCCTGACCCTTTTCAAGTACCACCACAGTTTCCTCTCTTCCCACCGAATAACGGGAAAGCAAATGTAGGATATGTTAAAATAACTGAACGGAACATTAACCGCACGAGGCCCGACTGCCAGTTGAAAAATTTGTTCGACTTGTTTTTCTCTGAGCAATGCTTGAAGTTTGTACTTCTTTTTTTTATACCAAATTCTTCAAGTCTGCGTTTGACTGAGACTCAAGTTCATATTGCTCAAAGTTTTTCTGTCGCTTGCTTCAGAGTTAGTGTTGGAAATTTCTCCGAACTGTTGACAGATAACTTTAAGATACTTTGACACCTGTTAGACGCTCATTTTTGGACATTTTGGATGTGTCACCAAAAATACTACTTCAAAACATTTATTGTACGCGGAACTCTTTGCAAATTATTCTTACTTTCATGGAAACTTAAACTATATTGAGGAAATGAAAATAATATGATGCAATATATAGGCTACTAGGAAGGAATAATTTGAGACACTCTTGTTTGAAGCAGGCTGTACCTTGGACAAGATTTTATGTGCAACAGGATACTTCTCTTTAATTGACATTACATCGGATCGCCCTTTTTGTAGGTGAGACATACAGAGATAGTAATCCAGTCATCCTAGTGGGTGACCATGGTGTAGTGGGTAGTGTGTTCGCCTGTGACCCGAACTGTGCAGGTTCAAGCCCGGATGGGGTACAGCTACCCGAACATAAAAGAGAAACGAATAAAATCTAAATTTCTCCAACCACTACACCAAAAAAGGAGTTCTGCCTGGTAGTACAATGGACACAGAAAATTGGGTCTGAGTGCTTCGGGATTTGGAAATTTCCTTAAAAAAAAAAAATCCAGTCATCCGTCTTGCGTTCAACGAGTCATAGCTGATTTAAGATTTGCTGCATGCACCCTGCCAAAGCATCAGCTCCAGATTTGAGATCTCCGATAAGAGAATATCGTAACCAACACCTCTCTTTGAGCTTTTAATAGTTGCTGACGTCTTACTTTTATCTCTGAGTGATGTAGATATTCCAATGTTTGACACTTTGCTTCCTTAGCCCCAAGTAACATACTACGATCGTAGCAAATTTGATACATTTTTAAAGAAATACATCCATTCGCTATTTTGCTACCCACATTCACCAAATTCGTGGAGTTTGCTACATCTTAGCTTTTCTTCTGTTTAGCTTACTTTTTTCCCAATCATTATATTTTATACTAATGTAGAAATTTGCATTTATTAGTTTTACTAACAGAGTATTAGAAGCACGGCGATCGATGTTAACTGAGGCTATTTTCGAGGTTGTTTTTTAAGAATTGGAATGACCGCATTGAACCCAGAGATGTGACGTCTCTTTCATCTAACTGGTAAGCCCTCAGACAGCTTACTCTGTTTCAGTTCTCAGCTCTTTAGGATATCATCCAGACACTCTTCTGCTTCATCACAGAATCTCAATATTCCATTGTTTTCAAAATTTTACTTCCTGAGGTCCTGTGAGGAGTTTCTCTCTATAATACAAGGGTAACTTTGTTTGTTTTGCCCCGGTTGTTTAATTTGTCCAGACATTCCCATACAAAACTAGATTTTGATTCGTATGAGCTCAATGCCTTGCTTGTAATAGTTACTGTCCAAGATTAAATTGAGCACACTTTTTGATAGCGTGAATTTCCGGCTGAAAGATGCTGGAGAGTTTGCCATTTGGTTCCGAGTGTGGCCCAAACACTCCTGCCATAATCCCCTCAACAGTCATAGATCCACCAATATACCATTTTATTGTACACATCATGGATTCGTCAGTCCATTCTTTCTAGGGATTCCTCAAAAAATTAAGAGTTCTATGTGACAGGCCAGCCGAAGGGTGTGTAGGACATAAATGTTACGGTTGAAACTTTCTTTTCTGATATTTATGGTTGGCAGAAATCTACAGATCAACCGCACCGTGTAGTGCATGCACACTACAAATATTTCGTTATCTTTATCTTTCAGGCAGACCTGCCAAACTTTTCGTTTGTCTTGATGAGAAGAACGCTATTTTGCTAAGGCAAATATTTTCTTGTAGTTCACTAATTAGTCTATTAGTAGTCTTCTTAAAACTGCCTCTATGTTTACCCTATGGTTAGGTTAGGTACGAATGGTTTCCTGTGCCCTTTTTATTCCAAATTATTTGTCACACTTCTAATTTTATTTAAGTGCCCAAATCCGGTAGCTACGCAGTTTGCTAGTTTAAAAAAAAAATCGGTTTAGTGCTGGTAATTTTCAAAGTTACCTGCAATCCAATTCCTGACTTCTCTACTTCTAAGTGAGTTGGAGTACGAATCGAGTTGAGTTCAAGGTCCAAACAGAGTGATACTAATACAGTCAAACGATGCATGATGAAATAGCAAACCTTACTAAATATTTTGGCAGCTTGATGTCATTGATAACTTTGACAGTTGCTGAATCATAATAATTGGAAAAACTATCATTGCTATCTGGTCACCCTTTACAAGTACCAATATATTAGCCCAGAACTTTCCTGGAATCAGTCAATTGCTAATGCCAGCAAATGTGTGATTCTGAAAGTTTCTGATTCCCTGACTGTTCTATGATATTTCATCATAAAAGGACGGCGTGGGAGACTTTAGGGATACCAGCAAGTTTTTGTTTGCTTAACTTCACTTTACCTTCAGGCAGCTAACGACAAGAATTTGTTGATGAAGCTGACGACGACTTGTCTTATATGTGAAATATTACAAACAGCTGAAATATTATAAAAATTTTAAAAAATTTCATATACGAGACTTTAGATCACCCACTCCTTCTTTATAGAATAGAATTTTACTACATCCGTTAAGGGTTAAGGATTATTTGTGCCTGGAAATTGAATGTTAGACGAATATTTAAAAGTCAGTACACAGAACTAGAGGGTATCATCTTCTCAATCTTTTTTCTTCCCTGATCAATTCTGTTATTGTTTTTCATTTTCCAGTGACCATAAAAATCACTAAGTTCTACAAAATTTAAGTTAAAAGTGTCTCTACTCGCTCGTTAATTAGTTGAAGGAGGCATTAACCTTGACTTGGTGTAGAGTTGTAAGTCTATAAAGTTCGTCCTAAGTAGTTTCTTATTAATAGGTGGTAGAGCCTAAGTTGCTGGTGTGTAATAAATACATTATTCATATGCTGATTCGTGATAATGGTAGTATTTCGGAATTCTTGAATGGTAGCCCTAATTCAGGGACCTTTTCTATAGAGCGACAGTTAAAATTTGTTAACGAAGCTGATGATACTAAATTTTTTAAGGGAAAACCGTGCTGGAGAATGAGTTATATCCGAGAATAACCTCCGCTAGAATCAGGAGATGACGCAGTAGAAATTTTAGGTTGTAGTGCGTTCACCTTATTCACATTCAGTGTGGAAAAATATCTAAGAATATCTTATTACAACAAATGTTGTGGAAGCAAATGGTAAAACCAGACACTAGCACTATTTATACAGACCTATCTCGCTATTGCCCCAATGATATCAAAAATGTTTGAGAAAATACTCACAAAACGTTTAAATAAATTAATTGAAAGGAAAAAGATGATACCGTCAATTTAGTTTTCGAATGTAGCACTCTACAATACAACAGATGCGCAGAATTGGAAATAAAATCGAAGAAGCATTAGAAAAAATGAAGGTCTGCTCGGCTGTATTCTTAGATGCCTTTGATAAAATATGGCATGAAGGACTTATCTTTTATATAAACTGAGATGTACGAGTATGTTGCCAAATCAGTATGCTTCCATTCTTAAATCCTAACTAAATGGAAGATATTTTAGAATAAAACAACAACATACTTATTCAAAACTAAGAGAAATAAGGGCCGGCGCACCGCAAGGTAGTCTACTGGGCCCAATATTATACTTATTATATATGATATTTCGGAATTATATACTGCAATACTAGCAGTAGGAAGAACCAATGAAGAATCCCCAGAAAAACCCCAAATTGGCATAAACAAAATCTGTGAATGGACTAAAACGTGAAGAATCAAATTGAAAGAGTCCAAGTCAGTTCATGTTGACTTTACTAGTAAAAAGATTAAACATTCCTTCTGATCAATAAGTACCCAGAATTTCCCATTCAAACAAACCGCGCTTGAGATATTGACCAATCTTTTTTTTAGGTTGGTACATCTGTCATCTGGCGCTCAAATATCTGTTCGAGCGCCATTTTTCGAGTGTTTGTACGTGATAGCTTTCTAAACAAGTCAGTGTTTGTTGTGTTCAATCAATCATCGGAATGATTGCCGTGGTGTGGTCCACTCCGAATTTCTTCCACCAGGCCAGACACTAAATAAGGAGTATTACGTGAGCGGATTAAAGCGTTTGAGGGAAAATGTTCGTCGCAAGAGGCCAGAATTGTAGACAACTCGTAGTTTCTTTACCACGACAATGCACGCGACTATTTGATCAAAAACAATATTCATACCATTCCACAAGCTCGGTATTCACCCGACATATCTCCTTGTGACTTTTTCCTATTCCCACGACTCAAGTTACCACTTCGCGGAAAGCTGAAGGCGATTCCAAAATCATCCTATGAAAAGTCTTTTGAAGATTAGAGGAAGCGTTGGAATATGTGTATTGCTTGCAATGGAGATTACTTTGAAGGGAATAAAATGAATATCGATAAATAATTGAACCGTTTTCGTTTTATTGAAGAAATCCGGGTACTTTTTGATCAGAAGGTATACCAATTATTACAAGCCAAAAAATAGTTTCACGCGCTAATACAGCAAAATATTTAGGTATGACTAGATGCAAAGCTGCAATGGAAGGAACATGTAAACAAGACAAAAGAAGAGCTTGAAATCAAATATAGAAAACTATGGCTGCACTGGCTGATAGGAAGAAACTCATCCGTATCAATTGGAAATAAGGTGCTTTTATATAATCAAATTCTGAAACCAACAACTATGGTGTTGTGCCAAAAGACAAACATAAACAAAATACAACGATTCCAAAAGAAAGTCCTTAGAAATATAGTAAATGCAGCTTGGTACATAAGACATACTGACCATCATCGAGACCTGAAGGTAGAAACTGTAAAAAACACAAAGAAAGAGCTAGAAGAGCATATAAACTTTGATGCAAGAAAACTATTGAATATTGGTCATTAATTAGGAGAGCTTAAAAGAATAAAACTTAATAAAAGAAAAAGATATAGATACATATAGCACATTCGAAACAAAGAGCCACCAGGGAGTGAAATTCATTCAAAGACTAAGATCTCAGGAAAAAAATTAATATAAGTCCAAGTGACTTGGTCACAATTATGTGGGAGGTAGCTTTACTTACTTACTTTACTTTTACTTACTTTAGGTGGCGCTAAAGTCCGGGGTGGACCTGGGCCTCAACCAATACGCCTCTCCAGTTAGCGCGATCTTTGGCTAACTGCCCCCAGTTGCGCACTCCAAGTTTGTTGAGGTCCCCTTCCATTTGTGCGCGCCACCTAAGGCGAGGTCTTCCTTGAAGACTCTTCGGGCCGTAGCGTTGGTGTCCATTCGCTCTACATGTCCTAGCCATCTTAGACGACTGATGCGCACTTTTCTGACCAGGTCGATGTCGTTGTACAGCTGGTAGAGTTCGCTGTTAAATCTTCTCCTCCAAAGCCCGTCAATGCAAACGGGACTAAAAATCATTCGAAGAATTTTGCGTTCGAAACGACCAAGAAGATCTTCATCCGCTTTTGCTAGGGTCCATGCTTCTGCGCCATAGAGCAGGACAGGGATGATAAGGGTCTTATATAGAGTCTCCTTAGTGTTTCTTGACAAGGCCTTACTAATCAATTGCCGTCTTAGGCCAAAGAAACAGCGGTTGGCAAGTGTAATTCTTCGCTTGATTTCTGCTGAGGTGTCATTATCAGAGTTTAGAGCGGAGCCGAGATAGACAAAGTCCCTAACTACCTAAAAATTGTAGCTGTCTATCGTGACGTTCTGTCCGATTTGTCGATGTTGTGTGTCCCTTCTTGTTGACAGCATATATTTTGTTTTACCCTCATTCACCACTAAACCCATTTTTGCCGCTTCTGCACTAATACTCGCAAACGCACCAGTGACAGCTCGCTGTGTTCTGCCAATAATGTCAATGTCATCAGCGTATGCAAGAAGTTGCACAGACTTTTAGAAAATTATGCCCCTGGTGTTGGCTTGCACAATTTTCTCAAGAATGATGTTGAAGAAGTCACATGACAGCGCGTCACCTTGTCTAAATCCTTTTTTGACATCAAAGGTCTCGGTGAGATTGTTTCCAACCTTTACGGAGCAGCGAGCGTTCTCCATCGTCATTCTACACAATCTGACAAGTTTGGCAGTAATGCCAAAACTAGACATGGCTCTGTATAGCTCGTCTCTATAAATGCTGTCATATGCGGCCTTAAAATCGATAAAAAGATGACGAGTATCGATCTGGACTTCTTGGGTTTTCTCCAGGATCTGCCGTAGTGTGAATATTTGATTGGTCGTGGACTTACCAAAGTTCAGACGGAATCCTAGACATTTTGTAGTATTTTTGGCGACCTCAAATTTGTGATCGTTCTACCAAAGATGGTTATTAATACACAACACCGAGAATGAAAAGTTTTTCGCTTTCAATGATGCAAGTATGAGTACCATCCATGGATATTGGTTGAGGGTTTTGGTTTGGCTTGAGAGACAGAAGACAGCTGTGTTTTGGAAGCATTAACTTCCACTCTGTTGGTTGAACACCATTTGATTATGCTGTCCAGGTCGGAATTTAATGTCTTTAAAATACGTTGTCGTTCCTCTTCTACGGTCGAAGAGCAAGGGCATGGGTTAGGGAACGAATATGAAATACTGAGGGTACTGTCATCAGCGAAGGAATGGATTGGGTTAGAAGTCGCAGACAAGAAACCATTTATAAAAATAAGAAAGAGAGTCGTAGACAAAACAGAGCCTTGAGGAACACCAGCATTTATATGGTGATTTGCAAACTTGAAACCCTCCAAGACAACTTGTATTAAACGTCCCGAAAGGTAATTTCCAATTCATTGAAGAAGAGACTAATCGACACCATATGCACGCATTTTCTAAAAAAGAACTTTATACCAAATTCTGTCAAATGCCTTTGGAATATCAAGTGCAACCGTCTTAGTTTCACCGAAGTAATAAAGAGATTGGCTCCACTTCCACTTCTCAGTGAGATATGCTATCAAATCACTAGCGGACCCTTTTTTAGGGACGTGCTGAACAAATGCTGTTTCCCATCTAGTGCTCTGAAGAGTAGGATAGACAGAAAAGCTTTCGCAGAGGTTTTGCCAGCTTGGAAGACTACCTCTTTAGAACTATGGGGGAGATACCATCTGGACTACCGGATTTGTGTATCTTAAGACTTTGGAGTAATCCTGCAACTGTACGAGTGCGAAAGTGGACCATGGAAAATTCGACGCTCTCAAATAAAGGCGGAGACAGAGCATTATCTGGCAGCGTGAATGAGCATCAACTCGATTGGCTTTATCTAAGGAAGGACGGCTGGAATGTCATTGTAAATGAGCGTAGGGATGGCAAACGAGGCAGCATTTTTAATACATTTGACAAATAACTAAAAAATGTTACTACCTTTGGGACATTGTAAGATTTTTTGTCGCAATATTTGGTGATGTAAAATTTTACACGTCGAATATGGGCATTGCAGACTTTTCTACTTTGTTTAAACTTCTTTCAGTTTTCCTCAGATTTGTTGGCTTTATAAAACCGAAAGCTTACTTCTTTCAACCTAATACAGCTCTGGTCAAACCACGAGTTTGCCTAAGGTTTAATGCTCTTTATTTTGTTAGGAATAAAGTCATTCATACCTAAGAGGGTAATGCCAGTAATCATATCAGCAGCGGCATCCACGTCGCTATCGATGAAGCATAGCTACCAGTTAAAACTCCTAAAGAAGATAGTAAGGTCTAGTGTGCTTTCTCGTATTGCCATTCTTTTCTTTTAAGAGTTTTTTCTTTAACTCTGTGGTCAGACAACGAGAGTTAAGCTGATATGATATTGTAGCATAATAATAACTACGCTCCCTAAAAGTATGATGCAACAAATTCCGAAGTGTCTTTTCATTCTGGCAGAATTTTGGTCCGAAGTGTCCTTTTATTCGAGGTTCGTGTCTTCGATGAAGTCTCCACAGTTCATGTCAACGAAAGAGACGGATAATATCACGGATAAGAGGGAATTATAACTGCAAGAATTATTACATCAGAATTTCTCTTGTTCCAGTGGTCGAAGAATTTGCTAGAAGTTTCTGGCTATCAGAAACTTCTGCTATATAAGGACAGATGGCGATTGAGAAGGGGCAGTAGTTTTTAAACTGTGGCGAAGAGATTAGAAAAGTGATAATGGGCGAATTTGTAATTTTGTGATAAATTGAAAGTTGAGATTTAACAAGAAGAAGTAATTAGTTTGGATTTGTGAATTAAGTAATTGAAAGGAGATAAAGTGATTTGAGAGGACATAGACCTTGTAAGAAAAGAATTGCGAAGAATAGTATAGTGTGAACCTGAATTGTTCTATAGACTAGAAAATAAAGAAATAATTTCACAGAATATTGTTTTATCTACTCGAGCCGTAGCTCACATATTACAATATTATGGTCAGATCGGCCTAGAAGCGCTAAAATACCATTGGTATATTTATTAGGGTGTGAAGTAAAAAATAAGTCCAAAGTGTTGGCGGAATGACTTTTAATGTCTTGTATACGTATAGGCTTATTAACAAGCTGAGTCAAATTGTTTACCTCAGCGAGAAGTTCAACATACCTTCCTTCGGGTATTGTCTAGCCAGAGTGTTGAAGCTTGTTGCGCAAGCAATTGCAGAACTCGTAGATCTTCTGAGTCTTTTGTTAAGAATGAACAACGCTTCTAAAAACGCCTAAAAATGCAATCAATAATGACAGATATCAAAATAATGGAATATAATGCTCCAGCCTTTAACGAAGTGGAAGATACTCAAATTTTTAAAGGAAAACCGAGCTGGAGGAGGAGTTAAGTCCGGGAATAACCTCCGCTGGTATCTGGAGGTGACGCAGTAGAAATTTTAGGTTGCAATGCATTCACCTTATTCACATTCAGTGTGGAAAAATACCTAAGAATATCTTATTACAACAAATGCTGCGGAAGCAAATGGTAAAACTAGACACTAGCACTATTTATTCACGACTTAAGTACACAAGAAATCCTCGTAATACTTTTCTTTCATAATAAACTCCAAAAAAGATAGATCTTCTATAACTTTCACACATGTACAATCTTCTAGTAACATTGTACATCATCAGCTTGAGGAACATTGATTTTTTTCATTATTATTATCCACCTCTGGCAACGGCAAAATTCCGCATATGTACATCTCTGTTAATCAAATTAAATTTTACCAAAAATTCGCATAACCTTCCCTCACAGCGGCAACTGAAGATGAGCATTAGAAAGTAACGTCAGTAACGTCAGACATGGGCCAAGTCATTAAAGTGCCATTACACATGTTAGCCATTTGCAAGTGGATCTTCGATTTTGTTTTATTTTCATTTCCCCTCTTTTGAACAATTGTTGTTTTAGGGTTTCAAGTGTGGCCATAAAAATAGAGTTTCGAAGTGAAAGTTTCCCACACAATTGACCCCTCCCAGACGTGGTGCTGGTTTTCGATGATTAAGTGAATTCCTTTTTAACATGCTATACCTACTTACCCATATGCTGGCAGTCAAATGAGGCAACCAACTCGTTAGATAGTGGAGTGCGGGACTTGGCTAGGAGAGTGCATTTGAAAATCGTGGCTTTGGTATTAGCATATTCAAAGGTCGTTAAGATTTCGCGTACCGCTTTTGTTTTTTTTTTTTTTTTTGTTTTTTTTTTCCTTTCCTATATTCTAAGTGGAGAACATTAAAAGCAAAGAGAGAGAAAGAGAACACTTGTGACAGATATGGAAAACAGAAGACTGTTAATAAAGCACTGATCACGGTCTCATATGGAGCCCACACCCAAAGTCATATTGCTAATCAGTGCATGGAAATGTCGGTCGTACTTAGCCACATAAATATATTTTTTGAGCTATTTATGACATTGTCCAGGCAATGGATACTATTCATTGCAATATATGGAAGTCTGACAATATCGAAAGTTGCAAGGTTAAGAGAACCATAAGTGTGTTGATCAGGGGTAATAACCAATCTAATTATATATAAACTTTAGTCTTTTGTGAATTAATGACTGAGTAGCTTTGCAAAAGTGGTCATTATAACCGGTCGTTTTTGCATAGATACACGTTTAATCGCTCAACAGGATACGAATATGTATGTGGGAGTAACGAAGGGACGGTTACCAAGTAGCAAGTGCCAATGCAGAATAAAGATAGTATTCACACCTATAAAAGTTTTAAGGTGGAATGGAAGACAAGATAGGAATGTATCTTTTCTACATTTAAAGTATCAGCAATAAAAAATTTGCAAATAAATTGCCTCCTAAATTCTGCCCTTCTGAGGGCAAAAGAGGCTCTCGGGTGACCTATACAGCTAAAATTGCACAACTATTGACCGATTTAAGGGGAAGACCCGTAGTTTGACCAGACACAATAATGTGTGTTGCAAAGTATCCTCAATATATGTATAATTTGCTAAGAAATGGGCTATTTAACTGTGTCTTTCCGATGGCTACAAAAGCCCCCGAATGACCTAGAAAACCACATTTAAAAGCCTTCGCACTCATCGTAGTCCCCTAACCAACTAGAAGGTTGAGGCTCGGCACATGGAACAAGTTTCAGTACCTAACGTAGATGTGCGAAGAATAGACAAGCTTCTCGCGCTGCATTCTGGATAACGTCAAAGTCTATTCACAACTGGATGCCGAATATTTTCTCAACTTGCAGCCTGAACTCTCGTCGAAAATATAACAGTTAAGGTGAAAAAGAAAACAACAAATCGAAATGTAAATCAACCAAACTAACTCCTCATCTGGTACTTTTCAGCGCCACCTAGCAAAAGATATTGGACCCTCAGTCCGTATCTGCCAATTTAATGTTGAAGGCATCAGCAAAGTCAAATGTGAAGTTCTACAGAGGCTATGGCAAGACATCAATGCCGAGGTCCTGCTGCTTCAAGACACACACTACCCTGACGATACGAGCCTTACAGCTAATAGGTGCCGTCCACCATCACAATTTAACGATTGAAAACGATTGAAAACCCGCATTTAATCGAATAAGGAGATAGCGACAATATTTACTTAGTAACTGTACAACTAGGGACCTTCCAATTGCCAATATTTATAGGCCACTTAACTCCTCTTGGTGAACAGCAACTCTTCCTCTTTATCAACATCCGGCAATCTACTATATACTGGTGTTTGACGCCAAAGATAAAGGATCTTACCACTCTAGATGATGGCGAACAAACACAAACCGGACGACAAACACGACTACCAACGGCAAAGAACGTCATGTGGAAGTTCTTAGACGAGTCGAGGACAACTTCCCTCGGAGCCAACGTTTCCCATTAGTTCAATCTGTCCCTCGAGCAAGATGGAATTTCAGCAAGGCATACTGGCAAACCGCGAGATTACCACAAAGAGTACATCCCTAGTTGGAATGTGGAGAGCGACAGGTTTTACAAAAAGTTTCTCCCAATCTGGCGAACCTGATATAATTGAGAGTCTTCTTCACTTGCTGAACGCAGCACGTAGAGACAAGATAACTCACATCCACCAAACCAGCCAAAAATTAAACCCGAGTCCATGGTGAACCAAATGCTTGAATGCTCTAGAACTACCTCTGATTAGGAACCCACGAAAACCGTCAGACGAATTAAGGAATATTACTCCGGTCTCGTTGAAGTGTTCGAGGGAATTCAGCGTACCTGAGATAGAAACAGCAATTGCAAAAACCAAGGCCGGAAATGCGGCAGGTTTTGTTGGAATCTACCTGCAATTTCATAAGACGCGTGGGAAAAAGAGATGGCTCTGTAAGTTTTACAGCAATATAGTCACGTGCGGTATGATACCCAATGAATTCAAGAAATCTGAGATAATTGTCATCCTAAAACCAGGCAAACTAGCTGTCACCGAGCAATTGCACTTCTATAACGGAATTGAGCACGCCATAGACCAAGTCATCCTGGTAGAACAGGCTGAATTCTACTCAGGCCAAAACTGCACTGATCAGGTCCTATCATAACGACTCACGAGGGTTTGAGAAAAAACTTAAAACAGTGTTCGTGGACCTCACCGTAGCATACGACACAGTTTGGCGCTCGGGCTTGATGTATAAACTCATGAAAGTGGTTGGTTGTAGCAAAATATGCCAACTTATTAACAATCGATCTTTCCACAAATTGGCAGCAAGTAACTGGGGAGCTTCTCCCACAACACTGCGTACAGCGGTTCTTGCTCTTGTCTAACCATTAGCGGAATATACTATAAGTTGCCTGTGAGATGGTCTAAAATACTGCTTTTTTTTTTGATATAATTTGCACGTGTTAAAGGGGATATGAATACCCTTATACTAATTTTAGAACACGTGCGTTTTGTGGAAAGAGGAAGAGACAGAGGGAAAGACTGAGTGGTGTAGTTTGAAACGTATTAAGTTTCTATAAACTCCAAGGGTGGATGTCCAGATAATTGGGGAGTATTTTGTTTGTTTTCCAATATTGTCGTTGCTTATGATTCACAGTATTTTTTTCCATCCACCTGATGTCATCATCACGATCAAGTTGCATTTTAGCCATATGACCACCCTACTGCCAGTATTATGCCTTCAAAGTAGAGTTGACTTAGCTTTCGCAAGTGATCGACTCTTTTATTTATTTCAAGCGAAATAAATCAACAGCAGCGTGACAAGCGATGATGTTACCACTACACCACGGCCACCCTAAAGGAATACAACAAAATCCTGACAATTCCAGGCTGTCTATTAACGAAGACCATGAGTTAATCTACGAGTATCTGAACCGATTCAAATCAAGTAAACCTCCCTTGAAACAAGCAGCTAGAAGAATGAGAAACATGACACAATTTTCAAGCCAACACTTTCGTCGACGACCTGATCATTATCGTATTTCTTTTTGACCTGCCTATACACCTTTGGACTAGATTAAACCGAAAAAGTATTAACCATGTGGACGTTGTGCTGATTCTTCATTTAAATGGGGTGTGACTACAAAGAGCCTCGACAAACCATTCAACACATAGTAAGGGAATGTAACCTACAATCGTATAATGGCGACTGAACTGACGTCCATAAAGTTATACCTGACGCGATAAGCTGGCTAATTAGTTTAGATATTTGCTTGTGACTGCTGGGTTACAATGTGTACAACTATGCACGTACAAAATGGTTAATTATATTTTCATACGCTAAATATAGATAAGTACAAAGAACTTGTTCATCATCTATCTATGTAACATACTTAGCACACCTGCCATAGGTAGGCCTATACACTAGTAATCTAATATTCTACCAAGTGGCAAAGGCAAAGTCTTGTAAAATAATTGCTTGCACCTACATTTTTCATTTTTCATTTTGAAATCACAACAAAAGTATGAAAGGAAAATAAAGTGCACAACTGGGTCACACCCGTAAGTTCTACTCTTGCTAATCACTCAGTAAACAAAATCGTTCAAATATTTTTATTTAAAAGTCTGTTACAACTCAAAAAAAAAAAAAAAATATTTTGCCAATTTTCCAAAACTTAGTTATGCCATGGCCTTGTATCTGTTAACTATTATAAAGGATGGGCAATCTGTTGGTTTCTTTTTTTTTAAATTGCTATAAAAAAATTAATTTAATATTTCTCAAAGTTCTGCTTTATTAAAGAGAGTATTGAAGAGATTACACTTTCCGATTATTTATGGAAAATAAATTCATTTAAATAGCAGTGCTTATCCTGTCAAACTAATTTTGCAGTTTATTTTTGATGGTTCGGCGCTCTATTTCACGAATAGCTAGATCAATACTGTGTTTAGGAGCGGCGGCTGATAAGTTCGCTGCCTGAGATACTGAACAACGAGTCATCTGTTAAAGCACTAACTGTGGCACTCTTTTGTAGTTTCTTTTTTCTAGTTCAGTTTAGTTTACTTTATTCCATCTACCGAACTTAACTCTAACAGATATCAGATAAATTAATAAATAAATTCAAGTAGAAGCAAATATATGCAATAATAGTAATTTTAAATTGAATCTATCATAACATAAATCAATTTCGGTACACACTGAGTTAAATAATTTTATACATTTCGTTATTGGCTTATTGAGACCATAGTTATAAACATGCCTAGGATTTAATAAAAAATTTCTGGTACGAAGTATTCTTTCCGGTGCATAGAATTCAAAGTATCTAAGTATATCAGGACATATTACACGGTAAGAAAAGACATCATGAATAAACAATATACAATGAACATTTCGCCTTTTTTCCAAGGTATCCAAACCGATCAAAGTACATCTAGTAGAGTACGAGGGCATATCATCAAGATTCCATTTCAACTGTTTTACAACAAATCTTGTAAAAGACTTTTGGATCCTTTCCAATCGCATTATAGAATTACAGTAATTAGGACACGAGACTATAGAGCAATATTCAAGGAAAGGACGTACTAAAGACATATAAACGGAATTAAGAGCATACGGGTTAGAAAATTCAGCACAAGAACGTTAAGGAAAGCCAAGTATAGAGTTTGCTTTAGCAACTACATAATCGACGTGAAACGAGAATGTAAGCTTTGTGTCAAAGAGCACACCAAGATCTTTAACCTCAGTTTTACGAATCAGGGCGGTCCCAGAAATTGTGTAGTCGTAAATTATAGGTATCAATGTACGATGAACGGAAAAAGAATGACATTTGTTTATATTTAATGAGAGACAGTTTATTCGACACCAATCGACTATTACATTTAATTCATTTTGAAGACTTAGGCAATCATAAATGTTATAGACACGTAGAAATATCTTAATGTCATCGGCATACAACAGACCGTTAGCACGATGAAACAACAATGGGATATCATTGATGAATATGTTAAACAATAAAGGTCCCAAGTGGCTACCTTATGGAACACCAGATAAGACTTTAATAACTCTAGATTGAGAAGAACCAATCTTAACAACCTGTTTTCTATTCAATAAATAACTAGAGATCCATTTAAGCAAACTGGAATGAATACCAAAAGACTTAATTTTGTTAATAAGAATGATATGGCATACTGAGTCAAATGCCTTCACAAAATCGGTAAAAATGACATCAACTTGGTAACCTGATTCCACAGAATCAAATAGATATTTAGTGAATAGAGTCAAGTTTGTTAAAGTTCAATAATAATCTCATTTTGTTATTATGTGTGGTAGGATAAACATCACCATGTCAGCCGAAATCGGAAATTCTCGCAATTTTCAACACCGCGCCGTGATAAAGTACCTCATGAAAAAAGGAAAATCGCCTAAAGAAATGTCATCGGCTGTTCAAGATTCTGGTTTGCTTATTTCAACAAGGGCGAGCTGTGAAGACGACCTCCGCTCAGGGCGTCCTCTGTCAGTGGTCACTGAAGAAATTGTCGGAAAAGTTGAAAAATTAGTTCTTTTGGGCTCTATTTCACGTATAGCTCAATCAGTATTATGCTTAAATGCCTGAATCGTGTCTGGGTTATTAGTATAACATCGATCTTTAATGGAACCCCAAAAAAAAAAAGTCCAACGGCGTCAAATTGCAGCTGCGCCACTCCTTGTACAGACAGTTTATGGTCAGACAAAACTCGGAGGTTAGGACACTGAAGTCGTTGATTAAAAATCTACAACAGTTAATTAGAGAAAATTACAGACTCTCTGTAAATCTGCATTGGAACAACAAAATTCGGGCTGTAAAATCCAACAACCCGAGTATGTTCGAAGAAAGTAGAGGCTATAGGAGCGACTTTCCAGGGAGTGTACAAGGTGAATGATAGCATTTGCCCTTGTGCACAACGTCTACCTTCGAAACGATGTACAGCACTGGCGATCAGAGAACATAGGTTTTACCGAGTTCAATGACGATAACATGGCAAATAATGTCGTCGCCGATGAGGGGTTACATCCCCCGTTCATATCGAAGATGGAGCTCCAAACGATCTTCGACTCACTGAGAACGAAGAAATCAGTAGGTATCGATGGAATATCTAACATTGTGCTTCGACATCTCCCTCCAGAAGCGGTGGACATTTACACTACCCTGTTTAACAATGTGCTGAATAATGCACATTAACTGGCGCATTGGATGACAGCGGTGGTACAGCCTATTCCCAAAAGAGGTAAAGATATATCCAACCCGGCGAATCTCCGGTCGATAAGTCTCCTTCTGAACATCAGCAAGGTATTCGAAAAAGTGGTCAATAGAGCCCTGACTAAGTGGGTTGAGGACATGCATTCAGTTCCTGATAACCAATTCGGTTTCAAGGCAGGTCATGAGATTATACATGCAGCGTCTAAACTAGTATCTGATATCCAATGGAACAAAAGTAAAAAACAATGGCCGTATGGCTAGAAGGACTCTTCTGCAAGTTGAGCAGGCTGGGTATAAATAAACCACTGCTGTACGTGCTCTGTAATATGCTCACCAGTAGACAGTTCATTGTGAAAAATGGCAATGTGACTTCTGCTGGGACGTTCGAAATCAAAAACGGTCTACAACAAGGTGCGGTTAATTCGCCGATCCTCTTTAAAATTTACACGAGTGATCTCGTAGGATCTCTTTCCCATGCTATTGGGTATGCAGACGACTTAATCGCGTATAGGTCAGGACCAAAGATCGAAGTCTTTGCAATACTCTTGCAGCGTGATTTCGATAAGACCAGGATATACTGCGACGACTGGAAGCTGAAGTTCAACTTCCAGAAGACAGAGACAATTCTGTTTAGAACGTCGTTATCTGGGGCCTCCAGGGATACCAGAAAGAATTGGCGAAAGTTCTTATTCGTGGGACAGCACGGGCAGCCACTAGCGAGTCGAAGTGTGGTTAAATACCTTGGGATCTGGCTAGATCAATATCTATATTTTAACAAAAATATAGATGCTGCTCTGGTCAGAGCCAGAGGGGTTTTGCCCTTACAAAGAGACTGTTTCATAGCAGCCAACTCGATGCAAGGGTGAAGGTAATCTGCTACATGGCCCTTATTCGGCCCATGCTCGTATATGGATGTCCCGTGTGGTTCAACGTGGGAGCAAGCTAGAATGGAAAGGATTCGGGTGTTTGAGAGGGCTTGCCTTAGGGCTTGTCTTCAGTTGTACAAAACACCAGAGTCCAAGTACATAAAATTCTATTCTTATGAGGTAGTAGTTTCCCAATATTTGTAAGTATAGATTTAATAAATATTTTAAGTTATGTTACGTCCAAAGTCAGTATTAGGTTTAGCTTAGAGCGCCCGCATAGGGCCATTAAGTTAGTATATAACATAGTTAAGTTAGTTAAGCTAGTTTTAAGCGTTTTTTTTTTTGTGTCTAGCTGTTAAGAGTTCATGAATTCGAAAAATAAAAATGCACTAAAAACGAAAACGAAACGACTATTGAATTTAGTGCGCAAAAGATTTATTTATTTATATATTTATTTATTTATATATTATATAATCGCTGTACATGTAAGAGAATACACTTAAAATGAATACAGGTAGGAAAAAGGTAAACTTATTATGCATACAAAATGAATAAGTGTTAAAAATACAATACAAAAAAGGTACATTCAAAAAGAGAAATAGATAAAATAGAAAATTTAAAAACAAGGAAAATTAAAATAAACAGTAAATGGTTACAACCATGTAGACTAAGCAGATTAAGATAGTAAATGCGAGTAATTTCAGTTTAAAATACGGAAAACATGCCGATTGAAACTGTCTGCATTCCACTTTAGACTTCATCTAGTATGGAAGGTGGTTCCAAAGATTTACAGCATGAATAAAGAACTGTCTGCGTAATGTCAAGCAGGTATATAAAGACATTCTTTAAGTTATATAGATCGGGATAGGGCAAGCTTATTATACAGATATGCAGGTTGCTTCTTGTGAATAACTTTGAAGAGAAGAACGCAGGATCGATATTTTAAAAAAGGTTCCAAATCGCAACCAAGAAGTTTGCAGCATTCCGCTGAAACATGATCGTATCTACGAAGATTATACACATACCTAGCAGCCCTTTTTAATTTTAGAAAAGAAGTGCTGTTACAGTCAGCAAAAAGCTTACGAGTTTTAACTTAATGTCAATATGTAATATGGATCTACTAATTGAAAGACCTCTGAGGCATGCATATACGAGTATTTTAGACACCATACTGTTTATGTGGTGGTTCCAAGTAAGCTCACTATCAAAAATTATTCCATGGTCCTATACATGCCTGACATATTCAATACACATAGAGAGGGGGAAATCAAGAAGATTGGGTTTGATTTTTGAGAAAAGGATAACTTTGGTTTTGTCGGAATTAATCATGAGTGCATTCTGACCACTTAATCACAAAGCGGAGATCATCATTCAATTTTGCTACTGAATCTTCCACATTCCAATTAAGAAGCTTAAATAGAACCGAACATCGTCCACGTATATATTAAAGTTACAACGGCACAACACAGTTGGGAGGTCATTGATGAACATAGAAAAGAGTAATGGACCAAGTATGGACCCTTGCGGGACACCACTATTAACAGGTCGAAAAGTAGACAGACTGAAATTATACGAAACAGCTTGGACACGATTAGTGAGATACGAGAATATTAGCTTATTAATTGGACCAGAGTAATTAAATTGTGTTAACAGTTTACTACAAAGATATAATGGATTTACACTGTGAAGGCCTTAGAAAAGTCAAGTAATCCCATCAATGTCGTTTTATTTTCATCAAAAGCTTGGTGAATATCATCAGATACTTTTAATACTGCTGTTATGCAGCTGTGTCCTGATATGAAACCCGATTGCATAGGGGTTAATAGCTTTTTGTTTTCGACATGTTCCTTTATTTCACGACTTACTAGAAATTCGAAGACTTTTGACAAAAATGAAAGAATAGCGATGGGTCTGTATTCCGGAGTTTTAGCCTTTTTTGGAATCGAAATAATTTTCGCTTTTTTCCAGGGATTTGGTTAGGCAGATGTCATAAGGATGGTATTGAAAATTTGGGTAATATGAGGCAATATTATTGGCAGTCAAATTTTTATATTAAGGCCGACAGATTTTCGTTTGGTAGCACGTATCGCCATTTCGACTGAGTAAACATCAAATCTGTTAACTACGAAAGCTTCTTCACTATCATTTTGTGTCAATGGCAATGGAGAGCCAATAGCTACTGTAGGAAGAGTACTGACAAATCGATTGTTTAATGCTTGTAGGACAGCCTGTATGGCACGTAGCGCCGTCTTTCTGAACCCAGAGATGGTCCAAGTTGATTTCCTTAGTTTTTGGCCAAAGCAAATCATGCCTCTGTACTGCTCTCCGTTGACCGTAACGTTGTTTCCATTGTCATCTTCCAAGAAAAGTGGCCCAATAATGCCCCCATTTCACAAACCACACAAAACAGTCACACACTGAGAATGCATTTGCTGCTCAACGACTACGTGTCAATTTTACTTTACACCGAGACAAAAAATGCGTCTCATCTGAGAAAATAAATTTTTTTTAGCAAAATCGACGTCAATTTCGAGTTGCTCTAGAGCCCAAACAGAGAAGCGATAACGAAGCGGGTGGTCATTTTGTTTCAATTCCTGAGTCAATTGGACCTTGTGAAGGAATAATCCGAGGTCTTTATGCATAATTCTCCCCATGCTAGGTGTGGCAAATGTACAGTTCTTGAGATCTGTAGCAAGTTGAGGTTCCCGGGTTTAGGCGCACACTTTCGGCAATAGTAGCAATATTCTTGGTTGAGGACACAGGACGAAGAAGAGGATAACTTATGTTATCAATCAGCATGCCAATCCCACGAATTTCCTTCATAAACTTGCACGGTTGGTGCATTATTTCGATGGAAATTTCTTTTTTAAAATACACACTGTTTCTGCAACACTACATTTACTTTGGAAATACGTTTTCAATGTATTCCAACGTTGTTCAAGAGTAAATCGATTTATTTCTTAAAGCAGCGATATGATAGTGTATTTCTGTCAATTTTTTGAGCGCGAAAAAGCTGTCAATGTCAAAATAACATGTAATTTAAAATGAAACCAGCAGATGGCAAGCGAAGAACAAGTATTGCTTTTGACCTCCACAACAACAACACCTCAGTGGTCGAGATGGGTAGTGGGCTGCGCCAACGACTCGAACACGTTTTTTATCAATTATTTTTTACATATCAATTTTGAGAAAAATCGCATTAGTCATATCCGAGAGAATGAGCTAATTTTTAAGTAAAATACTTTCATACATATTTTTTTTTTTTTTTTGTCTAACAAAACTAAAATATGAAATTAGATCGAAATCATTTCCGATTTTAAAATTGACCTTTGGTAAAGTATCACTACTTTTGGGGTTTTAATGAAAATTCAGATTTCTCCTCGAATTCTGAACCCAGCGATCCCAAATATGAAATTTAAAGAAAATCCGTCTAGTAGTTTATGTCGTCATGAGACCTACAGACAGACAGGGTCACTTTTATAAATTTCTGTATTATATAGGGTCATCCAACAAGAGGTGTCATTTTAAATTTCGCGTCATTGTTCAACTATCATGGGGATGAATTTTGATAAGTAAGTAAATATGGATCGATACACACTCGCACGTGTTAAAATAGTGAAAATTCACTACAAAAAAGGTAAAAATATCGCAGAAACGCATTGCTTTTGGTCATCATAGTACGCTCTCGCATAGCTGTAGTGAATTTAATCGATAAATTTTAGCGTCTCGGACAGGTCAGTGATGTGAAGACTCCAACTCGTGTTCGTCCGGCAAGATCAGCTGAAAATATTGCCAACTTAGCTGAGAGTGTGACTGAAAACCCAATTGTGTCCATTTCGAGACGATCACAGGAATTGGACCTATCCGCAACCACTTTGCGCAGCATTTTGCATAAAGATCTTGGTCTACATGCTTATAAGGTCCAGTGGATACAAGAATTGAAGCCACCAGACCACGCACAACGCCGTACTTTCGCTGATTGGGTGTTGGAAATGAATGAATAAGATCATGATTCTTTACACAAAATTATTCTCAGTTATGAGTCTCATTTCCATTTGTCTGGATACGTAAACAAACAAAACTGTCACAGCTGGGGCTCCGAACAACCTCTCCATCCACAACGAGTGACTGTTTGATGCGGGTTTTGAGCTGGCAGTGTCATTGGGAATTTTTTTTTTTTCGAAAATGATGCTGGTGCGACCGTTTCAGTGAATGGATTGCGTTACCGAACGATGCTGAATGACTTTTTTGATTTTTTGACTTTTTTTTTGGCTGAAATTGATGCTATGGACGTGGACGGGTCTTTATTTTCAGCAGGACGGTGCCACATGCCACATAGCTGATGAAAAAATGGTTGTATTGCGTGACAAATTTCCTGGACGTGTGATTTATCGAAATGGAGACTTCAATTGGCCGCCAAGATCGTGCGATTTAACACCATTAGACTTTTTCCTTTGCGATTCATACACTAAAAGAAAATATGCAGAAACGTGATGAAAAATGTCATCAAAATAATGACTATTTGTAGGCAGAGCCGAGGCGGACATTTGATAAATATTGTATTCCTTTACTAACCTCAGAGTTTGTACTTTAAATTAAAATAAAAATGCCACCACATTTCATAAAAATGTTGCGTTTTTGTATTGATTTAAAATGACACCTCCTGTTGGATGACCCTATATACTCGTATGCAAATCATTACAGCCAGGAAAAACGCAAAAGAATTTTGAAACGCAGTGCGATTACATTACTGGAACTACAAACAATAATAAATAAAATGGAATAATTACCTTCCAGAAGAATAACTCCTTGAAATGATGGAATACCACATACCTATATTCTAAAGAGTGACCAGATAGCAATGACAGCAGCTCTCAAAGTCACTAATGAAATCCAGCTGTCAAAATATTCAGTAAGGTTTGCCATTTCATCATGCATCGTCTGATGCTTCTCGAACATGTGGAAATTATTAAAAAATATTACCGAAATTCCAGCTCAGTTGTAAATACGCAATGCGAATTTCGTCATGAGATCATCATCATTGCTACAGTGCGTAGGCAATTCGTCGCACCGTGGAAAAGTTTGAGCATGAGTACACTCTTTTGGACCTTAAGCCATCAACCAGACAGAGATCGGTGCAAAGTGAAGAAAACATAGCCGCCGTAGCGGCCAGTATTGAAGAAGACCCATAAATGTCGATTCAGCGCCGATCAGCTGAATTGGGCATCACCAGAGAGTCAACCAGGCTTATTTTGCGGTTGAATTTGGGCCTACATCCGTATAAGATTGTACTGACGCAAGAATTGAAGCCGGGCGACCATAGACAACGCCGTGAGTTCGCTAATTGGGCGCTGGAAATGTTGGGTGCGGTTTATGGTACGGCGGCATCATCGGACCTTATTTCTTTCGAAATGAGGAAGACACCGTTACCGTTAATGATCCTCGGTATACTCGTAGAGCGATGTTTCTGTGGCCAGAGCTCGACAACATCGATATATCCGAGCTGTGGTTCCCACAAGACGGAGCTACATGCCATACAAGCGACGCAACGCTCAAAGTGGTGAAAGAGAAATTTGGGAACTGGGTCATCTCACGGCGAGCGTTCATCAATTGGCCGCCGTGATCATGCAACTTGACACCCGTCGATTATTTTCTTTGGGGCTACGTCAAGTCCTTAGTCTACGCTAACAAGCCAACCGCTTTGCACGAGCTCAAGGCTAACATTCGAGAAGCTATTGCCGGAATAACGCTGCACATATTGGACCGAGTCATCAAAAATTTAACTGACCGCTTGAAGCACTGCCAGCGAAGCCGAAGATGTGCTATTTCATACATAATGGCATGAATGTAGCTTCAAAATAAAGTCAGAATCAATTTGATATCTCACACCGTTGTTATTTTATTTAAACTTTTTTTTTCCTATCGTTCTTATCTGGTCACCCTATATAAACACTGCAGTAATGAGTTCTCCGAGTATCTATTTTATATTTTCGAAATAGCGACGATTTTTCCGATTTACAAGAAAGGTGACAGAAACAATCCGGAAAATAACAGGAGATTATCCTATTATTCAACCGCCTTACCGACTGGATAACATCCCACAATACTCTCAGCGAGTGTCAGACAGAGTTCAGAAAAGGATACTCCACGGTTGACCATATTTTTACGCAAAATACTATTACTGACATCTTCGATAGGAGATAGGGTGGGAAACTTTTATTTTACAAATTGTCAAACATGAGAATACCAACTTATTTGATAACATCGCTAACAACTATATATCCTCATTGCGCAGCCTCGGTGTGCAATGAAGTTAAAATGTCGGATATGATTTTCGTTACCACGGGAGTTCAGCAAGGATGTACTCTCAGTTCTTTATTATTTATATTATTTCTGGAAGATATTATGAAATGGAGGAGTAATTAACAGTATTACAATTAAGATCCTGATGTTCGCAGATGACATTTTTCTTTTATCGGATACACCTGAGAAGCTACAAAAAATAATGAAAAAACTGGGCGAATATTGTACGATGTGGAATTTGAATGTGAACCGGAAAAAGTCTCAAGTCATGGCTCTTAACACCGGAGGGGGAAGAGGAAGAGAGAAAATTTTTTTTTTTTTTTTGTTTTGGTTGTGCCTGGAGGTGCAGGAATCTTCAAAAGATACCAATGGCCCGTGCCATTGGTTATGCCCGATTCATATATCTGACCTTATGATTCATAAGTGTCGGGTCGGCCAGTATATGCCTACGGGCTAAACCTCACCCCCCAGAGAGGCACTATGAGAACCGGCCGCTCGTGCTCATAGTAGTAGGAAATTCGTTCCTCTCATTTTTTCGTTTTGTGGTGACTACGACTAAGTTACCTTAACAAGTAGTTTACGCTTCTGTAGTGTTAATCGCGTTAGGTAGGTAGCTTCCCAGCGAAGGCACCTACTAATACCGTCATTACATGCGGTTTTCTCTTACTGCGCCAGATCGTACGGTCTTGTTCTTTGTAGTCGGCGCTCGAGGTTTGTCACGTCCAGAGTACGGATTATTTCATTATTGCAATGATCATGAAGGCGAGTACGAAGTTTGTAAGCAAAGTTTGTTACTTCATCCCTCACGGTAGCAATTCCTAGATCTCTGTGAATATCACTATTCCTTATATACCATGGAGCATTCACAATTGCTCTTAGTGTTTTGTTTTGGAATGTTTGCAGAACAGTCATATTGCTTGGCTTGGTACAAACCCAAAGTTGTTTGTATACGCTTAACTTCGAGTATCTCCCGAGTAGCCAGTACATTTCTCTAAGTCTGACTTCGAGCTCGTCGCGCTTCTTTTTAACATGTGGCTTCCACTTAAGTTTTGCGTCTAGTGTCATTCCTAGATATTTTGCCTCGTTTGCGTACGGTATTTGTACCGAGTTAATGGAAATAGGTAAGTTGTTTATCTTTTTGTACGTAAAGTTGACATGCGTTGACTTGGTCTCGTTAAGGACGATTCTCCAGGTCTTTGTTCACTCGCATACTTTGTTTAAAGCTCGTTGGAGTTTTCCAGTTGATGATTCGACTGACTCATCTGTTGTGAGGATAGCCGTGTCGTCTGCGAACGTTGCTACGACAGTCCCTTCATCTTGTGGTATATCTCTTGTGTAGAGGAGGAACAGGATTGGGCCGAGAACGCTTCCTTGCGGAACACCGGCATGGATTTCTTTGAATTTCGAATATTCTGCCCCATGTTTAACACGAAAGAGTCTGTTATTAGGGTAAGATTCCAATATTCTGTAGAGTTTATATGGTAAGATTACCCTTAGCTTATATCTCAGGCCTTCGTGCCATACCTTGTCGAACGCTTGCGATACGTCGAGAAAAGCGGTAGAGCATACCTTTTTCCCTTCTAGAGCTTTTTCAATTTAATTTGTAATTCGATACACCTGATCGATTGTAGAATGTTTAACCCGAAACCCGAATTGATGATCCGGGATCAATCGCCTTTCTTCAATTACTGGGTGCAATCTTTTTAGCCGAAGTTTCTCAAAGACTTTAGATATTATCGGCAGAAGCGAAGTGGGTCTATATGATTATTATTCGAAGGCGACCCGGTTAAAGTCGTCAAAAAATACAAACACCTCGGTGTAATCATGATCCTCAAGATAACATCAGCGCGCACCTAAAGGAAAAACTTAAGGAAGCTGAGAAAGCAATCAATTTAACATGAAAAGAATGTGTCCTCAATAAAAACATCAGTCTTACTGCGAAATACCACAAACAATCCATTATGTTGCACGCCTCACATGCATGACAGGAATGGGGAGCAGCTCCTGCGGTTCTTTCTCAAACGAATGCTTCGCTTACCAATGACCACACCAACTTGTATATTACATGTACAGACAGGACTACTTTTATACGAGTAACCAATTTTAAAATGCATTTCGAATACATCTTAAGGGTCTTTAACTTGGAACACACCCGACTACCAAGAATCATAGCAATACATGCGCTCAACAGAAATGTGTCCTGTTTCGAAATGTGGAAAGAATTAGCTAACAGGACGAATTGTCCACTTAACCTTGGAGTGCAGAATGCCCGAATTATGAGAACCGAACTCTAAGACATCTTAAATGAGCTGTATAGGATGATTCGTGACACTTACATGTATGAAGCACGAGCATCAATTCACTAACCGCAGCTATATTACAACCTCAGTGGAATGAGCTATTTTGTTGAAAAATAGAGGCAACAGTTGAAATTTTGCCACTGAATTTTATACATCATCGAACGGATTTCTCAATCCAATGCAATCTTTTTAAATTAACAGCACAAGAAAACATTATCCATTTGAAAGGAGTTTGCCAAACAGTAAGTGAGCTAAGTAGACAACACTTCAAAGCTGGAAGAAGTACAGCATCTATTGAATGGTAATGACTGGATGTCCTCATACAAGTACATACATTAAAGCTGCTTTGCACTATCGCAGTCAAATTATGGAAGAAGTCTTTTAGGCTGTATATATTTTTAAATTGATATAAATCGAAATACATATATTTAGGTAGATACTTATATTTAGGTTAAGTTAGGTTGAAGTGGCTGCCTGCTCACAGACTCACTTAGACCAGAGTAGCTACCTTAGAACAAATTGGAGCTTCTAATGAAACCATGGAGGTTCCTACCACTCGTATTAGCCAGTTCACAGAGACTGTCGTAGAAGAAAGCTCCCAAGTGAAGCCTTCTTCTGACAGAAAGAGCCGGACAAGTGTAGTAGAGATGGAGAGTTGTCTCCTCCTCCTCCTCCTCCTCGTCCCTACAGCTCCTACGAAAGTCGTTAGAGAAAAGAACAAGCTTTTTTGAGTGCCTTCCAATGAGACGGTGTCCCGCAATGATACCAATTGTTGTGCTGATATTCTTCCTGCTAAGGGTTGCAGGCACTTAATGCCAGTCTCCTACCTGAAGTTGGTCTCCGTGATAACATTTAGCTTAAGCAATTACTTGCATTTTGATGTGGAAGAGATCGGTTTCAGAGATTTTATATTAGCTCGACTGTCAGTGAAGATGCTAATATCCATTTCAGCCAAGAAAGAAAGCTTCTTTGATCAATATTATCTCCTCCTGGAAAACGTTAGAATGACCTAGGAGGCGGAAAGGAATGCTAACGTTTAGCCTGTCGGAGAAAACCTCGCCACCCACCCCATCAATTGTCTTCGAACCATCCATGTAGAAGTGTAATGCTTCTTTGTCGGGGGTCACGTCTCCCTGCCGGTCTAGTCTAAATGAGATAGTGGCCCGGAAGTTTTTATTGAAAGAGAACCTAGGGAGGGTGTAGTCAGAGTTTTCTGAAATGAATTCTAGGTTCTGAAGAATTGTGGAGTGGCCTGTGGATATGCTGGACCACTATGTGGTGACATTGAGTCGAATGACTGCACTGGCTGCCAGTTGCTTAGCAAAGAAGTCTAGTGGTATCAGATGTAACAGAATGTCTAGTGCATCCGTAGGAGTGGTTCTAAGTACACCACTAATGCACGGAAAAGCTGATCTATGTATTTTGGCTAGCTGGATGCCGTGTATAACTTTGGAGAGAGTTGGCCACCAAACGATAACGCCGGACAGAAAGTATGGGCCTGATAACGGATACATAAAGCCAATAGGTTATGTGAGGTCGCATTTCTTACCAATGGCCTCCTTGCATGAGTACGAGTATAAAGCTAAGATAGCCTTCTTAACGTGTTCCTGTATATTGGTCTTCCAGTTAAGTTTTCTATTCAGAATAAGACCCAGATATTTTAATTTGTCTTTAAAAACGAGGCTGGTTCCATTCAGTTTAGGAGGGACCAAGTAAGGAATATTTCCGGATGAAGAGGACCAATCCAGTTTTTGAGGGTTTATCCCCAGTCCACATTTATCATCCTATTTGGAAAATTTAGCTAGGGCATTCTGTCAGGTG
Organism: Pocota personata; assembly: GCA_963082735.1. NCBI lineage: Eukaryota > Metazoa > Arthropoda > Insecta > Diptera > Syrphidae > Pocota > Pocota personata. Next base: position 58,570,687 of record OY720431.1, read on the forward strand.
CCTCCGCGAGACAGCTATAGTAACTATAAGCGATTACCCTGCGCCATCCCCTTCCAGAGAAGGGGAGACAAGACACCGCCTTGTGGTTATTCCTCTACTGACAATCCTTCAATCGGAGGCTGTGCGCATGTGCTGATTATTCAATTGTTTAACAGTAGGTTTATCAGTACGCCAAGCGAAACCTCTATCTTAGAGTTCGTCCATGCACTTTCAATCACCCCTGGTTGGACATTGTTAAAAGCTCCCTCCATATCAAGAAAGACAACCATGATATACTCCTTGCACTCTAATGATTTTTCAATGGTCCGCACCAGCGAGTGTAGAGCAATTTCTACCGATCTGCTCTTGATATACGCATGCTGGGACGCTGGCAAAAGGTTAGGAGCAATACTGCTAAAGTTTTAAGGAGGAAAGATCCTAGATCTATCTGGGGTCTGAGGTCTTTGGGACAGGTATGAAAGCTTTTTCCCGCTTTAGGTGTAAAATTTAGATACTTATAATTTTAATTATAAAAATTGTCTTCCTGGCAGACGGCCTTTGTCATGCTATAAAAGATTGTTGAAATTATTTTCAAGTGCACTAATAATTATAATGAATTGCAATAAATCTAATCCAATCCATTTTACTTTCACCAGTAGTAAGTTTATGTAATTTCAAAACAATTAACCAATAATCTCATTCCACTACTCATCGATCTACGGATAGACGGTCACCATTCGCGGAGAAACTGGAATTTTCATTCTGATGGCCGATTTCTCGAAAACTGATTTCGTCCAAATTTGATAATTGAATTATGGCAAATATATGCTAATAGATGGCGTACCAGATTTTTGGCAAAAAATACTTATAACGGCACATTACTTATTAACGAATTTTTGGAAATTAATTATATCTCGCATATGGCCCAAACAATTTTGTCGATATTTAAGCAATATTTATCATATGCCAAGTTTTGGGTTGTTTACATTTTAACGCATTTACAAAAAAAAAATCATTTCTATCCTTCTTATCGAAGGTTACTCTACTTTACGACAGACCAAGGGATATACACACAATTCAGCTAATTTTGCTGTTGCTACTGTGGACCGGTGGATTATCGTGATGAAACAGAACTTTTTTTCTTCTTCAAATGAGGCCGTTTTTCCATCAATTCTGCATTAAATATATCTAATAAATTGGCATAGTACTGTCCGGTGATCGTTTTCCCCTTTTCCAAATAGTCAATAAAGATTATGCCATGGAAATCTCAGTAAACCGTTGCCATAACTTTTCCGGCCGACGGAACGGTTATTGTTTTTTTTTTTTTTTGCAGCGTGTTCGCCTGCAGAAATCCACTGTTCTTCATTTCTGGCGTGCAATGGTGTATCCAGGATTCATCAACTGTTACGAAACGCAATAAAAATTCACTTGAATTGCGCTTGAAAAGTTCCAAATTCTGTTTTGAAATCTTCACCCGAATCCGTTTTTGGTCCACTGTCAGCCATCTTGCCGATAATTTTCATGCCCAAATGGTCATACAGGATTCGAATGACGCTATCGTTTGAAATTGCTACAATCTCAGTTATCTCACGAACCTTGACCCGGCGATCGTCCAACACAATATCGTGGATTTTGTTGACCATTTCTTCCATTGTGACGTAATTTGGACGTCCTGGGCGCTCGGCGTCTTTTGTGCTCGTACGACAGCAACGAAATTCAGTGAACCACTTGTGTATCATTCCATGCAAGGGAGCAGAGTCTCCATAATATTTTTTAAGTCTATCTTCAGTCTCTTTAATTATTTTACCGCACAAAAACTAGTGCTTTTTAAAACACGAAACTCACTTTTTTTCCATTTTGACCAAATATCACAAACCTTCTTTCGATCACTGTAAAAAGTTAAGTGTTTGACAGTTCTATTTGATTTTTTTTTTTGTTTTTGTCTATGCCGAGAAAGAAACAAAGATGTCAGAAAAAAATCCTCTATGCGATACGAGCGCCATCTTGCATCAAAGTCACTGACTTATCGAACAGCTCTCGTACTTTACGGCAGGCGAAGGGATATACACACATAATTTTCATCAAGGCACCTTAAGATATGGTCAGTTTAACAGGTGTAGGGAAATCATTTTACGGGAATTTACTTGACAAATTAACTCTACTTAATATGTGGATATAAATGCACTTTTATGATGTGGTTCCTGTCAGGCAACAAGGATATACCCCTTAGCGGAGCAACGAACTTGCGTGAGCTGCTAAACTCTGTCGAGAAAAGGGTTGAACTTCTTTAATAATAATATTTAATTACATCAAAGACCAACAGGTAAGCAGGCGCCTGCCTGACAACTAACACCTACCCTTAGTAGAACAACGAATTTGCGTGAACGGCAAAATCATGCGGAGAAAAGATAGAAATGCTTTTGGCTCGCGTAGATGCCACCCAAGTACGAGTGCTGTTTGATTGACCGCGAATTTTCAATTTCGTCATAATTTCTTGTATTTCTTCCACATATATAATTTCGGGGCCAATTTTAATTTTGTTGGGGTGTCTTCAAATCGTAGGTGGGAAATAACTTTACGAAATTTCTGATTAAATTATTTCCCACTTTCAGTCATAAAAGTGCATTTATTTACCACTTGGGGTGAAGTAAATTCCCGTGAAGTTATTTTCCTGCATAATTCTGATCATAAATCATTGTATCTGCCATGAACAAGTTCCTGACGCGGAGTTAATTTATTAGTGCATGAAAGATAAGATTACCTAACATCTGCAATGAGGTAGTCTGGTCACAAGAAATGCCTGTAATGAAAATAATGCCTTGAAGCGTTTGCAAACATATCAATAAACATCGAGCTTCAAAGTTACATAGATAAGTCATCAGCCCAATTCAATTTTTTTATTGTTTGAAATTCTCAAGATTCAACGTCAGTGACTAAAGTTTTGAAAAACGCGTTCAAGACTTTCAAAGTCGCATATCCGAAACAATTATAAAAGTTGATGAATGTGGAGAGATTATTTTTTATAATTAGGGCGTGACAAAGTGGATATGAATACTCTTGTATATTTTCAGGGTACATGCGTTTGGAAAAAGGGAGAAAGGGAACAGAGGAGATGCCTGTGCACATTGGCTTTAAATGTTTGAAGGTTGTAGTGATGAGGAAATACAGAGCCTGGTAAATCATTCTACAGTCGGTCGGCTTATAAACGAAAGCCTATATTTGACAATACGACGGAAGTTCGGTTTAAAGGTGAACTGATGTGCATTCGAAGCATGACGCGTATTGTGGGTGGAACTTTGAAGGGCAGAAATGCCACTGGCTATTTTGCTGGAGCAGTTTTAATAAAAAAAAGATATAAAATAGGAAAAGACCCAAGAAATTTCTACGATATTCCAGTGAATGTATGGAGTTCACAATGCCTCTAATACCTATAAGTTCTAAAGCACTATTCTGTACCCTGTCTAGAATGTGCAGTATGATCTTGGGAGCACCAGACTAGATGTGGGCGTAATATTCTAGCTTTGGGCAGACGAATGCATTATAAATTGAAGCAAGGTCAGAGCGGGTTAAATATTACTTGTACCGGTTTCAGCGATGGTTGGTTTCTCTTGACAGACAGAAGACAGCATTGTGTTTTGGAAGCATTAACTTCCACTCTGTTGGTTGAACCCCATTTGATTATGCTGTCCAGGTCGGAATTTAATGTGTTTAAAATACATTGCCGTTCCTCTTCTACAGCCGAAGTGCAGGGAATGAATATGAATAACTTAGGGTGCTGTCATCAGCCAAGAAATGGTTTGGATTAAAAGTTGCAGACAAGAGATCATTTATAAAAATAAGAAAGAGAGTCTTAGACTAAAGAGAGCTTTGTGGAACACCAACATTTATATACTGAAGCATTTAATTTATTCACAAGGATATTGTGGTTTAGTTCATTGAAAAATCTTGAGATATCAGTATAAACAAGATCTGCTCTTCATATTTCGATTCAAAACTATGCCAAACAAGATCGAATTTGTGGTGGATGATCTTCCAATTACGAACCGATATTGCCATTTATACCATTTGTATACATTTCTGATCTGAATACTGCCATGCTTTCTCTGAATACGGTAATCCGAGAGGATTTTCCTTCGCTGTTCCTAACTGCAATATGTCTAGTTTCTTTGTGATCTACAATAAAACATATGACCTCATATGTTAGATCATCTTAGGCCAGCCATTTTGGTGACTTCATTCAAAACAATTCCCTTTACTACGCACGAATGTGGTTTTTTGTGCCAATACTATATCATGGTGAGCAAACTCTCCCTCCTTTCTTGCCAATTCGTCGGTAAATTCACTTACATTCGCCGTTTTTAACAAAGAAATAAATCTCGTCCTTCAACAGTTTCTAGATATGCTAAGAATTTATAGAAAAAGGCCTATAAACTGCCAATTTTCGCTGTAAGCCCGAAAGGAGATTATTAATGTAAATCAGAAAAAGGATCGGAGAGAGCAGTGAGTCCTGTGCGACACCGGCATTAACGTTAACGAGGGCATCATGCCACGCTCTTTCGAAAGATTTATTGAATTCACCATTCATTTTTCTAATACATAGGTTATTAAGTCCCCTGTAGAGCGCTGTTGTCTGACGCCATACGGGCAATCATTAAGATGATGGTTACTTTCGAGATAACTCATGAAGTGGTGGTTACCAATGCTCTTTATTACTATTACATTACAAAGCTATTAGCCTGTAGTTAGAAGGGGTGGTTTCACAGTCTTTTCCGGAATTATCTAATATGCACTTTTTTTTATATATCCAAGTGCTGTGCTTTCCGTAACTACCTCAACTTAAACTACCTAAACTACCTAGAACGGTGTAAGCAAAAATATGGCGGCCAACTTTGCCGTACTGGGTCTACCCCGGATAAAAATGGATTGACGAGGGAGCTCCCTCTTGTAACCAACAGAATTGCTGGTGCTGCTTTCTTATATCTTTAATATCGCGCCCCGATACCGATCTACTGAATCGGAGACGCTCCTCAATGCTCTGTACGATGGCTCGGCTGTAGGTGAGCCGCCTATCCACAGTTGTCCGGGCAACGTGGAAGATTAGCGGCACCGCTGCTCTATCCTAGATCAGACTTGCCTGATCGAAATAGAGGAATGCTTCTGGGGTGGCAAAGCCGTTAAAGCGCATCCTCTCATGGTACATATGGTTGGGATAATAAGCCCCGAAGATCAGGTTATTCATCGAGGTCATTGCTCTTACAATATGCCTTCGAGTCATCTGGACCAGGAAAAATTGTCCACTCTTATCAGATTCGCCCTGTTGTATAGGACCTCATTAGAATAGAATTTTATGAGGCCCTCTCAAACACCCGAATCCTTTGCATCCAACTTGCCCATATGTTGAACCACACGGGGCACCCATATACGAGCATGGGCCTAATGAGGGCCGTGTAGCAGATTACCTTTACCCTTGCATCGAGTTGCTTGCTATAAAAAAGTCTCTTTGTGAGGGCGAAGGCAGCTCGGGCTCTGGCCAGAGCAGCATCTACATGTTTTGTTAATATATAGATAGAAAATATAAAGTCAAAAAACTAAAGAACAAATATTTTGAAAAAAAAGGGTGGGCCCATTCATTCACAATCTAATCTGTGTAATTTACTTATTTCACTCTGGAGACGTATCATGCTAATTGCTTGGTTTGCAATTGATCAGCCGCCAAAGTGGTAGTTTATTGAAGCCATTTGAAAAAAATTATCAAAACAAAAATTGTAACAACAAATTGGATTCATTACTTTTCTTTCATTGCTATTTTCACTACTTTTTTCATCCAATCAAATTTCCTTTCAGGGCCTTCTTTTCCGTAAGGCGAGGCAAGGTTATTATCCGTAGTAGAAGGATCATAGCCCTCCCACTTTACTGCATCCCGACTGGTCCGCTTGTTGGGTTTCCCGGTTTGATCTCATTTAGTACCGGCAGGCTTTCCGGTTTCGGATCACTTCGTCACTGAGGCCTTTTTTGCGCGATTGTGTAGGAACGTAGATTGATATTGCCTTTTTGACGGGGTTCGAATCTCTCATTTGAACATGACAATACCAACTGAGCCGGTCGTGCTCTATCTTGCTTTTACATTAAGGCTTCCTCGAATCTTCGAACTTCTTATTCTATCAAGCTTTGTTACTCCTGCTGTCATGCGAAGCATCTTCATCTCAGCTACCGTTAATTTGCCCTCGTAATTTTTGTACATTGTCCAGCATTGTGAACCGTATGTGAGCGCCGGACGTACAACTGCGATATAGAACCTTCCTTCAGCTTAGGGGACATTTTTCGGCGACAGAAGATTGCGGAGTTCCCCCGCCACTTTATCCACCCTACGATGATTGATGACATCATCACAACTTGCTTCGCTATAGATCGTAGATCCCAGATATTTGATCTTTTAGCACTTTTACTTTCCCAGATACTCTGTACTATACGGACACCACAGATACTCTGTCTTTTTTGAACTAATACGGTACTCATTTCCCTCCAAAATATCCACCCATACATCAACTGCTCGTTGCAGGGACGTTTGATCTTCACTGAATAAATAGCAAAGGACTCAGGACGTTTCCCTGGTGTACAACGACTTTGATTGGAAAGTCTTCGGTGAGTCCTGCGGAATATCTTACTCATAATCAAATTTCTTTCAGGATAATGGTGGAAATCGTTTTTGAGTGCGAATATCTTGAAAACTGTGTTCGAATGAAAAAAAAAAAAAAAATACAATCGAAATTTTAGGTTTTGAGATTCTCTATAAGACAGATGCCGAATATTTTTTTTAATTTTCGAAAGTTGTACTGGTAAGTACACAATTCTTCAAAATGTCTGACTTCGCAACAAGACTAATCGTTTTTGAGCGCGAATATTTAAAAAATGGTGTATGGCACGGACAAAATTCATGTGACTTTAAAAGTACGTACCTATAAAATCTACGCCGCTTTTTTAAAATTTTCGAAAACTGTACGTATGAAATCATTCAAAATGTCTGACTTTACTTTTGTTTATTTATTTAGCTTAATACAAGCAAATAGAACTTAGGGCTAATTACATAAGGAATACTTAAAACTAACTAACAACTATATAAGACCAAATTTAGGAGTGGGGCGGTAAGGTGCGAAGGGAGTTTTCTAACTGTGGTCAGAGGTTCATACTGGCCGTATTCAGTTTGATGGTAGGCAAGGTGAAAAAGGGGTGCTGATCTTAAACGTCGAGGGTTTGTATTAAATAAAATCTGTTGTAGCAGCTGATGGCAGTCAATAGTTCCGGCTAATAATTGATGTTCAAAATGTATATCAGCTATATCGCGACGTGTTCTTAAGGCTTATAAGTCTAACAATTTTAGTCAATTCTCATAGGGAGGTAAGTTTAGTTCCAACCTAAATCTCGCAAAGCTAAACGGATAAATCTGCGCTGAATAGCTTCAATTCTCTGAATGTGGGTAGGGTGACCAGGCTTGGCTGGCATACTCAAGAAGTGGTCTAACGCATGTCATGTAAACGGACTTGATTACGTAGGGGTTGAAAAATTCCCTCGACTAACGTTTTATAAAGCCTAGAGTTGAGTTGGCTCTGCTACGTTATCGATGTGAGAACGGAAATTAAGTCCAGTGTCACAAATGATGCCAAAATCACGAATTGAAATAACTATGGGAACAGGTTCACTGTTAAAAATATAAATTCTTGGAGGCATGGAAGGTCGTCTGCTCGAGTAAGTAATAAATTGGCATTTTGCAATGTAGAGCTTTAAGAAGTTTTGTCGGCACCATGTGAGCAAAAGATTTAAGTCAGCCATGAACAGCAAGTAAGAATTTGTTTTGAGATCCTCATATCGTCTATGTAAATCGCCAGGTCAGATCCCGTAATGACAAGCTCGACATCGTTTATGGTCAATACGAAGATCAGGTGTACGCCTGAGGTCGCACTGATTAGGTTTGAAACGGAAAATCTGAAAAGTACACTGTTTTTGCGATCTTAACCAAAAAAATAAACGACGACGGTGGTGGTTGTAGATATGCCCTTTAGGAACCCATGCTGCTTAGGAAAGAAAATTGATTTGTAGTGGAAGAAGATCGAGTCATAAACCATACGGTATGCAATAAAAGCTTAACAATGGGTCTATGGCTTAAAATTTCGCTCTTCCAGCCAATTTTGTGGATAGGTATGATAAACGAGTCTTTCCGCAATTCCACAGCAGCCGCTCAAGTAAATAAAATAATTAAGATCAGGTTCAGCAGTTACATTTGGAAATGCTTAACTGAAAATATCATCAACAATTTTGGTGATTATTTTAGGATCCGCGGGCGGGCAGTTTAAAAATTTTAACGTAGAAGGATAAGCATCAGATTTCCTTTTAGTGTAGATAAACTGGAAGAACCGCTCTGGGTTAGAAATAATATCGAACTGCATACCTCGAATGCAATGGTGGAAATTGATTTCCGGTACAAATATCTCGAAAACACCGCGCTATACTAGACAAATTATGACGATAATAATTTTAGGATATGAAATTTCTACAAGATGGATGCTGAATTTCTTAAATTGAGTGCGAATATTCCGAAAAGGTCTTTTTTTGTGATTTGAACTCAATGCCTCATACGATCTACGTACAAAGTTTGATTTATATACGAGTACTTAACAGATCTGGAAGAAAAGAGATTCTGCGTTGGAGTATTTCTTGACTACTTCAAAAACTTGAAAGCTATCTACCTATGTATGGTCTATTAAATAATAATCAAAAGCTACCTAACGAATCGACACTTCTATGTAAATTACAAGGACGCATCATCAAAATTATACGCAATACGAGCTGGTGTACCGCAAGGCAGCGTGCTTAGACCACTTCTTTATAACATTTGCACGAGAGATATTCCTCTACCTACTCAGACAACATCGATGGTCGCTACATTCGCTGACGACACCATACTGCTCTACTCAAACAAATGTCTACACACAGCAAGCATCCAAAAAGATATTAGACGATACTATGAAATGGTTTAAAGAGTGACGCATAAAAATAAACGAAGACAAAACGGTGCAGGTTATATTCACAATAACGACAAATTACACACCCGAACCACTAAAAATAAATAACAAAATAATCTCCATTGATAAAGTAGCGAAGTACCTAGGAATGCATCTTATATGGAAGCATCATATACAGCAAAAGAGGAATCAAATTAAGAACAAAAAAGACTCTCCATTATCAACCTATAACAAAATCTTGCTTTATAAAACTGTAATAAAATCAATATGGACGTACGGATCTCAAATCTGGGGCGCAGCTAAGAAGTCAAAAATAAACATTATCCAAAGACAACATTCTACGAACAATAGGAAATGCTGACTGGTACGTCACAAACTTCGATATACACAATGTCCTCAAAATTCCTGTGGTTGGAGAAGAAATAACCAATGTAAGCAAACGGCACCTGGCGAGACTTATTTCTCATACTAACTATAATGTCTCCACCCTTCCAGACCAAGAAATGGCAAATAGATGGCGGCTAAAACGAAAAGACCTATTGACCTCAGTAGTAGTCTCTTAAAGATGTGACATTTGGGCATCCTATTAGGTAATCAAATCAAATCATTTATTCTTTAAAGTGTCACACAGTAAGATACAAATCTTAAGGTAGGCCGCTAGGACCCAACACATCTGTGTCCACCTCTCAATCTTTTTATCTATATACACCTAATCGAGAGCAGAATTAGCAGGTATCTGCAAGCGTTTCGAAGCAGGGTTCCCAAAGAATATTTACAATCAAATTTTTATTTTGTTGTTTTGGTGAAAACATTCGATCTCGAATTTAAAGCAATCTTGATGTTCATTCTCTCATTCTCTCTACGTATCCTAGCCATTCTAGACGATGAATTTGAATCCTTCTGTCAAGGTCGATGTCGCTATACAGTCGGTATAGTTCGGTGTTGTATCTTCTTCTCTATTCCTCATCGATACAAAAGCGACCAAAAATCACACGAAGAATTCTTTTTTTCAAAACAAGCAAGGATGTTTTCATCTGCCTTTGGTAACGCCCATGATTCTGCGCCATATAGCAGAAACAGCCCCAAAAACAGCGGTTATCATATCAAGAGTGATCTTTACGCCGATGTCATTTTTCAATTTACAGCAGAGCCTAGCTAAACAAAGTCCTTAACTACCTCAAAATTGTGGCTGTATTTTGTGTCGTTCTGCCCAACTCACCGATGTTGACTATCCTTTATTGATGACAGCATATGTATATATTTTGTTTTGTCCCCGTCAACCGCTAAACCCATTTTCGCCGCGTCTGTTTCAGTACTCACAAACGTACCACTGATAGTCCGCTGAGTTCTTTCAATTATGTCAATGTCATCTGCGTAATCGAGTAGTTGTACAGACTTTTGAAAGATCGTACCACTGATGTTAGCTTAAGAATTTGTAATTTTGAAGGAATCACATCACAACGTGTCGACTTGTTGAAGTCCTTTTCTGACATCAGTAGCATCGGTGGTGTTTTAACCGACCTTAATGGAGCAGCGTTCATTCTCCATCGTCATCCTACACAGATGGACAAGGTTGATGGGTAAGCCTAGTCAATCATACATACAGACAGGCAAACAGAATTGTGAGATCCAGTTTTTTGAGATTCAGTGTTATATGTAGTAATACTAAGACTGATCTGAAGATCGAAAATGTTCACGAAATCAGTACTTGGACCAGGAAAATATATAACGTTTTGGAGTGTTCTCCCAGCGCCATAGGTTCTCCTTTTCTGAAAGAATGGACTCATTCAAGCAATCTCCCTATGTGATAAACAACAAGAAGACGAATAAATTTAGGAATTCTTAGTAGGCCAGCCCGTACTTGAATATACCAAATGGGTAGTCAATTATTGAACTAACGAAATAAGAGTCACCTGACGGAGAAGTGGTTGGGAACAGTTTTTTCCCCATCAACAGCCCTCAAGCGGTTAGTTTACACAAAGAGTATATTTTGGTCTGGCGAACAATTTGTTCAGGTGACCATTAAACAACACATTGTCTTCCGTGCGCTACTCTTGTTGTAAAACTCTTTATGAAATATGAATTGCTTTTAGTTCCTCATAGATTAAAGTCGGCAATCTAACTACTAAATTTCAGTTTCATACAACTCTCTCAGACCGCTTACTCTCAAAATAATAATCCGCTGAAACTTGTTTTCAAATATGCTCTAGTCACAATGGACTTTGTTCAAAAGTATCTATCTAGCCGTGAATCAGTGAAGTAGGTTTCCTTATATGAGTCGTATATTCTATCGCGTGATTTGCATTTAGGCTAGCATTCTTGTCCCACACATTCTTAACATGAGCTTTGCATGACATTTGCCAGAATTACATCACATGCCGCCGATAAGGGATGCTTAACGAAAAACTCTCTTGTTCTTCAAAACATCAATCTACATATACTAATATGCTGCTCTTGCCCGCCCAATGAATCCAAAATGTATTTTTAACTTTTACGCTACAATCAAAAATGTCCGGCAGCTTTTATCTTATATTTACTTATTTATTTCATTTTTTTGCCAATTTCATGGTAGCCGCATACGCCATACCATACCATATAGACCCCATAAGACCATTGACCTTGAAATTCAATCTCAAAAATATGCATTAAATTTGAATATCACACTATTATTATAAATTCGTGAATACGAAAATATAAAAATAAAATTAAACCACCAGACATCAGTAGTCGCATTAGTACCGGACCCCTTCCGCTATGATTTATTTAAATTCCCACAGTAAAACAAAAGAGTTGACCAGCGAACTCGACCGCCTCTAATATGATATTACATCTCCCATGGAACACAAAGAGAGAGAAAAACTCTAAGAGAGTAAAGTGAAAGCATTTTTTTTTCTATCTGCTTCCTATTCCACGTGCACCTAACTGGTATTTTCTCACTTACACATTGATAGGTTCACCCGCCGGCAGCAGCAACGGTTTCAGGTGCAAAAGCTTTGGATTTTCATTTTCCTTACTTTTTCTTTTTTTTTTTTTTTTTGCACGATAAGCTCAAATCATGTTTTCGGTTCACACTCTATGTGGGCAGTAGTTGTAGTCGACAAACGGCCGGCACGACTATAAGGTGACTTTGCCTAAGACTGACACCTATATGTATCTCAAAGCCCTCCGCTCTCTATCTCTACCTGTATACGTGAGCCATGAATAGTTCAGACCCCATCTGAGTTTAAAAGATAGCAAAGCTAAAAAAAAACCTATATGAAACTTTTATGCCCGAGAAAGAAGTCGCCTACGACAAAGTTCAATATCTTAGTTAGTTGCCGAAAAAAACGCATTGCGACAAGAGGTGTGTATTTAGTGTTAAGTCGTCTGTTCGATGTTTATTATTAAAAGTGTGCGGCTGGTTTATAGTGTTTTCGATTTCTGATTCCGTGCGCAGAATTTTATATAAAAAAAAAAAAATATCTTCACCGTTTGATAAATGTGTCATGTTGGTAATAATTAAACAAATGAAATTAATCAACATGAACTTATGAAAGAAGTATTAATTGATACGAAGAAAAATAAAAGAGGAAATTGAATAAATTTCATATTCGTTTGTTTATACGCAATGCAAATGTTATGAATTAGTGCCGAGCATTGATTGTGTTTTTCATCTAGTACGAATAAAAAAAATTACAAAATAGAAAATCTGTTTGAATTGTTGTGAAAAAAAAGAATGCTTTAATAGTGAAGGACAAGTTATAGAATAGTAATCGAGTTCTCTTTACGTATTTAATGCGAGCGCACTCAACTGAAGCAAGAACACGTGCAGATACTCTTTTCGTGTAGGAGTACACTGTGCTACTTCATTTACTAGTGTGTAAGTATAATATTTTCTTCTTTTTTTTGTTCACATAATTAAGTTCGAATTGTCTGTTCTACTATAAGAGTACTACAACGATCGAATAGTTTGCATAATTAATGAAAGTGTAGGTATAGAACGGACGCTGGATTACTCAACGTTTATAATACGAGTATGAAAATTAATTTCAGAATGTTGACAATCGTGGATATTCTATACTTATCTTGATTTGAGAAAAACCTTCTTTTTTTTCTATCAATGGACAATTGATGATTAATGGGATATATGTATATGTATATCTTAAACGAAATAAACATGTGCTTACATTCAACAAATGCTGAACTTGGAAACAATTTAGAGTCTAACTTTGAGGTCGGTTCACCTTCACTAAATTAAAAAAAATGCTTAGTTAAGTTTTAAATAGACAGCCTCACCCATAGCAGATTCTAATTGAAATATAAATTTAACACATAAAATTGCGCCACTTTGAAGACACTGATTTTAATTCAGTACAAATGGCATAATTTCTACTAGCGATAGTCAAGATTGTCTTTGCTACCCAAATATTTAATCAACTGTACAGTGGGTTGATCTTAAGCGAGTTTGTATGCTGCATATGGATCAAACATGGCAAATAAACTTGTGCAAACTACAAGCAAATTGGAGTTATAAGTCATTTAAATTACTCACCGATACAATTTGTCCAAGAGATAGCACTAACTTCGAGTTGACATTGGGGACCGAATTTTAACGCTAATTGCAATTGTAATATTTTATACGAGTCTGTGGTTTTCGTTTCGTGTATATGCACTTCTAAGTCAACCTTTGCTCTTTCCAACTCAGTGGTCGCGAATACTGGAAACTGGTTGCATATAATGTAAAACACACCTTTACACTTTAGAGAACCAATTTCTTTCTTCTATTTAAGAGTTTTAAACACTGTCCTGTTCTTGAAGCAGATTCACCATCTCCACTTGATAGACTGAAGGCTTTGCAACCAAACTAATATAATACAATAGATTCAGTTTATTTTGAGTATATACTTGCTCAGGCTCTGTCACTTATCATGGATCCATGAAGACAATCCATATTCTATTGGACGATTGTGGTATCTCTCCGTATTATTCATTTCATTCCAGCATTGCATTTTTCTACGAGACGTTTTGTGTTCCGACACAACTCAGACATATATGATAATGGATCTCACTATCACCGCTCAAGCTGCTTTTAGTGATATTCCACACCTCTGGTTTCATACTAATTTACACTCATAAGAAATCCATTTTCACCAACCCGATCTTCTCGTCGAAGTAATAACACCAACTTAGTCCGGCATCTAACTTAACTTTCCTTGACATCCGTTCCAAAAAGTGACAAGGCGTTATTGTCTTTTTAGTAAAGATGATCAAATCTGTCTTCTCCACCTTAAAGAAGAGACAATGTTTCTGACACCATTCAGACTGTATTATTCAGCGATGTCCATGAATTTGCTTCTTGCACTTACTGCTACATTGTCCTTATAGTCAACTGTGTGTATTCAAGTCTGTCTCAAAGAGAGTCCACTGTAATTAGGATGCTAGGCATATGTTAGGTAGATGAGTTGCCGAGGAGAATAGATCCCTCTGCGCCACACTTACGTCAATATAGACCATTGTGATGCCAATTTAGGACGAAAGTGTCCCTTGCTCTCGGAGCAATCCCTAAAACACTCCTATTGCCTTCGGGTTTCGAATCACCTTGAAGACTTGATGAACCTTCAGATGTCTTTGATAGGTATCACACATAGTTCTTCGATATCTTGAAAGAAGTGTCTTCAAAGGATTTTATGTCTAAGATGGCAGTGATGTCTGGGCAGGGACATAGAAAGTGGGTTGTGTACTCATTGACTTTCTTATCTCTGCAGCTCCTACAGAGATCATCCTCACTTAGCCTTAACTTTTTCATATGATGTCTCCGTGTATTATGCCCTGCCATTCTGTCTTTCTACAACATTGCATTAGATCTGACCTTGTTGCACGTTGGCCATAGTTTTCTCGTTATTTTACAGGTGCTCATGGAGCGTCATCTGTTCTTTACTTCCTCGAGAACCCTAATACCTGCTTCGTGTTTTTAGCTTATACGTCATGACTTTTACTGAGTCATCAGATTGCTCTAGGTCCAGCGCAGAACTTCTCCTAGATAGATCGTCTGTTTTTTCATTCCCTGGTATATCCAGGAATGCTGTGTGCTAAAAACCTTAAGCTCTCCCGACAACACTTCACAAGCTTCGATTTCACTTCTATAGCAGAAATGGTTTTTATAGCCACCTGGATGTCGATGAAAAATGTGATATTATCGCGTGATATTGCCTTCATCACAGTCTCATGGGCAGTTACTGTTAGGACCTCCGCCTGGAAAGCAATAGTCTGACTGATTTAACTACACTCAGTTTAACAGAAAAGATGTTCGCATCCACGCCAATGTCCATCTTGGACTCGTCAGTAAAATGTGTTTGGTTTGACTGCATGGTATCGTGTCACTTATCCACTCGTCCCTGCTCGGGAATGAATAGGAAAATTTTCTTCCAAAGTCTAAGTAGGGTACTGTATCTATCTGGATATGTCCTGTCATGTTTGGCTTGCAGTCAATTATTTGGCTGATTCTCAGAGTACTTCTGGCCGCAGATTCCTGTATAAAAAGGTCTAGTAGTGCTGTTGGTGTGGTCCTCATGGAACTGGTAGCTGCAGTGCATGCCAATCTATGTATTCTTGTAATGGTCTTCAGATTATTGACTTTGTTAGGAGGCTACAAAACACCATCCTGTGTGGACAACCTCTCCCTGATCTTTAGTCTACGGTCGCAGATTTTCTCAACATTTCTAGAGTTGTCGATCTTAAAGTCCATCCTATATGGGGGGGTAACTTTTGATGTTTTCTCAACCCACTTTTTTTTACTGTTGAATAAACCGGGCAAATTTTCATGACTTTGTTTTCATATCTTGGTATTAACCATTACTTAAAGAGGCGCTTGATTACCTAGTATTCCAATATTTATCAAGAGCCGTTTGTGAAAGGAGATTTGTTATAATTTTCCCCTTACCTCCTCATAAAACAAAAAATTTTTTAAATTTTGTTCGCATTAATAGTTTCGGATATGGAGGAGTGAGACTCTGAACTTTTTGTTCAAGAAAATTCATCCAAACATTTTTATATCTTTAGACTCCTTGGAATTTCGACTTTAATTTGATATGTCTCATGATGGGGTGTTAAAATCATTATGACCCCAAAGCCCTGCCATAAAAATATTTTTTACAATTTGTTTCTCTGATTGTTTTTGGTCCACCACGTACTATTTTTGTGCAAAACTTCAGCTCTCTAGTTGAAACGGTTCAAAAATAACTAAGCATGGACAGGCAGACTGAGACGGAACACTTAAAAAAGGAAACGGGACGCCAAGATTGGAATCTACAAATAAGCGCAATAGAGGTGAACAATTCAATGATAAATTGAAAGTTCATAAGAGAGATAAACAAAGTTATTATACGAATAGAGTGATTTGAAAAAGACGAACGTCACCAACTGTACAAATATATACTCACAGTTTCAAAAATTATATACATATAGGTAGTAATACTAGGCAACCCACCAGACTCCACATCCACAAGGACCAAAAATACATTAGGCATGCTCAATCACCTAACCTAGCGCTGAATTTCCTATGGTTTCGGTAAGAAAGGTTAGCTTAGTTTCAAGGGATGATGGAGTAAATTCAGACACCCGCTCGCATAGGCCTACATAGGCCATTAATTACACCTGAAAAGGTTTGATATTGTTCCGTCTGCCTAGAATAGGAACTTTTCCCAATCTGACTTTGTGCAAAACTTTAGAAATGCTTTCAGAGATATACTCCAAAGGAGGAATTCCCTAGGAAATTCCAACATCTTCTGCTTAGGCTAGGGCATTGGCATAGGAAGTCGAATGTACGAGTATCATCTACGAAATCGAGATACCACAGCCTCTGCAAATATGATTTGCTTTTTTGATTCTCGTACGTCCTGAGTGTTTTCCTAGGAGGTTGTGTCCCGTTGTCATCCTTGACGCTAGAGCAAGCCATGATCTGTTTAGAGAAATTAAGCTTCTCGATCTGTTTTTATCTACATATATTGGGCTTCAAGACCTTTGTGTTGCTGCAGTTTTGAATATTTTCCCACCTATGCACTGCTATGGATAGGTAATTTTTAGCTACTAAGGATTTGATGTGTGAGATTGGACTCTTTTATCGGCTAGTGATACATATCGATAGAACCCCAACTTGGCCTTTCCGATTTAATTTCCGATCGAGTTACTATGGCCTGGCGCTCAAATATATCGGAAATTTGTTTAGCCTGCTCAGAGCACTGACAGGGCTCGACTATTTCCAAGTTTATTTTTAACTGCCATGACTGCTTGGTTGTCAACGTAGATGGAGATATCATCCTACGGTATGTCCAGTACCTACACCCTATGGGCGGCCTGTTGGATGGCTAGAATTTCCTTAGAAGATTGTAGTGCTACATTTGCTTAGTAGTCGAATAGATGAGAAGATGCCGAGTTTCTCAGAGAAGACGCCTGCAACTGTAATACCATCCATCTTTGACCCATCCGTGTAGATTGCTATTTTTGAGCTTGAGGCGACAGCATTTGAGTTCCATTCAACCCTACCATATATAGGGTCACGTAATCAGTTTTAATATTATGATACACATCTGATCTGAGTAATGAGCTATGACCATATATTGTCGTTGTTCAATTGCCTGTTTCTTTTAAATGTGCTGCGCAGCACTTTCTTTGATAAAAAGACGTTGTAGTAACAGCTTTAGTATGGTTTCTATGCAGTAGGACTCATCTTTAGGGCACCTGTTATATTTAAGGCAAGCTGCTCTTCGTTTTTTTTGTTAATAGCGTACCGTTTTTTGTTTTGCTCATTGCACTCCAGCAAACTATACACACATAAGTCAATATGGTTCTAACTATAGCCAGCGGACGAACCTCATCTACAACATTATGTTTCCACATATTGTGATGCAGGTGTAAAGCGCCGTCGAGGCTTTCTTCACGCTATCTTCAATGTCTGTGTTCCAGTTCAGAGAAAGGACTGTTTTCATTATAGGGTAAAACCACCTAAGGAGTGTCTCACTCCTTAATTGGCACAACCTCCTAATTGGGCCACCCTTTTGCTTACCCTTAGCGTTTTCATACAACGTACCCTCTAAATTGGGCACACCTCCCGACTGCAACAGTCAGTTACCTCCGTGTACTCGTATCTCTTTTCAGTTTGTGTACGTTCATGTGAACTAGAAAAGTTTTTTAATTAATTTTTATTGAATATAATAGAATGTGCAGCTTTTTCCATCCATTTTTGTATTCAAACCTCTCGAAACAGAACACCTTCGAATATGGACAGCAAGGCACTGATCCCATCGGTGTTCCAATTATGGACGTTTTACTTTAGATAGATATGTAGAAAGTGGTTCCCGATGGGATACATTTAGACAAAACCACTGGAACCATGTACTCATTTTGATGAAGACATATATTTTGGTAGTGCAGGTTTTGTCACATCTTTGAAGAAGCATTCTGCTAAAGAACCCTTTAATACAGTTAAGGGAAAGTGAACAAGAGTTTCCTTCTTGTCTTCGATGTTTGTATATTCGAATATCTTACGAGTATCTCAGTACATTTGACCTGTTAAGGTCCAGGATTGGCTGTATTAGCCTAGAAGTATTGCAGTTTTTAAGATGTGTCCACGGACCGGACCATAGGGTCCGCTTTTTCCACCTACACATTAGCGTAAGGTAAGGTACTTGACAGATGATATTCACTATAAAGCTGCTAACCAAGTAAACCTTGTTGAGCTAATCCATCAGCCGCATAGTTTTCGGGATTTCGCAATGACTAGGTACCCAGGAGTGAATGTGTTATTTTAACGTTAATTATTAGTTCAATCGTTTTAAAATTTAGTGGGACACTGAAATATTTGAAGTATTTTATGCAAGAAATACTCATTTGTTCGTAATGATAGGTACTCGTACATACATAGGCCATAATCCTACATCTCATCCATTGTAATGTTATCCATGACGGCGTCAACAGTTATACCGTAGGTACTTGTCTATTCCGCATGATGATGCAATAATAAACTCCCTTTCAATCAGCTTGTAGTATAGGAAGTTTGCACAGAAAGCTCAACTTCTCCCACATTCCACTCTTTCTCTAGAAAATGCTCAATGCACCCAGACTTTTTCAGTATCTACTACATAGATAGTACCTCAATATTGAATTGCAGTTCATTGACTGTATTCTACTCGTGTACACCTTGTTTTTATTATACTCACATATGAGTAATAACTTTGGTAGTCTGCTAAATATTTATCAGAATTTTGGCGCGAAACCATCAGAATCTATCCGATGGAACCAATTAGCAATCGATTTTTTTCCCACCGCATTACGGAGAAACCCATTGTCAAAAGTTAGTTAGCTTACTTAACGAAAAGAACTATCCGGATCTTTACCATTCTTAACATAATACGCGTGTATATAATTTAAAGTTTAGATTACATATAGTCAGTTTTAGTGCACGTGTTAGTTCATTTAATTGTTGCTAATTTATAAACTACTAACACACACACACATGCTATCGACTGGTAAACCTGTGGCTAACATTTAAAAACTCACTTTATTATTAAATTTCTATCTGCAGGTGGTGTTTGTATTAAGCGCTCCGCAACAGAAAATCTGAAAGTAGATTTAGATTTAAAGTTAATGTCAGACGACTTTTGGTTACCTAATTCTTTGCATAAGTTGCAAATCATCTCAGTGTGGCATAAAATTCAAATATAAGAGTTCACCTATTTTTTCACTTGAATCGCTTCTATCTTTCATCTTAAAGGTGCTCAAGTTCTCGTAAAACATGATTATGTTGGCTATAAATGATTTATCTTGAAACCGATGATGTAGTGTATCTGACGCAAACAGTTTTTGATTTGAAGATCTACATTTAAGACTAAACAGTATTATGAGTGCTTAAAGTCAGCTATGCTCTAATAAAAAAAAAAGCCCTCACACATTTAATTGTGAACTTTACAAATGTTTCTAGCCTCAATACACTCCACGTGTAGTTAATCTTTATTCCCTCTTTGGCAAAAATTAAGACAACCCAGATTCTATGATGATGGAATAGTTAAGCTTCTTTGGTAAAGAGTAGTATATCTTTGTGATTTTAGATTAAATTGATTTGTAACGAGTGAGATTTTTTTTTTTTTGAATAGGTGTTAAGTAAAATAAAAAAGAAAACTTCGACGCGGCATTTAATGAATATTAGATATAAGAAATTCTCTTTCCCGAACCATGCAACTCTTCGTAGACATTTGATAAAGTTTCAAACTTCACTCATTAAATGTGTATGTACGAGTACTTATGTACCTCTGAAGTTATCTTTATATCTTTCTACTCAAAGTAAATAGGTACTTCCGCGATTTTAAAGTGATTTTATCAGAAGAACTGTGGTAATGACTTCTTCTGACGTGCTTTACTTTAAATGGTGCTACAATCCGAGATAGACCTGCGTCTCGACCAACAAGCATCTCCAGCCAGCTCGATCTTGTGCTAGCCGCCTTCAGTTTTGCACAATTGGTTGAGGTCCCTTTCCGTTTTGGTCATACCTCGGGGATGGATTCGAAGACTTTCCAGACCGGAGCATTGATGTCCATTTCCTCTACATATCCTAGCCAACTGAAGCGATGGATTCAAATCCTTCTGAATATGTCTATGTCGCTGTACAACCTGTATAGTTCGTTGTTGTATCTTATCCTCAATTACCCGTCGATACAAACGGGACCAGAAATCACTCGAAGAATTTTTCCTTCAAAACAGCCATGCTTCTGCGCCATACAGCAGAACTGTTCAAGTCACCAATGTTGTTTGTCCTTTTTTCATGGCAGAATATATTTTGTTTTCCTGAACCCATTCTCGCCGCTTCTGTTTCAATACCGAGAGCATCACTGACAGCCCGCAGCCAATTATGTCAATGTCTTCGGCATGCACGGGTAGTTGTACAGACTTTGATGTCAGATGTTAGCTTGAGAATTTTATACAATTCGTTCAAGTATGAAGTCAAAGAAATCACATGATGGCGCATCACCTTGTCGTAGTCCTTTTCTGACATCAAAAGCCTCGGTGTTAGCTCGTCTCCATAGACGCTATAATAGATGATTTTAAAATCAGTTGCTGGGTTTTTTCCAAGATCCGCCACAATATGAATATCGGATCCTGGCATAAAGCCACCATGATACAGACTACTCAAATTGTTGACAAAAAGGTTTAAGACGTTCACATAATTTGGCAGATGAGATCTTATACGCGATGTAGAGCAAACTAATACCTCTGTGTGGGCGTAGTTCAGAGGGTTTTCCTTCTTAAGGGTCGAACAAATGATGCTGAGGTACCATTCGTTGGGCATACTTCATCCGATCATATCTTACAGATGAATTGATGTATGCTCCGTACCAAATAATCTCCAGCTGCTTTAAACAGCTCGGCAGGTAGACCATCAGCTCCAGCAGCCTAGTTGGATTAGATATTACAATTTTTATTTCACTGTGGGCAGGTGGACCCACGTCCGAGTTGAATGCAGCATCCTGCCTGACAGCGGAGTTTTAATCATCACCGCAGTTTAACAGTCTGTAGAAGTAATCTTTCCAAATTTTCAGCACTGACTGCTACTAGACTTCCTTCTTCAACCCTACAAGCTTTTGATCGGGCTTTGTAGCCTTGACATGCTCCTTTTACCTTCTGATAAAACTTTCGAACATCATTCCCGCTATAACACCTCTCCATTGATGGTGGTCTTCCCTTCCCTCCTGCTTGCAGATGTCATAAGCTCCTCTCATCACCCTATGCAGCGTCGCTTTGTAAGCCTCTTGGTTTTCTTCATGAGCTTAGCGGCACTCTCCATCAATCCTCCGGTTTCTTTCTGGTAGACGAGATGTTTTGATGGCTTGCTTACAGTGATGCCAGTGTTCATTTGGCATTGGACTTCCTGAGAGGTTCAGAGACACTCTATCGACGAAGGCTCTAGCAGTCTCTTGCGATTGCAGCCGTTGGATGTTAAATTTGATCACAGTACTTCTATGGTGTAGTCATGTTTGGGATATTCGCAAACTTTGCAGCAATAAAGTAGTCATCTGAGTCAATGTTAGCTGCTCGGAAGGTGCGAACATATAAAACACTGGAGGAGTGCCTTACACCGATCGCGACGTGATCAATTTGGTTGATAGTTAGTTCTTCTGAATAGCGTCAGATCCCCTTATGAATATTGAGATGCAGGAACCGCGTGCTAGCTACAGTGATATTTTGTGCCGCCGCCGCAAAGTCGATTAGCTTCCAGAAGCGTTGTTGCGCAGGCTGTATTTCCCGACGGTGTTTCCAAAGATGCCCTCCTTTCCAATTTGTACGTTAAAATCACCAACATCATAACTTGGACATTGGTCGTAAGACTTGTCCAGGAGTTCAAAAAACCAATCTTAGGTCACGTCGTCAATATCCTCTGTGGGATCGTGAGCGCAAATTAGGCTGATGTTTTTGAATTTTGCCTTAATGCAGACTGTCATCAGGCGTTTGCTCACATGCCGGCGTTCGTTCAACGATTTTCTCTTAGAAAATTTAAAAAAAAATTGGGCGCGGCTGTCACCAATTGTAGCCAAATTACACGGATTCTGGTGAGGTATTCACAATAAGATTTAAATGTGCATTTTGAAAGAAACCCTCAAAAAGTATTTGTCGCTCTAAGCAATCTATAGATGGAGAAGAGGAAAAGAAACAGAAGGGTATATTTTAAGAATAAGTACGCGACTTATTTATTTGTATAGCCGTTGTATAGCGTTTAGCCGTGGAACAGTGTGGGAATTGATTGATAACGTAACTCGCGTGTTTGTGGACATATTTCAAAAATATTATATTTACACTTACACTGCTTCGGATTCTAAACGCTTATAGGTGTATGAAATTTTATTTTCCTAGGTCCAAATTTAAGACCAACTATACATTTTTCCAGTGCATCCTACCAAA
The DNA here is from genome assembly GCA_963082735.1 of Pocota personata. NCBI lineage: Eukaryota > Metazoa > Arthropoda > Insecta > Diptera > Syrphidae > Pocota > Pocota personata. The sequence continues at coordinate 58,593,606 of OY720431.1, forward strand.
TTACCCACTTAGACGCTGGTCAGTCCTTGTATTAAATTAGAGATTTCTCTTCAGTAATTATTCAGAAATTGTGATAAGCATAATTAAGGGCTCAGCGATTAAGTATGCGATCACTGAGCATGAGACTCAAGGCTAGAGTCTAAGGAAATCAAAAACAAAACTTTTTTCACAACCTCTCGCAAACGTCTGATAAAAAAAAGGTCCCTACTGCAAGGCCTTGTATTTATTTATTTACATTTAACATTTAGGATTTATTTCATTTTGCTAACAATTTTAGTTTGAATATGTATATGATAGCGCATAGATGGCTGAGTTTTTTTGGAGAGAGAATGAAGCGATTTTTGAAAGTGTGAAAGTCATTCAAACCGGTTCATACCTACATTTAAAGACATTATCGTGAGCGAAAAACATGGCAAAATTGTCCACATATGTACATATGTATGCCCAACAAATTGGGCTCGGGTACTTATTAAGACAAATATTATGCAAGGAAAATCATTAAAACTTGTTCATACAAAAGCAAAACTTCCACAAAATGAACAATATCTTCAAAACCGCTAATAAAATTGATACCACTATCAACAGGTCTCGAGTCCTTTACAGGAAAATACTCTGCAAAAGCAATTATTAAAATCGGTGAGCTTTTGCACAGACCTATGAACGAACGAAGCGAAGGGCAAAGTCATTAACAAAAGGCAAATACACCTACAGTGACAAGCAAATACACCTACAGTAACAGAAACATCTCTTCTTTACATTTTGAGTAAACACAATCACCATATTTCCGTTTTCTCAAACATGGGGATAAAAATTCTAAAATGGTCGTCGAACAGATACATTTATATTAATAACTAGCAGACCTGCCCGGTTTCGTTCGTCCAAAAATCCACCAGGCACTCTTCTGTGGCCTTTTTGTTTACAGATTGTAGTCTTCTTCCAAAAGAAGAGAGAATGAAACAGTTCTGTTAAATGAACATAAACATGCACACCCTCATCCACTTGTTTTTTTTTTTTTTTTTATAGCATTTTATTAGTTTATTATTTATTTTATTACCTACATGCTGGACAAAAACGCTTAGCTTAACTAACTTAACTCGAGGGTGGCCGTGGTGTAGTGGTAACATCATCACTTGTCACGCTCTTGGTTCACAGTTCGAATCCGGATGTCAATAATCATCTATTTATTTATTTATTATAAATAAAAACTCGATCAATTGCGAAAGCTTATGTCAACTCTACTGCGAAGGCATAACACTGGCAGTAGGGCGATCATATAGCTAAAATGCAACTTGATCGTGATGATGACATCAGGAGGACGGAAAAAAATACTGTGAATCATGAGCAACGACAAAAGCAAAACAAACAAGCTCCCCAGTTATCTGGACAGTCACCTTTGGAGTTCACTGAAACTTAATACCAGCTGAGTTTCAAACCAACTACACCAATCTGTCTTCTCTCCGTCTCTTCCCCTTTCTTCAAAAACGCCCGCGTCCTAAATTTTTTTTTTTTTTTGCAATAAACTTAAACTGCCTAAACCTAGACACCTAAAAGACTACCCCGTATCAAAAGGCATCAACGAGGGAGTTCACTCTATTATCTACCAGAATTGCTGATGCTGCTTGCTCATATCTTTAATATCGCGCTTTGATATAGATCTACCGATTCGGAGACGCTCATTTTTTCATTTTTAATGCATTTTTATTGGGTAATTCATTATAACTTATATGCTAGACAAAACGCTTAAAACTAGCTTAACTAACTCAACTATTCTTATTCTAACTTACTGGCGCTCTAAAAATTTCGGAGACGCTCCTCAGTGCTCTGTGCACACTCTTATCTATAGATGAGCCGAATGTCCACAGATTTCCGGGCAACGTGGAAGATTAACGGCAAAGCTGATTTATTCTTGATCAGACCTGCCTGATCGAAATAGAGGAATGCTTCTGGGGGGATAAACCTGTTAAGGTGCACCCTCTGATTGTGGTAATAAACCTCGAAGATCAGGTTATTCATCGAGGTCATTGCTCTTGCAATGCGCCTTCGAGTTATCTTGACCAGGAAATTTTCCACTCTTATCAGATTCTCGCTGTTGTATAGGACCTCATCAGGCTCTGGTGTTCTGTACACGTGAAGGCAATCCTGAAGGCAGGAACCCTCAAACACCCGAATCCTTTCCATCTTACTTTCCCCTATGTTGGACCACACGGGACATCCATTTGCCAGCATGGCCGAATGAGGGCCGCGTAGCAGATTACATTTACCTTTGCATCGAGTAGCTTTGTTAGGGTGAAGGCAACTCGGACTCTGGCCAGTCGCACCCTGTTGCAGACCATTTTTAATTTCGAACGTCCCAGCAGAAGTCACATTACCATTTTTCACAACGAACTTTCATCCACTTGTGCTCTGTTGATTGCAATGGCGCGCGATTGCTGGAGTTTTTTGTTGCAACAATTTACATTTGTAAAGGGTGGTTAAATTTTAAGGGCCGATGTTGAATGTGAACCACACCTAAACGTCAAGTTTTTTCTGCATTTCATTTGACATTTCTCAATTTCAGACTAACTCAATTTGAACCATGGAAAAATACACAATCGAGCAACGCGTTAAAGTTATTCAGGCTTATTATGAAAATGGGCATTTACGCGCTTACAAGGTGCAATTGACTCAAGAACTAAAGCCTCTTGACCATTTCAAGCGTCGTCAATGGTCACAATGGTGGCAAGAAATGGCAACAGTGGATGATCAATTTTCGAAGAAAATCATCTTCAGTGATGAGGCACATTTTCACCTCAGTGGATTCGTCAATAAGCAGAATTGCCGCATTTGGGCGAATGATAATCCAAGAGTGATTGTCGAAAAACCAATGCACCCACAAAGAGTGACTGTTTGGTGCGGTTTGTGGGCTGGCGGCATCATCGGGACGTATTTTTTCCAAAATGAGGCCGGTCAGGCAGTTACTGTTCGCTATCGTGAGATGATAACGAACTTTTTATGGCCCGAATTGGAAAATATGGATGTGGACGATGGCTCTTTTGCGCGACAAATTCAATGGCCGTATTATCTCACGTCAAGATCATGTGATTTGACACCGTTGGACTTCTTTCTTTGGGGTTATTTGAAAGAAAAGGTGTACGTCGATAAGCCAGCAACAATTCAAGAGCTAAAGGATGAGATAATTCGGCACATTAATGGCATAGAACCTCAATTATGCCTCAGCGTCATCGAAAATTTGGACCATCGGATGGAGGTTTGCCGCCGAGGTCGCGGCGGCCATTTGGCCAATATTTTGTTCCATACATAATTGAACCATACCAATATTATCATAATAAAAAGAAATGACAGTAATTTCCTAAATAATTTGTGTTTTATTCAAAATCAACATCGGCCCTTAAAACTTAACCACCCTTTAGTTACTACCCCGGTTCTAAGGATCACTGATTAATGACTAATATTTCAAACTCTTCACCAGTCACCAGTTAATGCAATAATCCGAAAATTAAATTATATTTATCGGTGCACCCTGTTTGAATTTAGAGGCGTTTAAAATAAAACTAAATGTGTTTTAAAGCACGTGAAATGGTTTAGAAGCCAAAAATAATAATTCTGGATCCTACTTTACTTGGGTTAGGTTCTTCTCTTCATGACTTCCTTACTTTCTAAAGCGAACAACCTCAAAATATACATTCTAAAATATAGCCGTTTAGCAAATGCCGGCTGAATTTAAACCTTTTATTGTACAAACCAAATTAAACCTTCTGTGGACCAAATTAATCCTTTGCGAAGCAATTTAAACTTTTTGCGAACCAATATAAACCTCTTTGTAAGGGAAACATTTCAAAACTGTTTAGAAAATGTTCATATTAGTATCGTAGACTTCGGAAGAGTGGGTTTTTTAAGCCAGACGTTCTCTCGAACTTTACTATGCTTCTAATATGAACACTTTTTAAAAGTGTAAAGTAAGCTCTTGCTTCTCAAAACATGTTTAAATTGTTTCACCAAAGGTTTAAATTGGTCCGGAAAAACTTTAAATTGGTCAGCCGACAATGACAGAGATACTTGTAAATATAAATTTCGGAAAGGTACCGAAATAAAAGTGCCTAGAGCGTACGAAGGTTTTTATCTAGCACGCCATCCCTATAGAGTGAATTCGAAGACTCGTAGCTGGAGTGATGGTGCACATTTCCAATACACATTCCAGCCATCTCAGGCAGAGAATTCGAACGCTTTCGATTATGTCACTAGTGTACAACCCGTTTAATCTTCTGCTCCACAATACCTCTATACAAACGTGACCAAAAATTAATCGAAGAACTTTTTTTCGAAATACTTAAGAAGATTTTCATTCGGGCTTTTCTAGCCCAAAGAACAGCTACTGACAAGCGTAATTCCTCGCCTGCCCTCTGCGGTGCTGCTATTCTGAGAACTTACAGCGGAGTCGAGGTAGACCACGTCCTTCGTGCCTCAAAATTGTAAGTATCTACTTAAATGACTTGTCCAGGCAAATATTCTGTTTTACTCTCAAACACCGCTAAAACAAGTTTCGCCGCTTCCAACTCATTACCCATAAACGCATCAGTTACGACCCGCTGTGTTCTTCCAATTATCTTGGTAACAGCATATGTAAATAGTTGCACAGACTTTTAAAAAAATTAACTTTTGGCTCTGACGAACTACCAGTGACGCACTAAAAGTGACGCACTACCAGTGACGCACTACCAGTGACTGCTGGCACCCCTTTCATAAGCCTTTTCTGACTTTAGTGCTGAATTTTCCACCATCCACCAGGCCAAAACCAGAGGTGGGTATGGATTTTGAATTCCTAGGTTTTCCAAGATCTGTCATAGTGCAAACATTTTATCAATGGTGGACTTTATTGACCCTAAACCACACCGATAAGAACCAATCGGGTGGTGGACGAATGGCTGTAGGCGTTCACACAGTTAAGCAGATAGGATCTTTTACCCGATGTTGAGGAAACTGATGCCTTTGTAGTTGGCGCGTTTCAAAGGGTATCTTTTTTTTGAGGACCGGTCAAGCAATGTTGATATTCAATACATTGGGCATACTTTTATCTGACCATATTTTACAGATGAATTAGTGTATGTTATGTACCCGTCAAATTCCGCTGCTTTAAATAGTTCATCAAGCAGGCCATTATCTCCACCAACTTTATTGCATTTATACTTAGATATTTCTATGATCACAAAATATTGATCGGGTATGATCGTCGAGATTGAATTGTCGGTTCGGCCTGACAGTGGGTTGTTAATTATCACCGCCATTTAATAGCTACCAATTATAAGCGAATTAGAGTTATACCCATTCAATTTCAATGATAGACCCACCTACCGCGTGTTGTGAATGCTCTACAATAATCAGAGCAAGATTTGCTCATGGTGGCTACTCATTTTGAAAGAATGCTGAGCGAACGTTAGGGTGACAAGTCGGATTGGAAGGTAGACCACGAGATCTATTGTAGTCCCAGGTAGTACCTGATACTTAATACACGTTACACCTATCATATGTACTACGTGCTAAGTCACATCATAATTCATGAGATGAAACAGACAGACACCTTACTCGTAATCATATATCCATGTCGATCACTTAATCACATTTAAAAGTGCTCCCATCAAAAGCTGCTTCCGATTGAATCACTCCTGAACACTGAGCGCCCAGTAGCTTTATTAACATTATTAAATCATCTTATAGGTAATTACCTCTAAAAAAAAGCCTCATAACTCTAACGATGTTATTTCAACATCATACGCATCGTTGAGAACCCTCCGATGGTGCTCTGTCCGGCGAGGTACTCCATCGAGTAGTCTCAAAATGATTAATTAATTGAATTGATCTGACTTTCGGTTCTCAAATGATCGTTCTCATTCTTTAAACCTGTTTTTAATGGATTTTATGTTAAATGCACTGAATCTTTGTATCTACATATTTGGCGAAGAACAACAGGCTTAAGGTCGAACATAGATAAAAGTTGATCCATAGAGCTGCTTTTAAAATATTTTAATGTCTTTTTTTTTTTTTTATGTTCTTCAACTTTGACGTTTGCACAATAGCCCCAGCAGAACTATTTTAATACTTCCAAACGCACGCACATGATTAATATGTATAAAAAAAAAAAACATTAACTAGGTTATATGGGGTCTTAAATGAAGTAATTATGAGTGGCTTTTATGTGGACCCCTAACAATAGACTTATTGTTGCATTGCACACGTTTGAAAGCTTATGAACTTCTTTGTAGATTGTTATGCTTTAAAATAGAAACCATTAATTACGCCATACTCGTACGTACGTACGGAAAACTCAAGGCGAACCTAACAAACAACATTCATTAATTTCAGTTGCGGAGACGGACAATTCAATTAGGTAGCTTTCCCTAATCCTCAAACTAGTTAATTCATATCTATGTAGCTTATCTGATCAAATGTTTACTCGTGGACGAATTAATCAATTAATCATTAAAAAATCATAATTACTCGTAAATATAGCTAGGCACGTGTTGAATAAGTCAATAATTTCAGTAATCAATTCTAAAGTGTTGAGTATATTGTAGTGATTGCAACATTTTTTTCAGGCTACCACAGTGTAATTTTTTTTTCCGAGGGTAGGTGAAAAATCTTCATGAAGAGCGCGTGCTCATAGTAGTGTGAGATTTTTACTCACTAAAAAAACCTCCCTTCGTGATAAATTTCTTTGATTACTACAACTAAGTTTTTACATATCCAGCAGTTTTTCTTTCACGTATTGAGATCGTTTGGCAGGTCCCTTTCCATTGAAAGTTCCTGCTTGTTCCGCAAATTAGGCGCGGTTTCTTGCTATCGCGTTAAGTCGAAAGGTTTAGTACTTTGTAGACGACGCAGTAGATTCCTCTCATCTAGAATTCGAAGGACTTCATTATTAACGTGTCCTTGTAATCTGTCTTTATGCTTATGCGCAAAGTTTTTGATTTCATATTCGACTGTCGCAATTCCTAAATCTCCATGGATATCGCTATTTCTAATAAACCACAGTGCATTAACTATTGATCTTAGCACTTTATTTTCAAAAGTTTGTAAAATATTGACATTACTTATTTTGGTACAACCCCAAAGTTGTATTCCATATGTACATATCGGCTTTAGCACTTGCTTGTATAAAAGCAGTTTGTTCTCTATATTAAGCTTGGTATGTTTTCCAAGTAACCAGTACATTTCTCTGTATTTGGTTTCGAGTTCTTTACGTTTTTTTCTTCACGTGCGATTTCCACTTCAGCTTAGCATCAAGTGTCATTCCAAGATACTTAGCCTCGTTTGCAAACGGAATTTGAACTGAGTTTGGAAAGATCGGCAAATTATTTATTTTCTTATAAGTAAAATTGACATGAACTGATTTGTTTTCGTTTAAAGCTAGTCGCCAAATCTTTGTCCATTCATTTACTTTATTCAATGCTTCTTGCAATTCTTCAGTCGATTCTTCGATCGTTATACCCGTTGCCAGGATGGCAGTGTCGTCGGCAAATGTAGCTAATACGGTGCCTTCTTCTTGCGGTATGTCGCGAGTATATAATAGGTACAAAAACGGTCCAAGGGCACTTCCCTGCGGCACCCCAGCCCTTATTTCTTTAAATTCCGAATATTCGTTTCCGTGTTTGACTCGGAAAAGTCGATTCGTCAAGTATTTTTCTAGAATATTATATAAGTGTTCCGGCAGAACTAGTCGTAATTTATATTTCAAGCCTTCATGCCAGACCTTGTCAAAAGCTTGAGAAACATCAAGGAATATGCTCGAGCAAATCTTTTTTTCTTCGTAAGCTTTTTCAATTAAATCAGTTATTCTATGCACTTGGTCTATTGTTGAGTGCTTGGTTCTAAACCCAAACTGGTGATTGGGAATAAGAGATCCTTCTTCTATAACCGGCTGTAATCGCTTAAGTACTATTCTTTCGAAAACTTTAGACATAATCGGCAGCAGCGAAATAGGTCTATACGATTTTTTATCATTCTGTGGTTTTCCTGGTTTCAGAATCATTATTACTTCTGCGACTTTCCATTGACTCGGAACATATTCTAATCTTATCGCTGCGTTTATAATGTAAAGGAACTTAACTAACGCTTTTCTAGGTAACGATTTAAGAAGCTCTCCTGTGATTAGGTCGTATCCAGGAGCTTTATTCGGTTTCAGTTTCTTTATTTCTTGTTGAAGTTCGGTCAGTCTTGTATTTCTTACTGTGTAATTGTGAAGTGCTATATCCGACGCATTATCATTTTCAGCAAGCGCTTGCCCATCAAATGGTTTAAATGTTTCTTCTAAATGGGAGGCAAAGACTTCTGCTTTGTCTTTATCATTCTTGGCCCATTCGTTGTCATTTTTCTTGTTTGGGGCCGCTTGTATTTTCGGTTTTTTAATGCCTTTTATAGCTTTCCAGAGCGAATAATTGGAATCTTTGTCCGCTGTTAAGCTTTCAATGCTGGTTTGTATTGTCCGGTTTTTAAAATCAATAATGGCCTTTTTTAGCAAGTTACACAAGTGATTCAAATGCGATTTATGTTGCGGAGCACGAGTTTGTTGCCATTTTTTACGCGCTTTTCTCTTCTCCCTTACCATTTCTTTTATTTCCGGTGGATATTTTTGGGCATGATTGATCGGCGTTTTCCTTTGATTTTAAAGCCTCCCCAATCAGTTTTTCTGCTAGTTAGTCTAGCAGGTACATCTTTTTTAATTAGGCGTTCGCTCATCGTTAGAATGATAGGGGAATGATCGGAAGAGAGATCGAAACTTTCATCAATTTTAATACATTTGTCTGGTATTCCTTTTACAACAAAGAAATCGATCAGATCGGGTATTTTGTTGTTATCAGTCGGCCAATATGTTGGTTTACCAGTCGAGTGAAAGTCGCATCTGTGTTGCATGCAGGCATTGTAAAGTGCTCTGCCTTTTTGTGAGACACATCTTGAACCCCAGAAGGTGTGTTTTGCATTAAAATCACCGCCAATAATAAAATTCGGACCAAGAGAGTTGAAAATATTTGTAAAATCATTTTTTTCAAGCCTGCAACGTAGTGGACAATAAATAGACGAGACATTGAAAGAGTAATGCCCATTTTTCACGCGTACAGTGCTCACTTGCATTGTTTCAAGCTCTATCATAATCTCTTCAGACTGTTCGATGCAATCTTTTATGATCAAAGGCGATCCGCCTCTGGCCCTTTCCGACGGATGATAAGCGTGATAGGTACTGTATCCAGTAATGTTTACACGCGATAGTTTCGTCAGCTGAGTTTCACAGATCAAACATATGTCAATGTCATTTTCTCGTAGAAATATTTCTAGCTCTTCTCGTCTTTGTATGAGACCGTTGGCGTTCCATGCAACAATTTTAAGAAGTTTCGTCATGTTCGTTTTGAAATGCTCCTGTTGTTAAGCTTATATTCAAGCTTCTCCAACCTTTCGACAATTAGCATATTTGTTTTTGTTTGCTCCTCAAGCCTTGCAAGGATAATGGAAAAGACGTGAGATACGAATTAACAGCGTTCGTCTTTGTTGATGTTGATGCTTGAGCACGCGTCTGCATGTCAGAATCTGATGGCTTTTCTTTAGGCGCTTTTACCTTAACGCGGTGTGGAATTTGATCGGTGTTTGATGTCGCAGCTTGGGCGTACGTAAGCGCACCAGGGTCGGCTCGGTTGTCTCTAGTCACCTTTCTTGCAGCAGTTTTCGACTTTTTCTTATTTACCGGTTTTGAAGGTGGGTTTTGCGGCTTCATAAGTCGATCTCTTATTTTTTGTAATTCTTTGGCTACTTCACAGCCTCTGTAATTAGCCGGATGCTTACCATTGCAGTTAATACACGCTGCAGGGGTTTTTTTGTTTACGCCACACTCTTGACTAAGATGTTTACCGGCGCATTTGACACATCGTGGTTCTTTTCGGCAATACGTTTGTGTATGGTTGAATCCTTGGCAGAGTGTAAATGCCCAGTTAATGAAGAATCTTATAAGAAGCAATTATTGATGGACACACTATACTGATCAATTTTGCTAATAACTAAAGCTATGACTACATCAGTGGGTATTAATAAAAGACGTAGCTAATTATGTAGTGTTTCCGTTGTTTAATATGACATTACTAGTATTGCGAAGTTACCTGCATAGCAATTGCAATTTCCCCAATAAGAACTGCTAAAATAGCTATTTATTAATAACAGTGATAGCTATTTTGCATAGCATTTCACATGAATAACAGTAATGACTGTTATTCATAGCTAATTCTACTTTAATATTAGTAGATTGTAGATTGTAGATTAGTAATAGGGGTGTACGTACACCGGGACCTTTATAGATCTATTGTGATCCCCCGAATTGGAGCTCAAGTCGATAATATACTCGACTTAGAGCACCTACTCAAGCCCAATTACATTGAGGAACAGGAGTACTTGAGTGGATCCAACGATGGTAGATCTTTTTCTGATAGTTGGTAGGCATCCAGGTTTTTCCTTCTTTTGTGGATCAATACTCCACATTCTTTAAGCAGATGTCCTGGGATTTCCTCAACGTACCCGCAGAATCTGCAGTTTTCGTTTTGCTCTATGCACAGTTTCCTGAGATGTTCCTTAAGCCTGCGGTGACCATTCAGGAAGATTGTTAGACTGCGGGGCCGGTTTTTGTTGATGTTGATACAGACCTTACTTCTTTTCCGGTTGTATTGTAGTTCCCGAGAAATTCTTTGGCCTGTCTTAGCTTCGGAAGTGCCTACCAAAGTTTGGCTCTCTTGTGGTTTTCTTCTTTTCTTAGTTCTTCCCGTATTTTATATGGTCCCAGCCCGCAGAATGATTCTAGTCCGACGAAGCCGGTCTCAGATCCCATTCTTGCTAGTTCATCAGCTGCTTCATTACCTCCTACTCCCACGTGACCTGTTACCCAGTAGAGGGTGATTCTGTTCTTCTGACCAAGTCTATTTAGCTTGGCAAGAGTCTCTCAAACCAGTTTTGACCTGATTTCATGCGATGTCAGTGCTTTTATGGCGGCCTGGCTGTCCGACAATATTGCGATATCTTGCCGACGATACTTCCTGTTGATGTTAAATTGGGCGTATCTGGGAAATACTGGGAGATGACTTCCCAATACTTGGTTCTGAACCCATATATACTTGCCCCAGTTCTCGTGGATGTTTTTGATCCATCCGTGTACCATTTTATGGCGTTTTGTTTGATTTATTCATTCTCTGATTCACTGGTCCATTCTCTTTTTCTACTTAGCCTTGAGTTGAATTTCATCTCGAAACAGTACCTTTTACTATATCATCTCTGGGCGACTTCAGAAGTGGGATTAATTTGGAAAGTTTTTCTCGCTTTTTATGTGCAGACTCCCCTTTTCACCTTTCCCGACAACCCCTAAAATTATTCTTGGTAGGGTTTCTTTGGCATTTATTTCTAGCACTAGGTGTATAGGAGTGAGTCCCAATATTACTTCTAGTGCCGCTGTAAAACAGGTTCTTATAGCCCCTGTAATGCATACGCAAGCCAGCCTTTGTACTTTACCAAAGGTTTTTCTTGTACTCAGTCTGGTTTTTTTCTGGTCCATGCTACTGCTCCATACGTTATAATAGGCATGACCATCACAGTGTGCATCCATCTTAGTGCTGCTAGATTACATCCCCAGGTTTTACCTGAGATGTCTCTGCACAGCTTAACTGCTCGAGTTACTTTGGCTACCACAGCTTCTTCGTGTTTTTTTTCAGAGAAGTGTTATACCTAGAACCTTAACTTGTTGTTGTGGGTCTACTCTGATTTAAAAATGTACAGGAGCTGTCATTTAAACAAAGCAATTGCAACTTCATATACGTATGTATGTATGTACATCGTTGGTTCAACTATTTAGTAAAACTTAAATTAATCATAGGACTTTGTCATTGCTATTGTATATATAATAGCGTCTTAGCTTACTACTAAGCAGGAAGTTTAGGTTTAAATTCCAGAATACACCAAACAAATTTTCAACATGTTTCACCCCCTGTAAATGTCTGACAAGTCCCTGAGAATAAAATTGTCATTGAAAAGCTTTTCAATATCGTTCAAAAATGGCAATAAAAATTCATGACATCACGAACAAGTATGACCTCTGCCAAGCCAAGATCAACTCCGCCGTAGTTGTTGTGGTAAAGGCTTCATTCATCACGATGTAAATTCCGGAAATAATTTTTTTTTTTGTATTAATTTACTAAAAAAAATAACTTCCTTACTTACTTAGGTGACTCTAAGTTCGGGTACAACAAACCTCTGCTGTTAGCCCGATTCTTAGCCAACTAACTGCCTCCAGTTGTGCACTCCAAGTTGGTTGAGATCCCCTTCTACTTGTGCGCGCCACCTAAGGCGTGGTCTTCCTCTGCTGCATCGTCTCTCCGGGTTAGAAAAATATTTCGACATCCCAACTGAACCGTCTTGACTACGCTGACGATGTATGCTTACTCTCTCACAGAATTATGGATCTCCACCAAAGGACAGCAGATGTGGAGAGGGAGGCAGGAGTTGTCGGCAAAAAATAAAATGATCAGCCTTAGAACAAACTCATCAGATCAAATATCCATTGCTAAACAATCGGTAGAAAGAGTAGGGGATTTCCAGTATCTTGGGTGTATTGTCTCGACCGATGGTAAATTGCCAAATATAGCGACGCATTGCAGTCAGTTTGAACACCAAGCGAAGACTGTTCCGCTCCAACGTTCTTTCCGTGCTGTTATATGGATGTAGCACGTGAAGTTTGACCATTACTATTACAAACTGCAGCAAACATTTGTTAACAGGTACTTTGGCAACATCTTAAGAATTTTCTACCCCAATCGTATCTGTAACGAACACCTCTACCCATTGTGCCCATATGAGTTATTTTTACCCTGGGAACCTAAATAGAAAGAAATAAAAAAAAATCCGACGATTTAGAACCACCCAGATAAGGATATGTATCTCAGGAGGTTATTCAGCTCGATTTTGTTCAAGTCCTGCAATAACATGTAAAAGTGACTGCCAAGAGTCCTCATTCTTCTGTTGTGAAGGGCTGGACATTTATGTAGCTGGTGACTATCAATCAATTTTCCGATGCGGTTCGCGTAAATACCAATGGCACAGTGCCACGTAATGATACCAGAGACGACTCGTGTGTTTTTACGATTTAGCTTAACTAGAGGAAGAGATATTTTCTTGTCATAGATCGACCAAAGGGTTTTAATCGTAACGCATGTATCCAAGTGGACCAGCGCCTGTTGGCTATATCAGTGGCTTCGTCGTCTATGAGTCGTCAACGTTGATCCTTTCCTTGCAAGTTCGTCTGCTCTTTCATTACCTAGAATATCCATGGTCTGGTACCCAGAATAGGGTCACCGAATAGACACTCGATACCTCGTTTAAGTGACTTCTGCAGGTGTTTACTAGTCTTGATCTGGTTACCACGAAGTCCAAGGCCTTAACGACCGCCTGACTGTCACTATACGCCGTAATTATCATCCCGACGATATTTTCTTTTAGGATGATCTCGGCTTGGAAAACGCTGCAATTGTTGTTAATTCTAACGAAGTACTTCACTCCTAGAGTTTCACAAAAAACATTTCAGCCCCTATACCGACTTCCATTTTGGAGCCGTCTATGTAGAAGGCTAGCTCCTCTTAGATTGTGCTTCTGGTTCTGATATTGAATCTCCCGTCAAAAGCAACTGTCGGAGTTATTTCAGTCAGTTTTTATCTGCCTGGTAGTAGTTTACCATCGGGATAGGATAGATTCATGACTGTATGGTGCTGATAACCAAAGTCCAGCTTCTTTAAGTCTTATTGCAGTAGATATTCAATGGAATGAGATTTAGGAAGTTCTCCATTGCCGTTCTAATAGATCCTGTTGCAGGCCGTTCTCTGGATCATGGTGAGCTTTGAAATATGGTATTTCTTCTCAAATGCCTTCCACCAGACTGTCGTTAGAATGGGTCTCACCACCGCTGTATAAAACCAGTATACTGGTTGGCTGGTTTGAGGTCTCAAGTATTGCTGAAAGTCTTGTTTGCATATATAAAAGGCTACACATGCTTTCTTAATGCGATCCTCCGTATTTTCTTTCCATAGTTTGGAATTATTATTAAAAATTACGCCCATCACCTTGAAAGATTTAGTTCAACTCCTCTGATAGTTGGCAGTTTGAATACAGGGATCCATCTTTACTTATCGAAAAGAAAAATCTCTGCCTTCTTCTTGATTCTCAGTCCTCGACTACTGGCCCATTTCTTAACTAGTGGTAGTGCGTAGCTCACTAAGTAAAATTTACCTGACACCTGTAGGCTATTGCATTGAAACAATTATCTTTCAGTATGTCAAAAATCTCATCGACTACTAGAAGCGGTGATAGAACGCCACCCTTAGGAGTCCTTCTGTTGGGCTTTCTTCTGCTATTGACATTACTTCTTTTAATTTTGTTTAAGACCAACATATCTAAGATGACTTTCTCTCTATGTAGGAGCAAATAAAAATGGATAAATCTGATTTATACAAAATTTACATTATTTGTTGAGTTCATGAAAAGCTTTGATGATACAGCTAAAATAATTCCACACAGTACAAAATGTCAGAATAATTTTAATACGAATATCGTTGGCATAAAATTACCCATTTATTTGCATTTACGAGTGCGAGTATTTTTACTGCAATGCGAATATCGTAAGGTAATTGCGAAAATAGGTTAAAGCACTAAAGAGTTTTTGCTCACATGGAATTGATGGGAACTTTAAACATCTTGTCTGCAACGACTAGTTGACTATAAGCAATTATTCCTCACCGAAAACCTAGCATTACTCGTATTGGACTATGAACTGAAATGTTTAATCTGTTTTTACGACTTTAATTATTCGTTGATTTTCTCCGAGCGTTTTCAATTTAAATGGAACAAATATAATTTATTTTCTTTGTTCTTAATTGATTAAAAGCTACAAATATCTTCACACTTCATTTGGTTTATTATTTACCATAGTGCGAAATTTTGTAATCCGCTTTTTTGCCAACCGCATTTTCCCACGAACTTTGCAAACGTTACAGCATTGTTTAAGGTATTCCCCGTAAAGTTTCTATTTGCCCAATTCATTTACACACCTTGCAGCAATTCATAGCCTTCTAATAATTAACAGCTCTACAGATCATTCATATCAATGAACTCAATTCACATGTTCATCTTCCCAGTAAATAAATCTTCAAAAAGTTTTCTTTTGATTGATTACATTTTATATTGAATAGCGATGCTGTATACTCGTATGTGACGCCAGTGAAGAATCTGTTTCCTGTTTTACTCGACCCAAGCCCCACACCGTTTGAAACGTTCCTCTCTTTCTGTCAAATTTTGCGCTAATAACAAAACTTTGAGCCAAATTTATGCAAGAAAACAAGATTTCTGTCCGTCCCCCAATATGATTCCTCGTCACCATGGTCATGGTCCCCAGAAGCAAAGTCATAGCAAAAAAAAAATAAAAAATAATAATAATAAATAAATAAAAAGCTAACACTAAAAAGTAGGCGCCGAATCATTAGCATATATCTTACTATATCAGAAAAAAAAAAAAATACAAAATCCGGCATAGCTGTCAGAGGCTAAATGCGAAAGCTTTACGGCGGTTTTTTTTTTTTTTTTGGAAATGGTCAAGCGAACATGGCCAATTAAATGTTTGATGCTTTTCCATTGAAATGGCAAACGCAAATACTCTCAATATCGATGAATATGAGTCAGTTGTTCTTTTGACTGAAAAAATATTTTTATGTGTGTCCCGAGGTTGACCAGAAAATTTAGCAGCAACCGCGTAGGTTGATTGTGAATAACTTGCTTTGCGATACAAAATTTGCAACGTATACCTACAATAGCACCACCTGCAACAAACAATTTTTGTTTTATAACCAGAATGATTGATATAGATTTAGAGTGACAAGCCACAAGATACATATTAATCCACGGTCATGGTGTATAACAAATAGTCATTGGTAAATGGGTGTAGTACAATTGAGACTAAAAGATATTTCCTGTTAAAAAAAAAAAAAAATCATATATAAATCGTTTACAATTGCTAATTACCTGCTACCAAGTACAATGGAGACAATCACACAAAACTGGTTGCATGATCCGTATAAATTCAATTGTAGCTAAACACTGGGAAGTGATACCAAACCAATTTGCGTTCTTTTATTGGAGTACTAGTATCTACAGCTGGTTCGGTGGCATGTACCATTTTTTTTTTTTTTTTAATTATCCCCTCGATCGTAATTATATGTGAAATTAAAAGCCTTATAGTTGGGTTCCTGATAACATTAGCAAACAGTGAGTCTGTGAAAACAAGCAATCGCAAGTGGTCAACTGGTGATTAATTAATCAGGAACATTTTCAATATTGTCCTAGTAGCATTGAGAATTCTTAGAATTCTAAGCATAAATCAGTGACAAGTTGTTTCGCGTGCGGTAAAGAGGGATCCTGTCAAAGAAGTAAACCATAATTAATCAAGTGGAATTCGCGCGCTTCAGAGTAAGTTATTTGTAGGTGAGAACAGCAAAAAAAAAATAATAACAATGTATTAATGAGGAAGTAGTTTGAAGCTCAGTCAATTGGAGCGATTTTCATGTAGACATTGGAATTTATTTAAATAATTAGTTTGTGTGGTAATGTAGCATTTTGTAACACATAAGACACCTGGTGACAGTGACAAATTAATGGGTTACCCTGGCCATGGGAAGAGTTCTTGAAGAACAGATAACCTAGTGGATACTGAACGAAAGCATAAATATCGATGTAATGAAGTGATAATTGTATGTGTCAGCCGAGACCGTGGTTACGTATCGACAAGTGCGCTGAGTTGATCTAGAATTTGAATAATATTTGAAATTATTATCGTAATTGGCGTTGAGTAGAGTGGAATGTGTTAATCTGTGTCCTGTGATTTTAAAGCATTTAATGCATTTTTATACATTTTCATGTGTATGTCGCTAGTCAGTGAATTTTAAAACCGTATCGTAAAATTAAGAGATTAATTAATCTGGCATTTGAATTGAAAAATATTGAACAAACGGATAGACAATTTTTACGTAAGTATTTTTGACACCTTTCTTTTGTTTGTACTACTGAAGATTTCGTCAAAAATGTCCCCTTGTTACAATTATCAATTAAACAGTTTGAGAAATAAAAGAGTGAAAACTTGAACTAATATATGATTAGTCTCATTCAGTATCCTTGATGGGCTCTTTGAATCGCGCACAAAAACTTACATGGTTACATTCAGGACTCGAAGGGAGTCGGGATAGGGGCGAGAAATCATCTTACCCCATTTTTAAATAAAGCTCCACATAATCTTACTACCTTCTGTTCTCTTTCTTCAAAGAGAACTTCATCCCGGAACTTCTAAATTTCGATAACTCGTTTACAAATTTATTTATTAATGCACGTCACAACTACAGCACTGTCAAGAAAATATGTTCGAGGTGATAATCCATCGTCGATTAACAGACGTAGTAGCACACATAGATGCAATAAAGTTTCTGAGCCGAGGGTAGAATAATCTGGATAGAGGAAGCCACTTTGTACAAATTTAACCTTTTTTAGAATTTTTAAAACTGATGAATGTTCACATTCTTGGGGCTATATCTCCGCAGTGAATTTGCTCTTGTACTGGTTCAGGATCTGTCTCCTCTGGGTGTCGGGACATAGCAATATTGAGCGGAACGAGCAAGCTGTTGAGCTAGCAAGACGAGGATCTGCTCTGACTTTCTAAAGCGGTTCACGTACCGATGGGGTCTCTCAAGGGTAATATCCTCGCGCATTTCCTTTCAAAAGCCAATAACCGATGGCATGTTTTGCTGAATTGCGTCATATCTAGGTAGATGTGGCCCAACTGGCGGAGAACACAAGATCTACAAAACAGAAACCGGGTAGATATTGATAGAGCCGGGTAGATTACTACAGGCCACTGGCCCATTGGAGTTCAAGTGGCCAGAATAGGCATTACATCTAATGCACATAGTCGCAGCTGCTATATTGCATGCTAGACAGAAAGTATTTACCATTTCCTCTGCAAGTATCCGGCTCTAGGTAGGGCCATTCAGCGCCCACTAGGCAAACCTTTCTTTGACGACCTAAAGATTGCGGGGAAAGTCATTGGGAAAGTTATCAGCTTTCTTTATGGCACAGGGTGGATTTCAAGAAGATTTACGCTAACCCCCTCATCTCTATAGTTTATCATCTGAATAATACCGGAATACGTGACCAATAACGTGAGTTGTGGCATTAAAATGGCGCTAAAGCTCTAATTAGGTTTCAGCATGGGATGCCTACCTACCTGTGCCAGTCTCTTTGAGGCGTACGGCTTGGTGTCGAATTTTGCGACCAATCAGTGCCCAACTGAGGAAAAATCTTTGATGAAATTCACATTGTGTTCTTATCACTCATGAATCATCAAAAGTCGACACAATTACTTCACGTTCTTGCGGAGTATAGCATTGTAGCAGAAAGAGAGTCAACCATGGTACCTCCCAGGGTGGAGCCTATCGCCACTCATATGGCTTCTCGTAGTCTACAAGGTTATACCGGTGATGTTGCCATACTGGTATCTGGTAAATTCCTTCTCGTACTTAACAAACGACTAAAGTATGTGAAGATGGTATGGGAATGAACCCATCGAAAACCGATTTAGTGCTTTTCACTAGGAGAAGATCAATTCCCGCATACAAATATCCTCGTATGAATGGAGTCGATCTGATACCCAAGAAATCCGCCAAGTATCTCGGCGTAATACTAGATTCTAAACTAAGCTGGAAAGAAAAGAGCATACGTAGCACTATATCCATTTGGAAAAACATGGGGATTTAAGCTAGAAATGCTAGAAATGCCTATACACTGCGGTGGTGAGGCCCATCTTGACCTATGGTTTGATTGTCTGGTGGAAAACGCTCCGAACGTTACGAAGATTCAAAAAGGGGTAACGAGATCGATGAGATCAACATGAACGGCAGCTTTGGAAACGATACTACATCTTCCTTCATTAAACTTTTAATGCGAAAGCTCGGCGGCAAAAACTGCATTAAGGCTCAGGGAAGTCGGTCTATGGACAGCGAATCCCTATGGCCACACCTCAATTCTAGCTCGATGTTGTGTATCGAGGCTCCAGAATGCAACAGGAGATTCATCGGAATTCCTAGCAGAGAAGATTGGGATGAGGGTGGAGTACGTACCGAAGACGAACTAGCTATACTGATGGATCCAAGTTGGATGTTGGTACAGGAGCCGGTATTTGCTATGAGTCTCAAAATACAAATCACTCTCTTAGGCTAAAGGATGGGTGTAGCGTTTTTCAAGCCGAAGTGGCCGCAATAAAACAGAAGCGGGTCTGAAATGAATTCATCACATGCTCTACTCGAGGCTAGTACACCGCTTAGTACACTTTGCGGGGAAATAGACATAGAATCCATCGAGAAGGCTAATAGTCGCTGGTGTCAATTAGACACATGTGCTACAGCTAGCGCCATCTACTGTGCCATCCACTGTGTGACTGGCCTGCACTAGTCCTAAAAAGAAGGACAGCTCTTAGCAGTAATTTGTTAAACCCCTGAGATTCATCCATTTATCTGACTGGTTTAACTAGCAAACTGAACAAATTGGGCACAATGGACTCTAAGTAAGCCGTTAACAAATCGTTTGTCAACAAGGGCACCCATTTACCTAACCTAACCTAACATATAACATTATACTCTTCATGATCACGATGACAGGACACGCAATTTGCAAAAATTATAGACAATCATATCGCCACCTTGTACGGATATATCCGGAGGTGCTACTTCCTATAGACGTCTGTTTGCCGTTGGCCATTCAATCAGTTGCTTAGTATGAGATAAAAGGCACCCAGCAAGGTGGTGCTTAACTATAGGTACTATCAATTCTGAATGCTGTGAATTGATTTTAAATTCGAGAGCTTTATTTGTGTGATAATTTTTTTTTATTATTATTTAGCCTTCTACATTACCAGAAAATACATCATAAATCTACCGAGCTTGTACTGGTGTCAATATAAATCCATAGATACTTGTGGTACATACTTAAGTCACAAACGTAGAAAGCTATAAAATGAAAAACAAAAAAAACAAAAAGTCGATTACTGAGGAAGGTTAACATTGACGGAATATTCACACTCATTTGAATGGGTAAAATTGCCTAACCAATATGAAGATCGTAAGCAAACGAAAAATACCGAAAACCACTTCAAATCATATTTTTATCACTTTCATTTTCAACTTGAAAGTCATCAGCAAATACTTGAGTATTTGTAATGGATCTTATAACAACAGACTTGCACTTTCCCTTTCTAGCAATTAATCAACATGAAAGTTTGAATACCTGCCGCTTCTGTAGTAATTCCTTACGCGAATTTGAAATTATTTTTAATAGCACGTGAAAGTCAACATGTAAATCGATACAATTTATTAAGCCCATTAATTATAAAGAAGTACATTCAGATGTCCAAATAGATCACTGGTTCCTTTTTGTCTGCTTCCACGCGCCATCATTGTCGAAGATTATCTCGTTTTTTTATAACCTTTTCTCAGGAGAGATGAACCTATAACTCCGTGGCAATGCCCCGAGATGCCTGAAGTACCGTCTCATCTACCGCCGGCACTACATTGTCCTAATATAGTGTACAGATATAATTTTCCAGAAGCCCCTTCTTCTTAGAACATCACTAACGATACGATACAAGCTCGTAAATAAAAAGGCCTTACGTTTCAGATTGCTGAAATATGCTACATTTCCTTGTAGTGGTCTCCAGGACATAGGGACATTCGTTGTCACAGATACGAGTAGTGAGTTCTTGCTTTGTCATTTTACAATATGGATCGTTTAACCACAGCTCAATGGACCCAGCTTTTGGTCTAAATGAGTAGTGATAAGCAAGTCACAGAGCACCACCCATCTATCTAACCTAACTACCACTCAACACATTAAAATTGTTGCATTTTACTTTAAAAGTAACAGTTCTGTAATATCTATGTATCGCGATTTAAGGATAGATCATGGGCGTTCAATTCGAAACACAATCACCAAATTCGAACAAATATGTAGTGTTTGTGACATTGTAAGGCCTGTGCATTGAATATATTGATATGAGGGACATGTGGTTCTAACAGTATGGGACTACGTGCCACACAACACAGGCAAATTTAGCTCTATTGGTCATCTAACCCCGTTGACTCAGCAAGGAGGTGTTCTCTCTCCTCTACTCTGGGTTATTGTGCTAAATGAAGTACTAATTAAACTTAGATTCATTGGGGTTAAGATCGTAGCATACGCAGACGATGTGACGTTACTGGCCACGGGTAAATTCCTTCCAACCCTAAGCGACCAAATGGAAGGCGCCCTTAAGATAGTCAGCAACTGGACTAAAAGAAGTGGACTCGCAATAAATTCACTAAAAACGGAGCTGACACGATTTACGAACAAGAGGATAATACCGGAATTCAAAATTCCATCCATTGAAGGCACTCCTCTTAGAATTTCTGACAGAGCTAAATATCTAGGGTTAATACTAGACCAGAAACTAACCTGGGGACTAAACATAAGGAAGAGAACAAGGAAAGCTATGATAGCTCTCTATACTTCTAGCAGAATATTTGGAAAAACTTGGGGGCCCAAACCAAAAGCCATTTTCTGGCTCTACACAGCAGTTGTGAGACCTATACTGACATACGGCAGCCTAGTATGGTGGCCAGCCGCAAGTAAGGGCACAAACCTCAAGATACTAACCAGAGTACAAAGAATGGCGAGCATTGATGTCACAGAAGCTAAGAGAACCACACCAACTGCAGGATTAGAGACCATACTCAATCTATTACCTTTAGACCTATTTGTGCAGGAATCTGCAGCTAGAAGTGCTCTAAGATTAAACCAATCTGAAGGTTGGAGGTCAAGCCTGACGGAGCATGCGCAGATTTTACGCAAATACATGGGCGGAGATATATTTGGCTGTGGCAACTGCTGCCCGGGACGCTGCTATGAAAGCTATACCACCAGATGATATTACATTTTTCATTGACAGCCAAGCAGCGATAAGAGCGATTTCCGCCACGCAAATAAAATCGAAGCTTGTGCGCTGCTGTCGCGAAGAGCTGCGGGTTCTTGGTACGCAACACAATGTAAAGCTCTGCTGGGTACCCGGACATAATGGCGTTTCAGGAAATGAGAAAGCTGACGAGCTGGCAAGGGAGGGTTCAGCTCTAAATCCTGAACGAGCTGACCCGTCAATTAAGATACCACCCTGCAACCTAAACCTAGAAGTTAGAAATAAAATGATTGCCATAGCAAATAGTAGATGGAGATCATTAGAATTCTGTATAATTACAAGAAAACTTTGGCCGCTCTATGATAAAAATCGTACAGAGCAAATCCTACACTTCAACAGATATATCTTATCTGGTTTAGTGGGGATGATAACTGGACACAACTTTTTACGTTATCACACAAAGAAATTGGGAATTAGCGAAGAAGATATATGTAGAGGCTGTGGGTATGAGGACGTTCACGAGGATACACCTCACTTCCTGTGCCATTGTCTACCACCTCAGATTCAGAATACTAGGGAAATATTTCTTCCAAGACTTAGAAGAACTTTCAAATGTATCGGTAAATAAGATTACCAAATTTATAAATGTATAAAATTATATAGTTCACGAGTGGGGAAGCTTCACTTCTTGGGCATCACAATGGATCTATACTGATCTAAGTGTGGCATACTTTGTTCACACTCTACGTCAACCCATAAAACCTAACCTAACCTAACCCCGTTGGATTTCTTTTTACGCGGCTATGCTAAAGATCGTGTCTATGCGAACAATTCCTAAACTTTCGAGCACTTAAAAACTAACATCCGTGAAGTTATGGCCGCAATACAACCAGAAATGTGTCGAAGTTTGCAAAATGGCTTTCATTTAACCGATGTTGTATTCTGTACATAATGGCATAGTCCAAAATTTAAACCAGTCAAAAAATGTCCTGGGAATCTTTAATACGTTTTATTTTATTTAAATTAAAGAGCGTAAAGCAAAATATTAATAACCCTGTATATATATATATATATATATATATATTTTATAAGCTGTGATGGCGCACCAAGATGCCTGATTCTTTTTTTAGAATAGCTAGAGATTAAACGCTTCTGGGAATATTTCTCCTGGGAGTAAATTTCATAGTCCGTTTGCTTTTCAAAACGAAGTAACAGCAGTTTGAGTTTCACAGGATCAGTTTTTGTCGGATAGTCACTAGGATATTATTTGTGAAGAAGATTACGTTTACTTGGATATACCTATAGATAAATCATCGCTTTGAAGATAGAGTTCTCAATAGTATCGTCTTTCTTTTGTTGAAAGTGTGTACTTGATTTTATCCTTATTTGCTAACTCTTTTCTCCTAGACTTCAATAGACGCTACGCTGAGAACGTACGATGTCGTCGATATCATCTGCATAGCTCAGAGGCTAAACAGAATTGTGGAAGAAAGTGTGTTTCCTTGTTAGCACCTGTCTTGCACACTATCTGCTCCATTACGAGATTTAGCACCATCGTGATGATGCAAGGAGGATGAGTAAAATATTCTAAAAAATTTTAGCAGATACTAAAGGGTTTTTCAATAGGAACCCTTAAACTTTTTTTATGATCTGTCAATGTGAAAACGTCAGTCAAGGTTTACGTTTTTATCAT
The DNA here is from genome assembly GCA_963082735.1 of Pocota personata. Taxonomy (NCBI): domain Eukaryota; kingdom Metazoa; phylum Arthropoda; class Insecta; order Diptera; family Syrphidae; genus Pocota; species Pocota personata. The sequence continues at coordinate 58,617,338 of OY720431.1, forward strand.
GGTGAAATTCCTGTCCACCAGACAGGATGTGCGTGCTATAGTGGATAAATTCGAGTCAACATATTCACTATTGAATGTTCCTGTGCCAGTGTGACAACGCACTGGTCGAAGTACCGAAAATATCGCAGCCATAACTGCCTCAGTTCAGAATGAGCCAAATCAGTCGATTCTACGCCGTTCGCAGGAATTGGGAATCTCTCAGTCCACATTGTGGCGAATTTTGCGTAAAGATCTTGACCTAGACCCTTACAAAATCAAATTAACTCAAGAACTGGAGCCTCTTGACCATTTGAAGTGTCGAAACTTCTTCGATTAGGCTCTGCAAAAGTTTAAAGAAAATCCTGAATTTCATCGAAAAATAATCTTCAGCGATGAAGCTCATTTTTTGGCTTAATGGCTTTATCAATAGCAAAATATGCATTATTGGACAGCAACAAACCCACATGTGCTTCAAGAGATTTCATGCCGGAGGTGTGGTTGGAGCGTATTTTTTCGTCAATGAAAATGATCGCGATGTTACGGTCAATGAAGTTCGCTATTCTGCCATGTTAGAGGACTATTTTCGGCCAGAATTGGATGGACTTGATATCATTGACACGTGGTGTTCCAACAAGAAGATACCACATGCCACATGCCACACAGCTGGTCAAACAATTGATTGAAGGGGAATTTCGGTAATCGTGTAATCTCGAGAAATGGTCCGGTCGAATGGCCAGCCGCTCATGCGATTTAATGCCGATAGATTTTTTTTTTTTTATGGGGTTAGGTTAAGTCGTTGGTTTATGCCAACAAACCAACAATGTTAGAGGAGCTTAGGAAAATTGGCTTCAAAGAATCGATCGCTGCAAACGTGCTCGCGGTAGTCATATCAACGAGATCGAATTCCATACTTAAATTTAACATGTGTACTATACATGAAATAAATTTCAGCCCGATGTCTCAATTATTCTGTGTTTTATTTAAATACAAAATTGTTATGTCCTTCTTGAAAAACCCTTTAGCAGCAAAACTGAAATTGTAGGAATTGGGAAAGTATACATCTCCGAACGAATCTACACAAAACTCTCTACAAACACTACTTGAAGTATTAGAAAACTTAAAACTGCACACGGAACCCATTTGTTGAAGGCAATTTTATTCAACACATACGAGTACTATGGACTCATTTTACTTCGAGTTAATTTTAAACGATCTTTAATTAAGTAGCTACGTCCTGCAAAATTCCTACACGTTAAACGTTTTTTTAAATTTATATTTCGACTCCTCTTTCTCAAAAAAACCACGAATTTTACTAAAAGAATTATGGTCACGTTATGCATGTCATGTGATGGGGTGGGAAAATACATTTTTTCCTTGGAGTACTCGTAGTCTATGCCCCCATAAAAAATGTTGCTCTCTAGGTCAGACGTGGTGAAACTATAAACTTAGCCACTTAGATACGGAACACTATAAAGTGCCTAATTTACCTGGACTACAATACTTATATGAAATATCTTACTCAGCATGCACTACACTAAGTCGACATCTCAAAGTCGTTCTAATTAAATCGTTGCCACCAGAACACACAATTTATTGTAGGCCTCCTGGTGAGCTCTTTACATCAAATAGTATGCTTCGCTATTTGATATCTGTTTGAAATTGTTTTCTCTTTGATTTTGATTCTTTTCAATTTGTAGGGTTGAGTATCTGAACTTGCTTTTGTCAGTTTCAATATATACACAGGTCGACATAATTCATCGTACGACACATATAAACGCTGTTGTTGGGTACCTACACAGTTCAATCAAAAAAGGACTAGGATTTAAGAATCAGAACAAATAACAAAGATTATCTAGATATTAGATTAAATTAAAATTCTTTTTATTTTCTTAAAATTTAAACAAAAAAGAAAAACACATTTGGCTCAAACGACTTTAATTTTTTGAAAAAATCGGGCTGTCAGTAACTTGTTGGGCCTCCACGAGATTTAAGGACTGCTTATAGTCGACGTGGCATAGAAGAGACCAGGTTGTTCGTAAAATCTTCGGGTACACGATCCCATTCTAGTTGTAGGGCTTCCTTAAGAGTCGCTTTTGGCGAAATCCGGTGTTTATGGAGTTGTTTTTCCAAATAGTCCCACAAATGCTCTATTGGGTTTAAGTCCGGGCTCTGAGGGGGAGAATTAAGCTGCCTTGGAGCGTAGTATAACAACCAATCCTTCACTTTTCGAGCGGTGTGTTTAGGATCGTTGTCTTGCTGAAATATCCAGCCGGGATCCAAATTTAATTTCTCTACTGATGGGCGTAGATTTGCCTTTAATATGTCGAGGTACATGTGTTGGTCCATGTTACCTTCAATAAACACCAGCTTTCCCACGCCAGACCAAGCCATGCTCCCCCACACCATAACACTACCTCCACCGTGCTTCACTGCTCTTCTTACATTTTGAACTTCCATTTCAGTGCCGCTCTTTCGCCAAACTCTTGCAGGACTGTCATGACCAAAAATGTTGTATTTGCTCTCGTCGGTGAACACAATTTTCTTCCAAAAAGAAAGATCAGCGTCCTTGTGTAAAGTGGCAAAGTTTTTACGTTTTTTCTTATTCGCTTCACTTATGGATGGCTTCTTCCTTGGTGTTCTTGAAAAATACCCTTGTCTGTTGAGGGTCCTTTCTATTGTACGCCTGCTGACGTCTTTTCTGTATATATCCGCGACTATTTGTTTAATGGTAGGGCAATTAGTTCTAGGGTTTTTTCGCACAGTGTTCAGAATGACCCTTTCGTCCCTTTCATTTAATTTGCGTGGACGGCCTGTTCTTCGCGCGTACTCAACACTTCCTGTTTTATTGAACGTTTCTACGATGTACTGTACAGTTGATTTGCTTTTTCCCACTGTGCGTGCAATTTCTGCTAGCGATTTGCCTTCTTTCGAAAACAAATCTACTACCACTTGGTGGAAATCTTGGGTCGTTTCTTTTCTCCTTTGTTGAACTGACATGATCACTTTTTTTGCAAAAGATGTTAACTCACTAAGGGCTGAATACAGAATTATGCATTTTGCCAAAACTGTAATTACAAACAGAAAAACTAACAGAATCAATCGCCGTACGATGAATTGTGTCATTTGCACTGCAGCGCATTTTATTGCTTTTATGAATAACTTGAACATCTTTAGTGATAGGAAATAAAAAAATAATAAAACAATAGGTTCATAAATATATGTGGAATATATTGGAAATTTATCTATCGTACGAAGAATTTTGTCGGCCTGTGTATGTGCCTAGGTGCATTTCTTTGTTGTCAACTTAATGGTTGTGATGTACAATAATGACGAAAGAAATTGATCCTTCCGAATGCCTTCTTTCCAGTTTTCTATACAGTTTCTCAAACTTGTGTGTTTAACAAGAGGAATCAATATAACATACATATGAAGATTATTCTATAGGTGGATCTAAGAGAACAAGGTATGATTGTCCCCCATTTGCTATCGAGAAATGTGTAAAAAAAATCGAGGGGAAAGCAACAGTTACTTAAGAAACAACTTAGGGATTGCGAATTTCACAAAATATGTATACATAGTAGGGAATTATACTATTTTTTTCCTATTCATAATTCAAATAGTCTTGATACTTACTGAACAGACCTCGGAAAGTTTCCAGATTTTTTTTATGAATCCACAAGTTTGGGGGTGAAATTTACCTTCATCACGGATTTTATACAAATTTGCATAAAAATGTAAGAATATGCCTATGCTTGTGGGCACATGGAAATCATGGGAAAGTTTAATATCTCTTTACTCATTAATTTCTAACTAGACATACATACGAGGGTGGGTCAATAAATCCCTGAAAATTACTCACAAATTGTGTCGTCACCTTAAATTTTTTTTTTTTTGTCAAGAATCATCTTTCAAAAGAACGCACCCAAATTTTCAGACAGATCTGTCAAATAGTTTTGTTGTGGCAGCCATTTTAAATAGACGCCTACTAGCATTTTCGTTAAAATGGAAAAAAGTGAATTTCGAGTGCTCATTAAACACTATTTTTTGCGAGAAAAAACTATTACGCAAACCAAACAAAAGCTTGACAACTATTATGAGGACACTTCACCATCGATCGGAACCATTCACCACTGGTTTACTCAATTTCGGTGCGGTCGTTCAAGCACAAGTGACGCCGAACGTTCTGGTCGCCCAATTGAGATCACCACACCAGAAATGGTCGACAAAATCCGTGGTTTGCTAATGGACGATCGGCGAGTGAAAGTGCGCGAGCTTGAAGGGCCACAGGCTGATCACATGGCTCAGTGGTTTCGATTTTACATAAATATTTGGACTTGAAAAAGCTTTCCGCAGATGGGTGCCGCGTTTGCTCACAATCGACAACAAACGCATTCGTTTGACAACTTCAAAGGTGTGTTTGGCGATGTTCCAGAAAAATTCGGCTGAGTTTTTGCGCCGTTTCGTGACCGTGGATGAAACCTGGATTCACCACAATACACCAGAAACCAAGGAACAGTCAAAACAATGGACTTCTCCTAGTAAATCGAAGCCGAAGAAGGCCGAGACGGGTTTGTCAGCAAACAAGGTCATGGCGACAGTTTTTTGAGATGCGCGCGGTGTTATTCACATTGATTACCTTGAAAAGGGTAAAACGATCACCGGCGCATATTACGCAGAGCTGCTGGATCAATTCCAAGCCGATTTGAAGCAAAAACGGCCGCATTTGGCGAAGAAAAGAGTTATTTTTCACCAGGCCAACGCACCGGCGCACAAGTCCGCAGTCGCAATGGCAAAATTGCATGAGTTAGGCTACGAACTCCTCCCTCATCCAGTACATTCCCCAGATTTGGCCCCCTGCGGCTATTTCTTGTTTCCAAACATGAAGAAATGGCTGGAGGTAAGAGATTTGGGTCGAATGAAGGTCATCGCTGAAAAAAAAACTTGGAGAAACGTTTGATAAAGTGTATAGAGCTAAGGAGAGACTATGTTGAAAAATAAAATGTTTTTATACCGAAAAGAGTGTTCCTTATTTCACTGGGTCACAGGGACTTATTGACCCATTCTCGTATGTATATACCTAGAAAAATAATTATCTTTTCCATGCAGATTTGTTTTTCGTAAACTTAGTGGTTTTGGAGATATTCATCAAATAAGGTTTAAGTTTTTTTTAAAAGTTAAAGATAGGAGAAAAACCATTTAGGATACAGTGAGCATCTTTCGTAATTGATATCAAGTAAATTGTTGTTTTTTTTTTTAAATATATTTACACAGGGTTATTAAATTTTTGTTTTTGGATTTTTAATTTAAAAATATTAAAGATTTGAATGAAATCTTTTACTATTTTATATTTTGGACTATGACACCACGGGAGTTTTTGCAAACTTCGATTCATTTGAGGTAATTTGCAATGACTTTTCGGCACATTTTTGACTATATTTCGGGGTCATAAATTCACGGAAGTTGGTTTTAAAATGCTCCAAAATATGTTCTGCGCATTCTACGCAGCAGGCTTTAGTCGTTGTGTAAGCTGGGTCTTATAGGGATGAAGATGAAAATCCAAACTCAAAATATTCTGAACGCAGCTATAGGAAATGTCCGATTGCTGAGCGCGAAGTGAAATTGACGATTCTGAACTTCCGACCACTGAGGCACTCACAGCGGCTAATCCACTACCGATTTGTTCGAATTTAGTGATCGTATTACGAATTGTTTGATCAGTTGGACTATTATGACGACCATAATCTGTTCTTATACACATACATATATTACAGAAATGTTATTTTTATAATAAGATGCAACAATTCTAATGCCACCAAGCACGCTTTTTGATTACGTTTGCTTGTCAGTGGCTTCTGTCTTGTCCTTCCACCATTCAATTCGGCTCTATGGAGTACATTTCGAACAGTTTGAGGACACACCTTTTTCCCCAACTCAGTTTCAGCAATAGCAGCTAATTTTGGTTTGCCTTAATGTTTCGAACAAGGTATTGCTTATCTGCCTCTATAAAAATTTTGTTGTGTGCGTTTTAGGCTTATTTTCCACCATTTCACTACTCTTAAACCTTTACAATTTTGCTTATTTCACGCAAAGATTTTCCCTTCCTCAGAAAGTTTAATGATTAACTTCCGTAGTTCAACACTTTTTTGACCTCTTTACCTTCCCATGGTCAATATTGAAACAATCTCTATGGTTTACAACTGTTTGTTCGGTTATTATATGAAATAACAAAATTCAGGGATTCCCCGAAATTTATGAAAATAGATGAAACTAGTAAGAAAGTGTTGCCAAATAAATATAACTGTAAGACTCTGGACCCAGGATTATTCTACCCCGCGGGACTGCCGTTAGGTATTACTTTGCGGGCTGGTTAGCAAATCATGCTGTGCGTCTTGTGTCAACTGAAGTGTTGTTGTGATACTACATATTGCCATGGATGGTGAACTGACGTGTCCAAATCGGTGGAGGTATTTGCGGTAACCGCCGTGACCAGTCAGGAACTGTGTAAGATGGTAGTTGCATTCTCCATCTTGTCGACTTATCCAGTCTTGGATTGTCGGTATCAGTTTATACTATATGTCTATCTGCCTTTTGTTGTATTGACCCAACGAGTTTGCCACATAGCTTGTGATGCTGCCTTTTCTTCCATTTAGATCATTTTGATGCCATTGACATCGTGATGGTTCAAGATTCTTCTATTGTATATTCTGAACATCTTGTCTGGAAGGATGTAAATGGGCACCATTCCAGCTATAAAAATGCGGCATCGTCTGAGATGGTTCGGAAGCCGCTGATTGTCCATAGCACGCAGAGTCTATATGTTGATTATAGTCTCCTTTTAGTTTCCTTCGTTCTTAGTGCCTGTACCCAGACTGGGGCGGCATATAACAGAACCGAGGTGACAACTCTGGAGAGCAGAATCCCTCTAGCATATCCAGGTTCACCGATGTTAGGCAGTATACGCGAGAGAGCTCCCTGTATTTACTATGCTTTTTGTGTTGAATAATAAACGTGCGTTTTGAGCTTTTTTTTTTTTTATAATTCGCGCGCGCCAAAAGGAATATGAATACCTTTATACTGTTATAGGGCGCGGGCTTTTAAGGACAAGGGGAAGAGGAACAGAGGAGAAGCCTATGCACGTTGGCTTTAAATGTTTGAAGATTGTAGTGACGGGGAAATACAGAGCTTGGTAGATCATTCCACATTCGTGTCGTTCGGCTTATAAACGAATCCCTATATTTAACAGTACGACCGAAGTTAGGCTTTAGGGAAAACTGATGTGCATTCGAAGCATGTCGCGTATTGCGGATGCACTGCTCTTTGTTAGCCAGCATTACTCGAAGGTATTTAACTACTTCTTTGGACCTTATTGTTTGGTTACCAATCGAAAAATTAGCGAATTCTACGGTTTCCCGAATGGTTATAAGGACATCTACTGTTTTATGGTCGGTTAGTTCTAGTTCGGCGGAAACCAGCCAATCTCTTATCCAGACAATTGCTTCATTTGCAGCTGATTCGACTGTACGGATCTGTTTAGCTACTATCAAGACGGCAATGTCATCAGCGAATCCAATTATCGTTACTCCGTCGGGCAGCGTTAATCATAGTACTCCGTCGTACATGATGTTCCACAGTAGCGACCCTAAGACCGATCCCTGTGGGACTCTCACAGTGATGTTGTAGTATTTTATCCCTTCATCGGTATAGTACCTCAGCTTTCTGTTATTGAAATAGTTCATCACTATACGTAGGAAGTAATATGGCGTATCCATCCTGGCGAGTGATCTTCTAATGAACGACCAGTTCGCAGAGTTAAAAGCCTTTTTAACGTCCAGCGTTACCACTGCACAGTACTCCTTTGTACCGTTGAGCCACCTTTCTCCTTCGATGGTACCTTCTGTATATCATCTACCGCTCTTATGGCATCAATTGTAGATCGCTCTTTTCTGAAGCCAAATTGGTGGTCTGAGAGACCCCCTTTCTCTTCGGCTACTGCGAGTAATTTATTATAAATTATTTTCTCAAGGATCTTTTCCATGGTATCCAGTAAACATATTGGGCGGTTAGACGATGGTTCTTCTGGATGCTTCTTTCCTTTTGGTAGCAGGATCAAATGCTGTATTTTCCATTTTTCAGGAAAGGTTCCTTCTTTTAAACACTTGAAGAGGTCTAGTCGCTTTTTGTACAGCCGCTGTTACTGCCTTATTCGGAATACCATCGGCTTCGGGTCCCTCATGGTCGCCTATCTTGCTGCATGCCTTAGTGCATAGTGATCTACAATGCCAATAATTACTTTGATATCAATCTTGAACACGATTTGTCTTAGACATATCCGACACATGATCAATTTGCGAAAATCCGCTACTAAGTAATGCCTCTGACCATTAGCCTGTAGAAGAGTTTAAAGTAAATCTGTCCAGTCATTTAGGCTGCATGCCGAGGTACGGACAGATGGGCAGGCGGACGGACGGAATTGGAAAAATATTCAACAAGACAGTACAGACAGTAAAGATAAGTTTGTTTCGTATCTTTAAAATCAAGTACATTCAGGGACATTCAAGGTCACCAAACAACGCCCCCTTCGTTATCTTCAACTTTGCACTTAAATATTTTTCCCATATCTCTAATCGTTTCAAGATATTGAGTTGCATCTCAATTTAAAGGCTCGTACTTGCTACAAAGTGAAATGAACGTTTCAAAATACCCATCACCATAACAACCCACACTAAGCTACATCAAAAGAATAATTAAGCATTATGTGATAATTATAATTGATATTGTACAATATTTATAAATTCTTTCCGTTATAAATAGTCAGTTGTTATTATAAAATATTGTTACCGATTTCAAAGCAAGAAATCACAAAAAAAAAACGAATTTAATTCGACTCGATTCAAAGTTAACAAAAAACAAATAAATAAAAATTAAAACACCAACTAGTGCACTATTTAATTGCGCTAACATTATCAGTAATTACAGAGAAAACATCAAGCGACTCTGTGGAAACCTTTACAATTAAATATCTAATTACAGATTCAGATCGCTCGAAATGCTCATCTCGATTGATTGACAGTAGCGCTGGCCATAAATCAAAATCGAGGTAAATCATCGGATGGAAAATTATACGGCATTAACAAGAAATGCAAACAAAAACGACAAACAATACCCTTTAAATGTCATAGCAAGTCATGACATGGGTACCGCGGCTACCAGAGATAAACTTTCACTTTCGATTCGCTGATACACATACGAATGAGTCTGTCAGCCGTGCTTAATTTGCCTGCACGAAAGTAGCGTTTATCTTTTTGGTTAACACATTTCGGGATTGCTTACGTTTATTTGCAATCCAGCTTAAGAGTGCATCACGGCAAACACTGCAAATGGACAAACTTACCATCGAACAGCCTTATGCAACGATCGATGCAATTTATAACAAATATTAGCATAGCTATGTGCCCTATGAAATAGTGTTAAACAAATTCAATTAAAATTCGCCTAAGATGGTAATGTCTCGACAGTTATTGTCTAATTGAACAATAAATTGCAGGTGCGGCTCAAAGCACTGTGATTTTTCATAATTTCTTCTAGGCTGGACAATTATGCAAATACGTTGATAATGGGGCTATGCTTAATTTGCAGTTGATGGCAATAAATGGTTTAAATAATAAGCAACATTTAATGGAGTGCGAGTATTGTCTGACACATGGCACAAGTGTATGAGCGAGGCATGAATGATTTTAATGAGCGAGATAATGGGTTGCAGATTTTATGTTCGTCATTCCATGCGACGTCTATTACGAATACGGACTCAAGGTGAAACATTGCCTGTATACCGAAAAGACCATCAGCAATTCTAGTAACCGCAGGCTTACTTTATAGATAATAGGTGGTGTCTCAGTGTAATTAAGTTTGAACTATTCCAATGATATAAATATAAACCCGAAGCAATATCCGTGTCGAAAATGATTTTTAGAACTCGAGTAGGAAGCACTAGCAGCAAGTAACTCGTATGTTAGAAAGGTGACCACATAGAGAAACTCTATGAAGCTCCATTCGAGCCTAAATAATCGATTGTTGCTCACTATGCGTGGATATGAGGCAAGTCTATAGTGGGCCTCTTGGAACCGACCTGAGATCAAATCTAACTCGTGTTATGCCTGATAGCTGTTGAAGAAGTATTATTCAAAAAATGCTGCTTAGATATGCTCGACAGAGGAAGAGGTCTGTGTTCTCTTCTGCATCGCGGTCGCTGCAGCTTTTATATCTTCCGGAGATTTTAGACCGTGAATATCACGAAAAGAAGTGGTAGGTTCTAACATCTTAGAAAGAAGCTCTAGAGCAAGTATTGTTTGCGTGCAAATATTCTGTTCTATCTTGATATTTCTATTAAAGAGGAACTCAATGTTTAACACGTGACTTCACGAAGGCGTTTTCCCTGAGCCTTGGAAGTACCAACGACTAGGGAAAGACTAGTCAAAACGAACCTTCGTCCTATCGGCTTCTTTGTTTGCTCGACACGATCGGAAAAATTCTTGTAGGCAGGCGCTGGAAAGGCGGCACCAAAATATACTGCGCCATTATAAGCTTGGACGTGAAAAACGCTTTTAACTCAGCGAAGTGGAAACGCATTATGAGCAAATACTGGATTATCTCTGCAAAATAAAGAGCTATTTTGCGAACAGAGTCCTCCTCTACGTTTCTGATGAGGGAATTAAGGCATATGAAGTAACTGGCGGTGTCCCACAAGGCTCGATCCTTGGGCCCCTGCTGTGGAACGCTATGTATGACGAAATTCTATGAGACGCCGATTCCAAGAGAAGCGTCAATCACCGCCTTTGCGGATGGCATCGCGGTGGTTGTTGTAGCAAAAACTCTAAAAGAAGTTGAACTCCACTGCAACGAAACAATCACAACGGTAAGCCATTAGCTAGCTAACGCTGCAACTTGCCAACTATAAAACCGAGGCGGTGCTTCTTACAAGTACAAACATTTGCGAAACTATATCGTTTAGAGTCGGACGGCATGAAGTGATTTTTCAACCGCTTATTAAGTACCTTGGAGTGATTATTGATGCTCATTTAAGTTTCAAACACCATCTTGAGTATGCATACAAAAAATCTTCAAAAACTATTAGTGCACTTTCAAGGCTAATGAGTTATATTGGAGGCCCAAAGTAGAATAAAAGACTTCTACTTGCAGGAGCTGCCAGTTCTATATATATGTACGCGGCAGAAATTTGATCAAGTGCCGCGAAAGTTAAGTCGTACCTGCGTGGAGTTAAATCCATCCATCGTCTTAGCTCACTAAGGGTCGCCAGTGCGTTTCGAACCGTCTCTAACGACGCTATACTTGTTGTATCTTCAATGCTACCCATCGACTTACTCGATGAAAAAAAAAGGCAAGACTAAAAAGCGAACGAGTTCGAAATGGCCGGGTAGACAACGAAAGAAGAAAATACGAAAGAATCCGTAGTATTGTAACCTGGCAACAAGAGTGAAGCGTTGGAATGACGTATCATAAGTAACGTGGAGGTACGCATTTTTTTTAACAGGTATGTGGCCACATGGCGTGTACGCACCAGAAAGATTTATTATGCCAAAGGCTACTTTTTAGGGCAGCAATACTTCTACTTTCCGTATGAAAGCTATAATGGAGATCTCCTTAAGGAAAAAGTTTCTCCTAATTCTACACAGAGCTACACACTCACATAGGTTTTCTGCGATTTCGTCCTCTTCTAGGCAGAGGCGACAGGTGATCAGAAATTCTCATTTTATTAAGGTGGTAATTGACAGTGACCAGTAAGGAAGCTCACAAGCCTTCTTATGTCTTTTCTGCTATATTTTAGGATATAAACTGCCTTTTTTTGAAGGGTTGGACAGTTCTTTTAGCTCGTCTGAGACCTTGGGAGCTATTCCAGTGAGAAATGCACATGTTGCATTCCCAATTGTTTAGGGTCAGTTCAAAGGCGGAATCAGATATTCCTCAATAGGGTTCAGGTCCAATGAACAACTCAGAGGAACTTTTTCTAGCTATCAGATCTGCAGTTTCGTTGCCGTCAACGCCTACATGACCCGGTACCCACCACAATTTTACTTTATTGTATTGGGCCAAGTTTGGTAAACTGTCGAAGCAGCTTAAACTGATTTTGATGAACTGATCAGGTGGGAGATCAGTGCTTTAAGCGCTGCTTGGCTGACGGTGAGTATGTGAATAGCGGCACCTTTGATGCCTGAGTGCAAGTTTATACTAGCACAGTTATCGATAGCGTAACGGTCGGCCTGGAAAACACTAGGATTCTTTCCAAGTGATTTCGAAATTTTATGATTGGGTCCATACACACCGGCGCCAACTCTTAAATCCATTTTGATCCATCGGTATACCACACGATTCCTTTTGGATCAAGGTAACGGTCCGCCATTATTCCATATATCACGGTTTGGAATCTCAATCCCAAACCTTGTACCAAAGTAGAGTGATTTGGGCATAAAGTCAGAAACTGTGCTGAGCATATCTAACTTGGGGAAGTCGGTTAAAAGATCCGTGAGATCCACATGATCCCATGTACTATTAACACCCTACTTCCGAAGATTAACTGCACTGCGAATTGCCACTTCTTTGATGAATATGTAATGGAGTGAGACCGATTATAGCTTCTATGGCTGTTATGGGACAGGTTTGCATAGTACCTGTGATTCCGAGGCAAGCTAATCTTTGAAGTTTGCTGAGTTTGTTGATGGTTGTGTGGTTGGTTTTCGTCCACCAGACGGTACGCATACTCAGCAACCTTAGGCGCATAGAGCGCCAACGTAACGTGAATAATCCGAACAGTGCAGTGCCAATCACAGAACAATAAGAACACAAAAGGCGTAGAAGAGAACATAGCCTAAAAGGCTAACCATCCCCGTGAAGTAATACCTAACGGCAGTCCCGCGGTAAGTGTTCAAAGTGTGCAGGGTGTGGTTTAGTATGTAGGTGGATTCCTGGTCTCAATCATTCAGGTTTGAGAATCGTGCATGCCAGTATTTAAATGTATTTAATAGTAGTTAACTTTCTTCTCGTTAGATGGCGTCATTTTATTTTGTATATGTATCAGCAGTTTTTCACAGTATTCCTCTTATTGTAGATTCATTTTACCATTAATTTGACTCATTGCTTACAGCTAACTTTCACTGCACTACGAAGAAGTTGCAAATGTTGAGAAAAATATAAATATATTAACTCTTTAGGGAGAAGAAACAATCTTCCATTTCAAACAGACATTAACAATCTTCTGATCTTGTGACAAGAAACACGACCAGTCACAAATCACCAAGCCCAAACTTGGGAATTAATTTATATTTTTAATAGAAAGATAACCAAACTGATTACATACAATAAAACTTTCTTATTTTCTTTTTCAGGCAGCTAAATGTCCAACATATCAATGAGATGTACTCTCCAAGTGTAACAAAGAAAAAGAAGGCAATTTGAATAGCATTTTCGCACAGTAAGTATTCATGATTAATTCCCAACACAAATGTGAGTAAATTAACATAATCATTCATTCACAGTTACAGGTGTACGCGACGCATTCGTACATACCAAAAAATTATGTCGAGTATTAATTGTTCATCGTTAACAAGTAAATTGTTAAGGAGATTTTTTGTGGTGCGTAAAAGATACAACTTTATTGAGCCATACCCAATTTTAATTCTCTTTTCAGATATTAGTTTATTTATCAAGCGCTATATGCAATCCACCTTGTGGTTTATATGGAGCACCACCCTGTCAATTTCTACCAGCACCACCTGGACAAACACCGTCCTGTGCAAGACCGGGTAGGACATACTGTGAACACATAGACAATTATCCAACGTAAGCATAAAATTATATAAGTTAAGATCCGAAATTCCATTCAAAAAGCCCATTATATGTGTCTGAGGCTTTTCAACACATGCCAAAGAAAGCCGCCCATCGCAATTTCTTGGTTACCTAATAAATTAATCCGAAAAGCGGATCTCGTATGTACCGAACGAATTCCATGCCGTGATTTTCCACAAAAGTATCAATTCCTCGCCAAATTCCGGCAACACGTCGCCGTCTATTGCTTGACGTATCGTATCGACTTGTTCTGCCAGTTTCTAACGCAATCACTTCAACTCATAACAATTCCTTGACCTAATAAACTTGACAATTTTTGGCTCTTAGCTACAATTTATTGTTTTACGAAATTGCTCAAAGATTTGCCCGCTAAGTAGAAATGTCTATAGTCGACCAACTAGTTTCGAGGAAGAAGATAGATCTAATGCATCACCCACGCAAGCGAAATTCATGCTAATTCCACGCGAAGATTCATAAGCAACTGTACAGATACAATAAAGATGTTATTGTTCGGAACCCGGTTTCTATTCACTTTCTATGAACGAAAGGCCTTTGAACTTTTTTTTCCTTCCGGTATGTGTCATGTTACACACGTTGCATTCGGTATTCGAGATAAAAAGATGCAAACAAAGAAGTTTTTTAGAATACACAGGGTAGGTAATCCAAATTGATACCTCCTATAAAGCTGCCGGTAAAATTATCACGAATAAATGAATACTAACTTGAAGGTCAAGCGAAATGAATACCAGTTTTGTCTAGTCGTATGTATTCTTCTATTTTATGGTATTTCTATGTTGTCTGTTTCTACTTTTTTGTTTTTTGTATCTCCTTAATTTTCTGGTAGTGTCGATGTTGTTCTCTAAACTAAGGTAAGATAATTTCCCTTTCAAGGTCAAAAGCTTAATTGATTTCTGTTATCGCCAAAGTTGAGATATTTGTTTCTTCTTGTTTTGGATTAGTTACTTGAATGTAAACTGAAATGAATGAACAATGAATTCTATGGAATGAGAAATGACACTGAAAGTTCTTTGACCTATCTATCGATTTAAAGAAAACAAGTTCCACGGGTAGGTATGCGCCTATAGAAAGTGATAATTGTTTTTTTTTTTTTTTTATTTTATTTTACGAACCTGTGGGTGATGGTTTTACCTTCTTTACTTCCAGTAACGGGTTTTAAGAGTGGAAAATGAATAGGGTTTTAAATCTAAAGAGGTACCCATATATCTGATCGAAGGGAGATCTTTAGCAAGGAAAAAAAAAATACCTAGATTTATTGTCTATTTCAATAAATTGTGGACAATTTTATAGGGTAGTGTTCAATAATGCTAGCCAACCAATTCTTCAATCATACGAGGGCATGGTGAAAAGTTCTCGGCCTGACAATGAAAGACTGCGATTTTCAGTTTAAAACTGATTTTATTTTTCTACATAATCTCCCTTAACTTGAACACACTTAGTCCAGCGTTTCTCCAACATCAGTATTGTTTCTCGTAAGTGAGAGTGTGGAAGGCTGTGAAAATATTCATCTACGGCCCTTTCAACTTCTGCATTGGATGCGAAGCGCTTCCCAGAAACAAATTTCTTCAAGTTTGGGAACAGATGGTAGTCTGAGGGTGCCAAATCTGGTGAATAGGGGGGTTGGCCGAGCAAATCGTTCCCCAAATCCCGCAGTTTTCCCATCGTCAACGCACACTTGTGTACAGGTGCATTGTCCTGGTGAAAAATGATTTTTTCTTCTTCAAGCTAGGCCTCTTCTCGTGAATTTTGGCATCCAGCTGGTCAAGAAGGTTGGATTAATATTCGCCTGTAATTGTTCTGCCTTTCTCAAAGTAATCAATTAACAGGATCCCTTTCGCATCCCAAAACACACCGGCCATGACCTTTCCGGCAGATGCAATCGACTTCGCTTTCTTTGGCGCTGAACCACCGGCTTCCACCCACTGCTTCGACTGCTGTTTCGTTTCGGGCGTGTATTGTAGCTTTCGGAATGTATTGTAGCTGACGTGCACATAAAATTCTTCTAAATCTTCTAACAAATTCTGAATTTAAAAAAACACTCATCATATTGAAAACTTTTACTATAAGCAGTTCTCTCCAGCTGGAGTCTATTTATCTGCCGTTCAGGGTAGGGAAATACTTTAATTTGAAAGCTTTAGAATTGGTCGTATCTTTCTAAAGCTATTCAAAGCAGCAAGAGAGGACTCCATATTTCCTACATTACTGTAGCAGTGGACTGATATCGCCCACTCTACCTAAACTATTCAGCTGTAGCGAGAGCCCCTTTAGCCAACAGACCGAGTATGAACAGTACCTGGAGCCTACGAATCATTTTATCTCATGCGATTCTTCCATTACCAATTTAAAACAATGTTTATTCTCTTTTTCCATAATGCTAAAAGTAATGAAATAAAAAATTTATTTCAGAAGTTATAACATTTGATGTGATTTAACTCAAATGTTATAGGAACCTTTGATCAAATAAAACTACGACACCCTGTAAAATTCTTCAAAATTGCATAAAATAGACTACACTCCATTTCATAACTATATCACCATCCCTGTATTTGCATTTTTTTAAGAATAAAATAATTTTTTTTGCAAGTAAATGTTTTTACCCGAAAAAGTAATAAAAACACAAACAATTTTATGAAAAATCGAAAAGTTCCGTTACCCTTTCTAAGAGAAAAAGACAACAAAACATTTTTTTCGCATTTTTCATAACTACCTATATATCACCACGAGCTGCCTATGCTTGTAGTCGATAGTTTGAGTTGAAGTTTTTCTCCAAAT
The DNA here is from genome assembly GCA_963082735.1 of Pocota personata. NCBI lineage: Eukaryota > Metazoa > Arthropoda > Insecta > Diptera > Syrphidae > Pocota > Pocota personata. Next base: position 58,633,964 of record OY720431.1, read on the forward strand.
CTGTTTAACGGTAAAAATAAATAGTTTTTCCTTTATTTTAACAAAATGCCGCGCGGAAAAAATTTATCTGAAGAAGAAAAAAGTAAAATTATTGCTTATCACGATCAAGGGCTGCGGATGTGATCACGTAACGTTTTCAATTTTTTTTTAAAAATCAAGACTTATGGCTCTAAGAAAACTGGTGGCGCCAAAAAAAAAATATCCTTAAGACAAGAGCGTTGCATTGTCAAGGCGGTAAGCAATTCAACAAAGAGCTTAAATCAGTTAATTTGAATGTGTTCGTGTTCAACAATTTTCCGAGTTATCAAGCACCTGAAGAACAAAAGAATGAAGGCTATACCGCGGTTGACAATGCCTCCTAAGGCTACTCGTCGAGAATTCGCTCGAAAAAACATGAACCGTGACTGGAGCAAGGTAATGAAAAACGTGTTTCTTTTCTACTCTGCATATGCTTATTATTGCTCTTTTTTAATGTAAAGATAATTTTTTCTGACGAAAAGAAATTCGACCTTAACGGTCCATGGTTTCCAATACTACTGGAGAGATCTGCGGAAATATCCCGTTCACTTTTCAAGAAGAATGTTTGGCGATGGAAGTCTGATGGTGCGGGGCGGTTTTACCTTTGCGGGGACATTACCATTAGCCTTCCCATTCACTGGGATGAATAGTGACGAATATATTGGTGTCCTTAAAGTACAACTTTTGCCATTTTTGGTAAGCAATCAAGACACGGAATGGGTTTTTCAGCAGGACAACGCCGCTATTCACACCAGCAGAGCAACCAAATCGTGGTTTGATCCAAATGAGATCAATGTTCTTGAATGGCCTGTTTGCTCACCAGATCAAAACGCGATTGAGAATCTTTGGAGCATACTGTTGCGAAAGGTTTACACCAATAACAGGCAGTTTAACAGCGTGGCCGACCTAAAAGTAGCAATAAATACTTCTTGGGCCACAATCCCGCAGGATATGTTGAAAAACTTAATCGACAGTATTCCAAATAGGATTTTCGCTTTAGTGGAAAACAAAGGCGGTCTCATCAATTACTTATCATTTAAGAATAATGTGTTTTCAAAATGTTATAAATTTGTATCTCATTAAAACTGAAGTGGATATATAGGTAGTTATGAAAAATGCAAAAAAATGTTTTCTTGCCTTTTCGGAACTTATCGACTTATCATAACTTTTGCGTTTTTATTACTCTTTCAGTTCTGAACGAAAAAAAAAATTGCAAAACTTCCACAAAATTAACAGGGTCTAGTCCTAGTTCAGGCAATTATTCTGTAAAAAACATTTGTGGATTTTTGCACAAGTCACTAACAGTCACACAGAGCCCTTTCACACACACCGGTTTCTGCCGCGCCGGCGAAAACGACAAAAAAAACCGATCAATGTTCTCTTTTACACATATCGGATTTTTACTAGTGAAATTACCTCAGTTGTGTCCTCGGCAATATATCCTTCGCACATTGGTTCACACACCCCACAATTGCCACACATGATTGAACATCTCTCGAAGCAAACTAAGGGGACAGCCGGCTAAATATCGGTGTAAAAGCGCTCATATAGCCACATGCATTATTATCCTCATTACGCCAGCTCATCGACTGGCCACAGCGTATGTACACCCGGCAGACACCCGGCAATCGCGCCGGGACCGTGTCGTGTGAAAGCTCCCGTTTGATTGCATGCTTCAATACGAAGAATCTGCCGACATTGGTTTCAACATTATTTATCAAAAATCTAGCGAAAGGTTACATTTGGCTACCTACCGAAGATGGAATCTGATACCAAACCTTTATTCTTAAAAGCATTGGAGGAAATATTTGTTTACGAGCACTTTTTTTCCTACAGAGCATTGACTTAGCTCGGTAAAATTTGCTACTGAACGAATCTTCACATGCCTATCAACCACGTAAACCAAACGAATATACTTTTAATGACTTGGCAAGTCACTAAGGTGTCCATCGATCGGAGGGACGGAAGTCTACTAATAGGAGGCATAAACCTCTTTCAACAATATGCAGGTGGATCATGTCATCGTGCTTAATGAATGAATAACCCGTGCCAGCATTTATGATACATAATATTCGACAGGGTTGGGGTCAAAATCCCGAAAACTGAAATCCCGAAAATCCAAAATCCCGAAAAACCAAATTCCTGAAAATCCAAAATCCTGAAAGGCCAAAATCCCGAAAAAAAATCCCTAAAAATTATATAAAATTAAAAATTTGTCTAATGTTCAAATATATATACATTATATCCACAATGCATAAACAGTAGAATATGTATGGACTGCAACCCCCTGCTTGGGGTCACTGTAGGATTTAGAGTGGGTGCGAGGTGTTCACTTTCATTTTCGAGTATTTGGCCTTTCTGGATTGTGAGTTTTCAAGATTGTGGATTTTCGGGACTTTGGGTTTTCGGGATTCTGTCCGACTCCCTATTCGACATATCGGTAGTCCTTTACTGCCCAAACACAATGGAGAAGCACTGCAGCAGATGAAGTCGCTGTATTACAAACTGTCAAATAAGTCGCTCACTGAAGTAGCAATGCACGTACACAATGGTGAAGCGCAGATGGATTGCTCAAGCTGTCAAAACGGAAAGATAATCGCGCTGTGTTTCATGAAAATGTTTTTTTGTGGTTGAGTGGTGCAGCTCGTTCGGAAGTTGAAGTTGACTCAACTTGTGCTGCAGCTTCGCATTGTGTTCGTGCTATAGCGAGTACGTGTATTTCAACTTTGACAGCGCTGCGTACTGCAGCTTCAGCTTCACCATTGTGTTCGGGCAGTTAAAGTTCTTTGTAGTATGTACATTCATATATGTATTAGCCTACCCGTTTTCCTTATTCTTGTAGCGATCTCCCTGGTTCAGTTTATTTCTGCTCCTGCTATTATATTATCTTGCCATCTTATTCGTGATATTAATGGTTTTGAAGTTGAGACGCTTACAATTCAAGGTTATATAATATATATAAGGTGTTTTTTTTAGCCCTCCCTCGGTTTGCTAAAAACAAGAGGCTTTATTGACGGCGTGTAATCATAAGCTCTATTCCATTTGGGAGCAGTATTATTTATGTATTATAACGTGCAGATATGTATACTTGCAGACTGATGTTGAATGCAACGCACTTTTTGTCAGCAGTCAGGTAAAACCTAACATCAATTTCATTATTAATGTTTTGTTGTTTTAGAGATTTGTGAAAGAATTTCATTACAAAACCTTGCAAGCACAATGTTTAAGTACTTTTGTTGACGGACGGACTTTTGTATCCAATTCAAGAATGAATACGATTTAACTGTTGGTGTGAATATAAGGATTTCTATACTTTTGGACCCTTAACAAGCCGTAAAAACTAAATAATGGTACAACAAAATTGGAAACAATCTGGTTTAGTGGTATCTCAGACATTTTTTTTAATCGAAGTATTTCTCTCCTCGAAAAGAAGTAATTTTCAAGTTTCCACAATACGAGTAGCTTGGAAAGCCCGTTCTGATATACTCGACCTGATTAAATTACAATATTCCTAGGTCTCAAAAAGAGTCACGCCTCACCTGATTGAGAATGGGTCAAAGTTTGTCTGGTTAAATAGTGACACAATTTATACATGAAAAAGACACGTAAGATGAGATTTTAATGCTTGAAATCTAAATTTTTTGGAAAAATTTTATCTATATCTATTTGTCTGCTTTCAAGGGTTCCTTTATTAGACGACAGAAAGAACTGCTCTCGCTTCCGCATCCTTCCGTCCATCACTCACTACATTCTGACTCACAAATTATGTAAAACAATGATCCGAAGACAATACCGGTGTCTTTTTTCAAAAACCATTAGATTGGAAGAAACTCCAGTATAAGCAAAAGTCGAAAGAACATTTTTGTTCGTTCTTACAGTGGAGAAATGTGTGAGAAATAAGTCTGATTTCGATATTCTAATTAATTTGCGAGATATGTACCATATTTCTTATGTACGTAAAGGATTGTTTAATTCAAATCGCTTCCTCACGCATTCTGAAGGAGTGACTAAAAAGCAAAACAAAACTGTCTTGGGGCTTTCTCTAACATACAGAAAAAAATTCATTAAAATCGGTTCAACAGTTCAGAAGTAATATAATCAAGAACGCTGGTTTTCGTATTAACTAAAAGATCGAGCTTTTAAGCTCCATAGTTCTAACGGAACGCAAAAGCGGGTTGCAAAAGCCCAGTACTCTTAAATGTTTGTAGATATATATACGAACATATGAATATTTTGATCAGTTGATCCATCTATATAATACTACTAGATAGAATTGTGTTCATAGCATACAAGTATGAAAAGATATACTAGGGTCGTTTAAAAAGTTTTGAACCTAACAACATAATAATCATAATCTCCTTTTAATTCTATACTCTTTTCTAGCAATGCTATAACCTCTTTAACCCATCCAAATGGTAGCTGCCATCTTGCTCTGCAAAAGACTTCCTCGTACCTCTTAAGGATGAGAATGCATTTTTTGTCCAAAGGCACCCACGATAGCTTTTTCATGTGCAATTACCAACTATTCACGCTGGCAAATAATGGAGTAGTGTTCCCGTAAATAGCATTCAACTCGGATTTAATTTGCGCAGGAGTATTGCATTTTAAATGCAAGAATTTAATTACGGCACTATAATCCATTTTTTTCCATTTTTACAAAAACGCTGACATACTCGTAGACTGACACAAACGACGATCAAACAACAAATGAGAGTCCAAAATCGCTAAAAATTTCAGAGGTGTCTTTCAAAGCATGTGCAATTGTTATTCTGGAGTATTCTTGGCGAGTAACGCCATCGTCAGGTTGAGGCTCAAAACTTTTCGTACGACCAGAAAGTGCTGAAGAATATAATGTAAAAGGAAAACTCTGCAAGCTTGGCCGCATTGTTCTTATACTTAGTTACTATCATAGAGGAACTAAAAAGTTTGCCTCGATCCTAAGTTTTTTTTTTTATTATATTTAAGGTTTTCGCCGACAGGAAGACGCCTTGCGAAAAAAGAAACATTAAAAGGATAAAATATGTCATACTTACCGGCAACTTTTCATTTGGCGTAATGAATATACATACTCGTGCATACATAAAGGGTGTCATTCACGCAAGAAGTAATTTTGATAGAAAACACAAGTTTTTAATATCGGGCAAATGGCCTCCACGGCTTTGCTGGCACATAAGCACTCTTTTATCGAAATTTTCCATGATCGTTTTACATAAATGTGACTGAAGTTCGTTGATGCAGCGCTCAATTTGCTCCTTCAAGGTGTGGGTGGTCGTAGGCTTGTTTGTATAAACCTTAGACCCCAAAGATAAAAGTCCAACGGCGTTAAATCGCATGATCTGGGCGGCCAATTTTGATCACCAAAACGGGAAATTACACGACCAGGAAATCACATATGTAGTAATTGAATTGCTTCTCGGGCTGTATGGCAAGTGGCAACGTCTTGTTGAAACCACATCTCGTCCACATCCATATCTTGCAATTTAGGCACAAAAAACTGGATTATCAAGTCGTAATAGCGAGCACCATAAACTGTTATTGCCTGACCAGCCGCATTTTCAAAGAAGAACGGTCCGATGATACCTCCAGCCCAAGCTCCGCACCAAACAGTGACACGTTGTGGATGCATTAGTTCCTCAACAATCACTCGTGGATTTTCTGCTGAGTAGCTGAAAAACCTTCATTATTTTTAAAATATTGCTCAACAATGAAATCGCGTTATTCTTTCGTGTAGCACTCCATTTTTAATAACCCTGAACTGTCAGCTGTCACGCTGTCTTTTTTTTTTTTTTCGTTGGCAATTATCGTTCAAACGAACTTATCGTTCAAATGGCGCAAAATTCAAATCTTGTTGCATGAATTTTGGGACGCCCTTTATATGCATATGAGATGCGCAGTTCAATTTTAAACTTGAATACTAGGCATTTCTGACAGATTAAGTTTCAAGTTGGTAAATACCAACTACAATAGTCAGATATAAATTACGTTTTCAATGTACAGATTGACTTCATTCTTCTTAGCGATAAAAACTTTTGGGGCACAACGTAAATTGTTTGCCTTATGATAATGCCCACGTATAAGGGTTTACCTACATATATAAATCTACTATTATAAAATACCACCGGCGACGAGCTTTCTTATTACTCTTCCTGACCAAAGCAAGTATTGAAAAGTATTCCAAAAAATAGTCCCCGTCTCATGATAATGAGTTTTTCTTTAAAAATGTCCCGTAGACGCCAAATTATTTAATTTGCCTAGGTACAATTAAGCCTACGCCTAGGAATGTTCTCTTGTATGGATATCCATCGACCTTCAAAAGGTTGTCTTCGCACCATTGCTGTTTTTTTTTTTTTTTTTTTTTTAAGAATGAAAGGTACATTCATAGCCTACTTTTGCATTTCCATGGAAAAGTTATATGTAGTTTGTACGCGGAGCCATAATAAACAAATCAGTCGTTTCCCAATGCTTATACGTAAACGAATCACGCACTTGACGCAGAAGTCCAATTCTCATAAACTGCCCGAATCGTGACCAAATTAAATACACTCTGCGGTGTTTCATTGACTCTTTAAAGAAAACAATTGAATGAGTGATAGCTGACACAGGCCCGCCACATGTCGCATAAATATCTAAACCCTTGCCCAAAAGAAATTTGTTTCATTTTTCATTTTGCCTTACAACATGCACATGGGATCGTAAAAACGTAAATGTTATGCATTCGAACTGAAAGCCTATTATCTGGCCCGGTTGATCGAATAGAAGCGCGTGTGCGTGATGCGAATATACGGCGGCGTGTATGAATGAACGCTTTTCGAAATTAAAAATGTGCCCAAGACTTCCCCATATACGAGTATACTAAGCGAACCACCTTCAGGTGATTTACTTCAATAAAAGTTTATCTCGTGCGGATTATAGGAGAAATTTGTCAACAGTTGGTCGATCTCGTAAATCAATTTGGCGAATAAAAAAAAATAAAAATACTAATTTGATGGCCGAATCACGTAGGCAAACTCTTCTTCATTTTAAAAAAAAAAAAAAAAGATTCGCATTTGGCCCAGATTACGTTGACTGAAAGTAAAATGATCGTTTCACCTTTCTCTCATATCTAGATATCTAATAAAGCATCTTGTACACAAATGGGGCTACGAAGCGAAAAATATCATAATCGACGAGACTTGGGATGAATTCGAATCGCTAAATTTGGCCGTACACGACATTCATAATTTTTACGATCCAGCGTTGATCTTCAGCACGCAAACGCAGCACCAGTATGGACCGAATAATTTCAATGGCTACAAATATGATGGTCCGAATGGAATTAAGACTTCCTCATCAACTAGGACTTATGCCTCGTCTTCATCATCATCTTCAGTGGGATCATCATCGAGCAGTGGCTATCCTGAGCCGATATTTATACCAAAGCCGCATAACTCAGACGCAGCTAAGTATGGCAGTACGACACTAACTTGCAATGATCACTTTAACATTTCTTCTTTTGTAGTTTCCTCATCTACACTGCATCCGGTCAACAACAGGCTATCAATAAGAATAAATACGCAAATATCGTTCAGTCGGGACAGAACGCAAAGGTGACAAATTACACGCCTGGCATTTGGCTAAAAAGATATGCTCGAGATCTCAGTAGTCGCAGTAGAACGAATAGTTCCTGGAATGATGTCCTGGACCGATCGTCTACTAAAAATGGTACAGCGTCATCTTCAAGAGATGTATCCATAAATCTGGATCTCTTGGACATAGTTGGGGTGCAGAAAGAAAATCATTCGCATCGCGTGAAACGTCAGAGCTCAGGAAGATCGTCATTATGCCAGACGTCGAGTCAATTCGTTATGCCTCAAGCGGCTCTTAATAGCAAAGGTTTTCTAGAAATTTGTTGAATGATATTTTTGTTCGAATTTATATGACTGATGAGTTTTTCTCCTTTCTCCGCAGGGAATTGGATGTTTGTCGTAAACGAGCAAAATACTGCGAGGCAACTAGTGAAAGCTGAGCTTTGCGTGTAAGTAATTTAATTTTAAGCTTTCATAATTACGAGTATAGAGGTACAATTTTAATATAATGTGGGGTTCAGTAGACTAATTATATGATAAGTCTTTAGTTAATCTATAAAATAAATGTAAATTGGATTTGGTCGGCAATCTCTTGTTAAATACCAAAAATGAGCCTCCGAGCGCTGCAATAGCTATCGCTCTGGATTGATAAGGCCTTCGCGCTTTCTGGTCTTCTCTCCTAGGAAGGTACGAGTGGGTATTTACTGCTTATCTAGTGTTTTGCTTGGAATTTATTACTACCATTTGTTGATAAATGATTGTGATAAGGAAACATATGAAATTACGTAACAGCGCTATGCGGTTTGTCGTGTTAGTTCGAACTTTAGCCTGATGATTCCGCTAATTATCTCCCATTTTCTTTTGGTAAGCACTCAAAACCCGCTTACTCTATTGGCCTAGTCAAATAAGATGAATAGTAGAACTTCTAGAGCCATTTTTCGTATCATGTTATCCTGCCTCCAGCTGTGCGTATGAATTTGATTCCAAATGTGGTAAAAAGACAAATTGTAGATTGTCGATTTTTGTACCTAGGCAATGGGTTTATACCTGAATTTGAATGGATTTGACAGCTGATATGAATGGTGTTCCTTCAAACAATGGATGCATTTTCAAAAAAAATAGAAACAGCCGGATTTGTTGGCATATGAATTGAAGGAATTTTGTAGATAAAGTCATCAGATACAGTTCCAACAAGAAGGGAACACTTGTCATGTGTCAAATGCAACATTATCTACCTCTTGTTTCTACATTCTCTACGAAGAGACACGTTTAACTAAGAGGTGATGTTAACTGACACTGATTGGAGGTTAAGCCACCCCAATGAACTCTTTTTCTATGGGATTACCTTAAACTTGTTGTTTAAAGGGCCTTGGATTAACCCATAAGCAAGAGAATAAGAATGTTCTTGGGGCACATCAAGTCCGTGCCAACTGGACGTAAAGTGACCTATCAACCAGTGAATTTAAAAAGAGTACGTGTTACGTAACCTAACATCACACGCGTGTACCGTTATTTTAAGTGTATCTTAAATTGTCTCTCTTGTTAATTCGAAGAAAAAGGGAAAGCTATGGTTGTACTTAAAAGGGTCAGATCATGCAAACACTTTTGGTTCCATTTCTGCCCATATGTTTGTCCTCAAACGGCTCGCTTAAGAAACACTAGGGACATTTTGATAAAAATTAAATTGGTTGGCATGTATCATATATCCTGATACGTAGGTCATTTCGTCTAAAAATTGTCAAAATCGATCCAAATGTGAACACATTCGAACCATCTTTCTCACATGCCTAGCTTAAGAGTTTTGAGCTATGTCAGACATCTAGATACGTCTGTCCGAAAATCATCAAAATCAAATGAAGAGGGGTTTACTTTGCACCCCAGGTATTCCGATATTTTTCAAAAACTATTTCAACCAGAAGACTCACTAAAATGTTCGCTTTGCCTACTCATAAATATACATACTGTAGTAAATTAACTCGAGGAAAAGGTAAAAAGGCAGTAAGCAAATGTAAACGTCGGGTAAGCTCATCGGGGAAACAAACTCGTCTGAATCGAGGCCAACTTCAGTCTGATGTCAGCCATAGTTTTTCAAAAATAAAATGGGCGCCGATTTTCCGCCTTTTTTTGGTTCTGTTCCTGTCTTGTTCTCTCCCCGACTGACAGTTGGTGTGTGCCTTTTTCGCTAGTCCTCGTGGTTATACTAAAAAATATAAGGCATTAAATAAAAACTAAATATACTAAAATACTCTCAATTTTTTTGAATTCGTCTCATTAATAGTTTCGAAGATAGAGGGAGGGCGTTTGGCATCGTCAATGTCGAGTTTTTCCAGTGTTTTTGTTTAAAGAAGTTCATCACAAAAAAATATATTTTATAGTTTTGAACTACTTGGAAGTTCAGCTTTTATTTGGTATATCACATGATAGGGTCTAAAAATATATTTTTATTTTTTTTCTAAGAGTACATTATGCCTCAAACGCCAACAATTTTTTTTCATTTTTTCTCGATTTATTTTGATCTACCAGGTTCTATTTTCAGCTCTCTAGTTCAATGATTCAAAAGTTACAACTGTGTGACAGACACACTGACAGATGGACAGACAAACACCGTGTTGAATCTTTAGTGTTCCGATTATACCATTCTGGTACGGAAAACTAAAAATTTTTTTTAGGGTGGCTCTCTGTACCTGTATACAGACACACTTAGACCAAAGGAAGCCCATTGTGATAAAAATACCATGTAATAACTCTATGGCCTTTTGCACACGAAGCTACACAACTATGATGGGACTATTGTACTATTCATAGTAAAGCTGTTAAGTCAAAGACGGATCAGTAAGCAGCCCTACTTAGCTGAGAGCTAGCGCTGATGTTGTTAATGAGATCGTTGCTTACTCTCCGAGTGAGTTCAGTAATTTGGCATTTCTTTTATATCCCTATCTAAAAGTAAAGCCATATTACTGAACATCCGTATGCTTGGTAGCTACGCTCTCGGCAACAATTCGTATGGCTTCTTGTACCCCTTGATCTTGTCTGTTGATGTAAGCCTTAAACGTGCAGTTGCGGATAGCAATAGCATCCAGCCTAGGTTGAATTATAGGGATTAGCAAGTCAAAAAAAGAAAACAGTGTCTAATAGGTAATTACACATATGTAACAAAATGCCTTATTGCTTCTAGTATATTTTGGAAAAGAGACAAAGACATGGACAACGATAACCAAACGCTAAGGACATTTAAAATTATATTATATTATATTTTGGATACAAGCTCCGATTTATATTTTCTTTTTTTCTTCAAAAGGTTTTTTTTTATCAAAGTCAAGCAGGTGTTGGTCGTATGAAATTGAAATAATACTATCGTCGGTTTTTCGTTGCTAAGCTACAGCACCACGTTAATTGTATTAAAAGCAAGTAATTTGCTTTCTAGAAGAAGCCTATGTAATCTGCCTATTTTTTGAAGATTGGAGTGTATTTTCCTATTATTTTTGTTTATAAAACGTTCTAGTTCCTTTTTATATGCTTGGTACCATTCCTATAAATTAGTCTGCCAATTCTGTTTGTCTATCTGTATGTATGGGTAACTGCTAAACGTATTTTTTTTCCAATCGAGACTTTTTTTCTCTGGGGCCCTCTAAAACTACCTTCCTCTATTGTTACGATTGAGAATTACTCATATAGTAACTTATCTCTAAATAATACGTATGTTAGACTGTGTGAAACATACCTATTCAACATATGTGTATCTCATTAGCTAGTCTCGAAGTTATCTATTATCTTTATTTCTCTTCTAATAGAGGAGTCATCATCATCGTATTTGCTTTAAACCCTGGGTGGGGCATAGGGTGGCAACAAATCATTTCCATCTTATTCCGTCTGCAGCTAGATATTTCAGCTGGGGCAATGTTTTCCTCTCCGTCGCTGCTTCAGCCAAGACCGTTGATCTCCACGTTGTTCCTGGTCTTCGAACCCACAGTGCATACTGAGGATTCCATTCCCACAGTGCATACTGAGTTGTCATTCGGCTTCCTTAGTGTGTGACCAATCCAGCGCTATTTTCGCTTTACGCCACAATTCCTGCTTGGATATAATTTGTGGCAAGCGACTGTATCGCAGACAGCGATTAACAAAAGCCTCTCTTGCAGGCGAAAGCCAGGTTTCGCAGGCATACAATAGCACGGATTTAACGTTGGATTCGAAGAGTCTCAGCTCAGTGCGTAAGGAGATTTGACTGGATTTTCTAACTGGAGACAGAATACCAAAGGCAGCGCGAGCATTATTTATTGTGCTTTTACCGTCTAGGTCCGTTCCGCTGTCAGATGATGCAAAACTTCTCATTAACTGACGTCCACTTAATAATACGCAGATGTGTGGAGTGGCCTGTGGGCATTATGATTGATCTTTAGACCGATCAACTCTCCACTCACCTGCAATGATTGACTCATCTCGTCTAGCCCGCTGATGGTACTTTCCAGGAAACAAATATTATCAGCATTGTCCAAATGACTTAGCCTTTCAAACGGTCTTAATCGAAGACCATGTCTCTCAGATACACCTACGGTGGCAGTTAGTACGTCGTCTATTACCAGTAGAAAAAGGATTGGCGACAGAATATCCCCTTGTCCCACTCCCTGTGGCACCTCGAAAGAGTCGAAGAACTGTCCATTGTGTAGAATGCGTTATTATAGGACTCCTTTATAATAGCAACTATTTTTGGGGGAATTCCTCTTCTAGGAAGAGATCTACACATGCATTCGCGATTTACCCGGTCAAAGGCCTTCTCGAAATCCACGAACAAGAGGTAAAGTGGTGACTTGAACTCGGCTTATTGCTCGGACTCCAAAGTGTTGATGTGGCCGACGCACGATCGACCACTGAGAAAGGCCACTTGATCCCTTTTGAGTATAGTCTTGATTACAACCTTTATCCGCCGAGAATGATAGTTATCATTAGTTTCAGAAAAACTGAGAAACGGCACTCTGTTTGCCGGAAACATCACTAAGCTAATACCAATAGACTGCCGTCCACATCAAGTTCAGGATGATTGGTGTTGCTATTTTTGTCCGACAACTTCTCTGGATATTCTGTACAGTTCTTTGATATCTCCCCTTCTTGTTTTCCGCATATTTTGCAAGACCATTCCATCCCTGTACAGGGATCTATCGTCCCATGCTCTGATTTTCGTATGTTAACGGTAGCCAAAAGTTCCAATGGCAGTACCAGAAAGATTTCTCAAATCTGTCATCGATTCATGTATTGTGTCGTTTCTGTTGACGCTAGTGCACGAAAAATGCCGTACTGTTAATTCCGATGTGCAGTTTACTACAAACAAGGCAATAGTAGGATTCTCCATAACATGGTTACCTCTTGGGACTCTGTTCCATTTGTTATCGTGATTCATGTAATAACATATCTCGTTCCGCAGCTGGTGTTTCTAAGATACAATAAGCTCAGATTCGACAGACACACCAGCCCCTTGGATGGTCGAACTTATACTGATTGAGGCCGCCCACTGTGGTAAAGTAGACGCCTTTTGTAGCCGCCCAATATGGGGCACAGACGTTACTAGCTGCTGCTGTTGGTCTTACTGAAATAGACTCATCCGCCACCCTGCTAGGTTGTGATTTCTCACTCCCAAGGACAAGAGATTACCTCGGCCGGCATTGCTGGTTTGGTTGCTTATTCTGACAGCCGCTCGGGGGATGCTTCCTGGACTATGACCAATTGGCATTACATAGAACTCTCTCCAGTACTCTAGAGGACATACGAGGGGCTGCTGATGAGTTAGCTGCCTGAGATACTCAACAAGGAATCATATTCTCATTAGCGATAGCACTAACTGCGACACTCTTTAGTAGCGTAAATATCACCTCGTTTCAATAATAATCTCATTTTGTTATTATCTGTGGTAGGATAAACCATGTCAGCCCAAATCTGAGATTCTCGCAATTTTGAGCACCTCGCCGTGATAAGGTACCTCGTGAAAAAAGGAAAATCGCATAAAGAAATTTTCGAAGACATGGCATCGACTCTTCAGGATTCAGGATTCGTACACCATAGTCAAAAAATGGGCTCGCTTATTTCAACAAGAGCGAAAGAGCTGTGAAGACGACCCCCGCTCAGGGCGTCCTGTGTCAGTGGTCACTGAACAAAACGTTGGAAAAGTTGAAAAATTAGTTTCGGCCGACTGAAGAATAAAAATGTCGCAGGTAACGGAAGAGTTGCTCCTCAGCAAAGAATGGATTGGAGAAATTTGCACGAGCATTTAAACATGAAAAGACAGGCAACGACGACGAGCGCTGTAAATATTTTTTGGAGTTAGCTTGGGACAATCTCGACGAAATTTGCAACCGAATCGTAATTGTAGATGAGACTTGGGTTTGCCAATACGAAACGGAGTCCAAACAAGGTGGAAATGTCGGCTTCGAAGCTTTTGGCGACTGTTTTTTGGGACAGCGAAGGTGTTTTGCTGATTCATTATCTGGCAAAGGGGACTACAATGAATGGTCAATATTAGGCAAATTTATTGGACTCAGGCACTTGAAGCGATCGTATGGAAGGGACTTGAGAAACTCAGGTACGGGGTGTTGTTTCTATAGGATAACGCGCCTCTTCACACGGCGCGGGTTTTGAGGCAGGCCCTAAAAGATACAGATTTTTGAAAGATAGACCACCCACAATACTTTTTCATTTTTCCAATTTGAAAAATGAGTTACGAGGCCAGAGATATGCAGATGAGAAGGAGATCAAGGCAGCCGTAGAAAGTCATTTTGAAGGCAAAGATAAAGAATATTTTTTTCGGTGGTATTAAAGCACTGATTAAATTTAGATAGACTTTTTATTAACTTCATACAATTTACAAACAGAGTATACATAGTCGTTTATGGTATGACTTAAGGCCGTGCACCAGATTGCCAATTAAGCTACCATAAAGTATATATTTACGAGTAACTTATAATGCCTTTAATAATGGTTACTACTTGTGATCAAAAATCGCCTTCCAAAATACGCGCTCTATAGCCGGTTGCAGGTGTAGCGTAGTTGTATAAAACCAACCATGACTACCGTTCAATACGTTAATAACCTCATCTAGGTCCAGCGAAATTATTCCAAAGTATCTCACGCGAAATTCTCTTAAAATGGGACATCTTCCGATGAAATGGTATACATCCTCCCTTTCTTTAAGGTTGCACAGGTCACATAAGATCGGCTCGATGCGGAATAAAATAGAGATTTGTCAGTTCTCCTCTAAGTTTATATATTGTGCTTATCATTTGCAGAGAATAGTGATTAAGACAGTACGCGTTTTCAATAAGTTAAAATTCAGCCTACTGTAAATGAGCCTATGCTGCGATGAATGTGCTTCAGCTATAAATCTGTCATACATTGCATTGCCTGTTTTTTTTTTTTTTTTTTCAAAATATTGATAAATATAGTTTTTAACATTGAAAGTTCCATATCCGCTGCAATATTTAAGTTCATGCCATAATTTGCCACCAATTCCTCCCACTTTTGAACCAAATGCCCCCTTGTCGCTTTATATGTTTCAGTACAATCCTCGGCAGTCTTCCTTCTTCCATCTCCACTACTTTTACAATGTAATCCGCATGCAGCTTTAGTGTATCTAAAAAAAAGTGGTGGGACTCCAGTTTCCAAATGTAGCATATAGTTTGGTGTACATTAAGGCACTGTATGCCCGATGTGAGAAATGCATTTCACTTGAGGGAGATTACGAAGTATAGTGAGAAATAATTTTTTTTTTTTTTTTTCTGATCTCTTCTTTCATAATGCCTTAGGCCGCGAACTTATCAGCCTCTCATCGTATGTCAATATATCATCTGAAAAATTGATCAGCAAAAAAAAAACTATTATTTGATCAGCAGAAAAAGGAAAATTTTAAATTTTTTTTTTCCCCGAGGGTTGGTGAAAAATCTTCCATAGACACTATGAGGATAGCAAGCGCGTGTTCATAGTAGTGTCAGATTCTTACTGACTAAAAAAACACCACCCTGCGATTTAATTTGTTATATATTGCAACTAAGAAGGACCTTATCAAGCAATTTTTCTATCATGAAAAAAAAACTCGTTTGGCAGGTTACTTTCCACTGAAAGATCCTGCATGTTCCGCAATCTAGGCGCGGTTTATTCCTATCTCGCCAAGTCGAAAGGTTTCGTCCTTTGTAGTCGGCGCAATAAATTGCTTTCATCGAGAATTTGTAGGATTGTATTGTTGACATGTCCGATTAGTCGGTTTCTATGCTTTCTCGCGAGGCTTCGATTGTCGGAATTCCGAGATCCCTGTGGATATCATCCTTTCTAGTATACCACGGGGCGTGGACAATTTCTCTTAGCACTTTATTTTGAAAAGTTTGTAAAGTATTGGCGTTTGTTTTCTTAGTACAGCCCCAAAGTTGTATACCGTAAGTCCACACCGGCTTTAGCACTTGCTTGTATAAAAGCAGTTTGTTCTCAATACTGAGCTGGGAGTGTTTTCCGAGCAACCAGTTCATTTCTCTATATTTGATTTCGAGTTCTTTACGTTTCATTTTCACGTGCGAATTCCATTTCAGTTTTGCGTCGAGTGTCATTCCAAGGTATTTGGCCTCGTTTGCAAAAGGTATTCGGGCCAAGTTTAGGAAAATTGGCAAGACATTAGTTTTCTTATAAGTGAAATTCACGTGAACACACTTAAATTCGTTGAGGGCGATCCGCCAGTCCCTCGTTCATTCATTTACTTTATTCAGTGCGTTTTGAAGTTTTGCAGTCGTTTCTTCGATTGTTTTACCTACGGCTAGGATAGCGGTGTCATCGGCAAACGTATCCAGGATAGTGGCACCTTCTTTCGGTATATCTGGAGTATATAACAGATAGAGAAGTGGCCCAAGAACGCTTCCTTGCTGTACACCGGCCGAAATTTCTTTGAGCTCCGAGTATTCATTTCCATGTCTAACACGGAAGAGTCTATTCCCGAGATATGATTCTAGAATGTCGTATAGGCATACAGGGAGAACTTGTCGTAATTTGCAATTCAAGCCGTCATGTCACACCTTATCGAAGGCTTGTGAGATGTCAACAAATACGCTTGAGCATATCTTTTTCTCTTCAAGTGCTTTCTCGATTACGTCAGTAATTCTATGCTCCTGGTCAATCTTCGAATGCTTACTTCTGACCCCAAACTGGTCAGGGATAAGATTATTTCCTTCTGTAATCGGTTGGAGACGCCTTAGTAATATATTCTCGTAAATTTTGGATATAACTGGAAGTAGCGAAATTGGTCTATAAGATTTTACCTCATTTGGCGGCTTTCCTGGTTTTAAAACCATTATAACTTCCGCAACTTTCCATATGTTAGGCACGTGTTTTAATGTGAGCGCAGCATTTTCAATATGAAGAAGTTTAATCAATGTTTTTCTAGGTAAAGCTTTGAGAATTTCTCCGGTGATCAAGTCATAACCAGGAGCTTTCTTAGGTTTTAGATTCCCGAACTCATGTTTGAGTTCCCTTAGTGTTTCATTTGTAAGTGCTAAATCGTCAAATGGTAAGTCCGGCCTATTGATATTGTCATAAAACACTTGACGCAAAAACGTCCGCTTTTTCTTTATCTTCCCTTGCCCATTCATTGTGAGGGGACCTTGGGTCTTTTGGTGCCTTTTACAGCTTTCCAAAGTGAATAATTTGAATCTTTTTTCGCTGTTAAACTTTCAGGATAAGAGCCTATCGCACGATTCTTAAAATCCTTTATAGTCTTCTTCAACGAATTGCACAGGTGATTCAAGTGAGCTTTATGTTGCGGAGCACGACTCTGTTGCCATTTCTTACGCGCTTTTCTTTTTTTCTTGACCAATTCTTTTATTTCCGTAGGATATCGTAGACCGTATTTGTCCGGAGTTTTCCTTGGATTAGGAGTATTATTCCAACAGGCGAGCTGTACGATCTCAACGAAGCGATCAACTTCAACCTCAAGTTCATAGGGTGTCGTAAGTGGAACGCTCAGTTCAACATTATCTTCAATTTCGTTCCTAAAACCTTCCCAGTTCTACCGGTTAATCTCGCTGGCTCTAGGGTATAGACTAGTTTTTCGCTCAATGTCAAAACAACTGGGGAATGGTCAGACGACAGATCAAAGCTCTCTTCAACATTAATGTGGTTGGTAGAAATTCCTTTCACGGCGAAAAAGTCGATCAGGTCAGGTACAGTTGGCCAGTAGGTCGGTTTACCCGTCGAATGGAAATCACAACTGCACTCCATACCTGTCTCATAGAGCATTCTGCCTTTTTGCGAGCTGTGTCTTGAGCCCCAGAATGTATGTTTCGCATTAAAATCGCCGCCAAAAATTAAATTAGGTTTCAGCAATTTAAACAAGTTAGTAAAATCACTTTTTTCAAGCGCGGAACTCGGTGGGCAGTAGATAGATGAGATTTTAAGAGTATGCTGACTATTTTTTACTCGAATCGTGCACAGTTGCAAAGTTTCAAACTCGATCTTTAGGTCTTCGGATTGTTCGATGCAGTCTTTAATATACAATGATGATCCGCCTCTCGCTTTTCCCGAGGGGTGACAAGCGTGGTAATCATTATAGTCTTTTATTTTTAAATGCGATTCGTTTTTTACGTGGGTTTCAGAAATAAAGCAAATATCGATATCTTTTTCACGCAAGAATAATTCCAATTCGTCAAGTTTTTACAAAAGTCCGTTTGCATTCCAAGTACATATTTTTAACATTCGTTTTTCATTCATATTCTAGTTGGAGTACGCGTTTTCCCTGAATTACTTTCGAGCCTAACCAGCCTATCGAGAATAATTTTATTTATTTTGCTTTGTTCTTCAAGTTAAAAATTGTGTGCAAAAAGAAAAGGAAAATAAAAAAACAGTTATTCAGGAAAAAAGTTTCAGGAAAATAGTACGAGTAAGTTCTTGAAAAACTGTTTCTTCTTTTCGTGTTCTTCTTGAAGTACGAGTATTGTTTTTTCCTGCTGATCAAATAATTTTGATTTGCTAATCATCTGCTTTTTGTACTTATGTATTATGTCTGAAGATCAATAAATAGTTTTCTATTGCATTTTTTGGTGGTGAATTATTTTTCAGCTGGTTGATTATTTTCTTTCCTAGCATATTTTGCTGGTCTTTTAATTATTTAGCTGATCACTAATAATATTAGAGCTTTATAATTCAACAAGATTATATGTATATTTATTAATTTCATTTTATCTTAAAAACGCTTCTTCTTTCTATGTCCTATGGAGTGGAAAATAAATGCAGCCAATGCTTTTCCATCGATTCTTTTCGAATTCCTCTCACAAATCTTTCATACGAATGTGCTGACACCTGCCGTCATTCAGCGATTCCATTCATTTTAGTGTATCGGTTCGTGCCTTTGATGTGGTGTCGGAACTAAATTTAAATTCTACACAATCTTAGTTGCGAACCATTTTCTAAACTCTAATTCAACCACTAAATTTTAACCACAAACTGCCACTCAGAGGTCAGTATACGTCTTCATTCAAAATCATGCAACTTCATCGACTCAATTAATTTTGATTACAATCGAAGTTAATAAAACAATGGCTCACAAAAATAGGGTTGCAAATGCAGTTTCATAGCATCCCTAGTAAAAGAGGGTTAGGCGATTCAACAAGGAAGGACTCTCGCTATTATACAATCTAGTTCTTTTTCAGCGGTTGGTTAATTGCGGTTAAGTGTACAAATTAGAACAAAAACAAACAAAACATACAAAAACCATTGGCATAACTCTGAGAGGGAATCATCATCGCGCGCTGTTCACTTATAATACTACAGCGCCACACTTCTTATTTGAACCCTTACGGCCGACACCTTTTTTTGCTCCTGTTTATATTGTTGTTGTTGCGGAAAAACGCTAAAACGCATTTTAGAAGGGGCCACACAAACAAAAAAAAACTTTTTTTCGAAAGGGTCACGATGAGTCTCGACAAACCGTGAGTAATGTCAGTATGTCGGCGAAACTCCCGCATTTGAACAAGTCAACCTAATGAAATTTGCTTCTAAGGGGAAATTATGATTCACCCTTCGCTCCACGCAAACAATACATCACACGATGAGCAACCCCTAAACGAATTTCCATTTTCAGTGATTTCAGGGAAAATTCCATTTGGTGTGCAATTCGTTGGCGTTAACTGGGTTCAAATTTTAGGGGCAATTTTATGAATGAGATTTATAGAATGCCTTTGCCTACCCATCCTGCGCGACGACTTGTCCTTGTTGACTTTGTTTTGCTTCCTTCTATTTTGTTCTATTTTTTTGTTTTGTTGAGTAAACCAGGAAGATTTGAGTATCTGTATATTCAGTTCAGGGAATTCCCTAAGCTTGGTGTGACACCACACTGCAAAAGATGGGTCACCCTTGCCGGTATTCTGTGAGGTTAGGGCTAAGTGTGGCAGTGTGAGACAAGTGGTGCTTTCCCTATGAAATAAAAGGGGATTACCAATTACGCACATTCAACAGGAGCATTGCTTATCGATGTGTGTCACCGAGAGTTTTTAACAGGATTTGCTATCTAGGGTGATGCATAAATCAGGTGCAGGGAAGATTTTTAAATTAAATTCAAGGTTGTAGAGGTCCCTTTTTGGTCACCGATTTTGGGGAATTCTGCGAAATCCGAACTACACGTAACCGGACAGGTCCACTGGTTTTGGATGGAGGAACAGCCTTTAGGTACAAAGTTTAGCTGTGAATAGTTATGTTTTTACAAATGAACAGTCCCGAATAAGCAGCGGGTAACTGATGATGATTTTGGATAAACAGATACGAGTAGGTATACCTGGTTCCAATGTCTACAAGGCGAACATATTCCACCTGCATATCCTCTTCGCAGCGTCTGACCAAAAATGTGCGGCTGCAAACCGCGCCAGTTTGCCTAGGTTAGGAGCGTCTGGAATTTTGAACTCGCCAACACACAGGGATAGCACCGTATTTTTAATCTGTAGGTTAATAAACTTTAAAAGGTCTTGATTGATGCAATTTAAAAAAAAGGTCATCACCGAAGCGTATCTCCTGTGGATCACTTGCCATTCGATATCAAGTTCAATATAGGAACTAAAAAGAAAGTGATTTTGGACCTCATTTAGGTCTAAACTGTAACACCTTGTGCAGTGGTGTGTCTAAGAACTTCAGAGAGATTCCAACCCATCATACCTGGGAAATGAATGACTGCTACTCAATCAAAAAAGAGTTGTATGATATACAGCTGACAGAGAGTCGAAAAATCTCAAAACCACTTGGAATATGTCTAAGTACCTTGCTCTGAGTTCCAACTCGTTAAACGCAGAAATTACTAAGTTCTGTAGGCTTCAATAGCCTTCGTGCACTATCCACATACAATAAAGTCAAGCTGTGGTGGGTACCATGACACGAGGGTATTAACACGTTCGCAGACAGAGCGGCATATGCTGCTGAATTTTGTGGTTTCTGCTGGGACAAAGTGTCCAAGTTTGCTATCCTCTAAAACACAAAGCGGCAAATACCGTCTAGTTTTCCATTTAATTCTAAATACAATTAAACCTTGTGTCCCAGTAGAAAATAAAATATTTTGTAAATTGTCTCAGCAAAAGCTTTGCATCTCCAAAGGCTAATGAGCTTTCTCTTCGTCCACTCTCGAATCAGATATCATAACCAACCATTTTCATCCGCCTTTCATAACGTCATAAAATAAGTCTATTTTTCCCCAAAGAAGCAGCTATTGGCTATTGGATTCACTGCCCGCTATGGTGACTTTCCGGGCAGAAAAAATATTATACACAATGCCGAGGAGACTGTTGCCTCTGCAGTTGGCGGGGGGTCAAATGGTTCTATGTTGAGGATAGTTTAAACCATGCTGAGATTTCATTCACGGATCATGTTCATCGGACCATATTTAGCTGAGTTGATATATCCTGCAAGCTAAGCCATAGCCCGCTGCTTACGTCAGGTAATTGTGTTAATGGAAAGAAGATGTTTTTTCCCTTGACACCCGATTCGGGAAAGAACACACCCATTGTGATATCCATTGTGGGGGAGGGAAACCCCATGCTCGCAAAGATATTTCCTTTTACTGACATGCTGTAGCTATAATCAAGTCATACAATTCTCCGCAGAGTTATTTTAAATCTTGGTAAAAACGTTTTCCAAGCAATCTAAATCTTGTGCGACAGTGACAGAGTAAATGGCGTGTATCCTCGTGATCTTCGTCGTGATACCCATAAAGTTCATAAAGTTGGTGGCCGCTTTCACTATTCAAAGCTACCGTTTTTATGTTTGTTTGAGTCTTACAACTGCAGTGTATATCCATCGAATGTTCCTGGGTGGTCCGTATGTCTTTCCGTAAATTCTACTGCACGCATAGAAGGCTATCATGACTAGGGTTTCTTATATCTTGGGGTATTCACAATTCCTAAGACTAATATTAAGCAGATAGATTGAAATTGGTCCTCGATAAGGTGCACCTAGACCAATATAAATCCATTGTGACACCACTTCTGTATCTACTCATCGAACCATCTATTCCTTTTCATGAAGCCATTGGTTTTAAGAGTGCCGACTTTGTTCAGATCGCTCAGTCTTTGTTAGGTCTTCGGCTATAATAGCTCAGAATTGTTTTAGTTGAGTTTGGATATTTCTGTCTTCACCCCACTTTCATCGAATATTGGTTGATACCATCCGGGTTGAATAAAGCTTTCTACATCTGTCTTTTTCCTCAACACAATGTAAAACTATGGGTCCCTGGACACGAAGGCATACCAGTGAATGAGAAAGCAGACGAACTGGCAAGAAGTGGTTCGGCATTAAGCTCTGATCAATCTGACCCCTCGGTGAACATCCCGACTAGCACACTAAAGCTCGAAGCAGGGAATAAAGTTCTAACAGGTGGACCTCTCTAGACACTTGTGTCACCGCTAGGAAGCTATGCCCTATTTACGACAAAGCCAGGACCGATTGACTTATGCAAATGAATAGAAAATCACTATCTACCCTTATAGGAATGATTACGGTTCATACCATGCGGTATCATATAAAAAACCTACGTATAACAGAAGAAGGGTTGCGATGATAAGGAAGTTTAAAAGGATATAACCCACTTTCTTTACCACTGCCCAGGCCTCTATTATCAAAAAAATTAATTCCTCGGACGACACTTCTTCCAGGATCTAGAAGAACTATCTGGCAAACCGGTGAATGACATCTTGAACTTCATCAAATCCACAGGATCGTTTGTGCCATAAGTAGAGTATGGTTGCTGGTGTAGATCGGTAAAGCTCTTTTGTAAGACCCTCACTTGCAATGTACTTTTACTCTTTCCCCCAATGGGTAGCACAATGGGTCTGTAGTGACCTGAGTGTGGCGAGGGAGTTTTACGGGCTATTAGCTTCAAAATATTTATTTTATTTTATTTATATCTCTATTGACACGATCGCATGCTACACATTGTCTTTCTACCCTCAATTTGTTGTTCATCATTCGTCTACGCGTCTTTATGAAACAAAGAGTTTCGTTGTAGTGTTGAGAGAAACTCAGGGCAATAGATCCGGACGACTTGCTGACGATGATGCCACTGTCCATCAACTCTTGATGTTAGCGGCACTGAACTTCTTGAGAGGTTTAGGGACACTCGATCAGGAAAGGACTCTGGCAGTCTTTTGCGACTACAGCCGTTGGATGTTAAACTTTCTCACAGTACTTCTTGGTGGTTATACGCATTCACTCATACGGATATGTGCAATGGCAACATCTATTTAGTGAAGCTGGGTTTGCGCGGTCGTAAACTTCGGACAGTCAGAATACTGGAACAGTGCCTTAATTGATAGTTTTTGGGATTGAGACACATCGCCCCGCCACAAAGTCGATTAGCCTGAGCCTATTTTCGGATATGGTATCCTGTACTGTATTCTGTATTTGTCGACTGTGCTGCGCACTGAAGCATTTTTGAATTAAAATCGCCAACCACGATCTTGGCATTAAATGTAAGACAGTACGCGTGATTTTTGTTAATCAACTCCTGGAAACAATCTTTTAATCTGTGAGATCATGGGGATCTATCATATTAAACTGTTCTTAGTAAATGTGGACTTAATGCCAATTGTCCTCCAGCAATCGTCCATATACCGGAAACTCAAGACTATTTTTACCTGAGGCAGATGTCACGGTTTTTCATACTTTTTTTGAAGGATTTATCGTTGGTTTTGGATGGCGATAATGCCTGCATTTATAGCAGTCTAGGATCTTCGCTATTCAACTGCACCTAGCCTGTTAATGGTTGAAACAGTGCACGTTCAGATCCGAATGTCGTCATTATCTTTTCGTTTGCTTCAGCTAGGAGGAATTGAATTTAGGTTAGGTTAGGTAGAAGTGACTGCCAGCTGAAAGCCGACTCACTTTGACCAATAATAGGTCCATTGTGATACTAAATGATTTTGGGAAAACGGTGACTTGTCTCCTCATTGAACCATTTGGAGTCTCTGATGAGTTATCTAATGTCAGCCTTATTCAGATCGTTTAAGTCTTTGAAGCCGAAAGCTCCTAAGTGGAGGCGCAAAGAAGGTGAAGAATAGTCTCATCCTGCTCCTTGTCCATGCAGCTTCTGCACTAATCATTCGATAATACACCAAACCTTGTTGCAAGCTTGCCTATTAGACAGTGAATCAAATTCTTAGAGCGTTTCAGATCCAGCTTAGGCCAAATTGGTTTTGTCGCTGTACAGGTTTTACCACTTGTCCACCTAGAATTTGTTCTCTCAATAGCATCCAGGTTTAATTTGAGTTTGCATATAGTGATCAGTATATCCAGTGAACTTTCGTCTGGTGGAATGGGTATTGTTGTTCCATATCTGGTAAGTTCGTCGGCCTTACAATTCCCTGGAATGTTCCTGTGCCCCCGCGGCAATTACTCCACCATCTCTATAAGAGATGATCGGCAATCTAGAGCTGTTTTTGAATTTAGAGAGGACGATTCCAAGGATTTGATTACGGCTTGGCTGTCTGAAAAGATGCGGATATTAATGGACGATATCACGTTTTTCTTTAGCCAAGACAAGACTTCCCTTATTGCCATTATCTCCGCCTGGAACACTCTACAATGGCTTGGGAGACGAAAAAAAAGGTTTAAATTAAGCCTATCAGCGAAGACACCACCACCCACCCCATCGTTAGTTTTTGAACCGTCGGTGTAGAAATGTATCGACTTATCTTGATGGGAGGGATGGTAACTTGCAAGTTTTCCTCAAAATTTAACTCAGGTGTGTCAATGTTTTCACGGAAGATTTTAAAGTTGTTTAAATACTTTGCTAGACTACTGTGAAGTAGCTTTAAGGCAAATAGCTGAACTAACTGCCACTTAACTTCCAAAAATGGCGAGGGGTGTTAGATGAAATAAAGTGTCCATAGCTGCAGAAGTGCTTAAATTTGTATAGTTTATGGTTTATTCCAAGGCAATCCACCAGACAACCACCCCGTACATGAGGATCGGTCTGATATCCGAGATGTAGAGCCACTGGGTTGTAAGCCCCATTTGTTCCAAATGGCTTCTTTTGCAAGAAAAAAGTGCGAGAAAGAATACGTAAGAGTTGTGACGCATTGCTTACTTTTTAATCACATCTGTTACATGTCCAAAACGGGTTTTAATATCTGATTATATAATAGGATTTTATTCTCAATGGACAGTTCTGAGTTATGTATATCCTAACAACCAATAAATATCTAATATTTGGGTCTTCTAATTTCTTTTTCATATGTTCCTTCCATTTCAGTTTAGCATCCAGATTCATACCCAGATACTTAGCTGTGTTAGAGTAAGGAACTACTTATAACCACGGGAACATTCGTTATTTTTTTATTTGTAAAATTGCTATGGGTGCCACGCATCCACCTGTTGATAGAAGAGCAGTGGCGTTTGCAAATGTGGCTATCATGGTATCACTCGCATGCGGTATATCACTCGTGTATAATAAATATACAGTGGGTCCTAGAACACTTCCCTGTGGAACACCTGCTTGTATTTCTTTAAGTTTAGAATATGCTGAACCATAGCGAACTCAAAAGAATTTATTTGCTATATAAGATTTGAATATCTCATAGTACTGTCTAGGTAGATCCCTATGACTTTTACACTCCAAACACTTATGCCAAACTTTATCGAAAGCCTGTGCAACGTCTAAGAAAATTGCAGTACAAATTTGTTTTCCTTCCAGTGCCTTTTCTATAACATTTGTTATGCGATGCACTTGGTCTGTCGTCGAGTGTTTATTTTTAAACACAAATTGGTGGGTGGGGATAAGTTTTCTTTGCTCTATAATTTGGTTTAGTCTTTTAAGAGGGAGTTTCTCGAAAAGTTTCGATAATACCGGTAAAAGTGAGATTGGCCTATATGAGGTAACTTCTGATATACCTTGTTTAGGTATAACAATAATTTCTGCTATCTTCCAGTGATGGGACATACCATTGTAGCAAGCATTATTTATAAGCTTGAGTTTCAACAATGCAGTGGAGGGCAGTTCTTTCAAGGTTTGAGCAGTTATAAGATCATAATTCAGCAAATAAGCTAAGACTGGAATCCTATATTTGCTTGAGAAGAGGACTAGTTCAGTTTTGCAGGGATTCACTCCTAGACCTCACCGAACTGTCCAACTAGACAGAAAGCATTTTATAAGAGTTATTTAAGGTGTTTTCCAGAGACTGCTAGAGCAATGTCATCCGCATAGGCGTTAACTCCGCAATTCAATAGTTCATTAACTATCAAAGAAACACAACCTTGTGGGGTACCCCTACTGACAAATCTTCTAACAGATGTTCCGCCCAGCTTTGAGTTGATAATCCGACTAGTTCAAACAAATTTTGTATTTCTATTTTCAGATCGACAACTTGTGCCAACCTGTGTCAATTACCCAACGGATACACATCCAGGTGTGAGCAGAAATTCGTACAAAAACGTTTGATCGCCCTCCAAGGAAATGGACAAAATCTCTACACGGATAGTTTTTGGTTCCCAAGTTGTTGTGTATGCACCATCGCATCAAGCTAAACATCCTCACATCGTTATCTTCAAACACAAGGACTTTACACCCAGAGTAATAGGAAACAAAATTAGTGACTTTAAAATCGGGCCCCCCGGGGGGCGCTATATTCCATTAATTTATTATAAACAAAATGATTATGTTAAGAATACGTTCATTTAGCGTATTTTTTTGTTCATAAGATCAAAGATTTAGAGAAAAAAAAAAAAAAAACGTACAACTCGATTGATTGATCTTATCGCGGTTATGGTGAGATTGAGAAATCCTGATGTAGTATAACATTATAACTAAAGACTTAAAAATATTTAGAAGAAATTGTGGAAAATAATTTTTAACAAATTTTCGATACAAGTGAATTTTGGTCTCGTCATCTTATCAACAAAACAAAATGTTAATTTCATCTATAATTTCCTAATAAAATTATTTACTAAGGTTTAGCCTCATTAAAGACAAACAAAAGCACAGAGTTCCCAATATAGACTCGGAAAAAATCATTCAAAAATAATATGTTCATAGAAAAGGTAAAAGATATTAAAAAAAATAAATAAATAAATTATAACAGTGATATTGTGTTATAAGTTAAAGAAAAATTTAAAAAAAAAAAACGATAAAACTGATCAATGTATACAATATTATTGCTATTCCCTTAGGAGTTTAATTTGTTTTATTTTATTAATTGCATAAATAAATTATTTCTTATATAAATCAATTCATTCTGCTTCTAAAGGGTGTTTTTTTTTTTAGAGGTATAGCACTTTATTGGAAAGATCATTTTATGTCATTAGCAGGGAACGGACTTTGTTGATCTTGCCTTTTTTTGCCATTGTTACCAATATTGGCTATTTCTGCCTTTTTTGGTCATATTTATCAGGTTCATGTACACTTTCGTTTTAACTACACAATTCAAAAAATAAAATCGCCGAAGCAAGCGAAGTTTGCACTAATGCGCAGTAAAAAAAATCTCTATATCTACATTCTATTCGTCTCGTGTGTGCATCTACATACACCCCGCGCAACAAAAAAAGCCGCACATGGTAATTTTTAACAAAATGGAAGAAATCTAATAAATGATGACTAATCACTGCGTAGTCACTTTGTATTTTTGATGTTTAACATTTAAGTTAACACATTCCCCAATTTGACAATACATTTCGTAGCCTAATTGAAAAAAAGTAATGATCGTGAAGATCAGACTACGAAATATCAGATCAACAATTTGAAAAGCAAATTTCTTTTTTCATATTTTTATTAACTAAGAAACCTTTTTACATAATTTAAGACTTTCATAATACTAAAAAAATGATTCTAGTATTTCGCAGCACCACCCTTCGCCCTAACAACGTCATGAACCCTGTTTGGCATGGAGGCATAGAGATTACCGAGGTAATTGTTATTAATTTCATTGAACCACACTTCTTCAATGATGCTCTTTAGATGCTGCATGGTTTTTGGTTTTTTATCTTGGATCTTCTTTCCCATAAGAGCCCAGACATTTTCGATGGGGTTGAGACCTGGACTGTTTCCCGGCCAAATTAGGGATTCTATTTCTATTTCTTCTTTCAAAGTTTTAATCTGTGGTGGAAATTTAAAAATTAAAATCATAAGATTTTCAAAACACCCATAAATATGAAAAAAAAACCTCGAATTACTCACAGATTTTGCTCGGTGGCAAGGTGCTGAATGATCTTGAAAAATTGGTTTTGATGTTTCTGCTGTTATCATTTCCATACTCGGTACAACACCATCTAAGATAATTTGTTTGTACTGCATGGCGTTAACAGTGCCCTGGAGCATAATTAGAGATCCAACTCCGATTGCGGTGATGCATCCCCACACCATAACATAAGGAGAATGTTTTACGGTGTGAGCTATGCATTCGTCGCTGTAGCGTTCCCCTTTTCTACGACGAACTATCTGCTTCCCATCCGGTCCGATTAGGTTAAACTTGGACTCATCAGAGAACACCACATTTGACCAATCTTGAACACTCCAGTTTTGCCTTTCCTTAGCCCAGCTAAGGCGCGTTTTCTTCATTTTGCTGGTCAGAAGTGGCTTTTTCGCTGGTCTCCTAGCAAACCCATCTCGTTGAGACGATTCTGGATAGTTCTGACGCTAACTTCAGCCCCAAGTCAGCTCTTAACTCCGATGCATTTTTAAACCTGTTTCTCAAGCTTAGCCTCTTCAGTTCCCGGTCCTCCCGAACAGTGGTACATCTCTTCAATCCTGTGCCAATTTTTCTGTCCAGATTGTGATCCCGACGATATTTGTTACAGAATCTTCTTACAGAACTCTCATTGCATCCAATTTGTCGAGCAATTTCACAAAATGACTGATTCTGTTTGGATAAGGCGATGATAACTGCCTTATTTTCTTTACTCAATTGTACCCTTTTAGACATCGCGATATACTCTTTTTACTTTTATTTAAGAAATACAACTACACGCACTGTTAAATACTGCCAGAATGAATTCCGACACATTCCAAAATGTGCATTACCTAACCCGGAAGCAATAAAATATAATTCGGCGAATCCTTTAAAGGTGATTAGCGCAAAAAAATGTAAAAACCCGTATGCGGCTTTTTTTGTTGCGCGGGGTGTACATACATTCTACTTGTATCGTGTGCACAATCTCCAGTATTTTACTTCTCCGGTATTCGTCGCAGTTGTGTACATAAATAAGCTCCTGACAAAAACCGTTAGACATCTGTGAGGTATGTTCTCGTAAGTGTGCACGCTGTCATCTAGGTGCATATTTCGTCGCAGACTAGTCAGAATAAGAACGTTCTCAATGATTTCCCGATTTTTGTTTGTGAATGAACGTGAAAATGCCCAAGAACGCGTACAAAGATTTAATTAAATTAGAACAATTTGTGGTAAAGTTTGGAAAAGATGACTTTTCCACCGATCGAAAAGTACAAAGGTAAAAAGGTAAATCATGAAAATAAGTACTTTGTTGAGCAGCACATAAAACGATTCAAGCACCAGCAAGTAGTAGCCTTGAAGAACGCAGCAAAGACACAAGCAATAACCTCTTTCCTTCGTTGCAACGAGAAAAATGAATTTCACACCGATCTCACGCGAATGTTGTTGGCATGTGACATACCTTTACACAAGGTAAATCGTTCACAATTCAAAACATTTATAGAAAAGTATGCACAGAAGAAAGTTCCAGATGAATCTACGCTTCGGAAAAACTATGCTAAGGATTGCTATTTCGAAGTTCTTCAACACATCGATGCTGAAGTGGGAGACGACAACATATTTGTGTCAATAGATGAAAGGACGGACAAAGCCGGCCGCTGCGTAACGAATGTTATTATCGGACCGTTGCGGAAGGATGGACGTGGATACTTACTGACCTCTGAGGTTTTGGAAAAGGTGAACGCGACGACAATCTCAACGCTATTTGACGATTCACTGCGATTGCTATGGCCGAATGGACTTGAGCGCGAAAAAGTGTTGTTATTTGTTACGAAAGCCGCCCCATGCATGAAGAAAAGCGGAAAATCGCTTAGAGTTCTGTATTTCAAAATGTTACATGTTACTTGGGTCGCTCATGGCGTACATAGGGTTTGTGAAAGTATCCGCAGATCCTTTCCGAAAGTCGATGCCTTAATATCAAATTTAAAAAAAAGTTTTTTTCTAAAAAGCGCGTCCTGAGTTGCTTTTTTTAAGGAGAAGGAACCTGAGCTGCCGCTACCACCTCAACCCGTAAGTTTGAAATAAAGGAATATAATTTTAATCTGATTTCAAGTAAGCTTTTTTAATTTAATCAGGTGTTGACTCGCTGGAGCACATGGCTGGATGCTGCATCGTATTACGCGCAGTATTTTAGTCGCATCCAAAGAATCGTTGATGAGCTGGAAGATGATGCAAGTTGTGTTGGATTTGCAAAAGAATTGATTAGCAATGAATCAGTTCAGGCCCAGCTGGCGTAAATCCAAACCAATTTTGGATTTTTAGTGGACCCGAAAGAGCATATATTCAAAAGTTTGCAAAAAACAGGTGATTTCAAGTGTTGTGTTTTAATTTGAATTATTTTACTAATGCATATCGTAATATTAGGAAGCCCGATTGGAGATATTTTAAATATTTTGAAGGGGATCGATGGGCAATTGCAAAAAGCAAAGGACCAGTTGCTGAAGCTGTGGTGAAAAAGTTCAACGCCGTCTTTTCTGCAAATGAAGGACTCAAGACCATCAGAGAAATAAATAATGTTGTAAATGGCGCTGAAAACTTCAAATTGCCCCCAAATAATGCAGTCGACGACGTGACGTCTTTTAACTGGGTTCCACTCGTCTCTGCCCACGTGGAGAAGTCCTTCAGCTCTTTCAAAGCTCTCCTGAGGGACAATTGCAGGCGTTTGTTGCCAGAAAATTTTAAAATGTTTATGGTTGTACAGTGTTATTATAATGCTTAAAACCTTTTTTTTTAAAACATGGCATTTATGCCTTTTTTACAGTTTAGTTTTGCCTTTTTTTGAATTTTTACGTCAACAAAATCCGTTCCCTGGTCATTAGTGTTTAAATATGATTTCGGGCATATGGGCGCCGTGGCTGGCTCGAACAAAGTGCCACCTGTAAGTCCAATTTAAGACCACTTTTTCGAGCCAAGTCGTCTATTGTCTCTGGTTTTTCGGAGAAGACCAGCGACTTGATTATCCTCACAGAAAATAATCCAAAAGTGTTAAATCACACGATCTTCGAGGCCAATTCACAGGTCCATTACGAGAAATTATATGCTCATCGAATGTTTCACTGACGAAGTTCAAGCAGGTTCAATTCTTGTACCAGCTGAATCTTGTAAGCTCATAAACCAAGATCTTTCTGTAAAATCTTCCATAAAGTGGTTGGAAACACCTTCATTTGCTGTGCACTATGGCGAATCGACTCATTCGGGTCCTCCTCAATAGTGCGCTCCACAACAGCTACAGCTTCTTTGGTGTGGAGTGTACGACGTCTCTGCGTATTATCAATTAGAGTGTGCGTGGTGCGAAAACAATCCATGGCTATTCGAATTACTTATTCGGATGTGCGATTATGCCGACCTTAAAATGGACGTAGAGCACGGTAATTTTCGCGAACTGAACCATGATTTTCGAAATGTTCTATGCATGGTGAAATGTCAAACTAAACTGAGCACAAATGAGCTGTCAGCTGTCAAATTGGCTGTCGATGGAATAAGTATTGCCAATTCGAAAATCAAATATCTAAAACAAACACCCTTTACATGAGTCTGCTATTACACGGTGACTCTTGAATCATGACTCTTTTGAAATTACACAAGTGCAAAAGAGAAAACAAATGAGATAGCAAAACAGCAACCCGTTGAGTCGTGGGTCGAATTTCGATGCCTCTATTTTGACGTTTATCCTTCTCCTTGTTCCTTCTCATGGAGGGCAGTCGTCAAACAATGACGGAAGAAGTTTATTGGTCGAAGGAAATTGACTTAAGGGTTTTAGAGAGCTCTAAACACTTCACAACCGAAAGAAAAAATAAAAGACAGCTGTCAAATTAGAGATTTGGAAAAGATTCAACGTGTAATCGCACGAGCCTCACAGAATGAAAGTTCAAAAGAGAATAGAGAAAAGAGTCATGACTCAAGAGTCACCGTGTAATAGCAGTCTAACCACCTGCCCTGCTCAGGCGCAGTGTACACTTAGTCCAAAGAGGTCAGCCCATTGTAATACCACAATGCCGGTATTTTTTATGTTCCAGGTCGATGTTATTTGGCCGCCATTTTGGTCTGGTTAACACATGTCAGTTCGTTGTGAAAAGCAGTCGAGAGCATTTTATTACGGAGCATCTAACTGTTCAACAACGTTGTTAATACATTTCAATTGTGACAGCACGAAGCCCATTTATTCGGCTTAATATAAGCCGAGCGGGGAGTGCTACGGTTGAAATCGAAAACTGTAAGATTTGAGTTAACCTTCCGCAGCATTTAGAAGATTGGTTCATTGGAGCCATAAATGGTGCGGTGGGTCGGTAGATAGAAAAGACGAGGACATCGTAAATTATTACGAGGGTTAGGTTCAAATGGCTGCCTGTGGAATACAGCTTAGACCAGAGTAGATCCATTCTGATACCACAGGATACCACCACACTTCTAATGAAATGATGGAAGTTCCCAACATTCGTGTAGACCAGTTCACAGAGGCTGTCGTAGAAGTAAGCTCTCAAGTGAAACCTTCTTCTGACAGACAGAGTTGGACGAGTGCAGATGGAAAGTCTGTCCTCCTCGTCCCTACAACTTCTACAAAAGTCGTTAGAGATGTGATGAGATAGTATCCCAATTGTTGTGCTGACATACTTCCTGCTAAGGGAAACCAACCTCTTCGAGCATTTCTGATCCAGCTGAGACCAAATATGTATGTCTAGTGACATAACAATTAATGCTAGTCTCCCAAATGAAGTTGGTCTCCTTGATAGCATTTAGCTTGAGCAATCGTTTACATGTAGCGAGAGGCATGCCGAGATTCTCCTTTTCCGGTAGAATCTGCAAATTCGTGCCTTGCTTGGCAAAATTAGCAGTCCTTCAGTTCCCTGGAATATCTCTATGCCAGTTGCAAAACAGATTCAACTAGCAAAAGAGAACAAACATAAACAATCAAATTCTGAAAAGGGCGCAGCTAAAGTCAGAAAGGACATGCAACTGAAAATGACGACAACAAAAGTACCCGAAGTCCAAGAAATGACCAAAAAGATATAAGACTAAAAGTATTGGGAATCTAGATTGACAAATACGAGAGGAAGAAAACTCATTGGAACTACAGACAGAATCTGGAGGAAAGTATACACCTTTCAGAGACAATTGAAACAGAAGATTAATTAGAAGAGGCTTTATAGATATTTACTACTAATATCCAAAAAGCTGCATGGACTGCAACACCTGACCTAAATCCAAAGTCCAACAAAACTCCTATCCAAAAGAAATATATGAAATTATTGCAGAAGAGAGAAGAGCTTGAAAACGTTGGCAACAATCAATACTTAATAATCTAATTGGTAAGCTTAGAAGATCCATAAGAGAACCTAAAAATGTCTCTTAAAACATATCTTACCAATTTTACAAATGATGCTAGTACCGAATACTCACTCTGGAAGGCAACAAGGACAATGAATAGGCCAATCGCACACATTCCACCAGTTAAAAACAGAGAACGTAACTGGGCAAAAAGCAACCAGGAAAAGGCGAATTTATTTGCTAAATATCTCGCAGGCGTCTTCCATCCCTATGAAGTCATCTACTACCAAGGAACGGAAGAATTGTGTGAACAGGAGAGACATATTCAACCGGTAACGGCGAAAGAACTTGCCAAAGAAATAGAAGAAGGCATCAAAACAAAAAAGCCAAAGAAATTCTAAAATAATTCCCAAAAAAAAGGTTTAAAGAAACTAGAGCAGACTATAAATGCTGCATTCGGAATAAAATATATGCCTAAGATGTGGAAAATGGTGGAGGTAATTATGATACCGAAACCGGGCAAACCACCTAATGAAGTCACTTCTTACCGCTCAATATCGATACTGCCTAATGCCTATGCTGTCCAAGTATTTGAAAAGATGTTACTTAAACGTCTGCATAAAACAATAGAAGAATAATCGCTAATTCTTAACCATCAATTTGGTTTTAGAAACAATCACTCTATGATTGATTAGGTGGATCGAATAACAGATAGAATCGAAAAAGCATTTGAAGAGAAGAAAATATGCTCTATTGTATTCCTTGATATAGCACAAGTTTTCGGTAAAGTATAGCACAAAGGACTGATTCATAAATTGCAAAAGCATTTACCAAAGCAATTTTGCTTAAACAAGGAGATGAGTACTCCACATTGAGAAAAATAGAAGTGGATGTATAACAAGGCAGTGTGCTTGGCCCAGTATATAAGTTGATGAACATTATGCATAAAGACTTGCATTTACGCGCTTACAAGGTGCAATTGACTCAAGAACTAAAGCCTCTTGACCATTTCAAGCGTCGTCAATGGTCACAATGGTGGCAAGAAATGGCAACAGTGGATGTTCAATTTTCGAAGAAAATCATCTTCAGTGATGAGGCACATTTTCACCTCAGTGGATTCGTCAATAAGCAGAATTGCCGCATTTGGGCGAATGATAATCCAAGAGTGATTGTCGAAAAACCAATGCACCCACAAAGAGTGACTGTTTGGTGCGGTTTATGGGCTGGCGGCATCATCGGGCCGTATTTTTTCCAAAATGAGGCCGGTCAGACAGTTACTGTGAATGGTGTTCGCTATCGTGAGATGATAACGAATTGGAAGATATGGATGTGGACGATATATGGTTTCAACAGGATGGTGCCACTTGCCACACAGCTAACGAAACAATGGCTCTTTTGCGCGACAAATTCAATGGCCGTATTATCTCACGTGGTGGCGATGTCAATTGGCCGCCAAGATCATGTGATTTGACACCGTTGGACTTCTTTCTTTGGGGTTATTTGAAAGAAAATGTGTACGTCGATAAGCCAGCAACAATTCAAGAGCTAAAGGATGAGATAATTCGGCACATTAACGGCATAGAACCTCAATTATGCCTCAGCGTCATCGAAAATTTGGACCATCGGATGGAGGTTTGCCGCCGAGGTCGCGGCGGCCATTTTGCCAATATTTTGTTCCATACATAATTGAACCATACCAATATTATCATAATAAAAAGAAATGACAGTAATTTCCTAAATAATTTGTGTTTTATTCAAAATCAACATCGGCCCTTAAAACTTACCCACCCTTTATCTTTTATTTACCAGCGATCTGGCAGTAAGTGTAAATAAATAACTGTGGCAGTCTTATTTGTCTACCTAAAATAAACTATTGCTTTATAAGCAAGTTCTACAACCGGTATGGACCTACAGGCTCCAACTGTGGGCATGCAAAACAAATATGCAAAAAATACAAACATTCCAAAACAAAGTACTATGGAAGTTAACGCGCCGCACTTGCTCCACGTGCCCAAGTCGTGACCACACGAAAAGAGTGATTGAAAATACCTACACCTAAGTACACCTACTCGTACATAAGTACTAAAATAAAAATAATCTGACAATATACGGTTTCTTAATTAAAAAAAATTCCAAATGTTAAACATAAATTGCTAATTAGTTTGAAGACTAGGTGCGATAATTGAAAGGGTGACCTAAATCATGCCTTTTCGGGTGTTTTTTGTGGAATAAAGTCTCACGCGATTTAACGTTGGACGCCTTAGCAACCATGGAGAAGCCAGAGACTACAGAGAGCGCCTGATCGAGAGACTCTCCACTGTGCATTCACAATCCACAAACCCCAACAGTCTGAGGACCCAGTATCGCGACATCATCAAAGAGGTAGCCGAGACCACCGTCCACCACCCAAAAAGAACACTTGGTATGATGAGGAATGCGTACGTCGGAAAAAGGTGACAGAGAATGCACACAAACAAACGTTGCAGCGCAAAACAAGGGCAGCGAGGGAAGAGTATCGAGCGAGAAGAAGGGATGAGAAGAAGACCCTGCGCAGAAAGAAAGGCCATCACCGATATCCCAGCACAAGGATATTGAAGAGTCCTGCGATAGAAACAACATCCGGATGTTCTACAGGAAATCTAAGCAGCTGGCAGCTGGCTTCAAGCCCGGAACACAGTCTCTTCAATAGTAAAGGAATCCTAGTCACCGAAGAACACAGAATAGTAGATGTTTTTAAGCAGCATTTCCAGCAGCTGCTAAATGGGCATCCTGTAGAGAAAGTGTTAGAGGAAGAAGAACACCCGCATCCAGTCTAGAAGAGGTCGGCACAGCTATCAAAAAGCTGAAGAATGACAAAGCCGCCAGCTCTGATGGAGTGACCGCAGATCTTTTCAAATACGGTGGAGATGTTTTGGTAGGGTGCATGCACCAACTCATCAACAAAGTATGGATGAAAGCATACCCCGATAACTGGACAATCAGCTCTATATCCCCCATCTACAAAAAAGACGATTCTATGTCCTCCAAGAACTACAGAGGCATATCCCTGCTAAATATCGTGTATAAAATCCAACGTAATATGTGAAAATCTCAAGCCGTTCTGCAACACACTCATCGGCACGTACCAGTGTGGCTTCTGGCCCGGCAGATCGACGATAGACCAAATTTTCGCATTAAAACAAATCCTGGAAAAGACCAGTGAATTTCAAATCGAGACTCACCATCTTTCCATCGACTTCAAAGCCGTATATGGTAGCATCAATCATCATGAGCTCCACATGGTGATGGTCGAATTCGGGATTCTGAAAAACAAGCGATGCAATGTGCAGTTTGCAAAGAGTACTTCTGAACTATTTCAAACGCGTACAGTGTACCCAAGAAACCCGCTGCTATTTCCGTTTGGCGAAACAACTGGGTTCAAAACTCCTAACTCGGAAGACGAAATGCGTGCTCTACAATACTTTGATCCTGCCAGTCCTGCTCTATGGTGCCTAAGTGTTGGACGATAAGCAGGAAAACAGAGCAGATTTTGAATACTCTCGAAAGAAAAATTGTTTCGTTGATTATTCGGTCCCATGTGGGAGGAATGCGAATGGAGAAGAAGATACAACCGCAAACTCTATGAACTGTATCAAGATGTGGATGTAGTCCGAAAAGCCAAAACACGTCGACTACACTGACTCGGCCACATCGAGCGAATGGACAATAATGCTCCAGCTAAGAGGATTTTGTACGTTTTAAGAACCTAGCCTTTTCGGATTCCAGAGCGGTTGGTCTGAAAAACTGGAAGCAGCGTGTCCAGGATCGAAGAGGATGGAAGGCTGTCTTGTCTCAGGCAGGGACCCTTCACGGGTTGGGATACCGTTAAGTAAGTAGTAAAGTCCCATGCTATTGTAAAGCTGCGATGTGTTTTGACACCCAGCTAAACGCAAAAAAAAAAAAAAAACATTTGTTAGACCAATTCTTGAATATGCTAGCCAAGTATAGACGCCCTATCACGATACCCATTCCCTTCGAATTGAGGCTGTTCAACGCAGATTCATCCATTTTACTCTACGACCTTCAGATTCAACCTACCCACCTATGAAGATCATTCAAAATTAATGAACGTGCAATCACTCGGAAAACGACGTGAAATTGGCGATCTCCTCTTTGTACATCAGCTATTAGTCGGGAGCATCAACAGCCCTGTCATGCTGCACATGATATCCCTCAACACCAACCCTCGCAATCTGAGATCTGTACTCCTCTGCTGCCTTAGTTTCCACCGCACCAACTATGGCAGTTACGAATCTATGTCTAGAATGCTGCGCATGGCCAACGGTACAAGCTCCTTCGATTTTCAGTGCAGCAAATTTACTCTTCGAAACACCCTTCTTAATGCCACCTCCTTTCCTTCTCCTTCTTAGTTCTTTAGTTTAGTTTTTAAGTTATTTTGGTTTAATTTAGGTTAAGTTAGGTTAAGCTTTACATAAATAAATAAATAAATTTGACGAAATCTCCATTTGACGAAAATCTTTCACTCATTCTTGCTACAGATACTTCGCCAGGTGGACTTTCGGCTATACTTTCCCATGTAACAGAGCAAGTTGAAAAACCGATTGCTTTCGCATCGAGCTACAGCAATTTATTGGGGATTGCATAAGTTTTTCGACTACTGCTACGGAATGGAGTTCACACTCATAACAGACAATAAACCTCTAACTTCAATATTTAGCCCAGGAACAGCTCAAGCTTCTGCTCAGGCTCCAACACGAATTAGAATCGATTTCTAACTACCTAGCACAGTTAAAAAAGCTGAACGCCGTGAGTGGCCATGGTGTAGTGGTAACATCATCGCTTGTCACGCTGTTGATTCACGGTTCGAATCCTGATATCAAGAATTATCTATTTATTTCTCATGAAATAAATAAAAAAGTCGATCACTTGCGAAAGCTAAGTCAACTCTACTGTGAAGGCATAACACCGGCAGTAGGGTGGTCATATGGTTAAAATGCAACTTGATCGTGAGGATGACATCAGGAGGACGGAAAAAAATACTGTGAATCATAAGAAACGACAATAATAGCGAAAACAAACAAAATATTCCCCAGTTATCTGGACAGCCACCCTTGGAGTTTACAGAAACTTAATACCACCTGAGTTTCGAACTACACCTGTCTCTCTCTGTCTCTTCCTCTTTCCACAAAAACGCACGTGTTCTAAAAAAAAAAAAAAATAGTATAAGGGTATTCATATCCCCTTTAACACGTGCAAATTATAAAAAAAAACCCATACTGCAACTTTACCTATGATGCGTTTTTCGACTACGGCCAACAAACCCCTAACCTCAATTTTTAGCCCAAGAAAAAATGTACCTATGTTTACTTACAGCTCAGTGTTTATTACACTACGCCCTGTTTGTTTCTTAGTGGATTCAATTATAAATAAATAAATAAATATTTTGGCGCTAACAGTCCATTACAGGGCCTGGCCTAGCTTCTTGGATTCAAACCTTGAACATCCCGCTCAGTGATCGCGCATTTAACCACTGAACCACGGCGCCCACAGTGGATTCAATTATAAAATTAAATACGGGTACACAAATACAAAGCAACACGCTAATGCTGATTTGATTTACAGGAATCCATTAGGAAAGCACTGTTTAAAGAGACAAACAAAAGATTTATCAGCTTTGGGAAGATTTTTTACCCGTGGAAGGACATCTTAAGGGAAATAAAAAAGGATAAAGAGCTGTCTTCATAGGGGAATACGAGTTACAATACCATCAACACACGTCTTAAAAGAGCTGCCATTAGTATCACCAAAATGAAGGCGTTGGCAAAGAGCTACTGCTATTGGCCCGGAATACGAGTAGATAGCGATATTGAGGAAGTGGTAGGAGACTGTCATACATAATTGTGCAAAAGTACTTACCGAGCCAAACAAAGTTGCAATCCATCCGTGGGAAGTACCTGCTCAACCCTGGCAGCATTGGCATATTAATTTTGCGGGACCATTTATGGATCCACTGTATTTTTAGTGATTGCCGATGCAAGAACAAAATGGTTAGCCGTGTTCCCAATGAAGCGAATAACAAGCTGCTTCACAAAACGCGCACTGAGGGAAATTTTCACCAGGTTTGCTATTGCGAATACACTACACTATCAGATAACGGCACAAATTTCACATCGAGTGTTTCGCGATTTCTTAAAATCAAACGGTATTCACAAACTTTCTTCACCAGCACATAATTCCACGAACGGACAGGCAGAACGTTTTATCCGAATACAAAAGATCGTCGATCAATGACTCTGGAGATTTTCATACGAAGTTACCCCGCCTACTCAGCCAGCACCGAAGGACTCCCTCCACAACAACAGGAAGAAGCCCAGCCGAGTTTATATTGAAATTTAATTGTCGAACTAGGCCTCACTTGATGAAGTCTACACACGCGGGGAAAGAGAGAGAGAAACTACGAGTGCAAGCGAAGTTTTTCCGTTGGAGAGTTACTTCAAGTCCCGTTACTATCAAAATAAAGAATTTAAATGGAAGTTAGGGAAAAAGTTACACATCGAGGGGGGCATTTGCATTACTTAGGGGATAGTTATAGAACTCGAAATCACATTGAACAGATGCGTTCTACACTTGTTGAAGGTAATATTCCCAACCAACTTGTACCCGTTCGCTAGAGGAACAACCCGCGGCTTAGCAGACGGAAAGAAACTGTCAGACAATCGAGAAGAGACGAAAAATACCAGTCACAAGCAAAGAGAGGCAAGAACGGACAACAACTGTGAGATTAGAAGATGAAGAGAGCGCGTCGTACAGTTATTCGTAATCAAAGCAATATTTAGTGAGGAAGACTGTTGCATATTGTTATTGTGAATTATGCAATGAATTAAAAAAAAAAAAAAAACTATTGTAAATTGAACCATTATATTAGCTGTCAGATTTTTTTAAAATTAGCGCGGGGGTGTTTGGGAAAAGAGGAGATGCCTGCGCACGTTGGCTTTAAATGTTTGAAGCTTGTAGTGATGAGGAAATGCAGAGCCTGGTAGATCATTTCACATTCGTGTCGTTCGACTTACATATAATCGAATCCCTATATTTGACAGTACGAAGCATGACGCGCATTGCGGGTGAAATTTTAAAGGGGACAAATGCAACTGGCTATTTCCCTGGACCGTTTTTAATAAAAAAAAAAATAAAATAGGGAAAGACACGAACATCTCTACGATATTCAAGTGAATCTATCGAGTTCACAATGGCTCACCAATATGTTTTAACGCACGATTCTGTACCCTGTCTAGAATGTGCATAACGGTTTTGCACCAGGCTAGATGTGGGCGTTATATTCCAGATTTGGAATGCAACATACGTTGCTATTTCTCTTCTAGGGCAGAAGAGCAATATCGTGAGTTATTGAACGAATAAGAAAAACTGAAGGTACTGTCATCAGTGAAGGATTGAATTCAATTGGAAATTGCATACAGGAGATTGTTTATAAAAATAAGAAAGAGAATCGGAGACAAAACAGAGCCTTCGGGAACACCAGCATTTATATAATGAATTGCAGAATTGAAGCCGTCCAAGGCAATCTGTCTAAAAGAAGGACTTATCGATGCCATATGCATGCATTTTCGACTAGAGAGCCTGATGCCAAACTCTGTAAAATGCCTTTGAAATATCAAGCGCAACCATCTCAGCTTCGCTGAAGTGATGGAGAGATTGGTTTCACTTTTCTTGGTGCGATATGCCATCAAATCAAATCACCAGGATCTGTTGCTACGAAAACTCCTTAATGTCAGTTATTAAGGAGTTTTCGTGAATCGAGATATTTCATAAGCGATTTATCAGGGTACGTAAGTGCAAAGGGTCGGTAGTTGAACAAGGAGGAACATTCGCCTTTTTAAGGGACGTGTTAGACAAATGATGTGTTCCATCTACTCGTACTTGGAAAGAGCCCTGAAGAGTAGGATAGCCAGAAAAGCTTACGCAGAGGTTGTGCCAGCGTGGAACACCTCTTCTGAGTTATGAGGAGGATACCATCTGGACCAGCGGATTTATGTATATTAAGACCTTTGGGTACTTCTGTAACTGTGCGAAAATAAACTTGTCCCATGGAAAATTCGATGCTCTTAAGTATAGATGGAGACAAAGCACTATCTGGCATTGTGGAGTTCGTTGCAAAATGAGCAAGAAGCAGATTGGGTATGTCTAAGCAACTGATAGCTGAAATATAATTGTAA
The DNA here is from genome assembly GCA_963082735.1 of Pocota personata. NCBI lineage: Eukaryota > Metazoa > Arthropoda > Insecta > Diptera > Syrphidae > Pocota > Pocota personata. Next base: position 58,675,754 of record OY720431.1, read on the forward strand.
ATGATAGTAGGGATGGCAGACGAAATTTTTTAATATTTTTGACGAATGCCCAAATATGTTTACTACTTTTGGGACATTGTAGGATTTTTTGCCTCAATTTTTGGTCATGTAAGAATTTTACAGGTCGAATATGAGCATTGCAGTCTTTTCTTTATAATACAAAAAACCTACTTTTCTCAACCTGATAGCCTCCTTACAGCTCTGGTTTGCAATTTTTCCTAACAGAATGAAGAGTATTAAACCTAAGAGGAAAGTGTCAGTGATCATATCAGCAACACCTCCCACGACGCTATTACTATTATAACTATTAAGACCGCTCCAGTTAGCTTTCTCGTATTGCGACACTTTTCTTTTAGGGTTTTTTTCTTTAACTGTAAGGTCAGAGTACGAAAATTTTACTGATACGATATTATGGTTAGGCGCTAAAATATCAATGGGGTACGAGTATCTACCAGGGTACGAAGTAAAAAACAAGTCCAGAGTGTTAGCGGAATGACTTTTAATGTCCGGTATACGTGTGGGCTTATTACCAAGCTGAGTCAAATTGTTTATCTCAGCTAAAAGTTCAACATACCTTCCTTGCCAGAATGTTGAAGCCAATCCGAATTATGTTTTTGAATTCGTCCGCAATGACGATTTCAGTATGAAGATAGAGGGAGACAATTCGAGTGATGGAATCGGACAGCGCATCAATTTCTTTAAAAGTTAAGTTGCTGTCCGAACTGGGGCTTCTGTAAATAAAGAAATAGTGAATTAATTGCTTAAGTGAATTTTAGCCATTTGAAATTAAATTGCGGATTGGAACAGTAGCCATACTGCATAAAGTGCATTCTGTGGACGGCTACCGAGCAGCGTGGTTCTTCTTTTTTATTCCTTTCTCGGGTTAGGCAAATATCAATCAGCACTTGTTCTTTCTCATTTTTCGGACTTAGCGAGATCAGTCGCCCTGCAGTTCTCCAGAACATCTCTGTGACCTGGTGAGGGATTTGTTCATCTTTGCTTCAAACTGTCATTATCTGCTCGCCATTTAGTTACTTTGCTTCTCTCGGCTTTCTCTCATTTTTCGTTTTAGGCGTGTTGCTGTTCCTTGTAGCTTTAGGTTTAGAAACGTGGCAGTAGAAGAACAGGTATTCCATTATCCTCTTGTCTTCCATTATATCTTTTCTTTCAAGAGGGAGAATCATCAATCATGAATCGGTAAAAGTGTGGCCAAAAACAGACATGTCCTTTTAACACTTATGTTGAATAGAAGTCCGCTTCCCAAATCTATATGATGTACATGTCTCTATGGTGGGGATAAAGCGATTTTTACTGCTGATTAGTTCTGTGTTCACCTAGCTTCAGGCCAATGGATTCTATCTAGCCTCGGACTACTTGAGTGGTGTCATTTCTGTTTTGCACAACTTGCTCGTATTCTAACAGTTTAACGACTACGACCATGGTTAGATTGTCGGCAAAACCTATCACCTTAGCTTCCTTTGAAGATGGCCCAAAGCCTATATACACTCCGTCTCACTTGATTACGAACAGGCAGTTTTTTGTTTTAATTTTACGATATTTTTCAAACCGTTCGCTAATCTGGGAAACACCAATTGCACAAGGAATGAAGGATATATTATGTTTATATTGTAAAAAAAAAATAGGATTATGTTAATAAATGCAACTTTTATGAGGCGTTTTCCAAAAAGGTCATAAAATTTACATGTTTTTTTTGTCTCACTTGATTACGAACAGTAGCTAAATCTACCTGTTACCATGTTTTAAATCAAATAAAAGGATACTTAGAGTATTAGGGAGCTTAGTTCAAGAAATAACTTCATACAATCCACAACCATGGGTAAAGGAAAGACATTAACCAACGAGGAAATAGGCCAAATTCGAGCTTACCGGGAACAAGGAAAATCCATCCGTTTCATGGCCAGCAAGATTGGAAGAGGCGCCACTGTTGTACACAGCTTTATTAAGGACCCGAAGAAGTATGGAAAAAACCGCAAAGGAAGAGTCAGCAAAGCAACAAGTTGTCAGGAAAGGCGGGCCATACTGAGAGTTGCTTCAAATTCAAGGCTCTCCGTAAGTAAAATTAAGGCAGAAACTGGAGTTACAGCTAGCAGATCGACTGTTCATCGCGTGATACAGAAGGCCAGCCATATTCGCCATGAAAAAATGAAGAGGAAACCACCATTGAATGCGGTACGTAAAATCCACCGGCTTGATTTTGCAACAAGTCACATCAGGTGGAATCGAGAGTGGCATCCCCGTCGTCTTTTCTGATGAAAAAAAAATTAATTTCGACGGACCTGATAGATACAGATGTTATTTCCATGATTTGAGAAAAGAAAAAATACATCTTCAAAGGCGGCACAGCAAAGGAGGTGGTGTAATGGTATAGGGAGCAATAAGCTATGAGCTGGATTTCCAAAGCTCCAAAATGACGGCAATCACTTACAAATCGATACTGGAAAGAGCTTTTCCACAGTTTTCGGAGATATTTGGTGGACAGCGATGGACTTTCCAACAAGACAATGCACCGATACTTACCGCACGGACAACAAAAGCCTGGATTCACCCGACCTGAACATCATGGAAAACGTGTGGGGTTGGCTTTCAAGAAAAGTCTACGAATTAGGAAGGCAATATGATGAAACGGAAGAGATTATTGAAGCCATAAAACGAGACTGGTCCGAAATTTCGCTAGATTATTTGACAACACTCTATGAAACTCTACACAGCAGGCTACTTGAAGTAATCTAGCGATCAGGAGGTAGTACCCATTACTAAAAACTATTGCTACTCTTTGAATAAAACCAACATTTATTTATACAAACAAATTTTGTATTGTTTTTTTTACCTTTTAAGCTTCTAAAAGGTAGATTTAGCTACTGTTCGTAATCAAGTGAGACAAAAAAAAACATATAAATTTTATGACCTTTTTGGAAAAAGCGTCATAAAAGTTGCATTTATCAACTTATTCCCATTTTTTTTACAATATAAACATAATATATCCTTCATTCCTTGTGCAATTGGTTTTTCCCAGATTAGCGAAGGGTTTAAAAAATATCGTAAAATTAAAACAAAAAACTGCCTGTTCGTAATCAAGTGAGACGGAGTCTATGTAGTATATATGTCTAGAACCACAGCGCACTGCCTTTTACTGTATTCATTAAAAGCCAAACCGCAGCTTCTCTGACTGCTACAAGGTACCACCACTCATACACAAGACTTAAGATACCGAGACCTGCTATAACAAGTACAAATTTACAATAGTCGTCATACTGGAGAATTGTCAGAACTGGAGGCCTTTTTGTTTACCTCCCAAAATCGCCAATATAATGGCTTAAATTACTCTCGATTGCATTAAGGAACATCTGAAACCTACAAACAGACCCAAAATCCTCCTGCGTTTGCCACATTGATACATGGCGGCTAATGGGTTAAGTATTGATCTGCGCTATATTTACGATTTTCGATAGTGAATCTTTGTCAACAACTGCTAAACTTAGAAAACCGGCGCGACTCATAACTCGAAAAATAAAATTGGTGCCCTTACGCTGTATATATCCTAGCCATCTTAGCTGATGAAGTCAGACTTTTGATTAGGTCTATATCGCTGTACAGCCTGTACAACTCTTCATTAAACCTTCTCCTCCACACATCGTCGATACAAACTGGACCGAAGATCACACGGAGAATTGTTCGCTCAAAGCAACCTAGAATATTTTCATCCACTTTTGACAGTACCCACGTTTCTGCGCCATACAGCAGAACTTGGATGATAAGGTAGTTGCTTTTGAGGGGGCTTGCTGCTCTATTACCTTCTTAGCCCACAAACAATGATTGGCAAGAGTAATTCTTTGTTTGATCTCCGGACTAATGTCATTGTTAGAGTTCACCGTAGAGCTTAGGTAGACAAAGTTCTTTACCACCTCAGAATTATATCTACCCATCGTTGGGTTCTATCCAAGGCGCTGATATTGGGTGTATCTTCTTGTAGACAGGATATATTTCCATTCACTTTCATTCACTGCTAAACCCATATTTACCACTTCCGCCTCAATATTCATGAAAGCAGCACTGACGGCTCGCTGAGTTCTTCCGATTATGTCAGTCTCATCGACGTAAGTGAGTAGTTGCACAGACTTTTGAAAAATTGTACCTTTGACTTGTGAGTTTTCGAAGATCGCATGATAGCGCATCACCCTGTCTAAGACCTTTTCTGACATCAAACGGTTCGGTAGTGTTTTTACCGACCTTAATAGGAGTTCTCTATCGTCATCGTGCACAATCAGACGAGTTTGCCAGGAATGCCTGACTCTGTACAGCTCGTCTCTATACCTATACATGCTACGAGTATCATAGGAAACTTTAAAATCAATAAACAGGTGGTGGATATTGATTTGGAATTCCCAGGTTTTTTCCAAATTCTGCTGTAATGTAGACTTTCCCAGCCTAAGACCGTACTGATAAGGATCTACCAGATTGTTGATGATCAGTTTTAAGCGATCACATAATACGGCAGACAATATGTGACGTTGAGATAACTTATGTCTCTGTAGTTGGCGACGTTCAGAGGGTCTCCATTCTTCAGGGTCAGACAAACGATGCTGAGATTACATACATCGAGACCAGATTTGTCAGATGAGTTGGTGCATGCTCCAATCCAAGTCATCTTCTCCAGCTTTGAAAAGAAAAAGATATGACTATCTTCACTTCGTTCTGATCGGGTTAACGTGAATATTGAATGGCTCATTCTGCCTGACAGCGGAATGCTGGTCATCATCGCAGTTTAGCAGTCTGCAGAAGTGGTTCTTCCAAATTTGAACCACCGACTGCTATTCTGATATGTACTCGTAGCATCTCTCTATCAACTTGACCGCGTTACCGACCATTAACATCCCTTCATATTCCTGCTCGCGAGAATTCTACGAAAGTCGAGCTACAAATTACATGACATGTCCACGGGTTGTAGGTGGTGGATAGGCCTTTAGATATAAAGCTTAGCTGTGAATATGTATTTACTAATAAACATTCTCAAACAAGCAGTGGATATTGGATAAGTGAGGGTGGATTTACAGTTTGGCTCTTCGATTTTATAAGAAAGCTATTAACTGATACACAAAGTGTATATCGGCATTATCACGACGAATTTCCATTGACTGTAAATTAATCAGTCTCAGACGGTCCTCGTAGGGTAGTAAGTTACAGTAATCTGTCCAAGAAAGACCGCTTAAAGCGAATCGGATTAATCTGCGCTGTACAGAGTCACAGCGATATTGACATCGTAATAAAGCGACCATACTTGGTTAGCATACTCAGGATTGAGCCTTACAAAGGTGGGACTTTGAAACATAAGGATCCAAAATTTCTTTCACAGAACCTAGTGCTGAGTTATCCCTGCTTATAGAGTGATCAATATAAGAACAAAAGTTGGGTTCACTATCACAGACGACACCCAAATCACGTGTTGAAGTGACTGAGGCAGGTCGTGGAAGGCATTTACGGGGACAAGTAATAGAGTGACATTTATCGATATTTAGTTCTAAGAAATTTGTTTCACACCAGATGGAGAACCTATTCAAGTCAGCAGTAGATGATATATGTTTAAAGATCTTCATGTAATCAGCTTGGACGGATATATAAGAGGTCCAAGGAATAAAGATAAAGATCAATAGTCCAAGATGGCTGCCTTGAGGGACCCCCAAAATTGCGGTAATAGAATCAGATACTGGAGATCTAAAACAGACTTAGTATTGTCGCTCATCCAGATACGACTTAGTCCACGAAATAAACCTCGGTTGAAAACCTAGAGCTTATTTAGCATAAAAAAAAACTAATAATTTGATGAGCAATTTTGTCAAAAGCTTACTAAAGTTTGTTGCAATGTGGCAGTGTGCAGACTGTATTTGACACAAATTCAAATAAAATTAATGGTTGTCGAGCTGCCCTTAAGGAATCAGTGCTGCTTAGTAGAAAAGATTGGCTTGTGGTGAAAGAATATACGCGATGCTTTCAAAGAACTTGGGAACGCATTAGAGTTTAGCAATGGGCCGATAGTTATATACTCTACTCTTACACCCTTTTTGTGGATAGGAACAATGTACGAATCCTTCCACAATCTAGGACAAACTCCCTGCAATATTAATAATTGAAACAAGGCAGAGTCAGCCCCTTACACACAAACTATGGCGGTCAAGCCATCAAAACCGGGGGAGTAATCGTCCTTGGAGGTGATGAACAGTGTTTTTGGGGCAAGTATGGAACTGATTGATACATTTAAATATTTCAGCGTAGAAAATTGCTAGAAATTTATCAATGGAAATGTGAGTGACGTTGAGATCTAAGTTACCAAGCAAATTGTTGCTGTATGAGCGCCCAGAGACGGGGGTCATGTATGCATTTTCATACGAAAAGGTTAGAAATGGAGGGGGATGATTAAGGTCCAGTTTGAAAAATACGAGTGACGGCTGATAAGTTCTCTGCCTGAGATACTCAACAACGAGTCATTTTCTCATTAGTGATAGCACTAACTGCGGCGCTCTTTAGTAGTATAAATATCACCTCGTTTCAATAATCGTTATCACCATATTAGCCGAAATCGGAAATTCTCGCAATTTTGAGCACGGAGCCGTGATAAAATACCTCGTGAAAAACTGTTCAGAATTCTGGGCCTTCGTATACCATGGTCAAAAAATGGGCTCGCTTATTCCAACAAGGGCTAGAAAGCTGAGAAGGCGACCCCCGCCCAGGAAGTTCTGTTTCAGTGGTTACAGAAGAAAACGTCGGAAAAGTTTAAAAAACAGTTCTGGCCGACCGAAGAATAGATATGTGGCAGATAGCGGACGAGTTGCACATCAGCAAAGAACGGATTGCAGAAATTTTTTACGAGCAATTAAATATGAAAAAAATTTGTCCACGCTGGGTACCGAAAATGCTCACGCCGTTCGATAAGCAACGAGGACTCGAGTGCTTCTTGGAGTTAGTCGGGAACAATCTCGACGATATTTGGAACCGAATCGTAACTGTAGATGAGACTTGGGTTCACCAATACTATTCGGAGTCCAGACAAGAGGCCTCCGAAGAAATTCAAAATGGAAAAGTCGGCTTCGAAGATTGATTACTTGCGAAGGACCTTAAAAGACACAGGTTTTTCAACGATAGACCATCCACCCTACAGCCCAGACTTGGTTCCGAACGACCTTTTCCTTTTCTCCAATCTGAAAAAGGGGTTACAAGGCCGGAGATTTGCGCGAGATCAAGGCCAAATGCCTTAGGCCACTAAGCGGCTACCCAAGTTATTTTTGCTGTCACATACTTGATAAAGCCCGGAGTCAGAGAAACTATCTGTTAGTATTACGAGAGGTGGCATTTGAGTCAAAATGGGACTCATCTTCCGACTGAGCCCATTGCAGGTAGGGAAGGTTAGAATCACCCAACTGGGTGATCAACTGGGTCCACGACTTCAAATAGAGAGTCAATCACGACAACTAGTTACGCTTTGGGAAAGTTATTTTAACACAAATAAACTCGAAGTCTGCGGTGTTCGAGCTTTTTTTAAAAAAGGCTTGCATCGTAGCGATCATCAACTGCCAACAAAACACCGCGTCCTGAAGCATGGTCTTCTTTCCCAAGACCCGTGATCTTGGTCTTGGGAAAGATGTTAAAAATAATAAAAATAAAAACGGAACGATAACATCAAGAGATTGAGGTGCAGACCCGTTGGTGCAGGATACATTAGAACACTAGTTAGGGTCGAAAGTAATTATTAAAAGTTCTTTGGAGATGTGACACTCGTTTAGAGCTGATAAAAGAAGCGTATGAACTTTCATCATTAGGAAAACCACTATGTAATATGTAAGTATTTATTTTATTTATCCACATTTGTCAATTGTTCAGATCAGTTTTCAATTGAGGACAGTCAGATTATGTACGTACAAGCAAAAAATTATCTGTTACATCAGAAGTAAATAAGAAACAGACACATTGTTCGAACTTTGATACAAAATTGTGCACTGATCACAAGAAACCTGTAATTTTAAAAGAAACCCAATTGTCTACAGTTTTTGTTTGAATGGTTATTTGACCTTTTTGATCCACCTACCATTATCTGCGAAAATTGTATTTCCTTTTGTGAAAATCCTATTTAATGCTGTTTGCTCTGCAACAGCAGGATATGCATTGAAATAGTGCAAAATTCTCAGTCGGAGTTCTGCTCGAACACTACTACAAATGGACCAGTTAAGAAGAGAAAAAGATAGGACACCTAAAAATCACAAGCTGCAATCAGGACAATCAGAATACGAGAGAAAAGCAGAATGGAAAATACAATACGATATGCCTGTAGTAGTTCTTCGATCTAAGCGATCAAGGTGTTGGGGATAATAGACGTTGTCGGCAGCGTTAGGATAGAAGATGATTCAGGTAAGGAGATGATTGGAATCGGACAAATGCAGACCTCAGAAAATGCGCAATGCATCTGATTCAGGTCTAAGAATGTCGTAAGTATCATCTTATTCAAGGATATGTACGTAAGAACTGGAATGGAAAGAAGGAAAGGCATTTAAGTTTCAACAATATCATCAGCTGCTTGACATTATCACTTTATGATAACGTAGAAACATATGGCATAGATAATTCAAATTTAAATCGATATCTAGATAAATGAAACACGTGGCTATTTGATTACCACGAACTACTTCATATTGGTCTTTGGCTTTGCCAATGTGCCGGTTAAAATAGTCGCATAGTATTTTTTACTTGCACCTATTGGCAAACATTCTTTTTGTGAAAATGTTCGAACTAGGGGTTCTACTCAATTATGATATTACAAGCATCTATAGAGGAACTTTAAAAGTGTGCCTGTGTGTCTGCAGCTTGACGGATTTGGTTCAAACTCTAGGTCTACCTATACAGTCTGTACACGTAAGGTCATAATCCAAGAGGCGGGAATCAGCGGGAGGTGATATACGTCTAAAGATTTTCATATCATCGGCGTAGACCAGAAGACCGGAGCTCTGGATGAAGATCCATGGTCCAATATGACAGCCTTGTGGGACTCCCGAGGTTGCTATGGTAGGGTCCGATACTGAAGATCTAAAAGGAACCACGAGATGAACCGAGGCTGGAATTCAAAGGCTTTTTGCTAGAGAAGAATACTGTGCCCGACGTTGGCGAACCCTGTATTGCTTCCAGTTCACCAGAGTAGATGAAAACGACGTTTTGAGCGCCCTACTACAAATTAAGTCTAAAGCTATGAGCCTTGATGGGAAACATCAATTTGCCCTCCATTCTTAATACCCTTACACACATTTTTAATAGAATCATCATGATATCGTCTTTTCCTCGTTCTTGGAAGGTTGCTACCGATAATAAAAAAGCCTGCTACCCGTTTGTCACCACCCGAGTTTCGACCTATTTCTACTCACCTGTTTTTATCCAAAGTCTTCGAGAAACTTCTTTATAAGCAAATGAATAAACTATTGAATGTCAAACAGTCAGGTTTCAGGGACAAACATAGTTGTGTCTCTGCTATTTTAAAAATAGTAGATGATCTTAGAAGTGCGATGGATAATGACTTAATATCCTTTCTTAGGCTCCTAGATTTCTCAAATGCTCTTTACACTGTCAATCACGATGAGGAATTTTGTCAAAGGCCTTACTGAAATCTGTGGCTGCGACATCAACTTCATTGCCATCTTCCAAAACGTTGAGTGTACGAGACACGAATTCGGTTAAGTTGGTGGTTGTTGATTGGCTTGCAGTGAAAGGACATTGTATCATACACGATGGTCTCGAAAAGTTTAGGTATGCATGAGAGCTTAACAATTGGACGATAAATAGAAACTTCGCTCTTGTACCATTTTTTATGGACAGCGGTAATGTAGGCGTCTTTCCAAAATTAAAGAAAATCGCCTTGTAAGGGCAGTGAGGGGTTGTGTCCAGTGATTCACACTTTTCTTTAATTCTATGGCGGGGATACCATCAGGACCAGTCGAGTAGTCATCCTTAAGTTGATTAATCTTATTAACAACCATTGAAGGTGTTATATCCACGGAGACAAGAGAGAGTTATTCAAATAGCAGAAATAGTCAAGGTCGGGTTCAGGGACTTGGTCAGTAAATGACTGGCCGAAAAAGTGGTGACAATTATTTTAGGGTCAGCCGTGGAAGAATTCGGGAGTAGATGGATAGCCATCCGATTTTTATTCTCTTGGGGCCGGCAATTAAGTTGCTTTCCAATCGATCTAGGTAATCTTGATAGAGCCTTTCACAGAGCTCAGAGAAATGGCATTTGCGCGAAAGTACTTACAAAAGTCAGATTTGAATTTAAGATAAGATTGCCATAGTTTGTTTCTATTGTTCCGAAGGGAGCGTAACTCCTTGTAATGCCAGGGTGGAGAAGACGAGCAATTTTTTTTAAGCATATAGGACACCGATTGGACAAAGCAGGCAAAGTTAAAAGTGTAGAGACGGAACTAGTATTAAGAAGTAAGCTATTGAGTTTGACAAAATCTGCTTTACTAAAATTAAGGCAATAAGTGTGCTCTGAATCTGGGTTAAAGTTATCATTGTACGAAAAGGTTAGGCAAAAGAGGTAAGCCTACTTTAAGTGTGAGAAAGCCTACCTTAAGGCATAAAGTTTAAATTTGTTTGAGGCACAAAAAGTTCCATCAATTCCAAGTGGTTAACATAGAGCAAATGGTTTGACTGCTCACAATATCTCTCGGTCATCTATTAATTTGCTGGTAGTATTCGCATTCACTCACGACGCGATAGTTGAATTATTCTTCGATTTCTCATTGCAAACCCTTAAAAATTTATTAAAAGATCTAAGCAATGCAATGTTGACTTTTGTTTGTTTTAATGAATTTGACTACATTCAACGAACCATTTTGACATATTTTTCTTAGTGGCAGCACTGAGCAGGATAAATCAATTTAAATTCCTATATGTGCCAACATCTTATCCAATGCTACCTCACTCAACATAAATTTATTTGATATTTGCGGTCAATTTCTTACCAACGCTCCCTGCTCAGTTCTTCTAGTTAGTTTTATAACCCACTCCAAACTCTTATATTTAAATGCCTTTTATTGATCAATCCACCCCAAACGAAAAGTTGCATTTCAAAACTCATATTTAAGTGTTTAATGGAGTTAAGTTTTCAAATTATATCCTTCATTACTTTTGAAGCAGCAAAGCTGTGGATTTTGGCACTTTCATAGGCACACATTTCTAAATTTTTTATAACCTATACTCTATCTACAGAAAAGTAAGTTTACATGGATACAAAGTAAGTATGAATAAGGATGCACTTCTGAACTCATATACACGTATGTACATATGTATGTATATGCCTCACATCAGGTTGCTCGATCGGTACAATGATGACAGCCATTACAACAACAAGGAATGTTGAATTACAAAAAAAAAAAATTAAACATCTGCTCCTTTCAGGATTTCGGAAAAACTACAGACCATACATTGTGTTTGTGCGCCTGCCTGCTCCGTTTTCCAGTGTTTGGAAATTTCGTCCTTTATTACAATTGGATTCGAGTAGCTTTGTTGTTGTTGTTAAAAATAATACATTTCAGAGAGTGGACGGATGTTTTCTTTTTCATTATTTTTTTAGATTTGCAGTGGAACGAGTTTAATTAAATAAATGCAGCATACATCTCGAGTATCAGTTATACTTGCTTCGAATTACATGTAGTCTCCTCATATGTGAGATTATTTAGAAAAATTTAATATAATAGCACAAAAAGTAAACATAGATACTTACTACCTATGTAGGTAGGATACTTTAAAAAATGTTGAACATAAAATTTGTAAAGCATAATACTTGTGTGCTCTTCAATAACAAATGCTTACGAGTATATGTAGGTAAGGGCTCTAGCCAGGTAATTTTATTAATTTAGCAGCATTTTTGAGTATTCCGTAGCACAATGGTATAAAAGGGGGTACTAATGTTCAACACAGAGTCTTGGTTTTGAACTTTTGGATGCGCCAATGGATGTGGTAATCTACTAAAGATACTAATATCACCATACCCTGCACACTTCCACCACTCTACCCGCGGGACTGCCGTTAGGTATTACTTCGCGGGGCTGGTTAGCAACTTAAGCTATATCATCTGCATTTGCCGTTTTGGCTCTTCTTAGTCTTTCAACTCTTATGCATGCTGGTTATGAAGGTACAGGATATTTTAGATAGCCGCCATGCCCGGACAGGAATTACGTAAGGCATGCTCTTGTCCAGACCTCGATGTTGCATATCACCTTGTGGGACCATCTGCCGTTTGCTGTGTTATCCCACCTGGTGATGTTGATGTCCTTTCTTCTCGTTTTATGTTCCTGGTAACGCTAGGTTCTTGACGGTTCCCGGTTCGCTTAAGATAAACCTTTAGGATCTCGCTGGTGTGAATGTCGAACAGAGAACTAATTTGTATAATAAATTTTCATAATTTTGACGCCATGTAGAACAGAACAAAAACGTCACTGAATGATAGCGTTGTTATTTCAAATATAACTACATACAATTGACTTTCAAAATTCAGGCTTGGCCATTGAAAGACTATGTACGTCAAGTAAACATTTTGACTCGGTGAAACTAGTAGACTGGTCAAAGTCCTCAAGAATGGAAAACCAATCAAGCCGGAATCACTCAGGAAACCTGATGGTACTTTCACTGAGTCGAAAGCGGATGCTTTCAGTCTTCTGCTGGCGACTCACTTCCCAGGAAATCAGGTCACCATCGGTTCGCAACCGGTTTCAACTAGTGAAACTGTTAGCGGGCTGAGCCGAATAACTCGGCACAGCTGGTATACTGCATCGGGCGTGGCGATAGATGAAGCTATCAAATATGCTGTCGCATCTTTTTACAGCTTCAAGTCACCTGGCACTGACGGAATATGCCCAGCTATGCTGAAACAAGGTATTAATCAGTTGCTGACGAAGAGAATTATCACTGCTGACTTGGCACTGACATATATACCAACCCCCTGGCGAACTGTCAGAGTAGCTTTCATACCGAAAATCTGCAGAGATGACTACTCTCGCGCCAAGAGCTTCAGACCTATTAGTCTGACGCCCTTCCTGCTGAAAAGCATGGAATGACTGGTTGAGCTACATGTGCGCAAAGTTGCTTTGAGGGTACATCCTCTATCAGAGATGCAACCTGCCTATCAACGCGGAAATTCTAGTCAGCAGAATAGAATGTGCGCTTGACAGGAAAGAATACGCGATAGGCGTTTTCATAGACATTGAGGGTGGCTTTGACAATGCGGCTTTTGACAACATGTGCAGCTCCACCAGAAGTCACGGCGTAGAAGAATCACTGGTGTTGTGGATCAAAGCAATGCCGGTGAACAGAACATTGACTGCAGATGCAGATTGTGGCCGGTGTGTTATGGCAGGTGTAAGTAAATAGGGGCTGCCCACAAGGCGGTGTTCTGTCTCCACTGCTTTGTTGACTCCTTCACTCCCTGTTGAACACACTCAATAGTTCTAATGTCTACGCACAAGCATATGCAGATGATGTCTCCATTCTGTCTGTCGGATCATGCCTAGCGACTGTTTGATCTAAGATGCAGATGGCCCAAGACGCGATCGACGACTAGTGCGTTAGGAATGGGCTTTCAGTTAATCCTCTTAAAACCGAGGTGGTTCTCTTTACAAGAAGGAGGAAATTGACTGGTCTGACTCAGCCAGTGCTAAAAGGCGTCACTATCCAACTCTCCAAGGAAGCCAAGTATTTAGGAGTAATCTTAGATAGCAAGCTTCTTTGGACGAAACATGTCGAACTGAAAACTTCCAAAGCTCTGTCAGTCTTTCGGCAATGCAAAGGTGTTTTCGGCAAGACATGGGGCTTGTCGCCAAGGAAAGTCCTTTGGATCTACAAGGCAATGATAAGACCTTTCCTCTCATATGTGTCAGTTGTTTGGTGGAATAAGCTCTCACGCAAATACGTTACTGTTGCTTTCGCCAAACTCCAAAGAACGGTCTGTCTCGGCTGCTTGGGAGCTTTCCCCAGTACGTCTGGCTCTGCCCTAGACGCCTTGATGAACTTCCCCCCTTGATATTTATATCATGGGGTGTACACTCAGAGCCATCTTCCGTTTAAAAAGAAGTGGTTTCTGGCACGATTCGCACTCGAGTTTTGATGACGTTGCGCGACGATTATCCTTCCACCCCTGTCTCATGGATCCATCTGATGCAATGACACCTGAATTACGGCTGCGGTGCAAATTTGAAGTCAACTTTCCCCATGTTCAGGATTGGCTTTTCAAGAGTCTGAGCCAGGAAAGGAATGTAGTCGCATTTTCACGGACGGCTCTAAACTGGGTCTGGTGCTGGTGTTTTCGTGGAATGCGACAACATTAGGCTTCACTTCTCATTGGGAAAACACACATCTGTCTTCCATGCAGAAATATATGCTATCCTAATGGCTGCGGACTATATTGGGAAGAACAGGTGGAAGGGGCGAAGTATCTGCGTCTGTAGTGATAGTCAGGCTGCGCTTAAGGCCTTGCTCAATCTTTTAACCACTTTCAAAATAGTTCGAGAATGCAAAACATCCTTGAATTCGGTCGGAAGGCTGAACTCACTAATTCTTGTTTGGGTCCCAGGACACAAAGGGATAACAAGAAATGAGATCTCTGACGAACTTGCTAGACAAGACTCAGAAGAGAATTTCTCTGGACCTGAACCCACGTTGGCTTTGCCAACGTCCTCGGTTAGGGCTTCTATTGACGACTGGGTTTTCAGTGAACACAATCGAAGGTGGCTCGACTCTCCAGGATGCAGGCAGACTAAACCAAAGATCCCCGTCGTCTGTAACGCTTGGAAGTGCTTGACGGGTAACTCCTAATGCTGAAGCAAGCTGTTCTTGCGTTTGGCACGGATCCTCATCCAGCAATTCCTCCAATTCAGCGTCTTCGAAGGATTTTGGATTTCCTTCAGGCGGACGGTCGTCAACATCGAAATCACCGCCTGTGAAGCGACGGAACCAACACGGCACGTTGTTTCACTTAGAGCAGCATCTCCTTAAACTTTTTGGAGCTCACGATGCGCTTCAGCCGTCGTTTTCTTCGAATGAAAGAAGAAAATCAACACTTCCCGCAAATGACGATTATTTGACACAAAATCAGACATTTTCACACAACCAAAAGTATATGACACCAAGACAAAATCACTAATGTGTCAAAACAGTTTGTATACCATATGTCTAAGCTCGGTTCATGACGTTTTGGATATGTCAAAATTGACCAGCACTTGCTGCTGGAGCCATAGATAGAACTTAGTTGCGCTTCTAATACACAGAAACAGACAGATACAATTGCCAGACCCACTTTTTTTTAGATTCTCCATTATACGAGTAGTAATACAAATATTGATCAAAATCTCGAGGTCGAATTTGTTTACGAAACCAATACTTGCCCTTATAAGTGCAAGTAAAAATTAGTGCAGCTGGATTGATTTTTCAAAGGCTTTCTTAGCCTATATCAATGATTTTCCCCTTTGATATAACTTAAATCCCACTTCATCAAAATCCGTTAAGGGGGTCTTGAGCTAGACATATGAGGAAGATGAGACGAATGAGTTGTAATCCCCTACTTCATTTGATTTTGATAATTTTCAAGTCGGACTACTATTGTGTCGGTCTAAGCTGAATTTCGTCAAAATTCGTTCAGGCGATCGTGAGATCGCCGTCTAGCAAAGATGATTTAAAAACTCTGCTTTTATCATTCCACTCATTTATGGTTATAAAGCACCGTGCTCTGACATAGGCCTCCGGGTGGTTGAAATGGCTGGCATACACCCGAAGCACGTATTCAATGCATGTTGCAAAGTCACCGAGTTAGCTATGGTAGCTGGAAAAAACTGTATGTTTGTATTCTCATATAGTCGCTCAAGGTGTCACTTTATAGCTGTCACAAATCTTTAAATAAAGGGAAAAGAGCGATCTAACGAATTAGCGAGGAAAGGATCAATCCTTAACAATTCGCATAAAGCGTGGGGAGCTATTAAGGGGATAATTCCTTTCGCACTACCTACCAAAGGCTAACGTGCTGGAGTATATTTATAAGCTGCATCATAACTTAGAATATATGACCCACCTATAACAGGGCCGATACACAATCTTAACAAGATTCTTTAATACTTAAAGATATCGCCTAGATTGTGACAAAGAATGTGTCACTTGCTAGCTTCCTCTTCAGGCTCCCAGCTTTAGCGTGAACCAGGTACTGCAAACTATGCATTGTTAAAATATTCGACGTTTCTAGCACTGCCCGATATTTTCAAAGGTAAAACGTTGAATTAGATGATGCCCGTCCATATAATATTATGTAAGACTACTTTCGCCTCCTCTTTATATACACAGATAACCATCGACACCTTGTTTAAGGTGAATGAATAGAAAATTAACTGTATCGGAATTTTCTTCTACAGAATGCCAGCAATTGGTTCGAAATTAGATGTGGTGCTACTGCCTCAATTATTGATTTGAGTATAATATTACTTAACTTTTACCTCTAATTTTAGAAAGTAAGTATTCAAACAAAAATGTACAAAACGAAGTCGTAAGTAACAAGTTTCTCGACCCCCCTCACCGCCCAAATAAAAATATTTCAAAAATTGCGTCAGAACCGTCGATCAATATTCGGCAGACCTCTGACATAACTTTACAGATACCTTGGTTGAAAATTCGTACATATTCTAGATTGGTATCCTTTTTGCAATGCAATATTGACTCAAGCATGCTTTTAGTATCCCAGCATGTGTACTTCAAAGGCAATGCAATAGAAAATCGCCACTCTATGTTGTAAGGAGTAGACTACGGAAGTAATTATTTAAATTGAGGAATCTTTTAACAACTAAATTCTTTAAACAGTTAAATTCCTCAAGATACTTAGTGTGTTATTCTCTCTGCTGGAATGGTGACTAACTTGTTACTCTGTAAGGTAAGTGACCATTGCAAAGTGATCATCTATGTGGATGTCATCATTTCAAGAGCTTACCAAATTTTTACGCCATGTAAACACCACTCTGTGTTTCAGTAGTCATTATGATTTTTGAAACACTATCCCCATATCCACATCCTTCTAATACACATTCTTTCATTGCTTTAGTTAACGTACAGTCTATCGAGATAACCTAAATGTATAAAAGTGAAAAGGAAAAAGATTTTGATTTTTTCACAAATTTATTGACCTTGATTGTTTGACATGAGTGAGGGCACTTGTGGACAATTGTGTACTAATTGGTTATTAATTTTTTAACCAATTAGTACACAATTTTTTGAATACAACTGTACTTGGAATAGATAATATGTCATACAGCACTATTTTTTTTCAAATCGGGGCCTGTACAATAGTATCGAGCGTAGTAAGAACGAATCCCTCCATCTGTGCGTCTGTCCGTTTGTTCATCTATCAGTCACAGCCTTATAACTTTTGAATCGTTACACGTAAAAGGTTAAAATTTGGACCAGAGTTGAGTTTTATTAATTCACAGACAATTTTAAAAACGTTCTGGAGGTTAGAGTAGAAGTAAAACAAAAAAAAATATTTACTTATTTAAATATAAAATGGGTATCAAATGAAAGGTGATTGCACGACTGGGTCGCACGTACTTGCACTTACATACATACGAGTATATGACGTTTATCTTCAAAAACTCAGATTTGAAACTTTTTTTTTAAACGTTAAAAACGTTAAAATTAAAAAAAAAACTGTTTGACAGTCCGTTAAAATTAAAGAAAATAAAAAAATGACAATTTTCCAAAATTTAGTATGCCATAACCTTGCATATATCAAATATTGTTTAGATATTAATTTCGAACAAAATCGATTGGGTCATAGCCGAGAAATAACTAATTTTTAGGAGCCAAAATCTGGTACTTTATCTGGTAGCATGTCCACCATACGAGTAACTCAAATATCGAGTTTGATCAAAATCGCTTTCGGGAAAATCGATTTTGTTCAAAATCAGTCATTTCTAAAGTACCGTTAATTTTGAGGTTAGAATGAAAATTCTGATTTAGCTTCGATATGTAACCGTACAGACCCCCGAAAAAAAGTTTAGGGTGCAGTCTTGCGTACAGACAGAATTGAAAGAGGCAGTAATTTTTCTATTAAAAGATTAAATGAAAATAGACATTCTATCCACTGTAATAGTGTGGAAGAATATAAAAAAATTAAAGAATTACTTAGGGATACGACGACGGAGTTCTTCTCCTTCACCCCGAAGGGGGAAAAGCGGCAAACAATGCTGCTGAGGGGGATCGACCCGTCTACTGATCCGGAGACGCTCCTTGCGCTGCTTAAAGAGAAAGAGTGCAACGAGCTCGAATTTGTAGGGGTCAAGCCATTCACCACAGCAAGGGCCAAAAGGGAGAAGCGGAAACTACCGTTCTTCCTAGTTCAGCTTTCACCCAATAGCAAGCTGGATGGTCTAAGGAGTATTAAAGTCCTAGACTACCAGGTTGTCGCCTGGGAAAAATTAAGAAGGAGCGAAAACATTTTACAATGTGTTCGCTGCCAAAGGTTCGGTCACGCCGCGTCGAACTGCGAAATGCAGCCTCGATGTGTCAAGTGTGGAAAGAACCACAAAGCAGAGGAATGCACTCTGGGTAAGGATGGAGTGGCGGATAAGAGCCAGCTCTCGTGTGCTTTATGCAGGAACTCGGGACACACCGCAAACTATCGGGGTTGTCCTAAGTTCCAGTATATTAAGAAAGTAAATCTGGTTCGTCAGGAGAAGGTCGTAGTGAAACGTCCACCTGCTCCAATTCAAACACAATCCGTCACTCCCCAAGTGACCTACGCCCAAATGGCGGCAGGTCGGGGAAACGCGGAACAGAAAAGACCGAAGGTTGCTTCTCAGGCCCCAGCGCCTAGAGCACCGGAGGCTCAAACTGACCTGCTGGCCATCTTGCTCTCTATCCAAGGGCAGATGGAGCAGCTTCAAAGTCAGGTACAGGAGCAGGCGAAGCGGGTGGACCAGATCTACGCACTTCTGCCGGGCTTAACGCACCTTCAGTCGTAATGGGTACGAACATGGAGGAGCAATCCTTGAAGATCCTTGCGGTGAATGTGAATTCACTGATTAGGATCGAGCGAAGAGCCGTATTGTTTAAGTTGCTTGAAGACCAAACCCCTGATGTGCTTATGGTTAGCGAAACAAAGCTATCCCAGAAACACAAATTGGGGCACAATAAATACAATATTGTCAGAAGAGACCGACCCAACTCCACACAAGGAGGAGGTGTTGCGATCTTCATACGCAAACAATTGCAATTTAAAGTTATGTACAGCGGTGAAGTGCGAAGGTTCCAGGAGCTGGAAGCGTGTATCGTGTGCATCCCTCTCCGTAGTGGAAAGAAGATGTACTTGGTCGCACTCTATGCACCTGAAGCTACTCAATCTACTTTATTTATTTCAGAGCTCGAGACACTTTTTCGATGCCTAAGGCTGGAGTCGGAGGAGAATTATTTCATCATGGCCGGAGATCTAAACGCCAAACATAGAGATTGGGGAAACAACACACCTAATCCTAGAGGGAACCTATTATTCAATTGGTGGGGTCGGCACAGTGTCGAGTATAAACTCGATTTGAAAGCTACAGATAGTCCGTCGTTTCTTAGAAGCGGCTCCTATCTGGATCTTATGCTGTTCGACGTAAGGTTACAACTGACCGACATGGACCGACAAACTATAAACTGTCTGCACACATTTGTGTATGACAGTGACCATTGCGGACTCAGTGCCGTAATAACGATTCCCAACGAAATTGCGGAGTTAGAGGAGTTTGTAAAAACGTACTCCTACAATTATAGAAGGACGCGTTGGGCTCGCTTCTCAAGAACTTTGACAAGAGCCCTCTCCTCGAATTCGCTCTACCCACCGTCCAATAGGAATCTGTCAAACGAGGAGATTGACTGGTACCTAAAACAAATGGACGAGACAATTAAACGAACTATGGACAATACGATACCTCGGTATAAACATACTGACAACGCAGACATATTCCGCAATGCAACAATTGACGCACTACACCAACACAAAAGTAGACTGCTGTCGAGACTAAAAACCTTGTACAGACAGTTTACTGACAGACAAAACTCGGAGGTTAGGACGCTGAAGTCGTTGATTAAAAACCTCCAAAAATTAATTAGAGAAAATTACAGACTTTCTGTAAATTTGCATTGGAACAACAAAATTCGGGCTGTAAAATCCAACAACTCGAGTATGTTCCCGCAAATAAATAAAATATTTCGGAGGAATAATCAAAACGACCTTCCGTGTCTTAAGATCCCCCGAACGCCGAACAATGGACGAATACTTATAACAGCAGGTATAGATCCAGATAACGCAGTAGAGGATGACAACTTCTTTGTGATCGAAGATCCGCAGGAGAAGGTAGAGGCTATAGGAGCGACTTTCCAGGAAGTGTACAAGGTGAATGATACCATTTGCCCGAACCACGACCTGGAAAATCGCGTCCTTGTGCACAACTTCTACCTTCGAAATGATATAGAGCACTGGCGATCCGAGAACATAGGTTTTACCGAGTTCAATGACGATAACATGGCAAATAATGTCATCGCCGATGAAAGGGTACATCCCCCGTTCATATCGAAGGTGGAGCTCCAAGCGATCTTCGACTCTTTGAGGAGGAAGAAATCTGCGGGAATCGATGGAGTATCGAACATTGTGCTTCGACATCTCCCT
The DNA here is from genome assembly GCA_963082735.1 of Pocota personata. Lineage (NCBI taxonomy): Eukaryota > Metazoa > Arthropoda > Insecta > Diptera > Syrphidae > Pocota > Pocota personata. The sequence goes on from OY720431.1 coordinate 58,696,481, forward strand.
CTAGAAGCGGTGGACATTTACACTACTCTGTTTAACAATGCACTGAATAATGCACATTATCCAACGCATTGGAAAACAGCAGTGATACAACCCATCCCCAAAAGGGGTAAGGACACTTCCAATCCGGCAAATCTCCGGTCGATAAGTCTCCTTCCGAACATCAGCAAGGTATTCGAGAAAGTGATCAATAGGGCCCTGCTTAAGTGGACTGAGAACAGTAATATAATTCCGGATAACCAATTCGGTTTTAAGGCGGGGCATGATACAATACATGCCGCGTCTAAACTGGTATCGGATATCCAATGGAACAAATGCAAGAACCAATGCACGGGTGCCTGCCTGATTGACTTGGAGAAGGCCTTCGACACCGTATGGTTAGAGGGACTCTTCTACAAGCTAAGCAGGCTGGGCATAAGCAAACCACTGCTGTATATACTTCATAACATTCTCACCAGTAGACAGTTCATCGTCAAAAATGGCAATGTGACTTCTGCTGGAACATTTCTAATTAAAAACGGTCTGCAACAAGGTGCGGTTAATTCACCGATCCTTTTCAATATTTACACGAGCGATCTCATAGGATCACTTCACCATGCCATAGCGTACGCAGACGACTTGATCGCTTACAGATCAGGACCAAAAATCGAGGTCATTGCAATTCTCTTGCAACGTGACTTCGATAAGATTCAGCGATATTGCGATGACTGGAAGTTGAAGATCAACTTCCAGAAATCGGAAACCATTCTTTTTAGGAAGCCGTTGTCTGGTGCCTCTAGGGATACCAGAAAGAATTGGCGAAAGTTCTCAATAGTTGGACCGCACGGACAGCCACTTGCGAGTCGAAGTGTAGTCAGATACCTGGGGCTTTGGTTAGACCAATATCTATATTTTAACAAACATATAGATGCTGCTCTAGCCAGAGTCAAAGGTGCTTTTGCCCTTACAAAGAGACTTTTTTATAGCAAGCAACTAGATGCAAGGGTAAAGGTAATCTGCTACATGGCCCTCATCCGGCCCATGCTCGTATATGGATGCCCCGTGTGGTTCAACGTGGGAGCAAGCTTGTTGGAAAAGATTCGGGTGTTTGAGTGGGCTTGCCTTCGGGCTTGCCTTCATTTGTACAGAACACCAGAGTCCCAGTACATAAAATTCTATCCCAATGAGGTCCTATACAACAGGGCTAACCTAATAAGAGTGGATAATTTCGTTATCAAGCTGATTCGAAGGCACATTGCAAGAGCAATGAGCTCGACGAACAACCTGATCTCCGGGGCTTATTACCCCAATTAAGGTCTGATCCAGGATAGATTGGCGGTGCCGCTAATCTTTCACTTTGCTCGGACAGCTGTGGATAGGCGACTCAACTACGACAGAGACGTTGCACACGGCAGTGTGGAGCGTCTCCGGTTCAGTAGGGCGGTATCGGGTCGCGATATTTTTGACGTACAACGTCAGTACGGTCATTTCTGGTGGCTAGCCGAAAGAGAGGAGACTCCTTCGTCGTTTCCTCCTAATCCAGGGTAGCCTGTTTGATGATAAAAGTTGGCTGTTCTTGCCCATGGCCGACTTACATAGTTTAGGTTTAGGTAGTTTTTTAGGTTTAGGTAGGTGTAGGTAATAATTAAAAAAAAAAAAAAAAAAATATCCACAGCACTTGGATGAAAAAAAAAAAAAAAAAAACACAAAAAACACAAAAAAAAAAAAAAAAAAATTTAAAAAAAAAACAAATTTACGTAGAAAATACGTAAGGTAGAATAAGATAGGCTAATTTAGAATAAGATAGTTTTAAGATTTATTTTAAGGTAGTTTATAAGTTTTATTTATAAGAATACAAAAAAAAAAAGTTCAGTCATTAAGTTTTTATGTAATTTTCTTAGTTATAATTAAAATTAAATAAATGAAATAAATAAAGAATTTTCAAGTACGTTACATCGAAAGACATAGTTTTAAGTATTAGGTTTAACTTAGAGCGCCCGCTTAGGGCCAGTAAGTTAGAATAAGATAGTTAAGTTAGTTAAGCTAGTTTTAAGCGTTTTGTCTAGCAATTAAGTTACAATGAATTTAAAAAAATAAAAATGCATTAAAAATGAAAAAATGAAATGACAGAATTGAAAGACTCACTTTATTGAGTAATGTCAAGTTTGATCAAAATCACGATATTGAAAATTTTCAGGAAATCAGTACTTGCAAGTTGCCAGTAAAAATGTATTGTCCCGTTATTTTTACTTTATCAGGTTTCGAGAACAATAAAAAAAAAACTGCCAAAAAAGAATGTCAGTATCAGTATCTCTGAAACTGATGAATCGAATAATTTTGAAAAATTCGTGAATATTCTTTGTGGCCGAAAAGGACGTAGTACTCTTGATTTTTCCAACTTCGATTTTTGCAAACCTCGATATGAGTATTTGCAACCCACGCTATGGATTTATTTTTTCAATTTTTGGAACAAATCCAAAAAAAAGTTCTCGATTTTCGCAACTCTGAAATTGTACGACACAAAATATGTGTGTGTACGCTTTACTATGCAATGTTGCAGATAAGAGCAAACTCTTCCCGATATCATAGATCTTCTAGTCGCTGTCGAATGCAAAAACACTTTATGGTTGTTGGTTTTTTTTTGTCTTTCCTTTATAGAAAAATGGAAAATAAGTGCGTATAGGTATGTAAGTTCTACATTCGGAAAATAGCCTTGTTTCAATTTGGTATTTGCACTGCTATTTTTTTTATCGCATCTGTATGGATATTTTTATTTCGGAGTTGGAAGAGGAAACCAATGACCATTTGTCGATAAACTTTATAAGCTCGTGTTGACTTTGAAATGGTCATTCGGGCAGAAAGTGTCGTAGGCGCAGTTGTAGTAGAAATTTTAAATTATAGAAAGTGGAAATGTCACAAGCCGTAAGTCAGAAGGAAAAGGCTTTCTTTAATAGAAAAAAGTGAAATTTTGGAAAAACTGTCATTAGGCTCCTCAATAAAACTAATTTGTGAGCAGTATAATGTAAACAACTCTACGATATGCAGAATCAAGCAAAAAGAGGGAGTTTTAAACAAATTTGTTGGACAATCGGTTTGTGGACCTAAAATAATAGCTCTTGAATTTTGAGTCAGAAATATAGCATAATTTTGAAAACACGGAGGGGACGGACACGATTAAAACACAGGCGGATTAAGAGACTCTAACAATTATACCATTGTACATTAGATGTACTAACTGGGAGAGAGGGTTCAATGTGGTTGAAAAGTATTTTACGGAGAAAAGCTTACTCAACCCTGTAGTTATTGGTGATCTCAACGTTAGAATTGGCGAAATAAAGCAGCTAATAGAGGATGTGTATAAAAGTAATTTCAAAACATGTACAAGCGTAAGGAGGTCTAGGGATGTAGTCATAAATGGCAAAGGGAAACAATTTATGGAGTTCTGTAGTGCATATGGGCTGGTGGTAAGGAGACCAGGTTGGAGACTTTACATATGTCAGTAACTCTGGTATGTGCAATATTACAAGAGCTGATTACCCATATAGAATCCTTTTCGGTAGAAGAAAAAACTTGGTCAGATCACCAACCAATAAGATTGTCGTTGGCCTTTGAATCTAGGCATGGGTCACGAATAAAACTTTATTTAAGTTTAGAGTTATATAGGCAAAGCCTACGCTACAATATAAGTGAATTTAAACAAGAAAAAGACACCCTAAAACATAAAGAGCTAACAGAAATAATAAAGGTCTCGACTAGTGCGTTGCGTGTGCCACACAGTTTCACTTATTCCCCAAAAAACAAGTGGTTCGATACAAAGTGTGTTGTAGCGAAAAGAAAAACGTTTAACGCTCCTCAAGTCCAAGTGACAGACTTGAATATATAGAGGCAAATATCAAATATAGAAGGATCTGTGAAGAGGCTACGCATTTGGAAGACAAAAATCTGGTCAAAGATAGCAAGGAATGGTGAAGGACCGTCAAGGAAATCAGAAAACAAACAGCATAAAATTGTCCAGAGGTACCGGCAACAGAGTTTAGAAACTACTTTGAGCAGCTCTTAAACCCACTGCAGACATCGAAAGACATTCACTACGCAGTATTGCTTGGGGAGGATGCGGATCTGGATGCAGAAATTTCAATTGAAGTGATAAAGAATGTACTGACGGAAACAAAGGTAAAGATGACATTGTCATTTTGGCCGACAGTGTAAAAGTCCTGCAAAGGATGATAACTAATTTAGAAGATTACTGCGGTAAGTGGAACTTAGAGGTAAACCTAAGCAAGTCCCAAATAATGGTTTTTAAAAACGGAGGCAGAAAAGCCAACCAAGAAAAGTGGTACTTTAAAGGTGTAGTGATACAAATTTCAGCAAATTATTGCTACTTAGGGATGACATTGACGTCTAAAATGATTTTCGCAAAACATGTGGAGAAAACGAACTATGCGGCAAAAAACAGTATAAACGCTACATGGAACAGCTTCCTTAATAAAAGAAATGCCTCTCTGCTATCAAAGTGGCATTTATTCCAAGCAGTGTGCAGAGCTGTGCAAACGTATGGAGCACAAGTTTGGAGTCATACGCTCTTTGATAAAGTGCACAAATTGCTGAGGTACTTTGTTAAAGGGATACTGAGGTTGCCCCGCTTCACTCCTAATTACTCACTCATTCTAGAAAGTGGAATGGAGGACGCACATCTATATACGCCGGACTTGCATATGAGATATATAGGACGTACAATATTTGACTATGCTATAAAACTAATCCAAAAAGATTTGTTTTGGGTCGAAAATTTGAATAAGCTAGGTCACGATTTTAATCTTAGTTGGAGAAACGAAAATATAACACAAACGTAGTGGATCAATAAAATAATACATTTATTGAGCAAGCTTAAGCTAAGTTATCACCAGAAAAGGATTCAAAGAGCAAGAAAAACTAGCAGATTCCATAAAAATCTTGACTTCGCGAAGGGGAATCTGTACTTCATCAATGACAATGACCAAAATAAAATAATGTTAAGACTCGCTGCGACTTAATAGAACAAAATGGAGGTATGTTTAACGCAAACAGATCAAAAAAATGCCCACTATGCAATGTCAAAGAAATCGAAAACATTGAACGCTTCATAGGTAAGATGCTCTATTCTTAGAGAATTAAAGCACAAATCTTTTGGGAAAACATACTTATTAGAAGGGGAAATAATAGAATTGCTATAAAACTGCGGTGAAAATCTAAAAAGTTATGTTATCAGTGCTTTAACGTATCGAAAATCTCTAGTAGATAAATTTAATATTAATTTTAAATTTAATAAAATATTTAAAATTGTCACTCTAACTTATTAGAAATAATGAAGTATGTATGTATACTCGTAATCTAATCTCCGATAGACGACATTTACGTCACAGTCGTATGTTCTTAAATCATAAACTATTAACCTTCTACTAGTACTACTCTTGAATTTTTGAAAATGGAAAAATCACTGCATAAATGGCTAATTCGAAAAAATGTACTCACATTTTGGCACTCATATTTTGTGTACAAAAGGCAAAAGAATACAAGAAAGAAAAAAATGTTACCAATATGCCAGTAATCTACAAAAATGGATTGATAACTTTGAAGAATGGTTAAAATACAATTTCGCCCCAGAGGTAGTTTCTGTTGAAAGTGCGGAATAGAGTTCAAAGTAACAATAGAAACGACATACTTGCAGTGGGGACCTTACCATTGAAAAAAAATATGCGATTCTATAAAATGCGCGATAAAGCTATTGCCAGCGATCTTCTGCAAAAGAACTGCAAACCAAAATTTCCAAATTTGTTTCTAGAACTTAACCTGTACATAAATACTTATTTATTTACCTGCATATAAGTTTTGTATAAATTTTTTTTTTTTATGAAAATATGTAGGTACACTTTTTTTTAATAATAATACAATTCTTATATGTACCTACGTAATATTATTTTTGCAACACAGAGTATATTGTGTTTGTGTTTGCCATTTTAAAGTATTTTAATTTTCTGTACGTTATGTGCAACTTTTTGGATTTTTTCAATAGGGTCATGTTTTCATTAGTTGTAAAAATTGAGAGTGCACTGTATACAGCCATAAACAATTGCAAAGAATTACGTTTTGAAAAAAACTAAGTGAACTGTCAATGAAACAATGGTGGTCTTAAACTAACTTTCTGATCAGTAAACGTATGTTCATAGATTCCAAAGGAAATTTTGAAAAATGCTAAACTCCATACGAGAGTCCGAGTCCACCTTCTAATACAGTGCAAAAAGCGCATTCAAAATCTCGGAAATGTGCATAACACCTTCCCACTCAGATGAATTAACCATCATCTAGTACATTTTTCCACCCAAAACTCCATCCACAAAAAAGACGCTGCGAAATGGAATATGAAACACACCATCTAAACTAAACGCAAACACCATCAAACCAAACCACTCATCCCAAAAACACAATTTCCAAGCAAGAAGAACTCCGCAAAGTAGAAAGAAAGAAGCAGATAAACATAAAACATGAAAACACATCCCCCCAACCCTCGCACGCACACAGGATGCATCGGGTAGCAGCAGTAGACGCGGCGCGCCAAAGGCAAAATCCAAAACAAAAACCCCAGGAACAAAACAGAAAACGAAACCAAACATCGAATGCAAAATGAATCATGTTGAGTGAATTTTTTCCTTCTCACCGGGTATGACTCGAGAATGGAGCACACATTCATGCACTCGTACGTGAATGAAGTATACTACATGTTCGTGTATGGGTGAAGCATGCGGCCGTCCATGCAAACACATCCAACGTAATATTTGGGGGTTGGTTTTACTGCTTCTACTATTCACCCAAACAGTTGTTGTGTATCCTTCGAAGGGTGAAAAGTTTTTCAACTTTTGCACCGTGCGTTGTCCGTTTTTTGTTTCCTTCACAATTTGATTTTACTAAACAAAAAGAAAGAGAGAGAGAGAGAGTGTGTGACTAAATATATTTACACCTAAACTAGTTAGTTCGAACCTAAACAAAAGAGGGGGAGAGAAACAGCCACAAGGACTGTTAAACAAAAAATAATTTACAACAATTTATTAAAAAAAATATAAAATAACGGCGGTACTTTAGCCACAGTGTGTGTGTGTGTGCTTATTTTCCTTAAACAGTTATCCGAAAAGAAATTATTTAAACAATGATTTGATTTGTACAGTGTGTGCAGTTTTATTTATTTATTTATTTTATTTTTTTTTTTGTTGATAAACATCGCATTGAAAAGGTAAATAAAAAAAAAATTAAAAATTTTGTGAAACCATAAAAAAAAAAATAATTCATGGATGGTGTGCATTGTAAAGAGTGGTTGTGTTTGTTCTATAGTCGTGTACCAGTGCATAAAGTGTTATTCCAAGGATACTCATTAACCCAATTGGAATTAAAAAAAAAAAAAAAAAAAAAAATTAAAAAGAATCAAGGATAAAACACCACCAAAGTTACGGTTTGTATAATGTTTGCTAGATATAAAGTTGGAACCATTGGGAACCATTCAAGCGTTACAAGGATATTGATTGCATTTGCAGCGGAGTGCAGTGGTAGATTTTATGGGATATGAATATTTTTCTTTTCGCCGACGCGATTTGTAAATACGAATGCGAAGAGCACATAATAGTCCATGTAAACAAAAGGCAACTGGCGCCAAATGCATCTTGTGGATACACTTATTGAAGTTGGATTTATTTCCAATTCAGCGTTCTTTGTTGCTCGTTAGTTTCTCCAGTAGTATTGCGGTACAATCGTGAATAATATTGTGGATTTTAATTAATGAAAATATTGCACGTTTGTACCCATCGAACTATCCAAGGATTATTGGATACCTATTAGATCCTTAGATGTACGATGACGAGCTTAAGTAGACAAATGTTTTTTTTTTTTTTTAATTAATTAATATAAACTGATAAACTTATTCTGCTCCGAAAAAGAACATAATAAAGGGTGGTCCATTTAATATTTTTCAATGTTTTTCGATTATTTATGCAAAATAATTTCATTTAAATGGCTGCCGCGACTGGCTTGGCAGTGTCCATCCAGTCAACCCGATTTTGCAATTTTTTTTATGGTTCAGGGCTTTATTTCACGAATAGTGCGATCAATATTATGCTTAAGTGTCTGAATCGTTTCTAAATTGTTAGCATAACATCGATGTTTAACAAAAGTATATTCAAACGCCACAAACGTCAAATCGCAGCTCCGCGAAGGTCAAACTACATCACCAAAGCGGCTAATTGCAGGATAATTTGAAGTGCGCAAAAGATGAATTGTTGGACGACTTGTATGGCACATTGCTGGAACCAAAGATCGTCCAAGTTCATATTCTCAGTTTCTGGCAAAAAAAATGGCTGTCATACCTCTGTAGCCGCTATTGACCGTAACATTGCTTCCATCTTCATCTTCGAAGAAAATTGTATCAATAATTCCGCTATTTAATAAACTTTCGGTAATACCAGCAATATTGTCGACTGAGTGCACAGGACGAACACGAGCATAACTTGCGTTATCAATTAGCATGCCAATCTGACGAACTTTATTCATAAACTTGCGTACAGCAGGCACGGTTGGTTCATTATTTCGACTGAAATTTCTTTTCAAAATTCGCACTGTTTCAGCAACGCAGCACTTACTTTGGAAATAAGTTTTCAATATTTCCCAACTTTGTTCAAGCGTAAATCGATTTATTTCGTACCGCGGAAATATGATGCTGTGTTTCTGTCATTTTTTTTGAGCGCGAAAGATCTGTCAGTGTCAAAATAAAATGTAATTTTAAAATAAACCAGCAGATGGCCTACCCGTTATTACTAAAAAATGAAATCGAATTCAACTTTTGGACTTTTCCAATTTTGTCCGATTCTAATACTTCGTACACATCCATTTATTTCAAATAATATGTGCTCAAAGTTTCGGCATACATTTCACCGAGTTATGAAGGATTTGCTCCCAAATGCGGCCCTCTTCCAACAAAATTGTATCCCAAAATTTATTAAGGGTTGGAAGGATGGTTCTCATACTGCCCTCGACCCTCGCTCCACAATTGACCACAAGTTTTCAATTGGATTGAAATCGAGGCTTTATGTTAGTCATTTGATTTCCAAGCCATTCTCTGACAATTTTAAGAGATGTGCTTGAGATCGCCATCTTGTTGGAATTTAATTTCAGATGCACTATAGCTTGTTGTAGCCAAATACGTTGGCAAATTGTTTTGTAAAATATCAAGGTGCTTTTCCTTATTCATAATTCCGTTAATTCTAACCTAAGGACCAATAGAATTCCACGAAAAACACCCCCAGGCCATCACTGATCCTCCACTATGTTGCACTGTCTTTTCAACTTCATGTTGCTGCAGAAGTTACCCAGAACGTGACCAATAATAGGATCTGCCATTTGTACCTACGCGGTTAACTTTCGTTTCGTCGGACCAAATAACCTTCTTTCATTGGTTAGTAGTTCAATATGCGTGCTTCTTGGCGAAAGCTAACCTGGTTTTTACATTTTTCTATGAAAGAATGGGTTTTTTGGCTTCTTTTTACCAGTTATACATTTGAAGAGCACGGCGAGCAGTCCATTCACTAACTGGCTTTTCAATGTTGAGTTCTGTTTGTTTTAGTGTTCTTGAGCTGCAACTCCGCTTCTCAATTCTCGTTCCATTCTCCTCGCGTCCAAATTTGTTAGCAGTAGCTTTTCGAAACCGGAACATCGATTTTAGTACATTTTTTTAAAATACAGCACGGAACTTTTTGATATTTTTGAAATTTTGGCTATTTTGCAAAATTATTAACCACTTTTCAACAAAAAAAAAAAATCTGCTCTGCCCACAATATTTTTATTTTTTTCATTTTAGCAATGCTTTAGGGAAAGAATACAGTTCAGTATTAACCTTTTCTTTTTTTTGAATATCAATGATGTTGAACTATGAATGTTTAAAGATGGATTCGAATCTAATTAACGAATAACTCTGCTAAGGCTTCCGACTGTATTAATTCTAGTTGCAACTTAAACTGGATATTTAGAGAGCATCCAAGGAAAATATTAAAATTAGCCTTTACTAGCATAAATTTGTGAAACTCGAACCTTACGCGAAATGGTGCAGATTAGTGTTAACAAATACATACTAAAATTTCCCACTCCTAGGACGATCGCGTACCTCCCCAGCTCAATTTTAGTGAGCGGGATATAATATTTTCATTAATAACTTATTTTCCTTCACTTTTAAAGAAAACAAGAAAAATTCCTATCATCCTTTAGAGTGTCATTCATAAATCATAAAATACGAGTACATTCGCTATTTATTAATTTGTTTGTGATGAAGATGGATAGTTTCTCGAGTTTTACTAATCATGTAGACATGCTCAATGATTTCAATAACACAATAAGTCCAAAGAAATCGGTGATTAAACTTTAAATAACGAAATCTAATGTATACACGTCTGTAAATCTGTATACAAATTATGGCAAAATTTTACTTCACGGGAACACCTTAAAATTGTTTTTTTTTCATTTAAATCCTTTAGAAAAGATTAAAGTATGCTCAAAAAATTACTTGAAATACATACATACATGAAATGCAAATCTAGAACTCTCCACACTTATAGCACAAACAACAAGGAAGGATTAATGCCCAATTGCAGTAAACATTTTAACCATTAATACTTTGCAACACCCTGTATTAACAAACTAAAAAATCAGTTTTGGTTATGGTTTGTATTATAGGGTGGTTCAATTGGGGATTACAACTTAAATTTGAAATAAAAGCAGTGGTTTTTGATAAACTGCTGATATTTGTATGCCAATATAATATTGAGACATTGACACATTAAACATGAAAAACTGTATCGGCGCCACAGCTGGCCTTGCAAACTTCCGCCCTTTTGATGAAATTTTCCATTACTTTTCGGCATAATCCTGCGGTAATTCATAAATAACTCGTCAAATCTAGCGCTTTAGTTCTGGAATCATTTGCGGGTAATTCACATACACCTTCTTCTACACATAACCCCCAACCGTGTGGGGGGCACGATCCTATTGTCCAATTTTGATCGCCGAAACGAGAGATGACGCGGTCGGGAAACTTTGTGTGCAATAACTGCATTGTTTCTCGCGCTGTGTGGCAGCTGGCATTGTCTTGTTGAAACCACATGTCTTCCCATATCAATATCGTCCAATTGGTGCTAAAAATTATTCGTTATCATGTCCCGATAACATTTGGTATTAACTGTTACAGCAGCACTACGAGAATTTTCGAAGAATTACGGCCCAATCACGCCGCCGGCCCAAAATCCGCACAAAACAGTGAGTTTTTGTGGAGCCATTCAGTTGAAAGTGAGCCTCATCGCTGAAGATTATTTTATGCGAAAAATCGCCACAAACTTGGTGGTTCTCTAACACCCAATTAACAAAGTCACGACACTGGTCATGGTCTGCTGGCTTAAATTGGTTCAATTGCTGGAAACGATGGGGAATGGATTTTGACGGATTGTCGTGAACACTGTCACTCACTGGAGCGATATTTACGCACTGGTCTTTGCACATCCAACACTGAACCGGTTCAATCAAATTTTTCTTAACCGCTGCATGGATATCTATACCGACATTTGTTTTTGTTGATTTTGACAATTCAAATGCGTTGTTCTCTCATATACTCCTCCATAATTACAAATTTTGATGCTTAGTATACACAGATGTCAAATATCAGCTGTTTGTCTTTGACAGAACCACAGTAGTGTCGAATTTCAATTTAACCTCCAATTAAATTGCCCTATATCGTATATGTAAATTTCGGATTACGTACGTACATATATGAGAGCAGGAAATTTTTTCTACAACATCCTGTGTTGCAAAAATCAACAATTTGAATAAGTAGGACTATTTCCCAATTCCCCTGCAAAGTTTGACATTTTTATTTCATCATGATGCATGGACAAAATGATATACGTACTCGTACATTTATGTAGTATTTTCCCCTAAGACTGTAGAAAATGTATATTATAGGCATATTCCGCCCCTTTTCAAAGGGGGTGTGGATTATCTATAATCTACACAATTTAACGTTGAGTCCCTATTTGTTAAATATTAAGGGAACAAAAATTAGAATAGCAAGCCCACATTATCCGCGGTGTATGCGTTCTATATCGGTAGTAGCCGAAAATATAGGGATCTGTTCCAGAAAGAGTAGAAAGATGCACATTTTTCTTGAATTCAAATAATTCTTAATGAAAAGGAGAAGTTTTTTCTATTTTTTCTTTGAAGCAAGTATATACAGAAAGGTTTTTAAATTGTTGTTTCAGTGCCAGGTGTCCTTTTATCAAAATAAGTCACCTTAGGTTTGGGTAGCCGGACAGTGGTAACAAATTTAAAATACTGGCTTCTTTAACTCACCATTAATATTGTTTCAAAAGAAAAACGTTTTCTATAAACTTAGGATCTCTGAGTATTCAAATCAATCACTTTCACTTCAAAAAATTATCTGACCTCGTCAAAGATTGTTCCAAGGTGCTGCAGGTTCTCTATTGAGCGTTGATCTTTAGTAATCACAATTTCTTGATCAAAATCGGTTGGTTACTTTCTGTTACCATTTCTATCAAAATTTCAAAGTAAAACACTGCATCATGCGCATCAACAGCTCCCTGGATATCACTTCCCTGAAAGTCTTCACAATTTATTCGCCTTCCAAGGTCTACACTAACTCTTTCCTATGTATTTCCGAAATAACACAATACATTTAAGTTCCCCGAAAAGTTGAATTAAACCCTGCACTCCCAACAATCATTTTAGAATCTTCATAATTGGTTTCTTTTCGAGCATAATTAGTGCATAGAATATACCTTGAAAGGAGGTACAATTTGTAGGTTAATCTACAGACATAAATAGGTATATTAAACCGCTGTAGGCTGTGCGATTCCCTACCTTCTCCAAAAAAGAAGTTAACTTGATAAACTTTGGCCGATGCTTCGAGTAATTTTTATAAATCTCCACTTTTTGAGGATTTACTTTGATATTTTGGAGGCGAACACACACATCTTGCAGGCTGTGGCTGTCTTACCATCGCGAGCACAGGCGTTAGCCTTATATATGTATGTATGTACGTATATCATCACTTTCTAAGCCATAAATTTTGAGCAAGGATCATACAATTTAAAATATAAGCTTTATAGATTCTGAAGAAGTAGGTACAATGGTAAACATTTTTAATATCTGCCCACAGACACGCTCACATTTCAAAAAATGTTCTTTATTTAAATATTTTACTAAAAGCTCGGTTTGTTTTGCACAAAATACCTACGTAAAAAGTTTATTCAATTATTTTTAGTGTTCCGTACCAGTAACGTATAAAACGGAACACTAATGAATTCAAGAAACACAAGGTCTGTCTGTCTGTCTTCTGTATGTCAATATGTCATACGCTTTTAACTTTGAGATGAAATTTTGCAGACAAACCGTATAGTTATTTCATGAAACTAAAGCAATTTCATGAACAAATGTCATGTATAGTTAACAATAGTGAAAAAATGTCATGTATAGTTCCATTTGAAAGGCAACATCTTGTAAAAATTTAAAGCTGTTTAACGCGTATTTACTTACCTATCGGATGGTATTTTTTCTGTAACGCACGATGAAATGCAAAAAAATGTGAATTTTTGAAATTGGCTCATGTTCACGCAAGAGGAGTCACTATATCTGTGTATTTTTACCTTTTCTCACTTTCATGTATTTTTGTAACTGAAAAAAAAAAAAAAAAATATGAAAATTTTCTAGAAAAATGCTTTTTGAAAATTTTGTAAAATTTTCTATATAATTTTTTTTTTTTTTTCTGGAAACTATAGCCTAATACTCGTGTCAGACCAAAATGGTTAATCCCGCTTAATTCTGGAAAAAGTAGTAGACTTCATTTAATACGTAGTGAATCTACTCCTATCGCAGTGAAAGTGGTAACGCTGGTATGATCGCGTTACAGGTTCATCCTATTCCGATATGTCAGGATTAAATTGCTGAGCGGAATTAAGGTTAAGTAGGATCGAGAGTTGGCGCGATCAATTTTGGTCTGTCACGGGTATTAGGTACACTTAAGTTAAGATTTACAAGAGTTAGAGACATTTGTGTTCAGTACACGAATACGTACTCAAAATACTTTTCAAAATTATATGGTCAACCACAGAATAAGGACTGGAATACTATGAAATTCGAAAATGTACGTGAAAAGCAAAAACTAAGGCAAAAGCGGAGTTATAAGGAATTCGAATACATATCTGTACATACGAGGGTAGGTCAATAAGTCTCTGAAAAATGAAATAAGGAACATTCTTTTCGGTATAAAACATTTTATTTTTCAACATAGTCTCCTTTTAGCTTTATACACTTCGTCCAACGTTTCTCAAATTTGTTGATGCCCTCCAAATAATACGATTTCTCGAGCCCCTCAAAAAAAGACTTGTGTGTCGGCGCGTTGTCCTGGTGAAAAAGAACTTTTTTTTCGCAAATGCGGCCGTTTTTGCTTCAAATCGGCTTGGAATCGATCCAGCAGCTCTGCGTAATATGCGCCGCTGATCGTTTTACCCTTTTTAAAGGTAATCGATGTGAATAACACTGCGCGCATTCCAAAAAACTGTAGCCATGACCATGACCCGCCTTGGCCTTCTTCGGCTTCGATTCACCAGGTGAAGTCCATTGTTTTGGCTGTTCCTTGGTTTCTGGTGTGTTGTGGTGAATCCAGGTTTCATCCACGGTTACGAAACGGCGCAAAAACTCAGCCGAATTTTTCTGGAACATCGCCAAACACAACTTTGAAGTTGTCAAACGAATGCGTTTGTTGTCGATTGTGAGCAAACGCGGCACCCATCTTGCGGAAAGTTTTTTCATGTCCAAATATTTATGTAAAATCGAAATGACTGAGCCAAATCAGAAGCCTGTGGCCTCTTCAAGCTCGCGCACTTTCACTCGCCGATCGTCCATTATCAAACCATGGATTTTGTCGACCATTTCTGGTGTGGTGACCTCAATTTGGCGACCAGAACGTTCGGCGTCACTTGTGCTTGAACGACCGCACCGAAATGGAGTAAATCAGTGGTGAAAGGTTTCAATCGATGGTGAAGAGTCCCCATAATATTTGTCAAGCTTTTGTTTGGTTTGCGTGATAGTTTTTTCTCGCAAAAAGATAGTTTTTAATGAGCACTTGAAATTCACTTTTTTTCCATTTTAACGAAAATGTTAGTAGGCGTCTATATAAAATGGCTGCCACAACAAAACTATTTGACAGATCTGTCTGAAAATTTGGGTGCGTTCTTTAGAAAGATGATTCTTGACAAAAAAAAAATAATTAAATTTAAGGTGACGACACAATTTGTGTTAATTTTCAGGGACTTATTGACCTACCCTTGTATGTACATATGTATATCTAATTTATGTAGGTACATATGCAAAAAATATGCTTTTTTTATGACAAAACTAAAAAAAAAAACATGGCACGGCTAAGGTCAGGCGGGTGGGTCATGGCAGGATTTTTAATTAAGACGCATTGTTGTTTGGTTCCTTTCGACTTTGTAAAAATGCTTCTCGTTGGGAAGTGTATGAGGAACTTTCTCTTTTTACACAGTGTTTGTATAGGTACTCTTCATTCGTTCATAGAACTTCAAAAAAAAAAGTAGCTCGAGTCTTACTTTGTGGCCTAAGACTGAGTGAGATATCAACAGACTCTCTCTTGGGTACCAGGACATAGGGATATCTCTTGAAATGAAAAAGTAGATTAACTGGCTAGAAGCGGGTTTGAAATGAATTCGTCGCAGGCCCTACTCGAGGCTATACAGGGAAATAGACATGGAATACATCGAAAAGGCGCTGGTGTCAATTAGATTCATGTGCTAGATCATTATGGCCAGTTTTCGATAAGAGAACTATTAGTCTAATAAAGCTTAGTCGTAAGAAAATTCGAAAAGCCACCGGTATCCTGCTGGGGACTACTCGATAGGCAGCCATGCAGCGCGTCTAGGGCTTCCATACAACGACTTCTGTAGAAGAAATAGAATCTATGTATTCTATTCTATCTATTTTGCGACTGTCCTGCACTAGCCCTTAATAGAAGATCAGTTCTTGACGGCAAGTTCTTCTCAGGACTGGAGGACCTGCGAAATATAGAGCTTATTCAACTCCTGAGAATTATTCATTTATCTGAGTGGTTTAACTAGCGGTTGATAAGACTTTAGGTTCCCAGGGTTTTAATCAAATTGGGCACAATGGACTCCAAGTGCTCCAAGTAAGCCGTTGACAAATCGTTTGTCAACAAGGGCACCCATTTACCTAACCTAACCTACTTTGCGGCCATATTCGAAGCCGCATTCACCAGAATTCGTATCTTTTCATACCATGCATTCCTTTTTTTTAGCGTTTGGTATACCAGTACCTTCGTTGCTGTTGCTCTGACAGTGGATCCACATCTCTGCGTCTGATACTCGTATACTGGTAATTTCATACGATTACAGCTCTTCAACATTGAAGTTTATTCCAACAATATTGAGTATTTTCTGTTTGCGAATACTGACAGCTCTGGACTTATCTGCAACAAGATAGTGGTCACTTTAATGTTACCCCCTCTATAGCTTCGAACATCACTCGTCTGATTGCCCCATAGCTCATTCCATTTGAAAATAGTTTCACTACATTCCAAATCCTTTCAATCACTTATAACTATTCTCCTGCACTGACTTTAATTCATTTAAAAAGTAGTTAAAACAAAAATTGAGAAAAAAAAAATCCATTCTTCAGTCGAGAACGATGCATAGTTGTTGGTTCATTAGTTGGTTAAAGTTTTTAATTGAATATCCCTGTTCGAGTAAATTTGTTATGCGCAACTAATTCTATTAAAAAGGTGATAGCGGTTGAAGGAAATTCAATTAAACCACCTAACGCGCATACGCCCGTTGAAATAGATTAGATTTCGGTTTTAATATATGGATGAGTTTTTTTTTCTCTTCTTTGATAAAAATGAACTCAAAGCCCAGTGTATGGTGTGATTGTTTTGTGCTTTTTAAAGTGAATTCGTATTTGGCGACAATATGTTTATTTATTTCTCTTTGCATTCTATTTTATTTCTATTCTATCTTATCTAATCGATTAATTTTACAAACATTACTGCAGTGTACGTTGAAGTGAGACATATTGCTCATCCTTTGTAAAAAAAAAAAAGAAAATCAATTGATTTGTATCTTAACAAACTCGTGTATACTAGTACCTACTACATAATCGTATGTCTGTACCTAGTCAAGTCATAAATACCGGTACATGAATTTTTGGCAATAAAATAGAAATGAACAAGCATTTCAGGATTTGTATGTCTGTAAAACTTAAATTGATTATTTAGGAAAAAATATTTAAACAATTTTTTTTCGAAATTGCCGCCATGTGCATTTGCGCAGGCCTTGAGTCGTTCTGGCCACTCATAAATCGTAACACGCACCTCGTCCATTGGAAAATTGCACACTGTATCGAGTAAAACAAACTACTATCGCCTGTATTAGACGACAGCTTATAATTCAAAGGATTGAGGTCTAGACTGTCTGACGGCCAATCGTCTGGTGCTATGAAGTCTGACACATTGTTTCGGAACCACCCTTGTGTTGTGCCTTATAAGCTGGCAGAGAATCTTGTTGGAAAGTCCACTGGTTACTGTCTTCTCGTAAAAATGAACGTTGGTAACACCTTTATAGCTGACTCCCCACCAAACCATTACAGATGCTCGCGGAATAAGTTCTAATACTTCTTTGGGTGACAGGCTTTAACTCTGTCATTTTGCTTATTAAACGATTCCTCAATGTTAAACATTTTTTTATCCGTGAACGAAATTTTCCTGTGGATATTTTGCGCGAGCTTTCAATCTTTCATCCCGTTTTTGATTTAATTGGGCTGTGAGTAGGTGGCTAGTATAGTTCCAAAATTTGTTTGATAATGCGAGACATCGATTTCTGCGATATCATCAATTCCCGTGACAAGTTTTCCTGCTATCGCAGCGGTTTCCGATTAATTCTGGCTTTGACTGCTTTGGTGCGAGGCCGTCCGGATCTTTGACGGTCAGTTACTCCAACAGTATCCTCAAATAATTTAACAGTTTGATACACAAAACTCGATCCGTCACAAGATCCGGAAAATATTGCCTCTTTCCATGTTACATTTCTGAAAACTAATTACCTCAACACGGTTTCCAATACCGACCCACTCCATATTTAAAAACGATTTGTGTATAAATCTTTTTGCGTGTTAACATACTCGTAGTATAAATGTCACTCATTGAATAGCTGTCAATATAGAATGGAATTGTTCAATACTAGTTTCACGATATGCTCAATGTTGCCATATTGGCAGTTTTCTTTTTTTTGCTTGCATGCAGTTTTCCAATTTTTTTCACTGAAATTCTGAGAAAGTACCTAGTAGATATACTTTTTTAAACTTTTCATCATATAATTTTGATTTTCATAAAAAAAAAAAAAAAAAATCTCGAGAATTCATAAATGCTTTTCCATATTTAAAGTAATCAGCTAACCGACTCTAATGTGTACGCAATAATATGATATGTTTTAGATGCTCCAGAGAGGGCTAATCGGCGATCGGACCCCAAGTAGCTTATTGTGTGTAGCATTCACAATATCCAGCCATTATCGTTTGGTTTATGCTTTAAAAAAATGTCGTTAGTGTTCCGTTCCGTTTCATTGTCAATCCATAGGATTACAGATGTAATAAATTTCGTAAGCTTAAAAGTTTTCGGTTTCCGATTTCAAAATACTAGTAGGTATCAAGTCAAAAGAAAATCTTTTTGTTCCGTGTAGCTTCTAAGTTTTATGCAGTGCGAGAAAGATACAGATAGGCGTTTCGTATCTCTGTATCAGCTACCTAACTTAAGAACATTTAAATTAATTTTGATGAAAGCTATGAGAATTTGAATTAATACGTTTGAATATTTCATTTTAAATGAACCTGTTTCCAATTGTAAATAACCTTTTTTTCAATTGGATAAAATCCTTTTGCAAATGAATTATAAACCTTTTTGCTTATTTTAAATCGAAATGAAATAAAATCGAAAAAAAGTAGTTCTCGCAATTCTGTCTGTCTGTCTGTATCTCAGACTGTCTGCATAAATCGCTGGACGAATTTTCTTGAAACTTCTATCTGAGGTTAGTGGGCTATTACTCAGAGGCGAAATTCGAATTTTCATTCTAACCCGGTATCGACGGTAATTTACTTAGGGCCAATATTAAAAAATTGTAATTTTCTCGAAAACGGTTCTAACGATTTCTTAATAAGACTATCAAGTCAGTTTTTCGCATAACGGTAGTTTTGGTATTTACGGACTCGTCAAAATCGGCTATTTATCAAATATGGCTAATACGATTTTATTCAAAATTGATATCTAAGTTAGTTTTGACATATGTAAGAACATGCCATTAAATTTTTTGACATATGCGCAATTTTTTTTTTTATTAACGCATTTTACAGAAAAGTCCATCTTATAGCTTCTTTTCGATTTTTCCCAAATTTTAAAACTGACCAATTTAGAAATGAATAAGACGACAGGAGCAAGTATATGCGACACAGTCGTGCCCTTTATTTTGCCATATTTTCTAAAAAATTTCATAAATTTGCTTGCTACATCATGTCATATCCGGGGAATAGCTTTTTGCGCGTTTCTGTTTCTTTTGCTGTAGAGAAACTGGAAAAAATAGATCCCACAATTCTGTCCATATTCATGGACATCCTATTAATTGTAATTTTACAGAATCGAAGTTTTATCCACTGTAGGTCCGTGGCAAAATTGCTGTGACCTGTTGCATATTCACTGTTCGGTTAGCTGAAGTCACAGAATAATGTTTTTACTTGCACCTAAAAGGGCAAGTGTCGATATCAAGATTTTGATCAATCTTGGTATTACTATAATAGACAATCTCAAAAAAGTGCGTCTCTTAATTCTGTCTATCTGTATATCGCTGTGTCTGTCTGTAAATATGGCCGACTGCAGCCTAAATGGTTAGACGGATTTTCTTCTTCATATCTGGAATCTATAGGGTCACAATTCGAGACAAAATCAGAATTTTCATTCTAACCCCGAAATGAACCGTAATTAGTATGTAATGATCGGTTTTGAAAAAAAATCTCGAAAACGGCTCGAACGATTTTGATCAAATTTCATACTTGAATTGGGGTGAACATATGATATAGGATGGCGATACCAGAGTTTTGCCAAAAATTAAGTATAACGGTACTTTGCTTGGTTTTGGAAAATTGTCTCATTTTCGGATATGACTGGCGATTTAAAGTAGAAAACCAATATTGCGCTCGCGCGTTTTCGCGTTGGCAAAATGAGTAGAAATAATGGGATCTTATGGGGTAACACCAAATGTGAGTTCAGGCGTTTGGTCGGTTTTTGATCGTAAATATCGTAAGCGTCACCTCAACGTCGGAGTAGACCTACTCTACTATTGTCGCGCGTTTTGATAGCTCACACACTTGAATTGTTCGATTTTAGCAACAAGGTAAGTCATTATGTCGTGTATGTACTCCAAATTGTTAGCATTTAATATGTGAACATTTTTAATTGCTAATTGATGTTCTTTGAAAACAAATTAATTATGTTAGATTATGCAGAGGTTTTTATTTCTTTTTTTTTCATTTTCTTATTCGTACACATTTGTTTGAAAAGTTATTTATTATATTTGTGTTTCCTAATCAAACCATGAAAATAAAAAGAGTACATTTCTACTCTTCTTTCAGCCGCGAAATCGTGTCTGGAAAATTTAAGGGAACAGAATATAATTCTGTCATATTCCTAAATTTCAACGCCCGACCGAGAAGCCACATTTAGTGTTGCAAATTTTTTGGGCGCGCGTTGTGACAAATATTATCGTAAGTCGGTAGAATGCCTGTCAAACGCGCGGCCGCCTCATTGTGTTTTACCCATTAGTTTAAAATCGATAACTAAACAATATTTTTGACATACATATGTACATATAGAATGTCATGTTATGTCATGTTTTGGATAATTGTCTAAATATATTTTGTCCATTTCTAGGTGTTTTTTTAAGTAAAAAATTATTTTTAACGATTTTATTTAAATTTCAAACTGAGTGATTTGCAAAAAAAACAACATACATACCAGTGGCGTGGGGTGAAATTTCAAGAGAGTGAAGCCGAAAAAAATTTAAGTAAAATGTTTTATTCAAGACTTACCATTTTGGTGCTTATTCGAGACACAGACTTAAGATAAGCAATCCAAAAGCCACCTTTGTTATACTTTAAGTCATTGGAATTTACGTATACAATGAGCTCATCGCACAAAAAAAGTGGCTTCGAAAGAAGCCGTTCTGGGCAAAGTAATCTATTGATAACTCGGAGCGTTGTTAAATATAAAAAAAAATTTAGCAATTACAATTATGTACCACCTATTTGTACTCTAAAGCTATCCCACGATTCTTTTTCTCGAATTCTGCTAAAAAATTTCATAAAAATTTGAGTTATTTTTTATTTCTAAAAGAAGGTGCTTTTCGATAGATAAAAGTGCCAGGTCTGAGAGTCTTTCTTCTTTTTGGGAATTTTTTAAGTAAGTGTGTACTTTTTTTAAAGTCGAAAAAGATCTTTCGACAGAGGCCACGGTCAAAGGCAGGGTTAAAAAGATTTCACACAATGTTAGAGTTTGAAAAAAAGTATCTCTAACCATCGTAGAACTGACCTATTAACTTGTCTTTACAGTTAAAACTATCTAAGACATTTATAATTTTATCGCACAAAATAACCGCGTTTCGACCGACACTCACGTCAAAGAAACCTAGAAATATTTCTTGTATTCTATTTTCTACTAAATAACGCACTACAATACTAAGCTGTTCGCTGCGGGTCACATCTGGTGTTTCATCGACCATCACAGATACAAATTTTATTGAACTGATTTGATCCTTAATTTCGGATTTGATGACTGAAGCGATACTATGTATCAAGTCATTTTGAATGTAATTGGAGAGGCCGGAAAAAATCTAGTTTTGGGAACTTGAACTTTGTTCTAAATGCGAATCCATTAAATGGTCGTACTTAACCAAGTATGAAAGGGTTTCAATATAATTACCGCGATTATCTGATCCAGATTTTTCGTCGTGACCACGGAATGCCAGCTCTTGTTTTCCTAGAAGAACCATAGTGTCTATGAAACGCTTCATTAAATCGCGAATGCGATCAACTTTTCTATTACGAGTATGAGCCTCGTAAGAATTCCCTAAAAAGTCTCTATGCGATATTCGCCACATTTATGCAAATGCAAGCAGCTGCGTATATGCTTTTCCGTTTCAATATGTTTTTTGGAAGAATGGAAGAAACCTGTGTGACTCCAAACACTAGGAGAATTAGAAAAAAAAAAGACAAGGAAAACAAAACCTTCTATTTAATTTGCAACTGCCAGTCAGCCATGGATTCTTTTTGTAAAAAGACTCATGAAAATGTTTCTGATACCCATCCTTTCGCGTATAATCAATTTTCATTGATGATGTCGAGCGACCTAGTTCTATAACTTTTTTTTTTAAACTTGAAGAATCCTCAAATAACAAACTAGAATAGTGAAAACTGCAAAAAACAAATTCAGTGGTTCTGAAGAATAATGCATTTATACAGATAGACAGATACGTCCTTGTTATAAACTAAAGTAAAGTATAACAGTTTTTTATGTTATTCTTTAATTTCTTACATTTCCTAAACTCTTGTGGTGAAGTAGGGGGTGAGTTTCCATGGAGATAAAAATTAAATTGTGACTGCAAAAAAAAAAAAAACTGCCAAACTCCCTGTATATCTCAAAATATCTACTGAAAGTAAAAGTGAAAGAAAAATCAAAAGATTTTTACAGGCATCACATGAGTCTATGCCCACTAAAAAAGGAAAAGTGAAAACTGACGTAGATACAGAGTACGTTCGAGTATTTCTTTAGACCCAAAAACCTGTATTACACAATAACCGGAATATCAGAACAAGGCATGCACTCAAAGAACCTGAACAGCCTCAGAATACATCTCACAAGCTTTGAGAACACCACACATCTACTGACAAAAAAAAAAAGACGATAGCCTCCCTCCCCTGTCCACCGCTAAGTAGGTGCGATGCCATCATTATGTTGTCTTATTGCCTTGCTGATGATAATAATGGCTATGATGACTATGCCTTCGCAAACAACAAATTCTCATCCAAAAAAGAAGAAAAAAAAAAAAAAAACTTTAATATAACAGGACTGTGCGTACCAGATGAGACAGGCATTCAAGAAGAATATAACAACAACCACGACGACGACGACGGACAAATTACTCCAGCTACACGTCAAGTCGAAGACGAATAAAATGACGATGATGACGATAAAGACGACGGCAATTTCATACCCACTCACACCACCCCAAAACCCAAAAAAAAAAAAAATAAAAAAAAAAGGCAGAAATAACCACAAAGAAATAACGAACACACAACGACGACGACGAAAATCAAGATGAAGACGCAAATACAACGAAAAATCGGAACAAAACAAAGTTGTAATGTAAAAATAAACCGAAAACAACACACAGCCGCCAGCCAGCATCTTGCTCAGCCCCCAATGAAGAGTCACAAGAAGTTCAAGTTCAGTTCACCGGAAAAAAAGTGAAAGAAGAATCACTCACTCAACTCACTGAATGTATGTTGTATTTCGTCGTTGCCCAGTTCCAAAAGCATACAAGTGGAGTAGAATTTTTGTCTTTTCTTGTTTTGTATCTTCGACATTTTGCGATGCTCTATCATCCCATATCCTACTCTGGTGATCCCTTTCGCTATTACCTACTCATGGAGCCTATCTTCTTGTGTTGCCAGAATAAATGAATTCTTAACAAATCTGTTGTTGCTTTCAGTTACATCACATCTAAAGCGAAATGATTTTTCAGGAATTTTGCAAAGTTGCAGATTTTCTACTTATCCCACAGATAGCTAAAGTATCTACAATAAATTAACTTAATCATTTGAGCAAGGAGTAATTTTTGTCCACGAAAACTGACGGATATAAGAGTAATGGGTGGTCGCTATCTAAGCTTAATTGTCCTTTTTATAAATAAGGTGTATGAATACCTTATAAATACTCGTATGTACAAATCATTTTGAATCTTGCGCCGGTGCAGACAAAAACTGTCCAAAAGTACTGGCAAATGTTGGTCCATCTCAATTGTTATATGTTATTCGTAAGTGCTTAGTCGAATCAATTCAATATGGCCTTCAAAAAAACAGAAAAATAGTAACAAACAAACTTTTGGGAGAGTTCTAAAGCTTACATACCTATGTACTGCACATGCTGGGGAAGTTTAAATAAAAACTCTAACGTTTTTGTCTTGGATTTTACCAAGCCTTTGTTACTCTAAACTATTGCAAGTCGCTAACAGTTCTTGGAGAAGACTAGATTAAGATGGTATGTTGCAGTGCAATGCAAGTCTTGAAACTTGATCAATTCTTGTTCATTTTGTGTAAAACCCAGTTGATGTGAGTATTCGCGGAGAGCATTCCATTAGCATACGGCTATGAAACTGCATTCCTGAAAAAGGCAAAAGAAGCCATGCAGTGATAAATCGACAAGGTACTTAGGTAATGGCACGTCAATACCTCCGTTATTGATTTACATTTGTGACCGTAGTCACGCACCAACATATCAAGGGTATCAGCTACGAATCTAAATAGCGACTGTACCCAACCGAACTTTATGTGCCTCAATGGATTGCAGCTTCCGGCAGTATACCCACATCGTACTCTTAAACCTTTGTCGTAAACGAAAAGCACCATATCTGCTATGGCAGCCATCATCACTTACAAATGTGTCAATTGAACTTTCACCACAGCAAGGAAGCATCAACAAGGAATGTCTAGATACTTTGTAGTAGACGCAATTTATAAGGTTATGTTGCAGGAGCCTTGGATCTTAATACGTCTCTAAATTGGGAGGTTATAGACCCGGATATAATGTTAGATCACAAGTTATTGAAAATTTGGAAACTTATCAGATTTCGATGAAACACAGACAAGCAATATCAGCGACAAACTTCCCTCTTCTAGCGACCGACAAATAGCTTTAAAGTCAGAACTGTCCAAGGTCATGAAAAGTATTGTTAACCATCAACTTATGAGAAAAAAGCATCTCCTTAATGACAACCAGAATGGAAATGGAACCAGTGCATTCATTATCGTGGTAAAATGCAGAGTTGTTCCCCTTGATATCGCCAAAGCTTTCGATAGAGTGTAGCATAGAGCCCTCGTTAACAGGCCTAAGCCTCATGGTGTAGGTGACATTTTCGCAACGTTGATAGCGAGCTTTTCCAGTGGTGGATCATTGCAGGTTGTACTAGATGGATGTACTTTCTCCAACCCTTTTTCTGACTTACGATTCAATTATCTTCTTTCAGTTACTCGTAATCCGATTTATTACTTACATAACAGCACTCCGGACTTAGCCTATTCACTAACTTATTGAGTCAAAGCGGCAGCGAATGTACCGAATTCAACTCCGATATTGATGCAATTGTCAGTTGGAGTGCGAAAAGCTCAACGCGTCAAAATCCAATGATCTCCAATCAATGGAACGGGGATCAAGCATCAAGTGGTTGTAGTTGATGTTTAGGAATCGTGTAGCCCATTTTCCACATACTTACAGCGTGCTATGTCTCGAAGATCTGTTAAGACATTCGCGAGGTGGTGGGAAGATAAAAAACCATTTTGATTTGTATGTCCTACACCAAGGGCATAAATTGTATATTTTGATACATAGTTTGTAACATAGAAAAATAATAGCAATAGACCCCTTAAATTATATATTTGTGACCAACATCAAAAGTTAAACCGGTCTAGGTAACTCTGGCCCGTCTGTCTGCATGTCATCAGTTTTCGAGGCTTAAATTTTGAACTAGGAAGATCAAATTTGATATATAACCTATCTGAACCCCGGAAGCAGTACAAGTGTAAAAAAATGTGAAACCCGCCCACGAACACGCCCACTTAAAAAAAAAAACTTTTTCTAAATAATTTTACTAGAAATTTGAAAAAAAAATTAGCAAACATAATATGTATGTCGACGTTGATAATCTCTACAATCCGTCCATACATTGTATGAGGTTTTCTTCAAAACCCCCTATTTTGCAGTTTCAAAGCTATTTACGGCGAAATTTAAAAAAATATTATCAGAATGCATGGATCTTGGTTACAAAAAGTGACAGCCATGCCTACTTTTTCCTTAAAAAAAAGTCTACAACAAATTTTCTGATAAAATCACTTAAGAATCGAAGAAATGTCCCCTAGTAGCAGAGATATCATGTCATTTGAAGCAATCATTTTGCAGTGTCACGCCCGGGTTGGGGTCAAAATCCCGAAAACTGAAATCCCTAAAAACCAAAATCCTGAAAATCCAAAATCCTGAAAGGTCAAAATCCCGAAAAATTATATAAAATTAAAAATTTGTCAGTTTCAAATGTTCAAACATATATGTATTATATTATATCCACAATGCATAAACAGTAGAATATGTATGGGGGGCATGCTGCCCCCCTGCAACCCCCCTGCTTGGGGTCACTGTAGGATTTGGAGTGGGTACGAGGTTGGGTGTATGCAAAGTTTCTTTATTTTCGGGAATTTGGCCTTTCGGGATTGTGGATTTTCGGAATTTTGGGTTTTCGGGATTCTGTCCGACTCCCGTCACGCCTACTTCATTAGGGATGGATTATAACATGAGACACATGGTATTATACGATCTGTTCCAAATGGATTGTAACTCTTCTGTATAATTTTTGTTTTCTTTTTTTTACTGAGACTCGAATTTCAACCTCCCGCTCAGTAGTTTAACGCACCTAGCAAAGAATGTATCCTCTTAATACTAGACAACATGATGCTGATATATAAAGAAAATAATATTTAGCCCTTATAGGGTCTAGGGTCTTGTCTTGTGCTATGCGACACACAAATGGGAGGGCCGTATCAGTTTAATGCCGTATCCGACAAAGGACATCATTTAGAAGCTTCTCATGACAGTTTTACTCTCGGATTTTTGTTAGACATTCGTAAGAAGAGGGTTAGTGATCTTGTGTATAAAACGTAACACTATTTGATTCAACGCGGTGTCTATCTATCCGGCACACTTGTGATTTTTGAACCGGGGGTCTTTTGGAGGCACAATATTCCCTAAGAAAACAAAAAAAAAGTATTGTCCCCCCGTCATGCGACATATCAAATGAAAGCTAGTGTTCTAAGGAATTCGTATATAAAAAAACTCAATTTTTATAAAGTTTGTTGAACAAGGATTCTCAAAAACCAAGGCAAAAGTTCATTTGTACTTCTTGTAATATCTCACTGGTGTTTTTGCATTTGTGTGATTCAGTTCTTTCTTGGTCTCCCTTTTTTGCGCGATTGTGTAGGAACGTTGATTGATATTGCTTTTTTGATGAGGTTGGAAGGATCTCTCATTCGAACATGACAATACCAACTGAGCCGGTCGTGCTCTATCTTGCTTGTGATGGGTTCTTTTACATGAAGGCTTCCTCGAATGTTCGAACTTCTTATTCTATCAGCTTTGTTACTCCCGCTTTCATACGAAGCATACGTCTTGTAATATATACATATATGTATATGCATATGTATAGCAATGACCGGAACGATGGATGACATTGAAGATGTCTCCTGCAAGAAAGAAGGTTTGAAATTCGCTCCAGAAAACGGGTTCGCCCGATTATTGTGGGTCGGATAAGCATTATGCTAAGATACATTGCCGTAAATATTCAGACAGGAAGTTAAAAACACAATGTGGTGTTCTATGACTTAACTAATTATTTTTGGGAACATTGCAGTAGACTTTCTTCAGTACAGGTTTAGAGAAACGTCCATTCTCATAGTTGCTTCTGCGGAGCATGTAGCAGTTATGTTAATAGACAAGTGTTGCAAGAACTCTTATGTATCTATCTACCCGGGAAGTAGATAGATAAGTGGGCGGATTTGTGTCTTTTAGAAGTGAAATTGATGGTGGGATTTCAGAAAAATAAATTTCTTAAGTTTAGATTCTTTAAGGATCTAGGTGGATATTAATGATATTTAAAGCATGAGTGTATGTGTAAACAAGTGAAATTCTTTCCTTTTTGTTGAAATATCATCATCAACTTGCATCCAGAAAAATGCAAATTATCTCTCGTCAAAAGTATCTAAGAAATACCTTGTATCAACTTCATATCAAATTGAATTTTTCGAACTTACTTCGATTTGGCAACACCGCCACACCGTCAGACACACTCTCAAATTCGCAATAAAACACATTAAATCACAGCCTATGTACGCGCACAAAACGCACACTAAAAGAGAATAGCCCAACACAAAGCAAAAATCATCATCATCGTCGTCATCAACTCGTCGTCGTCGTCCTGCCCTACTTCTTGACTTTCTATTTTTATACGTATCTACAAAATCCACACACACACACACATCCATGCACACCCAACCATGTGCTAGCTACGTACTTTGCACAAACAAATGAAGCCCCAAAAGCTACTAGCTGCACACAAAAGAGAAAACAAACAAAAAAAAAAATACATATTTTGTCGATGGTGTTGTAGAACATAAACCGGAAGAAAATGGTACAAAGAGTAGACGTCGAGACGAGGGAGGGTTGGGGATTACCAATCAACCCGCACTGGGCTGTTTCTGAGAATGAATTGAAAATTCATCGATTGTGTGCTGTTATCGCTGTGTGCTTCTACGAAAACGAAGGTACAAGAGAAAGAATCAAAAATCTACGCATTTCAGTGGGAGGCAGCCAATGAAATTTACCCCCGACCACCCGTTATTTTTTATGTGGCGCAAATTAAAGCACAGTCATTTGAGAAGGTTGATATCAAACCGCAAACTCGACGGGGCCTGCTGAGTGGCACGAGAAAAAAAAAAAAAGAATAAAAGATTGAAGTCGCATCGAACCCGGTATCCATTGGAAACCTGTATTACCCTATATGACATAATTGCTTACAGTGTGGCAGAGGCTGCCTTTCGCCTTGCCACCATCCTCATCATACACTCACCACCGCCTGGCTCCTTTGTTACTACATATACTCTGCTCCATGGTTTTGCGTGTTTGCATTTCATTCATGATTCTCCTCGAAGGCGTAATAAAGACTTTAGGCGCTGAAAGTGGGCGCCATACCCTTGTCTCTTATTGTGTGTGAGTCTGTTCATCGTATCCACATGATGTGCATTCTGTTTTGACTTTGTAGGGCTTTTCGTCAGATCAGATGTGTGTGACGTGACTTTTAGGGTTTACTACCCCCTCAGTTTCTTCGGGAGGGTGATAATCATAATCATGTTACATGTGTATATCGCGCCTTTTCTCTGTTGGACATTCATTGTTGTTTTAAGGGGGTAAACAGCTGATATACTCGTAGGCGCGTGAAATGCCTTGTGTTGCCTACCGGCTTAGGTACCTACATACCTACTTTGTTTTGGTTTCATGTAGAGTAGGTAAGCTGACTTTTTATGTGTCTACATTTGCGGACACATGCAAAGTTACTTATAAATTGTTTGGTAATTATTTAGAAAAATCTTCTTAGCGATATTAATGGGATTTTAGTATTTTGTAGACGTCATTCTGCTGAGTATTTTGATTAAAGGGTTATTCATTTCGAGGTTGGGATTTCACATCACTGCCATATAGCATCTGTCAGATCCATCTGTCATCCATAGTGACAGGTAGTTAGTTCTTGTCTTGCCATTTTCTAATATAGCTCACCGCTCAACGCATTACAATTGTTGCATTCTACTACAAAATTAACAGTTCTGTAATAGTTTAGTTTTTAATGACTAAGTACTTCATAGATAAATTCATTACAAATGTGTTAGTCTTATAGTTATAGGCTTTATGCCCTCAGCCTGGTTGAGTTTAGCATCCATATGTGAAATAATGAAAAAGTGATGTTTTTAATGTCTATAATGTACTGCTTTTTCTTCTTAAGTCCTCTGACCCCTCGTGGGGTCTTCGCGCCGTAAGGTGTGACCAATCCACTGTCACTTTCTCCTCCGTATTTTGATGTCTATTGGCTACTGGCCCGTTATTGCATGTAGTTGAAATCCTTAGGATGTTACTAAGACATCTATTTATGAAGGTTTGCAGCTTCCTTGCGACGGTGTTGGTCACTTTCCAAGTACTACACTCATACTGTTTCCGCGTTTGATCGGAACAGTCTCAGCTTGGTTTTGTGCTGAAAACATTGCTTTTCCAGATTTTAGACAACATACCGAACGCAGCCTTTGATTAACGAATTCTGCTGTCCACTTCCATTTCGGTACCACCATCTTCTGAGACCGTACTTCCTAACTATAGAAAGCTGCTTACTTTCTCGACTTGCTGTACGGCAATGTTGGGTTGAGCGGCGCTGGTATTTTGTTGAGAAATTGAAGTGTTTATGGCTTTTTTTTATCCCGTATTTATTTTGAGCACCACTTTCTTCGCCTCTGCCTCCAAATTATGAACAATCTGATGCAGGTCCATTATCCTGTGTGAGAGCAGGCGAACGTTATTCGGATAGTCAAGGTGTTTGAGATATTACGTCATATCCATCTCAGCCCCATGTTTCCTCCAGACAGAGTTACCCGGATCACATTACTGATTACTACAAGCAATAACAGTGGCGAATGAAGTCACCCTTGTCGTACTCCGCTGCGGACTTCAAATTCCTCTGACACCTTACCGTTGTGTACGAGTAAGACATAATAATAGCGACAAGTTTTTCTGGTATACCTATCCTGCTCAAGGCTCGCCAAATAGCATCTCGTTTCAAGCTGTCGAAGGCCTTATCGAAATCAATAAACAGCAAGTGTAGCAGAGATCTGAACTCGACACATTGTTCAATGATGATCCGCAAGGTGTTGATGTGGTCGATGCAGGAGGATCCAGCTCGAAAGCCTGCCTGTTGATTGTCAAGCGTTGAATCAAGATGTTCTGTCACTCGATGCTGAATTATTCTACCTATTAGTTTGGCCACAGCCGGAAGAACGCATATCCCTCTCCAGTTTCCACATCCCATCATGTTTCCCTTCTTGGGCCGCTTAACAATCATTCCCCTCTTTAAATCTTCGGGGATGTTCTCGGTTTCTCATGCTTTCCTTATTGGCTTGGAAAAGTTCCGGCAGGATGCCGTCTATGCCAATAGCCTTGTTTTTCTTCAGCGCCCTTATCGCCGACGTTATGTCAGCGTTACTGGGAGAAGGTGCGAATATGGGAATTCTTGCTGCGAAAGACTCACCTGAGTTTAGGTCCAAATCACTGTAGCCCAAGTTGTTAAGCACTCCTGCAAAATGTTTCCGCCATCTGGCCAGCTGTTCCTCATCCGAAGTCAGCAGATTTCCGTCTAGTCCTTTTACTAGATGTAGCTTGAAACTTTGATCACCAGCGAGTTCCTTAGTAATACTATAGACGGTCCTGCCGTCGCACCTATTTGCTGCTTCTTTAGCTTTTTGTGGCTAGTGTGTTGATGTAGTCACTCTGCACTTCTTTTCTCTTCGTGCGGTACTGCTGAGGCTGCTGCAATCCGTACTTTGAGTTCAACACATTCATCGATCCGCCTCCAGGTGTCTGCTGTCAGCTATGTGGTTTGGCTTTTTCGTCTTCTCCCGACAATGGTGCCTCCCCAAGACGTAAAAACACTTTACACAGCATTCCAGTAGTTGTCGATGCTCTCAGGAGCGAGCTGCTCATTGTTTCTGCATTTGTGGCAAAGTGGTCACTTATCTGTTGGCGCACTTGGGGATCGCGAAGCCTGTCGGTATTATACCTGGGTATCCTTAGCAAGTTGGATCGGTTGCTATTGACAGATGCAGTGCGAAGACGTACAAGTATAATAGCATCTTGGATGCAATTTTTAAATCGTCGGCTTTATAAATTAAAGTGTAGTGCGTTCACAACATATTTAACCCAACTACGGTCTCCGTTTAAAATGCTAGATGCCTCTATCCCTGTATATGCGATCCAAAGAACATTGTGCAAAGCTCTTCGAGGATAGGGCATTTTACAATGAAATGGAACACATCTTTTCGTTCTCGCAGATTGCAGAGGTCACATCGAATTGGCAGTTCTGCTCGGTGTGGTACATAATTTAAATTTACTAGTTCGCCTCTCATTTTAAATTTAATGTTTATTTTTTCAGTTGAGTTTCTGTTTAAGAAATACGTTTTTTCTTTACTATAATGCGCTCTGTGTTGCGATGACTGAGCTTCATTTACGTATGAATCGTAGAGGAGATTACCAGTTTTTTCAAGTGTTTTGTGGAATTGACTTGTCAAAGATATTGCTTGTCTTTGTCTGTTATAATTAGCTTAAACCCACAGGATTGAGCTAGATTTTCCCATTCATGTACGCAATTTCTTTTTGTTGAAATTAGATAAGAGGGAATTATTTTTGGCAGTCTTTGGTGTTCCATCGCAATAACTTTCACAACATAGTTAAAGTGCAACTTCAGTGTTTCTAGAGAGAGAGGGTCCATTCCGGTCTCTAAATAAATCATAAATCACCCGGCAGCTTGAACACTCTTTTGATAGCGAAGAAATTTTTCAACATCACCAAATGAGCTCCGTATAGCATTATAGATGTTGCATTTGCACGTATTATATTCTGCTTCGGGCCGTGGTCTAACAGTTTATTTTTAACACAATTTCCCCATAGTGAACAGATTACGCGTTTTGCTTCTCTAACTTGGTTTTAAATTACCTCCCTCCACCACTTCTAAGTATCATCATCTTTGTCTTTCCTAAGCAATATAATCAGCGTACATTAAGTTGTCAAAGTTACCAATGACATCCAGCTGTCAAAGTTACCAATGACATCTAGCTGTCAAAATATTCAGTAACGTTTGCCATTTCATCGTGCATTGTTTGATACTTCCCCAACGTGTGGAAATTATTAAAAAATATTATCGAAATTCCGGCTCAGTTGTAAAGACGCAACTTGAATTTCGTCGTGAGGTCGGTCGTCATCATGGCTTCTGTGCGTAGGCAATTCGTCGCATCGTGGAAAAGTTTGAACGTGAGTACACTCTTTTGGACCTTAAGCCATCAACCAAACAGAGATTTGTGCTAAATGAAGAAAACATAGCCGCCGTAGCGGCCAGTATCGAAGAAGACCCAGAAATGTCGATTCGTCGCCGATTAGCTGAATTGGGCATCTCCAGAGAGACAACCAGGCTTATTTTGCGGTTGGATTTGGGCCTACATCCGTATAAAATTGTGTTGACGCAAGAATTGAACCCGGACGACCATACACAATGCTAATTGGGCGCTGGAAATGTTGGCCGGAGATCCGGATTTTGGCCAAAAATCATTTTCTCGGGCGAGGCCCATTTTTGGCTCAGCGGCTATATCAACAAGCAAAATTGTCGTTATTGGAGCGACCACAATCCACAAGTCTTCGACCAAGCATCAATGTATCCACAAAGATTGACTTTTTGGTGCGGTTTATGGCACGGCGGCATCATCGTCCCTTATTTCTTTCAAAATGAGGAAGGAGACACCGCTACCGTCAATGGTCCTCGGCATAGAGCGATGTTAACCGACTTTCTGTGGCCAGAGCTCGACAACATCGACATATCCGAGCTGTGGTTCCAACAAGACGGCGCTACATGACATACAAGCAACGCAACGCTCGAAGTGGTGAAGGAGAAATTTGGCGAATTGGCCATCGCGATCATGCGACTTGACACCCCTCGATTATTTTCTCTGGGGCTACGTCAAGTTCTCAGTCTACGCTAACAAGCCAACCATTTTGGATGAGCTCGAGGCCAACATTCGAGATGCTTTACCGGAATAACGCCGCACATATTGGACTGAATCATCAAAAATTGGACCAACCGCTTGAAGCACTGCCAGCGAAGTCAAGGCGGCCATTTAAATGATGTGCTATTCCGTACATAATGGCATGAATGTAGCTTAGTTTGATATATCACACCGTTATTGTTTTATTTAAATTTATTTTTTTATCGTTCTTATCTGGTCACCCTATAGCTGAACTTAATATGCATCCTTGTTTTACGCCCATCGTTATTGAGAATTCTTTAGATAAACCATTTCCATCCCAGATCATTGTTTTCGTCCAAGGCTTTTAAAATCTTAATCATTTTGCTTGAAATTTCAATCCTGTGTAACTTAAAAAAGAGCGCTTCACGAGCTACGGAATCAAAGGCGGTCTACAAGTAAGGCAATATAACTTATCTCAGCTATGTTCACGAGCGTAAATATTTGGTCTACTTGAGTAATCGTCTATAAAACCCGCTTAAAATTCGCGCAGGACCTCAGTTCTGTAATATCTGTGTACAACAAGTTGACGCCGACTTTTCGAACATAATCTTCTTCAGCGATGAGGCCCATTTCTCGCTCGGCGGCTACGCAAACAAACAAAATTGCAGAATTTGTGATCGTTGAGGCGCGCTGTGAACAGGCGGGGTGATTGAAGACATTGATGTGAGAATGGGACCAAGGGCCACACAACAGAGGCAAATTTGGCCCTGTTGCCCGAAAAACTTCCCGGTCGTTTAATTTCAAGATTTGGTGACATCAATTGGCCACCAAGATCGTGTGATCTGACCCCGTTGGATTTCTTTTTGTAGGGCAATGCTAAAGATCGTGTCTATGCAGACAATCCCCAAATTTTAGAGCATTTAAAGACCAACATCTGTGAAGTTATGACCACCAGAAATGTGCCGAAATGTAATCGAAAATAACCTCACAAGAATTGAAGTTTTCAAAATCTCCCGTGTCGGTCATTTTAAACAACAGTTTAAAACAGTAAACGAATTTCATTGAAATGTTTAATACTTTTTATTTTATTTAAAAAATAAATCCTAAAGCAAAAAATGAATAAACCTGTATATATATACATACAGTCGACGTCGCATATAACGGTCTCGGTTATAACGACTAGTCCGTTCCTTGACAGTCGTTATAAGTAACTTTGACAGTATATGTAAGGGTCACTCGTCATTAGAGTCCGAAACATATCTAGTCAAAAAACGAATGTTTACAAGTCTGTCTCTACGCACCTCTTCAGAGACTCCCAACTGATGCAAATACTGAAACGTCGCGGAGTTATAGCATTACTAACGAGAAAGTATCCAAAACAGATTCTTAATAGCTTCCAATGTTATTGATCTCCAGGCTACTTGAAAGATCTCCCAAAGTTTGTCTTTCGACAAACTTTCCCTATGGTAAGGTATGTTCTTCTAATATTTGTCTATACTTCCTCTTATTCATGATTCCATCGATACTCTGACACCGGCGGAAGAGAAACATCCACAGAACCACTGCCATGTTTGCTTGTTGGGAACATATAGCTGGGAAGCATCTTATCTTCAGCAGACCGCCGAACGTAAACTCTCGTTTTTTGTCCAAAAACTTAAAATTTTAACTCGTTCGTCAGTAAGACCAGTCGGTTGACTTCCAATCCTGGTGCTCTTTTCTCCAATCTAGCCGTTTGACTTTGCTTTGGGGTCGTAGCAAAAGTTTTTGTATCGTTACTCGACTGTGAAGGCCTGCGGCAAACCCCCTTTTGTCGGTGCGAACAGTTGAACACCGCTGGCTGTCTGGCCCTCGTGTTTTGATCTTAATTTGAGCCTCCTGCTTCCATTCCGACTCTTAAGAGTCAATAATTTTTTATAGCGACATATGGTATTGTGCACTGTCGACTTCGATATTTTAAGCCTATCTGCAATAGCACGCACTGTATGCCCTTTTTTATGTAAGGTTAATATACCAGAACGTTCAACTTGTTACGGTTAACTTTAAATATATATATCTACGAGTAAATGTAAACTTAGTTTTTCCAAAAAACATACCTCAATTGTGGAAAAAAATGGTGTGTCCGAAAACTTATGGACAGCAGTGTAAGTCTTATACCATGAGAAGTGGACAGTTTATGTTGGAGGAAACGAAAAACCAGCGTGTGCTCTAAGGAAGGCGGCTGCTCAACGAGTTGAAACATTCCGAAGATACTGGCCTTTTTCTTTGGTTTTCTTAAGATGAAAATAATGTCGACCAGAAGGTCAATAGAAGGAACGACAGATAGCTGCGGTATTTGGAGCCTTCAGATGTCCCTCAGAGTGATGAACACCAAGTTTTCTGCCAGTGTGATGGTCCCTGAAGTAGTGAGCTACTTTTTCGCACAAGGTCTTCGAGGCAATGGTGCTGGATACATAGAGGTGCAGTTGTTAAGCCCTGGATAGACAGTGTGAATGAAGTAAGACCATAAGTCTTCCAGCAGGATTTTATGAAGTTAAAGGTGGTTATTGATTAAATATGGGCTACGGACGTATTTTTATTTGTTTATAATTTGCGCGCGCCAAAGGGGTATGAATGAATAGCCTTGATTTATTTCAAGGCACGGGCGTTTAGGATAAGGGGGAAGAGGAACAGAAGAGATGCCTGTGCACTTTGGCTTTAATTGTTTGAAGGTTGTAGTGATGAGGAAATACTTAGCCTGGTAAATCATTCCATATTCCTGTCGTTCGACTTATAAACGAATCTCTATATTGGAAAGTACGATCGAAGTAGAGCTTAACTGATGTACATTTGAAGCATGACGCGTATTGTGGGTGAAGTTTTGAAGGAGAGGGTTGCAACTGGCTATTTCCCTGGACAATTTTTTTTTTATAAAAAAATATAGGATACATTTCTACGATGTTCAAGTGAATGTACATATGTAGTTCACAATGTCTCCATCACTTGTCTAGAATGTGCAGAACGGTCTTGGGTAGTGCACCAGACCAGATATGGGCGTTATATTCCAGCTTTGGGCGGATGAATACCTTATAAATTAAGGCCAGTTCAGACAGGGTAAAGTATTTCTTGCATCGTTTAAGGAATTTTTGGCCACATTGAATATGTGATCATTCCATCGAAGATGCCGAGAATGGCAAGTCTTTCGTTTTCAGCGATGCAAGTACCATTCATGGTTGAGGGTTTTAGTTTCGCTTGAGAGACAGAAGACAGCATTTGGTTTTGGAAGCATTAAATTCCACTCTGTTGGTTGAACCGCAATTGATTATACTGTTCATGTGTTTAACATATATATGTACTTTGTCATATTAAATCACCAGTGGACCTGTTGCTACGAGAATCATACTGTCGGTCATTGAGGAGTTTTCGTGTATCGAGATATTTCATAAGCTGACGGTTTATCAACGTTTCCATGACCTTGGAAAGAAGGAACGTAAATGCAATGGGTCGGTAATTGGTTGGGGAGGAGGAGTGCATGTACATATTTATGAGCTAAATGAAGGTTTTTTGGCAAACGTTATGCACATTTTTTCTTTTCAAATTTGTTCTCAAATAGCCTCCGCACCCTATACATAGATACATTTGCACTCATTTGAAAATATGTGAATACGTACGAAAATGAACTTGTAATTCGTCCTATAACCATGCCAACCCTTCCATCAAATTGAACAATAGGAACTGAGTTACTTTTCCAACCTAGTTTAACTGTAGCGTAGGAAGGTGACTTTCCCGAAAAGTGTGGGGGATATAAATTTCAAATCCAACTAAGGTACCGTAGTTTCAATAGAACTTGAAGAATAAGTACCTTGGTAGATACCTACCAAATCCTATGAAAACTGCACAAACTTCTATCAAATTAAATTTCCCACAAAATTCAAATTCAACTGAACCGTAAAAGCCCAACGACAAAGTTTTTGCGTTTTATATTCGAAACGAGTGCATGACCCCTTTAAATACTTTTTTTGCAGTACCTATGTACCCCTGCCACCGACGAATAAGGTTTTTTCGTTTTCACCCGAATTCCGAAAATGGTCGAAAGAGACTTCAAGGAGAAAAAGTGCAAGTAGAGAAAAACCGAAGCACACAATTGTGACAAATTTATACAACCCCACACACACACTCACACAGCTCCAGGAATGCTCTTCAATTGCAGTTTGTTTCTACAAAACATTTTTTTTTTTTTTACTTCTTAGATTCTATTTAGCGGTAAAGGAGCCAGGTGGTAATTTTATACCATGCCCGGTGTTTCGTTATGCTTCAGTATTTTTTTTTTATTTTTACTCCTCTTCATGTTTTACTTCTTTTTTTTTTTTTTTTTTTTTTTGTTGCCCAGGCGAACGGTTTTATAACTGATAATACTCTTTACACAACGGTTACACTCGTACACTATATGTATATGAAGTCACAAGGGTAGATGTATAGATGGTGTAGTGGATGCACTATACTCCAGTCAAACCTACGTGCAAAAACAAAAAAAAAAATATCGACTTGAAGTTGAAGGAACTCACAATGTGCACGGAAACTTACATAAAAAGCAGAACAAAAAAAAAAAAGTTAAATGAAAACCGTAATACGCTACATAAAGAAGGAATAACAGCAAAACCAGCGCAAAAAAAAAAAAAAAAAAAAATGCGCAAGAAACGTAGTGCAGTAGGGAAACAGGTAACAAATAATAGCTCTACTACTCCATAGCTATCGTAACCGCCACCACCACCACCATCACCACCTTCCATGATCCGCCCGGGTGGTGGCGGTTGGTTGTACGCTGAACCACACACAAAGTGCATCCACCATTTCACGAGATCTGGGGATTCGTTTCGTAGCGATTTCTGCAGCGCAGCAAGGAAACCCTCCCTCGTTAATGGTTGGAGTTGTTTTTTTTTGCTTGAACTAAACGACAACAACAACAAGACCAGATACGATTCCTTGTTATGGCCCCCTTACTGTAGGACATACTACGTATACATGCAGATTGCCAGGAGTGATTGGATACGAGTATCCGAATGGTTAAAGTATGCACGTTGGTTTTGTTGTTTGGCATATACTCTGTTTCGTACTCCGAAGGACATCGACATAATGAGGAAATGTGAGTCAAGTTGCTGTGTTTGAATACTCCTCCCGTTTTTCCCGGTTTTCGCAGTAGGTAGCTCACGGGCTTCGCGCGGATCTTAAATTAGGTATGTGGTGCAAATGAAGGTTTTCATTTTGGAAAGGATAATCAAGAGTGGGCAGCAGGACAATTGTATTTTGTTTTAATGAATACAAAATTTCTATGGCTGCGTTTTTTTTTTGTATTTTTGTAAGGAATACGATATTCGGGTGAACGCATTGGAAATTATTAAATTGCGTCTTTTTATAAGTGGACGTGACCCAAGCCCTCTGCCAAAAAGTTTACTAGAAAATTACACAGCAATTTAAATAGTATCCTTTGTTTCCATTTGAATAAATATTATTGCCATGTGAAGTTAAAAAGTAATGCAGCGCCTTGGCTTCGTACCAATGAAAGGTTGTATTCTATTTCGAGTCAGGAAATAAATGAAGTGAATAGTGCTGCAAAGCTAGTAGGTACGAGGGCAATTTTTTAAGTTTGCGGAATGGGATAGAGAGAGATTTTATAATTTTATTTTTCAATATAATCTCCTTACACATGAATACACTTCTTAGATCTGTAGGTTATTTCTAAGCCTTCATCAAAATAATTGTCCAAAAATCCTTGTTTAACGCTCATCATCATCCACGTAGTTATTTCTTCAAAAGTTAGGTCTTTTAGGAGGATGACCTAATTTTTGGAAACCATATGAGTTAGTTGAGTCTTGTGAACCGGTGCATTGTCATGAAGTAAGAGCACGCCGTTAGTTAATCTTCTCGTTTTTACTTCAAATTCTATCATTTACGTGCCTTAGGACCGATTGCTGATACTGTTCAT
Organism: Pocota personata; assembly: GCA_963082735.1. Classification (NCBI taxonomy): domain Eukaryota; kingdom Metazoa; phylum Arthropoda; class Insecta; order Diptera; family Syrphidae; genus Pocota; species Pocota personata. Next base: position 58,736,202 of record OY720431.1, read on the forward strand.
AATCAAGTTGATCTTGTATTATAAGTGGAACTTAATTTATTTTCAATTGCTCCCAAATATTTATGATCATTTAGCAAAGACACACTTCTTTACAATGAAGCCAACTTCATTGTCATTGTCACATGGCAAATGTCACACGCAAAATGTCAAAAATTCTCATTTTTCTTCAGTAATTTCAGATGTGTTTGCAATTTAAAATATTGCTGGTAAGTCTCGCTGTTGCGTAAAAACTTGACTATACTTGAAACTGTAGAAACATTCATTTCCCTAAAAAATGAAAGCCGCGGTCTATCAAAAGTTGATTTCCGGGAGCATTCAGGTTACTCTTAGGTTACCCGATGTATTCATTATAATTCCTTTGAGCTATCAATCGAATTTTATCATATTCTAAAACAAAGTCAAATTTTCGGCTAAGCGAAATCATTTTTAAAAATCCGTCAAGCACGATTCCGTTTGCACATTTCGTTAGAACGAAGATACTTTATAACTGTAACTATTATTCCATACGAAAAGCAGACATTGCGTTCTTTCGGCCATTTTCTTCAATAACTTCTAAATTATTGAACCGATTTTATTGAAAGTTTGGTTGTTCATTAGAGAATTTTCTTCGGAAGAAAAATATATCTTATATCTATCTCGGGTAATCAAATCAACAACAGATGCATCGTGATTCCTTAAAGGACTTGCATATGGTATTGGTTGATTTTGAAAAAGCCTTTGATAGACAACCAAGAGATCTCTTATGGGTGGCGCTAAGATAACGAGTAGTTCCAGAAACCTACGTGCGCATGATCATGGACATGTATAAGGGAGCAAGGACAAGAGTAAGATGTCCTGCAGGAGTCACGGAAGAGTTCCCAATCAAAGTCGGTGTACACCAGGGAAGCGTCCTTAGTCCTTTGCTATTGATTGCAGTACTTGATTATCTGCTTGAATGAAAAGTGACGGACACCAAAGTACATCAGTTATTCTTTGCTGACGATGGAGCTATCATAAGCGAAGATCAAATGGCCTTGCAACGAGCACTTGATGTATGAGTGGATGTTTTGGAGGGAAATGGGTACCGTATTAGTTCGAAAAAGACAGAGTATCTGTGCTGCCCGTTCTCTGATCCACACCGGCCTATTCCAGACATTTACTTGAATGGAAAAGTGCTTCCCAAGTGTGAAAAGTTCAAATATCTGGGATCTATGATCAATAGCGAAGCAACTTGTGATGATGACATCAACCACCGCGTAAGCGTAGGGTGGATGAAGTGGCGGGAAAACTCCGCTATCTTCTGTGATGGGAAAATGCCCCCTAAGCTTAAAGGAAGACTCTACACCGCAGTTGTACGTCCGGCGCTCACGTACGGTTCACAATGCTGGACAATGTACAAAAAGTATGAGGGCAAATTAACGGCAGCTGAGATGAAGATGCTTCGCATGACAGAAGGAGTAACGAAGATTGATATAATAAGAAGTTCAAAGATTCGAGGAAGCCTTCATGTAAAAGAACTCATCACAAGCAAATTAGAGCATGACCGGCTCCGTTGGTATTGTCATGTTCAAAGGAGAGATCCTTCGAACCCCGTCAAAAAGGCAATATCAATCAACGTTCCTACGTAATCGCGCCAAAAAGGCAGACCAAAAAACAACTGGATCACACAAATGCAAAAACACCAGCATTTGATTGGCCTCAGTAGCGAAGTGATCCGAAACCGGGAAGCCTGTCGGTACTTTCTGAGGTCAAACCGGCAAACCCCACAAGCGGACCAGTAGGGATGCAGTAAAGTGGGAAGGTTGTGATCCTTCTACTCCGGATCATAACTTCGCCGTAAGAAGAAGAAGAAGAAGAAGAAGATATCTTTCTCGGATGCTTCTTCAGAACGCGTGGGGAAGCGATATAAAATGAACTACCTGTTACTTACGTGAAAAATGTGATATCTTGCAAATTAATAAGAATACCGAAATTAGATTTATTTGTTGTTATACCTATAGATGTGGAACTGCTCTATTACCATCATTTTTTTTAAGTCTGTATCACGTACTTTGGAAACGCGAGATGGGTTGACACTCATTTTTCGCAGACATTTCTCCACTGTGGGCGCAAATTTAAAAATGTATTTTTTTCGATTCTACTTAAAATGCTCTTTTTAACGATATGTCACATGTATACAAACGAATAACATTTTTTATTGCAACTTTTTGAAATCGTGATAAACAAACGTACGGACGAGCTAACGAGAGCGTGGTCCTTTCCCGAAACCCTGAAAAGAGAGTTCATCAAAACAAAAATGGTATTCGACGCAAATTTGGCGAGGTATTCCAAGTTCCATGATGTCAAATATTTCTAAGTCGTCTAACATAACCTCCAAAGCTTTCTTCCCCATAAGTTAAGTTTAACTTAGTGACATTTAAGATCCGCTTTGTATTTCGTGCAAACCATTAAGCGGAACTTACGCCTTTAAGTGGAACTTGAATAGTTATGCCTCGTATCAGTTATTCCTCTTTCCTTGGAACATTAGAGTAGTATTCTCCTGATAACTTCTGCCACACACATGGTATTTTTTGATGCGGCGTAAGCATTCTGGGCACCCACCTTGAGCTGATTTCTGACATCCCAAGATGATCGTGTATACGATAACTTTGAAATTCGTTGTTTCGGATATTTTGAACCTTTCTACAATTTTTTTCTGGTTTGAGTCGACAATTTTCCATGAGGGCTTTTAGAACCATTTCATGTGTTGTGGCCTCACTTGGTCTTCAATGGCGGTGGTCATCTTCTAATGACTCTCCTTTTTTTTAATCAGGCCGACTACTTGTAAACCATAGTTTTACCAGGGCACGAAGTTCCGTAAACTGTTTGCATTTCACTTAGTATATTTTCCACAGTTTATCCTTGTTTTGCTTGGAACTCAGTATTTGATATTTTTAAAATCACCGCAGATTTTAACTTATTCTTTTGACTACTGCAGGTGAACTAATTGGTAAATCAACTTGAAACTTCACATTCATACCAAAAAATGATTACATGACAATAAAACAATAATTCTAACCCCACCCCTTTCTACCTTCACCCCTATTCCGCGAACTTAAAAAATCCCCTCCGTACATACATATGTGTAGGACTGTTCGCACTTACTTGCACTTTGTTTAGTTGCAAATCACTCAGATTTTAAATTTAAAGAAAATTGTTAAAATTATTTAGTTTTTCATTCAAATCCGTCAAAAGGCGAATAAAAATCATTTTTATATATCTCCAAAACTTGGAAGCAATGACCTTGTGTATGCGAACTTATTGTTCCGATTTTGATTTAAAATAAAATCGATCAAGCCGTGAAATAGGCAATTTTCAAAAACCAGCTAATGAAGGTGAAGCTGTGAACATTTTATGCCTAAAATATAGCACGCTATCTAGTGACATATGTCCACCGTAGATCAAATATTAAATTTAAGCATAATCGTAAGAACCAATTTCGAGAAAATGAATTTCTTCCAAAATCGGCCTTCAAAGTATCATTAATTTTGGGGTTATATTGTAGAATGAAAATTTCGATTTCGCCTAGAAATCCCTGATATGAAGTTCGGAGAAAATTCGTCCAGCCAGACAGACATAGAGAATTGAGAGATCCGAGATTGAACATTTTCACAAAACCAATACAGTATTGCCCTTTTAAGGGTAAGAAAAATTGAACATTTTTTACTCAAATTCATCGTCCACTATATATATGTAATTTGCTAAGAAATTGCCTTTTAAATTCTGTATTTCCGAGCCTTATAGAGTCGCTCGGATAAGCTGCACAGCTAAGACTTTGCACATTTATAGTGCGACCCCAGGGAAGAGTAATTACAGAGCCCGATTTTTGATTTTCGTAATTACAAATACTACCTCCTACATTGTAACTTTTCAAGGCTTCACAGGCCCTAGAAATGGGATGCACGGGAATCTCACACGAAAAACTGCAAGTTATGTCGAAACTATTAAAGCTTTGATTTCTCTAGTACATAAACAGCGCTAGGCGTATTAGATTTGAGCCACAAGTGAAGTCTACACTCTGGGACAAAATGATAAGACAACCCCACAAAATTTTAAGAAAAATAAGAATTGATGTACTTAGACCGCATTGCAATGAAATAATTTCTGGAAAACCGAAAACTGAGTGGGACAAAAAGATAGGACATATTGATCATTTTGTGTTGATGAACTATGTTCAGTAAGAATGCATTTAACTAATCATTGGTGAAAATAGTTTTACTCTTGTTTTATTATGACTTAGTGTTAACTTCGATAAACTTTTTTCAAAAATTCAGCTAGAGTATTGCAAAAATATCAAAGTCAGGGAAGTCAAGAGGAAATTCAGCCATCTCGACGGTTGTATATGAACTGAATAAAGAAAATACCATGCTCAACATTTTATGAGCAACAACGGGCTTTCGAAATGATATCAATCTCAACACTTGAGATCTAACTCGGCCAATAAATTGTTTGTTTGCATAAAATGCTTAGAAAATGAGTAAACTGCTTGAACTCATCTTTTAGAATACCACCCACTATGATTATTACGAAAACGAAGGACACTAAAGGATGCATCGGATATCTTATCACTTCCAACAAAACTTGTTGGGCAATCTAGATGCACTGAGCTTTACAGACAAATCCAAAACTTATACTTTCTTTGTCTTCCCTGAAAATGTGCAAATGGTTTGATGTAGCTGACCTGTTACTATACTGAATTGGTGATTTGTCTAAAACATGGCACAGAAAACAAACAAAAAATGAAGAATAACAGCGGGGATTTTGTTTTTAGCACCGCCTTTCTTGTTTTTGCAGTTTTCAAACTTTCGAAAATCTAAACGATAGACCTGTTTTAACTCAAAAAAATGTTCTCGGAAATAGGGCCGAAAGGATGTAATTCACAGGCTTATAGAAGATAACAGTAGGCATGTGCAAATTCTTCTTTTGTAGTTTGCATAGTGTTTCTCAATTTGATTGTTATTTATTGCCTAGAGCTCAGGTTGTTGCGAGGATTCTAATAGACCGAATCTTTAGTACCTACATTTTTGTTTGTCCTACTTCACCCACAAACTGTTTGATCCGACGAACTCGGGAGAGTAGCCTATGCACCTATTACACCTACCTAGATGAATATTTTTACGAAACTCTTTTCAAGAGCAAGTAAAAATGAATATCCGTGGTGAGTGACCACTGACATGTCTGAAGTTTTGAAGTTGATGTTGACAAAAGCCCTCGCGAATCTTAATGAATGGTTTTATTCTGAAGTTTGCTTCTGAAATAGATTTACGTATCTGATAATTCACTGGTCATGTGTGAAGGATCAATTTCTTGTCTACCGTCATTTTACACTGGCCTAGCTATCGCACTGATTATGCGATTGCTCGAAGTTTCGAAAATCAGGAAAAAATTATTTAACTTTAAAAAGAAATATTTTAGCATACTATAAGAGAACAACTTCAATATGAATAGTTCGCACTTTAAAACGAATAGTTATAATTTGAATATTATCAGCTTGAAAATTGATATTTTTTTTCCAAATCGAAGAGTATTCGCCTCGATTTTGGTTTCATTGTACAGGGTCTTCCAATAGGGACTTCCGAACTTTGACAGTTGATAGCGGCCATATTGCTAAAGCTACATCTGTCAAATTGGTTGTCATTTATTCATTCTGTTGTGCCAAATCACCATGGACGGATATAGCGTTCAACAACTCGTGCAAATAATAAAATTGTTTTATCAAAATGGGTGTTCTGTTCGGGCAACGTTCCGTGCGCTTCGCCCATTTTACGGTCGCCATAATCGTCCTTCCGACAGGACTATTCGCAGTGTGGTGGATAAATTTGAGTCCACTGGTTCAGTAAACGACCAACCAACACCCGTACGTCGAGGAAACGCAAGATCTGCCGAAAACATCCCGCTGTCCGTGAGAGTGTGCAGTAGAATCCGAGGCAGTCGATTTCGCGTCGGTGAATTTTGCCTCTCGACTTAGGCCTGCACCCGTACGAAATTCAACTGACCCAGGAGCTGAAGGTAAATGACCATAGACAACGACGTGTGTTCGCTGAATGGGCTCTGGAAGCTGACCCTAATTTTCATCGAAAAATCATGTTCAGCGATGAGGCCCATTTCTGGATGAATGGGTACGTCAACAAATAAAATTGTCGAATTTGGTACGATACCAATCCACTTGAGATCCAAGAGCGCCCAATGCATCCCGAAAAAGTCACTGTTTGGTGTGGATTTTGGACTGGCGGCGTCATCGGCCAGGCCATCACCGTCAACGGCGAGCGATATAGGTCGATGATTACCAACTTACGCGCCACATTGGAAATTCTGCACGAATGATTCGAGGGCATTGTCATCTCACGTGGAGGTGATGTGAACTGGCCAGTGAGATCGTGCGATTTGACCCCGTTAGACTTTTTCTTGTGGGGTTTTCTGAACTCGCAGGTCTATGTGAATAAGCCACAAACCACAGCGGCCCTCAAAGCCAACATAACCCATGCCATCGGTCAAATTCAGCCTGGTTTATGCGCCAGAGTTATGGAAAATTGGATATTTCGGATGCGCGCCACCCAGAGATGCCGCGGCGGACATTTGAACGATGTCATATTCCATACATAATGGCATCCAGAGGCCTTTCAAATGAATAAAAAATGTCGATGATATTTCACACACACTTTGTTTTATTTAAATTTAAAGATAGGAAGCGCTTAATGAAAAACCCTTTAGTAGCCAAAATCCGTCCGTCCGTATGTCACTACTTTTTAAGGCTTAAATTTAAGCTAGGAACATGAAATTTAGTGTATAAGCTTTCTGCAATCCGAAGCAGTACAAAATTTGCCCACAGGTACCGTTTTTCTCAATATTTTTGCTAGAAACTGAAAATATATGATGGAGAAAAATACTGAGAATCATAACGAATGACAATAACAGCGAAACGAAAATGCTCCTCAGTTATCTGGGTGCTACCCTTGAAGTTTACAGAACTTAATAACACCTAAGTTTTAAACCTTTACACCAATCTTTCTTTCTCTCTCTCTCTCTCTCTCTCTCTCTCTCTCTCTCTCTCTCTCTCTCTCTGTCTTATCTACAAAGGCTCGTGCCCTGCAATAATATAAGGGTATTCATATCCCCTTTGGCGGGCGCAAATTAAAACAAAGGTACGATATCTAGACGTTGGCTTTCTCTACATTTCGTCCATTACATGGTCATGCCCACTTTTTGGGGTTGTTTTCTTAATAAAAAACAAAAAAACAATTGTATATTGCCTTTTCAAAGCTGTTAATGGTGATGGTTAAGCCTTATTGTGAATAACTCATCAGAATCAATGGAGTTCGGTTACAAATTTCGCGAGCAACGCCCACTTTGTGGCAAGAAAAAGTTGTAATAACAGTTTTGTATTTATTTCCTAAAAATCCCGGATATATCCTCTGTAGAGAAAGATATTACTGCAACTGTTTTAAAAAACGTTTACTTTATTAGGGGTGAGTTAAAGGACGGGGGATAGGGTATTATACGATCCGTTCTAGATGGATTGTAACTTTGCTGTTTGTTTTTTTTTAAAGTGGATTTATTTTTGTTAAATTTCGGTTATTTTGTGTTCGAGTTGAAAGTGCATTTGAATACTTCCCTTCGACCATTTTTTATATGCAAACTCAAACATCGTTCATTGTATGTTTTTTTGTCTGTCAAAATAGTGAAACCATGAATCATTCCCTGTAGCAGATGCTGACTTTTATTACATGTTATGCAGGCTTTGCTTTTAAAAGCTAATGTTAGTATATTTTATACGTTAATTCTTACATAAAAAACACATATTATTCACAATCTTATTTGGAGTAGGATGGTGGGTATGATTCATTGTTCTTTCATTTCTAATGAAGTTATTCAGAATTGTGGTTGACGCGTCAATTTGACTTTCCACCAACGCTTGTTTGCAATTTAACTTTAATTGGTGCGCAGCACAAACAAAAAATAACATAATATAAAAGCAATACACTACCTAAAATGCATTCCATTTCCAATGCAATTAGTTTCATTCGGATTTTTTCCACCCGCTAAACTACCAATAGGTTTGTAGATTTGCACAATTTTATATATTTACAGCGCCCAATAATAGGATTTTCGAGGTATAAATTAAAAACTGCAGAAAAAACAATGAGAATTCCTATTTCTCCCGGCAATCATGCACAAAAAGTTGGGCAAACAACGTTAAATCCCTTTTGCAGGGTTCCATGTTTCATTCGGGGGTTTTTTTTTTTTTTCCGTACTTTTGATGAGCACATGTTATGTGGTGTATATCTCTTTGTCGATTTTTTTTTGTATCCGTTGGATGGCCTATTTTTGTTTAAATTAAAGCTCGTGCTCAAATAAACGAGAAATTCGCGCAATTTATTTGACGTGCAATTGCAAGCAGCTGCTAGTGTTTTTTTTTTCCGTTTTTTTTTAATTCTCCGGCTGTTTGCCTTTGAGTATGTGGTTCCTGTTTTGGTGTCGATTTTTTTATAAGAGAAAAAAAAAGGAATTGAATCATCCATGCACATGCATATGAAACCGTTTTACCACGTAATACAGAGCGTTTCGGTTTAAATTTAAAAATTAATTCAAATATGTATCCTACTCATATTCAAACCTGATCACTTCATAGATACACAGTATCTTCTCAAAGACATTGATGGATTGGTACCGAAATTAAAATCGTTTCTTAAGGATACCACAATAAAACTCACTCTCTTCTCACGAACGCGAGGAGGGTATCCTTGGGTAAAAACAGAAAGAAAAAAAAATCTACTTATTGTGAGAAACTTAACTTCGTTCCAGCGAATATATAAGTTAATAAACTCACTTAGTTAAGCGAATGAGATTGCAGACAACAAAAACCGGCGTGCACCTGTGCTGAGTTGTTGTGCTCTGTCGGAAAAACAATTACAATCTCGTGGAACTTTAAGTGAATTAAGAAGCTAAAAAGAAAATACGAGTACGAACGAAGCGTAATTTTCGCTTTTCATTTCCATTTTCATCTTGTTGTCTTGTTTCTTGTTTTGCGGTGCTTCTGTGAAGTTATGGTATGTAGATAAAATTGGTTTGCATATCGTTAAAGGAATTTTTTGCAAATTATCCTGAGGGATTGTTTTTTTTTTTTTTTAAATAAATGATTTACTCATTTTAATTGGTTTTAAGAATAGATTTCGAGAAGTAAGTGGTTAATAGATCAGGTTTCTTGAAAATACTACCTATACTCCAAGAAAATACTTCAGAAACGTATAGACTTGTATGTTTGCATAAATGAGCCATAGGATGTGCTGATTTCTGATTTGTTTGGGGTTCAGGGTTAATTTAGTTTATTAATCAATCGAAAAGGTTGACAGAAATGCTTTCTTTTAACGTTGGATTGTTCGGAAAGTAAAGGGTGATATTGTACAATGGATTGATTTTTGATAAACTGCTGATACTTTTATGTCAATATAATTTGAGACATTAAAAACTTACCATGGAACCGCGGCTAGCCCTTTTGATGAAATTGTTCATTTCTTTTCGGCATATATCCTGCGATAGTTGATAAAGAATGCGTCGAATCTCGTCCTTATTCTTTGAAATCGTTTGGGGGTCATTGGAATGCATCTTCGGCATTACATAACCGCAAAGAAAAAATCCATATTGCACGATTTTGGTGGCCAAAACGCTGCCGGGAAATTTAGTGTGCAATAACTGCAATGTTTCTCGCGCTGTGTGCCATGTTATCATGTCCCGATAACGTTAACCAACTGTTACGGCACTACGGGAATTTTCGAAAAAATACGGCCCAATCACGCCGCTACCGACCCAAAATCCGCATCAAACAGTGACTTTTTGTGGATGCATTGGTTGTTCGTCAATGGCCTCTGGATTTCCATGACCCAAAATGCGACAATTTTGTTTGTTTACGTAGCCATTCAGTTGAAAATCAGTCTCATCGCTGAAGATGACTTTGTTCGATAAATCGCCATCAACTTGATGGATCTCTAACACCCAATTAACAAAGTCACGACGTTGCGTTGGTCATGGTCTGCTGGCTTCAATTCCTGAGTCAATTGGATCTTGTAGGCATGTAGATGCAGATCTTTTGTTAAAATGTACTACGTGGAGCTGTAGGGAAGGTTCAATTGCTGGGAATGATAGCGAATGAATTATTTTACGGATTGTCACGTACATTATCACTCACTGCGGTGATATTTTAACGTGACCCGCCACTACGAGGACGCTCGGGTCATTGCTCATCTAACACTGATCCGGTTCGATCGAATTTTTCCATTATTTCGCAATGCCCTCATCGTGTTGGTTAAATTTTTGTTTTTCTGTTCTCTCGTATATCGCTCCATAATTACAAATGTCAGTGCTTAGTATTCACAGATATCAAATATCAGCTGTTTATCTTTGACAGAACCACAGTAGTGCCAGATTTGAATTGTAGCCCTTTATAAGTTGAAGGCAAAAGTGTTGGAATGAAATTTTTCTCATTTATGGAAATTTACGGGACACATTGTACAAAACATTCATCATCAGTATCCTGTCGATAACATTTCGACCATTCTTCACTTTAATCGGTTATTTCCTAAACGACACGTGATATTTTTGGCGGTTCTGTGTTAAAAATGCATTCTTGTGCAGTTCTCGTACGCGCATCCACTGGTGTGGAAAAACCACTTGTCCCGTGTACTCTTTCACGATAATTATTTTTTTTTCTTTTTAATTCAGAATAGGCAGAGCAGTTGCTTTGCATGCCTCATTAGGGGAATATTTCTTACACGCTTGTAGTACTATAGGACTCATTCATTCTCATCTTCAAAGTCTGGTTATCGAAGTACTACAAAAAGATGACCGTTTCCGATTAGACGTTGGGGCCGATTAGTTCCTAAAGATCAGAAACAAAGTTTCATGATTTCAACCTTCAAGGAGTTCCTGCAATCTAAAGGAAAAGTCATTTGCAAACAGTTTATCGATGAATTACAGAAAAGCACGTTTACATTGGGGAAAACAAAAAACGCACCGGCTGTACCTTCAACAAAAGCCTGCCCTGAAGGCCGAGTGACCATCAATGATCATCAGAATCCAAAGACATTCAAGGACTATATTATATCCAGATTGGTTTCCTGAAAAGTTTCGATCTCGAGATTTTCATAAAAAATTCGCCAATTCCGGGGTTTTCGAGTTTTTTTGTTCAATAAAATTTATCACAAAAAAATATGTTATATTTTTGGACTCCTTGAAAGTTTAGCTTTAATTTGATATGTCGCATGATGAGGTCTAAAAATATTTTTTTTTTTAGGGCACATTATGTCCCCACAAAAATATTTTTTATTAATTCTTTTTGGTCTACCAGGTTCTATTTGTGTGCGAAATGTCAGCTCTCTAGGTCCAATGATTCAATAGTTACAAAAGTGCATTAAAGAGATGGGCTTGGAATTCAAATATAATACATATATTCACAAGTATAGAAGCCAATATTTTAAACCGTACACAGTCTTTTAAAACCTATTAGTTATCCTTCATTAACATGTTCAAACATTTAAATCAAATACCAACTTTGATAAGCGAAGAAAACCAAACCGAACCGGGGACCTCAAAACCCACGTATTTTTAAACGAGTCATATCTCCGAAAATATGGCATCACAAAATGGCCCGTAAATTGAAGTTTTGGCATACACTTACGCGACGCACTCTGTATTTTTCTTTAATGCATTACTATTGAGGGTCAAATGTACATGTCGGGGTTCTCTTATTTATTTAATTTTCTAGTATGAATGAAAAAGTACATACATTTATTTGAATTTATTTTATTTCAGTAAAGAAAAAAATCAACTATTCAATAAAAAAATAAAAGTATTTTTAGTAAAATTTCAAAATAATTACTGCAGTAAAACGTATCGGTCGACGGAATTAGGTACACACCCAAGCGGGATAAGCTCACTCTTCAATTTGTGTGCTGAATAACGTTCAACTCATCTTTGATTTATTTATTTTTTTTTTTAGCAAAAATAAAGAAGTACAGTGGCGCCTCGATTTACGTCACCTCGTTATACGTCATTCTAATTTCGATTTCCGTCATTTTCCTAAAAGCAATGAAACTTGTTTTTCTATGATAGTACGCAAATTCTCGATCTGTCTTCATAACTGAAAATTTGTTATGTGGGTTTTCTGAAGGCATATACCTATATAATCGACAATCAAAAAACACGACATTTTTGGTTGTGGCGTATATTTTTTCTTTAATCCAGAATAAACAGACAGCATTTCCGGTATACGTCGCTTTGATTCAAATCGTATTTTCTTGGTCCCACAAAAGTCGTACATCGAGGCCCGACTGCAATTATATCTAGAATTGTTTTTTTTTAATAAGGAAACAATCAACTATTCACGTTGTATGTAAGGTCTATCTGTTTATATTTTTCAGTGTAAAGTTAAGTTTTCTTTGAGGTGTCTGAATTCGGTACATTTACCTTAGATTGTATTCTATGAGATATTCTTCTTCTCCCGGTCTTTATGCCAAACAATTGTTTAATTTCCACTTAAGGTAACTCTTTTATTTCCGGACTTTTATGAGGTTGCAAGTTAGTTTGACTTGTTTTAGGATGTTTGGTGGAAATGGAGGAAATACCATCCGTCCACTCACGCATCCTAAAAAGGTTCAACTACACTTTTTAAACTTAATATCCACCTTTACACCTACCCACGCTCCATTCCTACTCATATCGTCTCTAGAAACTCATCTCACCCTCTATACTCTATTCACCCCATCCAACACTTACATCCTCTTGTAACTGAAATTTACATTTACTGTAATCGATTACGATTACAATTACAAATTACAGTAATTGTAATTTTCTATGATTACCGATTACTTCGTAATTGTAAGTTCGGTAAGATAATTACAGATTACTAAAAGTAATCGTAATTTTTGAAATGCAAGAGTACATTTTGTAATCATGTAATCGGTAATCGATCAATCATCAATTTACCCAAGTCTAATAATTATTAAGTTGTACGATACACATAATTTTGTGCACAGCATAACTGTTTTATGTATACAATAAAGTATGAAAAGTTAAATATAGCCGTAAAGAACATCACATCAACATATAAAGGGTGGTTAAGTTTTAAGGGTCGATGTTGATTTTGAATAAAACACAAATTATTTAGGAAATTACTGTCATTTCTTTTTATTATGATAATATTGGTATGGTTCAATTATGTATGGAACAAAATATCGGCCAAATGGCCGCCGCGACCTCGGCGGCACACCTCCATCCGATGGTCCAAATTTTCGATGACGCTGGGGCATAATTGAGGTTCTATGCCGTTAATGTGCCGAATTATCTCATCCTTTAGCTCTTGAATTGTTGCTGGCTTATCGACGTACACCTTTTCTTTCAAATAACCCCAAAGAAAGAAGTCCAACGGTGTCAAATCACATGATCTTGGCGGCCAATTGACATCGCCACCACGTGAGATAACACGGCCATTGAATTTGTCGCGCAAAAGAGCCATTGTTTCGTTAGCTGTGTGGCAAGTGGCACCATCCTGTTGAAACCATATATCGTCCACATCCATATCTTCCAATTCGTTATCATCTCACGATAGCGAACACCATTTACAGTAACTGCCTGACCGGCCTCATTTTGGAAAAAATACGGCCCGATGATGCCGCCAGCCCATAAATCGCACCAAACAGTCACTCTTTGTGGGTGCATTGGTTTTTCGGCAATCACTCTTGGATTATCATTCGCCCAAATGCGGCAATTCTGCTTATTGACGAATCCACTGAGGTGAAAATGTGCCTCATCGCTGATCATCCACTGTTGCCATTTCTAGCCACCATTGTGACCATTGACGACGCTTGAAATGGTCAAGAGGCTTTAGTTCTTGAGTCAATTGCACCTTGTAAGCGCGTAAATGCAAGTCTTTATGCATAATGTTCATCAACGACGAGCGTGAGAGGTGCAATTGTTGGGCACGACGACGAGTTGAGGTGGACGGCTCTTCAGCCACACTATCGCGAACAGCAGCAATATTTTCTGCAGTACGAGCTGTACGAGCATGCACTGGTGTTTTCACATCTCCTACAGACCCGGTTTGCACAAATTTTTGCACGATTTTTCCGATTGTACGCACATTTGGACGATTAAATTGACCGAAAGAATCACGAAATGCACGATATGCATTTTGATTTGAACGCCCATTTTCATAATAAGCCTGAATAACTTTAACGCGTTGCTCGATTGTGCATCTTTCCATGGTTCAAATTGAGTTAGTCTGAAATTGAGAAATGTCAAATGAAATGCAGAAAAAAACTTGACGTTTAGGTGTGGTTCACATTCAACATCGGCCCTTAAAATTTAACCACCCTTTACATAAACAATATTATAATAAAAAAAAAGTTGAATTCATTCATAAACCGCAACACCTAAGTAAGGACTAAATTAATTATAATTTGCCTCTTGGAAGAGTTGTAGATTGGTATAGGAGGTAGACTTTCCAGATCAGAGAGTTTTAACCTCGGAATTTCCAAAATTTTGGAACCAGATCCGAAAATCCTACATCTTATGTTGAGGAATTTTTAGTCGGATCTCCTATCATACATATAAAATCTCAAATTTCGTTAAAACTTGTTCAGTGGGTCATGAGCTAGGCGAGTAAAAAGCTGGATCTATCAAACCTCACACGACTTTTAAATTCGAAACTATAAAGAGCAATGCAACAATCACGAAAAATCTTAAGGAATTGTTGTAAACATTTTTATAGCCTATAATTGTTGGAAAGTGGTAGTTCTAAAAAGAATGCCTTCCCATTAATTCTCTGTGGCGACTAAAAGGTATAAAAGAGAAAGAGGGTAAATAATTGGGACAAGATAATCTGTAGAGAGATAAATCGAATGGACATCTCACTGCAGTTGAAACCTTTTGCCTGTCTAATTATACAATAAAACTCGCTTGCAATTTTGAATCCAGCTTAGTGCCATCCAGCTGGTAACATTATTGAAAGGGGAAATTCTTAAAATGAGAAATTTGGAAATTACATAATTTTTGACATACATAAATAAATTGTTATTCATTTCGAGATTGGGATTTCACATCCCTGCCATATGATATCTGTCAAATCCATCTGTCATCCATAGTGACAGGTGTTTAGTTCTTGCTTTGCCATTTAACCGCAGTTTACTACAAAAATAACAGTTCTGTAATATCAGTGTACAACAAATTGACAACGATTTTTCTTACAAAATCTTCTTCAGCTATGAGGCCCATTTCTCGCTCGGCGGCTACGTAATCAAACAAAATTGCAGAACTTCGGGTTCTGAGAATCCAAATGCGATAGTTAAGAGGCCATTCGGTACCAACAGGACGGAACTACGTGCCACACAACAC